>OY757012.1:25485004-26130643 GCA_963580285.1 Lucinisca nassula
TATAGGCTGCATGATGCTTCCCCGCAGAGCTGAAACCGACCTGCACACTGGAAAACCGCTTAGAGGATCTAAGCCTGCCCAGGCAAAGTTAGGGGTCCCCCTATTTGCAGACAAGAACCGTCAAGAACCGACAAGAACAGTCAAGAACCGACAAGAACCTTTTTTGACCTATTTATCATTAAATATCATTTAAAATGATATTTTAAACCAATTCTGATATATTTCAATGCTATAATATCATTTTTATATATGCATGAGAGGCATAAAGTTGTCCACATTATTCTCTTGACGGTAAATTCTCGTGTCGGTATTTATAGCAAACGTCAATTTTGTCACTAGATGACAGCTATGTATGTTCATCATGAACAAACTTGATTAATTATTTAAAAAATATACCTAGCAAACAACAGTTCCACCATAAGATGTTAGCTGCGAACGTGCATCGTGGATATGATTTATGAACAAAACAACAACAACAACAAATTCTCTTGACGGTAAATTCTCGTGTCGGTATTTATAGCAAAATTCAGTTTTGTCACTAGATGACAGCTATGCATGTTAATCATGAACAAACGTGATTAATTATTAAAAAATATACCTTTTTATACATGCATGGGAGGCATAAAGTTGTCCACATTATTCTCGTGTCGGTAAATTCTCATGTCGGTATTTATAGAAAACGTCAATTTTGTCACTAGATGAAGCTTATAACTATACTTTAAATTATGAGAATATCTAACATTTTTTTTTTAATTTTTGGCGAATATCATATGTGATATACTTCTTATAAAACAGGATAATGGGATAATGAAAGTTTAAAAACTTTGCAAATAACATTTATGCTATAACATAGAGAATTTCTCTTACCAGTATTTACCGACAAGAAAGATGGCTTGACAGCGTTTGTTAGCTTTTGTTTCTTTGAAACTTATAGTCCAAACAAGCAGTTGAGCATAACATTGATTGAAATATTATTCTAGCTAGGGGCCGCCAATAGTCTCTTGTCGGTAAATTGCTCTTGACGGTATTTCCGATAAGAACACTTTCTCG
This sequence comes from Lucinisca nassula, assembly GCA_963580285.1. Classification (NCBI taxonomy): domain Eukaryota; kingdom Metazoa; phylum Mollusca; class Bivalvia; order Lucinida; family Lucinidae; genus Lucinisca; species Lucinisca nassula. The sequence continues at coordinate 25,486,055 of OY757012.1, forward strand.
CCAAATAACTGAGTGATTTTCTTGTTGGTATTCATTGACAAGGAGAAGCGATATCATGGAAATTTAATATTGTCTAAAACATAGATTGTGGGTACCCGTTAGAACCAACTCATTGTACAGACTTGTGAACGTAATGAATCTCTTGTCTGTATTTACCGACAAGGAGAGAAGCAATATTATGCATAAATGGTATTCTCTAAAACGTAGATTGTGGGTACCCGTTAGAACCGCCTCATTTTACAGACTTGTGAATGTAATGAATCTCTTGTCGGTATTTACTGACAAGGAGAGGAGCGATATCATGCATATTATATATGATGATCTAAAACATAGAATGTGGGTACCCGTTAGAACCGCCTCATTGTAAGACTTGTGAACGTAATGAATCTCTTGTCGGTATTTACTGACCGCATCATTGTACAGACTTGTGAACGTAATGAATCTCTTGTCGGTATTAACTGACAGGGAGAAAAGCGATCCTATGCATAAATGGTATTCTATAAAACGTAGATTGTGGGTTCCCGTTAGAAACGCCTCATTGTACAGACTTGTGAACGTAATGAATCTTTTTTCGTTTGCCGACACGAAAATTGATCGATATATGCCTCTGAAGCTAACTAGAAGCATTCTTTGACACTCCTTTGCCCTTATGAGCCTTACATTTGGTCATGTTACATAGCTAACATTTGGTAACGGAACTGCTCTTTGAAATAAATACCGACAAGAGAATATACCGTCAAGGGAATGTAGACAGATATCTTTGTAGAGGCGGTTCTAACGAATACGGACAATCTATGTTTTAAGCAGAAATACGAAAAATGTCAGATTTTTTTTTTCTGAAATTTTTCATTTTTGTGGTTGTACACTTTTCAATATATTGAATAGGAGATCTCGAGTTTACCGTCAAGAGAAAGTAGACAGCAGTGGCAATTAAAAAACAAACAAACGTGTGTGCCGATTTACCGACAAGAGAATGTAGACACTTTAGTTCAAAGGTTAAAATGGTCTTGTAATATATATATTAACATAGTGTTCACGAAGAAGTAAATCCTGCGTTTTATGTGTTTGGTTTAGTTCCATTACGCATGCCCGATATCGTTGATCTCGATATCTATACATCTTAAACGTAGTTAAGTGGTAGAAAATGTTAACCCAGATATGAGGCATATATATTAAACATATATAGAGCCCCACAATACCAACCCAGATATGAGGTATATATATATTATACATATATAAAGCCCCATAATACCCTTTATATATGTCGCACCACAAACATTACGTTCGCGAAAAATACAAAAAAAAATCCTTGTTTTATTCGCCTTCTCTAGTGCCATACACACGCGAATCTCGTAAACGTGTGTATGCCTCTACATTACGTAGTTCGGAGTAAAGCCCCAGTCTCACTGTCACGTAGTGAGGGCTATGCTTTACTACATGTACATTAATTTTGCGCCGTTTTGTAGGGAAGCGATGCCAAGCAATAACTACAAAACCCACTGAAACGTAATAAAACGTAGAATAAAACGTAGCAAATATATTAAGGCGTAGGAAACCGAAGGTTATGCGTATTAACGCGCTATACTGCTTTTTACGTTTTTAAACGTATTGCCGTTTTAGTGCGTTTCTTTTCGTGCAGGTTTTGACTAGGTATACGCTACGCTAAGACTTTTGAAGCAATCGCAGTTGAGCCACATATTTAGCCGCACCACGCAATTTTGTGGGAAAGTAACTGTCCTGTTGGCTATCCGCTATAGATTTCATGATCAATCTCACCGAAACTTTCGGAATGTTGCCGACCCCGGCAGGTATCAAACCCGCGTCCTCCTGATCACCAGTCAGACGTGCATCCGACTGAGCTATCGAGGCCTGCGAATACTTTTGTATCACAAAAATTAATCCTGCCCGAGCCCATCGGGCCTGATGAAATAGATGGGCTGCATGATGCTTCCACGCAGAGCTGAAACCGACCCGCAAACGAGTACTGGTAAACCGCTTAGAGGATCTAAGCCTGCCCAGGCAAAGCAAAACACGAGTACTGGTAAGCGGCTTAGAGGATCTAAGCCTACCCAGGCGAGTCGGACCGTCCATGCTTAGAAACATTATGGGTTTCATTTCATCTCAATGTCGGGTAAAAGTACCACAAAATTGGACGCAACGTCTCCAAAATGACCTTTACATTGTTGACGGGGACGTTAAACCTCAAATCAAACAAACAAAATCTCAACAATTAAATTCAATTTTTGGTCGATTGTCTGTCGAACGACCCTAAGTTATAATGGCTGTTAGGTTTTCTTTGCTAAAGTCCACATGGCTTTCACAAATTTGTAGTAAAATAGCCGCGTTGAGGTCAGAGTATTGCGTCAGAGTGTTACGAGTATCTATAGAATTTGAAGAAATATATGGGCTGCTCGATGCTTCCACGCAGAGCTGAATCCGGCCCGCACACTAGTACTGGTAAACCGCTTAGAGGATCTAAGCCTGTCCAGGAACCGCGGTGCGAGGCGGACCGTCCATACTAATAAACCTATTGGTTTCATTGGGCGACAGGGCTTGAGATGTCATTTCATCTCAATGTCGGGTAAAAGTCCCACAAAATTGGAAGCAACGTCTCCAAAATGACCTTTACAGTGTTGACGGGGACGTTAAACCTCAAATCAAACAAACAAAACAAAAATCTATAGAATTTGGACTGGAATCAAATGTTGTGTTTGACAAACAGTGTAGACACAGATCAGACGCCGTTGAACACGATGTCTGATCATGGTCTACAGTGTTTGCTTATCGTACGCGATATCGGATCAGGGTCTATACAAATATCTTACAATACAGGTCTGTAAAAGTTAGTGTTGGCGGGGACGTTAAACTTCAGATCAAACAAGTAAAACTGTTAAAGTTAGGGAAATGTTAACAGTTTACGTTACTTTTCCAACCTAGACTCAGATACAAGTGCTTCAGGGCTTTGATTTATAAAAACTTGGTATTTTTCATTATTTCGGCTGCAAAGGTGGATTGCGGGTGCTCGTTAGAATCATCCGGAATCTGTAAAATGTATGGTTCAATTGTAGTTTTTTACGAATGTAGGAAAAAAAGTCACAGGAAAAAAAAATACAGTTTTGGGTAGGAAAACAGTCACGGAAAAACAAGTCTCAAAATTTGTTTGAATAATGTTTTCATTAGTGTTATGTGAGTAACTATCTGAAAAGCATGATGATTCAAAATAAGTGTTGACAACGACGAACAACGACAAGCAAAGGAGTATTCCATCCTTGTTGATCCCTTAGAGTCTTCACTTTTCTGTAATACGCCCTTGCCACGGCTAAAATGTCATCTTTCGTGTCAGATATAACATAAGTGATGGAAACTTTTGACATTCTTTCTTATTTTAGCCTACATATAGACTATGGGTCGTTGTTAGGACAGCCTCAATGGGGTGGTGCAATCTATGTTTTTGAGTGAGTGAGTGTTAGAGTTTTACGTCCCACCAACAGCTAAGGTCATATGGAGACGGGATCTCGGTTTAAAGATGTTGGCTCGGTGGGGGACGCCTATAGGTTCTCTGGTAGGCGTCTCTTGTCTGATGCCTCCAGTTGACCTGTCTCATGAGCTACGTCGGTCGGTGTGTGCTCGGAGGGGGATGTGCTGTGTTTGCCGGGTCTTGTCCAACATCCGTTTCGGTTTCAAAACTTTGGGGTTTAGACACACTGATGAAGATTAAATATCAGAAAGGCCTCTGTGTCACTAAATTTGGTATAGTTACACTTTAATTGCAACCACTGGGTCGGTATCTCTGCTGGTGGATGATTCGTTCGTCCCCGAGGGTATCATCAGCTCAGTATCAGTTCCTGAGTGCTGAGGTTGATCTTTCGGACGGTGTTGACGTCAGTACTCAAGTACTGATTTAAATAACTATACTATATCTTTAATTTTTGCAGTATAAATTTCTAATTTTTCTAAAACTAAGACTGACTTGTCAGGTGGGACATGTATCTTAGCGGATTTGGTTGCCACTTTTTGTAATATTATAAATTTTGCAAGCCTCGCTACTTTGGGCATCTCCTTCCTGAAGCCCGGGACTTCCATGGAGTGTGGGCCATGTTTGCTGATGTTGGCTCGGTGGGGGACGCCTATAGGTTCTCTGGTAGGCGTCTCTTGCCTGATGCCTCCAGTTGACCTGTCTCATGAGCTACGTCGGTCGGTGTGTGCTCGGAGAGGGATGTGCTGTGTTTGCCGGGTCTTGTCCAACATCCGTTTCGGTTTCAAAACTTTGGGGTTTAGACACACTGATGAAGATTAAATATCAGAATGGCCTCTGTGTCACTAAATTTGGTATAGTTACACTTTAATTTAAAGACTCATCCGAAAGTCTGGAGAAGCCCGGGATCGATCCTGCGATCCCTGGTTTACAAGGCGAGTAGCGTAACCACTACACCACGGAGGCTTCTAATCTATGTTTTTGAACCGAAAATAAGGCAAATATGACTGTTATGTGTTATATGAGGTTCTGATTGATAAGTTCGAATCCAGAATATTGACAATGACTAACGAGGACTGACCACGGAGTTTCCCATCTTTTAAGACCCATAAGAGTCTTCACATATATTTTTTATTTGTGATTTTTTTTTCGGCGTCTTTTTTTTCAGTGATTTTTTATCCTGTGACCAGTTTTTACTACCTCATATTAACTTGCCTGTGCATCGAATAACCTTGTAAAAATGATCTTATTTTAATCAAACATTATTTGCCAAATTAAATTTTCTTTTGTAGTTTTATATATTTATAGATATTTATATATTATTATTTTTTGTTTGGTTTTATTTTTTTTTTTTTTTTTTTGTGTGTGTGTGTGTGTGGGGGGGGGGGGGGGGTATTTATTTTAATGTATTCGGAGACAGTATACAAGAGTCCTGTCAAAACATTTTCTACACTTATTACATCCAGCAAAGGCACAGATCAGCCTATACATCTGCGTTGTCTGATCGGAGTCCTCACTAGGTGCACGAAGAAACAATGGGTCCTGCTAAGCCTGCCCAGGCGAAGCGATGTGAGTCAGACCGTCCAGTGCATGTTAGCCTTTTTGGTTTCATTGGGCGGCAGGGCTTGAGCTTTGTCGGGTAAAAGTCCCACAGCGTTGGAAGCAACGTCTCCAAAATGACCCTTATAGAGTTAACGGGGACGTTCAATCTCAGTACAGTAAAAAAAAAATAAATAATAAAAAATAAAAAAACTATCAATAAGGCGCATAGCGAATGTAGACATTGCTGTGTTCAGGCTGATTAGTGATGATTATCGTCGATAAAGCAGGTGTCAGTTTCGTAATCGTGTTTATAACGAGCGTGGCTGAGCTTTTGACACTCTACCACAAACGTGCCACGCGTTAATTACCGGTATTTCCTATCAATCGACCTTTTGTGCATTTTGAGTTTTACGTCCCACCAACAGCTAAGGTCATGCGGAGACAAGACTCATCCAAACGTCTCGAACACGCGACGCAGACAATAACCTTTGTATCAAGGCATTAAACTATATATTACAATGTAAAATGTTTCTTGTTTTTTTTTTTGTTTTTTTTTTTGTTTTCATAAACCTGATAAATTTGTTTTGGCTAAAGCATTTAGCCAAAGCAAATACATGAGTGAGCACAAACATACAATGATGTTTTAACTTCCATTCTGTTCTTGTTGTTGTTTTAATTTTCCTGTCTACTCAAGTTTTCTGGTTTTAATCTCCTCGTAAATATCGGGCAGGAAATGTCCCTTCTTGGGGTGGGCGGAAAGAATGGCACAGGAAAAGGCTAATGGAAATAAAGTCACAGGTAAAACTTAAAAAAAAAAATGTCACAAATAGAAAAAAAAAAGAAATCATCCATTTTATAAATATATAATGAATATATAAAAGTAACGGCAACGCCTGCAAATCCGACATTTCCCGGTGTCAAACCCTTTGACCTAAAGATACCAAGAAAACCTAAATTGGAAATTGTTGCCTATTTATTCACTCTGCTGCAGCTTCTTACAAACTTTGTTTAAAAATACATTTTATTTTGGCAAACAGTAAACAGTGTGGACCCAGATCAGATTGCTTCACGAAGAGGAGCAAAAATATGAAAAAATACGAATACCCCTCGTAAGCCCTACTTTTTATGCCCCCGCCTTTCGAAGAATGGTGGGAGGGCATATAGCGTTGCCACTGTCCGTCCGTCCGTTCGTCCGTCCGAAACTTATACGAAGTCAATAACTTTCTTATTTAGGGATGGATTTTGAAATCCGATCTTCATCAAACTCGCAGATAACCAGGAGGGGCTTACAGTCTACGTCGAGTTCGAATATGGGCTGCACGGGACAAACAGCTTTGGTGTTACCTGTCCTTGAGCATAAATATAAGTGAAAAAATAGTGTCTCCAGCTTTTTCAGTAGTTTATGATCTGATCTTTTTGGCTCACCTGAGCCGAAGGCACACTTGGTGAGGTTATAGTATAGGTAGGCATCCGTCGTCCGTCCATCCATCCGTCGTCCGTCAATCGTCCACACCTTTGAACTTGAATATCTAAGTGACAAGCTGGCCAATCCCAATCAAATTTTATGTGCAGTATCACTGGGTTGGGGGATTGACTGCATTAGGTTTTGGACCAGTTTTGAAAAATTTTCCCATAGACTTTTAATGAGGAAAACGACGTCTCCACTTTTTCTCAGCCATTTCTGATCCGATCGTCATCAAACTTGCAGATAACCAGGAAGGGCTTACAGTTTACGTCGAGTTCATATTTGGGATGCATGGGACAAACAGTTTTGGAGTTACCTGCCCTTGAGCATAAATATAAGTGAAAAAATGGTGTCTCCAGCTTTTCTCAGTCGTTTATGATCTGATCTTTTTGTAACGTCATACACGAGAACAAGCATAAAATCTTGGACGTGTTCGAATTTGGCACGAATCTGACGAGCGTTTTTTTTTTTTTCAGTTACATCCCCTTTTTCAGGTTACATCCCCTTGAGCGTGAAAAAGTTTTCCAATAGACTTAATGGGGAAAACGACGTCTCCACTTTTTCTCCGCCATTTCTAATCCGATCTTCATTGGACTTGCAGATAACCAGGAGGGGTTTACAGTCTACGTTGAGTTCAAATTTAGGCTGCACGGGACAAACAGCTTCTGAGTTACATGCCCTTGAGCATAAATGTAAGTAAAAAATGGTGTCTCCAGCTTTTCTCAGCCGTTTTTGATTGGTTCATTTTGTAACTTTTGGTAAAGAGGACAAGCATAAAATTTCAAGCGAGTTCAAAGTTGACTTGAATCTGACCAGTGGTTTTCCAGTACATCTTGAGTGTGAAAGAGTTTCCCATAGACTAACAATGGGATAACGACGTCTCCATGCAGATAACCAGGAGTGGCATACAGTCTATGTTGAGTTTGAATTTGGGCCACGCAGGTCGAATGACTTCTGAGTTACCTGCCCTTGGGCATAAATATTAGCGAAAAATGGTGTATCCAGCTTTCCGCAACCGTTTTTGATCTCATCTTTTTTGTCACTTTTGGTAAATTGGAATAAGCATAACATCTCTAATGAGTTCGATTTTGGCTTGAATCTGACCACCGGATTTCCAGTTACATCCCCTTGAGGGTGAAAAATTTTCCCATAGACTTACAATGTGAAAACGATGTCTCCAACTTTGCTTGGCTATTTCTAACATGACCTTCATCAAACTTCCAGATAACCAGAAGGAGCTTACATTCTATGTTTAGTTCGAATTTGGACCGCATGAGACATCGATAAAAACTCGGGACGAGTTCGAATTTGGTTTGAATCTGACCAGCGGTTTTCCAGTTACATCCCTACATCCCCTTGAGCGTGACAAATTTTCCCGTAGACTTATAACGGGGAAAACGACGTCTCCACTTTTTCTCAGCCATTTCTGATCCGATCGTCATCAAACTTGCAGATAACCAGGAGGGGCTTACAGTTTACGTCGAGTTCATATTTGGGATGCATGGGCACACAGTTTGGGAGTCACATGCCCTTGAGCATAAATATTAGTGAAAAATAGTGTCTCCACCTTTTCTCAGCCGTTTCTAATCTGATCTTTTATGAAACTTTCAGTAAACGAGAACAGGCATAAAACCTCAGATGAGTTTGAATTTGGCTTGAATCTGACATTAGGTTTTGCAGTTACAGCCCTTAAAGTGCGAACAATTTTCCCATAGATTTACAATGGACAAACGACGTTACCAACTTTTCTCCGCCATTTCTGATCTGATCTTCATCAAACTTGCAGATAATCAGGAGAGACATTCAGTCTACATAGAGTTCGAATTTTTTCGGCTGCACGAGACAACCAATTTTGGAGTTACCTGCTCTTGTTTATTGATTTGAGGTTTAACATCCTTGTCAGCACAGTGTAGGTCATTTTGGAGACGTTGCTTCTAGTTTTTTGGGACATTTGCCCGACATCGAGGTGAAATTATATCTTAAGCCCTTTCCACCCAGTGAAACCAATAGGGTCATTATGCATGGACGGTGTCCAACTGGCACCACTCATCCTGGGCAGGCTTAGAACCTGTTTACCAGTACTCATGTGTGGTTGGTTCCAGCTCTGCATAGAAACACCATGTAGCCCAGTCTATTTCTTCAAGCCCCGATGGGCATTCTTAAAACATCATTATTAGAGTTTCTGGTACACAGGTGAGCAATATAGGGCCATTTGGCCCTCTTGTTTATTCCTGTGACATTTTTTCCTACATTCCTAAAAACTACCATTGCACCATACATTCTACAGATTGCGGATGATTCTAACGAGCACCCGCAATCTACGTTTGCAGCCGAAATAATGAAAAATATCAAGTTTTTATCAATCAAAGCATTGAAGCACTTTGTTTGTTTGATTTGAGGTTTAACGTCCCCGTCAACATTGTAAAGGTCATTTTGGAGACGTTGCTTCCAATTTTGTGGGACCGTTACCCGACATTGAGATGACATGACATCTCAAGCCCTGTCGCCCAATGAAACCAATAGGGTTTAATTATTAGCATGGACGGTCCGCCTCGCACCGCGGTTCCTGGACAGGCTTAGGTCCTCTAAGCGGTTTACCAGTACTAGTGTGCGGGCCAGATTCAGCTCTGCGCGGAAGCATCATGCAGCCCATATATTTCTTCAAGCCCCTTTGGGCGGGGGCGGATATCTGAGTCTAGGTTGGAAAATGATCCTGAACGGTTACGTTAACTGTTGACATTTCGCTTAACTTTTACAGTTTTACTTGTTTGATTTGAAGTTTAACGTCCCCGTCAACACTAACTTTTACAGACCTGTAGTGTAAGATATTTGTATAGACCCTGATCCGATATCGCGTACTGTAAGCAAACATTGTAGACCATGATCAGACATCGCGTTCAGCGGCGTCTGATCTGTGTCTACACTGTTTGTCAAACACAACACTTGATTCCAGTCCAAATTCTATAGATAACACTCTGACGCAATACTCTGACCTCAACGCGGCTATTTTCCTACAAATTTGTGAAAGCCACGTGGACTTAGCAAAGAAAACCTAAAACCCATTTTTAATTTGGGTCGTTTGTCAAACAATCGAACCAAAAATTGAATTTAATTGTTGAGTTTTTGTTTGTTTGATTTGAGATTTAACGTCCCCGTCAACACTGTAAAGGTCATTCTGGAGACGTTGCGTCCAATGTTGTGGAATATTTATCCGACATTGAGATGAAATGACATCTCAAGCCGTGCCGCCCAAAGAAACCCATAAGGTTTCTAAGCATGGACGGTCTGACTCGCTTTGCATTGCCTGGGCAGGCTTAGATCCTCTAAGACGCTTACCAGTACTCGTGTTTTGCTTTGGCTGGGTAGGCTTAGAGTCTCTAAGCGGTTTACCAGTATTCGTTTGCGGGTCGGTTTCAGCTCTTCGTGGAAGCATAATGCAGCCCATGTGTTTCGTCCGGCCCGATGGGCGCGGGCAGGATAAACTTTTGTGATACAAATGTATTCGCCGGCCTCGATAACTCAGTCGGATGCAATGTAAATGTAGGGACTTGGACAAGTCTAGTCTGACTGGTGATCAGGAGGACCCGAGTTCGATACATGCCGGGGTCGGCTACATTCTTTCGGTGAGATTGATCATGAAATCTAGCATGTAGCCAACAGGACAGTTACTTTCCCACAAAATTGCTATTTGGAGCGTAGTGCACATGGCTATATATAGCCAAATATGTGACCCAGCTGCGTTTGCTTAAAAATTCTCAGCGTAGCGTATACCTAGCAAAAACCCGTACGAAAAGAAACGCACTAAAACGTCAATACGTATAAAACGTAAAAAGCAGTATAGCGCGTGAATACGCATAACTTTCGGTTTCCGACGCCCTAATATATTTTCTACGTTTTATTACGTTTCAGTGGGTTTTGTAGTTATTGCTTGGTATCGCTTCTCTACAAAACAGCGCAAAATTAATCTACATGTAGTAAAGTATAGCCCTCACTACGTAACAGTAAGACTGGGGCTTTACTCCGAACCACGTAACGTAGAGGCATACACGTTTACGAAATTCGCGTCTGTATGGAACCAGAGAAGACGAATAAAAACAAGGATTTTTTTTTTGTACTTTTCGTGAACGTAATAATTGTGGGGCGACATACATAAAGGGCATTTTGGGGCTTTATATAAGTAAAATATATATATGCCTCATATCTGGGTTGGTATTGTGGGGCTGTATATATGTTTAATATATATATGCCTCATATCTGGGTTAACATTTTTTAGAGAACTGAAAGAGAGCTCTATTTCACACGGTGGGCGGACGATTTGGCCAGCGGACGATTTGGCCCGGACGATTTGGCCTAGGACAATTCGGCCTAGGACAATTTGGCCAGCCAAAAATACCGGGTAGGACAATTTGGCCAAACTGATTTCTCCTAGCAGTTTCACAAATTCTTATTTTCTTTAGCATTTTTTTTTCATTTGGCTACATATTTTCATCAAATATTTCATGTTTTTTCAGTGATTTTAAATGTCAGTTCTTGGTTTTGATGAGTGAAAATCAAATGTTGACATAATAGGAAATTGCATAGTTTAGCAGTTTCTTCATCTGACAACATATTTTTACCACACATCATTACATATTTTCTGCTCATTTATAGTATCTGAGCCCAGTCAACACTATTTAGGTCATATTGAGCAGATCAGTTTCCCTATGTGTAAGTGGTTAACCAGTGTGGTGCACATTCTTGAACCAGGCTGCTGGCAGGCATCACGTGAACAAGTCCGTGAAATGCAGTTTATATAGAGAAAATGGGTATACATTATTTTTCTTATTTCTGCTCCAAGACAAAGGTTGTGGGTACTCGTTAGAACCTATGTTTGAAGTATAAATAAGAAAAATCATCACAGATTTTCACCAGAAAAGTTGGCATTTTGGACATGACATAGTTTTCCAGCCAATTTAAACAAAACCATTAAATTTATTTATTTATTATTTTATTTTTATTTTATTGTATTTTTAGCTCACCAGAGCCGAAGGCTCCGGGGGAGCTTATAGGATAGGCAGTTGTCCGTCGTCGTCGTCTGCGTCTGCGTTGTCTGCGTCTTCGTCAACACTTTCAAACGACATCTCCTCTGAAGCCACTGGGCCGATTGGGCCCAAATTTTATCTGTAGCATCCTTGGGCTGGGGGATTGAAAGTTTGTGTTTTTTTTTATAAAAATCGGCTCATTAGTTTGGTTGCTATGGCAACTTGTAATTTCCATAGACTTATAATGGGGAAAATTGAAAAATGGCATTTACTGCCAAGCCTCTGCAGATATTTTGACAAAACTTTCATAGAAATGTTCCATAGGCAATCTACTATCTGCTGTATGATTTTAAGCCTTCTGCTCATTTTTATTGGTTGCCATGGAAACCAAAATGCAAAAAATAGACAAAAAATACTTAAAAAATCATCTCCTCAGAAACCATATGCTCTAGGAGGCTGAGACTTTATGAAAATATTCACCATATTTGCCTTTACAGGTTTTGTGTTTTTTTATGAAATTTGGCCTTTTAGTTTTGTTGCTATGGCAACTTAGAGTTTCCATTGACTTATAATGGGGAAAACTGAAAAATGGCATTTACTACCAAGTCATTGCAGATATTTTGACAAAACTTACATAAACATGTTTCTTGAGTAAACTTCTCTCAGCCATATGCTTTTATGTCAACCTTGGGGTCCCCTAGGTTGTGCCGGGGCCATGCCCCGCCCCCTCCACTTCATAAAATGCCTTATATCTCAGAAACCTTACAGAACCCAACCCCTAAACCATATATATTCTTGTTCCTTATGATAAGATGCATTAAGTGACACCAACCTGGGGGTCCCCCGGGATGTACCGGGGACATGCCCTGCCCCCTCTATTTCATAAAATGCCACTTATCTCAGAAACCATTCAGATCCCCACCCCTAAACTATATATATTCTTGTTCCTTATGCTAAGATGCATTAAGTAACACCAACCTTGGGGTCCCCCCGGGATGTGCCGGGGACATGCCCCACCCCCTCCACTTCATAAAATGCCATTTATCTCAGAAACCATTGAGATCCCCACCCCTAAACCATATATATTATTGTTCCTTATGATAAGACACATTCAGTGATACCAACCTTGGGGTCTCTCTGGGGTGCGCTGGGGCCACGCCCCACCCTTCCACTTCATAAATGCCATATATCTCAAAAACCATTCAGATCCCCACCCCTAAACTATATATATTCTTGTTTCTTATGATAAGACGCATTCGGTGACACCAATCTGAGGGTCCCCTAGGATGTGACGGGGCTTATGCCCAACCCCCTCCACTTCGTAAGAACCTAAGGATCTCCCAGGCCGCACCAGGGCTATGCCCCAACCTTCCACTTCATAAAAGGTGATATATCTCGGAAACCCTTCAGATCCCCACCCCAAAACCATGTATATTCTTGTTTCTTATGAAAAGACGCATTCAGTGACACCAATCTGGGGGTCCCCTAGGATGTGCCAGGGCTATGCCCCACCCCCTGCACTTAGTAAAAGCCCAATATCTCAGAAACCGTTCAGATCCCCACCCCTAAAGCATATAAATTCTTGTTCCTTATGATAAGACGCATTCAGTGATACCAAGTTAAGGGTCTCCCGGGCCGCACGGGGCTGTTCCCCACAACTCCACTTCATAAAAGGTGATATGTCTCGGAAACCATTCAGATCCCCATCCCAAAACCATATATATTCTTGTTTCTTATGATAAGACGCATTCATTGAAACCAACCTGGGGGTCCTCTGGGATGTGCCCGGGACATGCCCAACCCCTCCACTTCGTAAAAGGCTCAATATCTCAGCTACCATTCACAACCCCCACCCCTAAACCATATATATTCTTGTTCCTTATGATGAGACACATTCAGTTATACCAACCTAGGGGTCTCTGGGGGTGTGCTGGGGCTATGCCCCACCCTTCCACTTCATAAAATGCCATATATCTCAGAAACTGTTCAGATCCCCACCCCTAAAATATGTATATTTGTGTTCCCTATAATAAGACTCATTCACTCACATCAATGCGTGGTCTCTGTGCTAGGGCAACATGCTGATGCCATGGCCCACGCCTCTACTTCATAAAAGGCCATATATCTCAGACACCATTAAGATCCCCACCTCATAATCATATATATTCTTGTTTCTTATGATTAGACACATTCAGTCACACAAACTTGGTGGTCCACAGGGGCCATTCCTCTCCTCTTCATTTCATAAGAGGGCCTCATGTCTTGGAAACTGTTCATATCCCCACCCCTAAACAACATATTTTCTTGGTCCTTATTATAAGACACATTCAGCGACAACAATCTTGGCTTTCCTGGGGTCTGCCAGGGCCATGCTCCAACCCCTTCGCAGCTTAAAAGGCCTTATATCTCAGGAACAGTACACATCCCAACACCTAAACCATATATATTCATGTGCCTTATGATAAGATGGATTCAGTGATACCATTCAGGGCTCTGTTGGGTCCATGTCTCATCCTTCCTCCTCATAAAAGGCCTAATATTTCAGATACAGAGTCCACATGGGTGCTCATTTTGAAATGGGGGTTTGCTTGGGAGACTTTATAATCAATAAATTAAAACCTGAAACCATACATGGCTGCCAGTGGGCAGTGTCCGCCTGAGTTCTGGTGAGCATTGTGGCCCATGGGCCTCTTGTTTGTGTTTGGGAGGATTATAGTTTACCATTTTTATTAATTTGCACATAAAGAAAATCTCAGGCCAAAAGTTATAGAAGTTTAAAAACAACAACAAAAAATCTAATTGTTTAAAATCTTCTTTAAAATGTTCCTTCCACATATTCCAACATTACTGTATATTAAACAGAAACCTAAAAAAAAAATCAGTTTAAACTAGTCATTTTAATAATCTGGCCAAATTGTCCTACCCTATATTTTTGGCTGGCCAAATTGTCCTAGGCCGAATTGTCCTATGCCAAATCGTCCGGGCCAAATCGTCCGCTGGCCAAATCGTCCTACATTCCTTTCACACAGATGTGTTATCGTTATGTCTGAACAATTAGCAATGTGCATTCCTACAATAATTACACTTTGAGCGGATATGAGTAAAACTGAATATCGTTTGTTTGTTTGATTTGAGGTTTAACGTCCCCGTCAACACTGTATAGGTCATTTTGAAGACGTGACTTCCAATTATGTGGGATTGAAAAGACATCTCAAGACCTGTCGCCCAATGAAACCAATAGGGTTTATACGCGCTTTGCCTGGGCAGGCTTAGATCCTCTAAGCGGTTTTCCAGTATTAATGTGCAGTCAGTTTCCGCTCTGCGTGGAAGCATCATGCAGTCCATCTATTTCTTAAAGTCCGGATCGGCGGGGGTCGAAATTGAATATCGTGAAAAATAACTAAATAATGCATTTCAACCAATGAAAGTCTCACAGACCCGGTACTCAATTATAAGCATGTTTAAATGACCCTACTGTCCAGCGGAGGATCACTACTGGTGAGATAAGACCATAGATAATTTGACCAGCCAATGCTAGTGTAAGGAACAGCAGCATAAACTCCTTTATGATCGGAGAAAAGCAATCGTTAAAAGCCTTTATTGAGTGTGCAAATTGTATGGCCATTGAAATTGATAATGTTTAAAATTCATTGTAAACAATATATCAGCAGTTATTGTGAACCCATGAGTTTGGAGTGGTCCATTTCCAATTATAGGGGTGTCAGGTGTTTTTTTTTTGTGTGTGTGTGTAGAAAGTTTTACAAAAATGTAAGTACGCTAAGCAAAGAGTGTAAACTGAGATCAGACACCGCGTTGTGCGACATCTGATCTGGTTCCACACTGTTTGCCAATGACCCCAAAAAAGACCGCTAGTCATACATGCGTTAAAGTTTTATATTTTTTCCAAATTTCTAGTTTAAGTAGAGTAGTTAAATTGTTGCGGAAAGTGTTCATTTGCTTTCCGAAAAGTTCATAAAATCTGAACAGTCATGGAGTGGTCAAGAATATTCTTACCACTTTTATACCAAGAATGTATATACGGGGGTGTGCATGTCTTTCAGTTTGCAGAAACATAAGTAGGCGATTCTGACAATATCCGAACAGTTCTAAAGGTGATCTTAATAATTAAATTTTGCTACAGAATAGAACAGAATATATTTTATTTGGTACTGTAGGCCTCTGGACCATAATACAACATACACACACAAACCGACCACAGAGTTACTTTGTTGATTTCCAGACACTTCGGCCCCACTACCACCTCGGCCCCTAGACAGGTCGGCCCAAAACCAAGTCGGCCCTAGACACCTCGGCCCTAGTCACCTCGGCCCTAGACACCTCGGCCCCACTGTCACCTCGGCCCCTAGACACCTCGGCCCCAAAGACACCTCGGCCCTACTTTTGATACCTTTTAAGGTATGGGCATGTATATCATGTTAAAATCGGCCCCGCTCATCGGGACTTCAAGAAACCGACAGCCTGTGACATGATTACTGGTAAACCGCTTAGAGGTTCTAAGCCTGGCCAGGAATAGCAGTACGAGTCGGACCGTTCACTACTCTGAGTACACTCTTAAGGACAGCTTGAGTCAGCATCACGAAAAGTGGGGTTAAGCTGGTTGTTCTAATTGTGAATATTTGATACTGATAGTCAAAGAGCCTTTTCTACAAAAATATATAGGGCCATGAAGACTTTGCACTCAGTGCATATCCAGATCCATCTGATCTGGATCTACACTGTCATTCAGTCTGCGAATTTTAAATGAATACAATATACATGTATCAAGTAATTTGAGGGTCTGAAATGTGACTAATAAATAAATAAATTATACAGTATATAGTTACTGGCCGTCTTTAAATATGAGCTGAAATAACAATCAAATGGGAATTTCAAAATGTGTGAAAAATTATAACAATGGAAACATACTGAGCAATTCCTACAAAAATACGAGTAGAGAAGACTTTGCGCACAGTGCACATCCAGATCTACTCTGTTTGCCACTAATATATACATATAGTACACACGTATCAAGTAATTTGAGCGGCTGATAGTCAGAAATGTGACTAATAAATAAATAAATAAATTATACAATATACTCGTTACTGTCCGCCTTTAATATGAGCTAGAATGACAATCAAATATGTGAAAATTGATAACAATGATCTGTTTATCATCAAGGATCTCTTTATTGGGGAAAAGGGATTAGTAACGCCTGGTTGTTTATTGAGCTTCACACTTTACTAACTTAAATAATTAGTTGTTCTTGTATAACTTTTTGCTAAATAGTGTACTGACCTGAAATTCATTTATTTCCGCTGAACACGATAATTCTTATCTTTGCAAACAGTGTAGATCCTGATCATATTGCTTCTGCTATCTGAACCGGATCTGCGCCGCTTTACATGCAGTTTTTGAACTGCAAGCATACATTAAATTAATAATTTTACTTACGAGAATAGTTCTAGTTCAGCGAACCTGAACACTGATAATTACCTAATAAATAAATTAATAAATAAATAATAAAAAATTGTGTGTTTGTATTGGAGTTTAACGGCCCAGTCACCATTGTTTCAGTTCGTTTTCGAGCCGGGCCGTTTACCCATCCATACTTATCCTGGGCAGGCTTATACGTAAGCGGTTAACCAATACAGTGCACCTGTTCTTCGCCAGAAAGTGACAACTGCCCTTCTTGAAACAGCAGAAGGGAGAGAATGACCGTAAAAAAGATTTCATAATCATTCTCCACGAAAGAAAGTTTGCCGACCCCGGTAGGTATCGAACCTGCGTCCTCCTGATCACCAGTCAGACGCGCATCCGACTTAGCTACCGATGCCAAATAAATTAATAAATAAATTAATATATAAATATGTTAACAAATATAAGATTATCCCCCATCATCACCATGATTGGCGAAACCGAGGAATGATTTTTTTTACGGCCCATCCACCTATCAATCCAGATTTCCATCAAATTAATAAGGATAATTAGGTATCATGTTCTTATTGAAATTAATTTAAAAAGTATTTTAGCGGTGTGGAATTATTTCGGATAATAAAAAAGCCTATAGATGCCTAATATAAAAGCTAAAGAGCAGAAATGTAGAAAAAAGAGCCTGCTCGAAAGCATGCTGCAATGCAATTAGAATTATACATTGAAATAAAAGAGGGGAATTTTCAAATGTATCTTCCATTCTTCTTAAATGGACATATAGATTTTCTATTTAGTAACGTTATAATATATAATAAATATATAAATATATATATTATAGGTTCAAATATTCGTGGCTCCCTATCAAAAAAAATCAAATAAAAAAAAACTCATCGGGCATCCAACCCGATCTCCAATTTAAGTGGAAGCCCCGTGAAAAGCAAAGTGGGGCCGAAGTGTCTAGGTATATGGGGCCGACGTGTCTAGGGGCCGAGGTGTCCGGGGGCCGACCCGTCTAGGGTTTCAATTTTATGTGGGGCCGAGGTGGTTTTGGGGCCGAGGTGTCTAGGGGCCGAGGTGGTTTTGGGGCCGAAGTGTCCTGTTACGGAAAAGTGACCCAAATGAGTTGAAAATTAGGTTCGCCTTAGTTAATTAAGTTTTTTTTTGTGGGGGTGGGGGTGCGTTACGGCCCTTCAAGATTGTTTTAAATAATAATAAAAAACAAAAATAACAAGAATTTCACCACAGGCTATGTTCAGTCTGAGATAGTAGTTCTTGAGAAGTGGACTTGAACATTTTGGTTAGCGCAAATGTTGAGGGATTGTCCAACGGATGAACGAACGGACGGACGGAAAACCGGTTTCCTTTGTCGCGCACTGCCAATAGCAGGTGCTTGAGAAAAAAAAAAACGAAAGAAAAGTTCAAGTTCAATTTCATAGATTTGCACTGCCATCACGAACATGCCTATATAATTTTGACCCCCTTAACCAATTTTTTATAAATCAAAACTGAGGTTTACAGGGGTAAATATTATTTTTCTAATTTCTTAGATTGTGGATACTCTTTAGAACTGCCTCGTCGATGCGGATCTAACGAGTACCCACAATCTATGTTTTGAAACGAAATAAGAAAAATATCCGATTTTTTTTTTTATCTGAAAATGTTCATTTTTGGTGGTTAAACTGTCAATATATTTGAATAGGCGCGTTTTCGTAATGCTAAGAAGCGCGACATAGTGCTCAGGCACATACAAAGTCTTACAGTCAGGAGAAGAAACTAATAAGTAAAGTCTTTTACACATGCAACCTTGTTCAGTGAAGACTGTACCATTGATGAGTGACGAATTAAGGGGTTTTTTTTTGTTTTTTTTTTTGTTCATAATTAGTGCAATGCAGTTTGTTTAAAATTGTACATCTTTAAACTATATTGAAAATAAGAATATTTTTATACGAAATATAACAAGATGTGGCATTCCTCCTAATGCACCCTAGGCCTATACGTTATAAGTCAAAATAATAAATAAATCCTTTTGCTTGCAGAACTGCGCGTACCCATGTTACAATGCGTGTCTGTAATTAATTTATCATGGGCGTAGTGTTTATGCATCACAGTTGATTTTATTGCACAGGTACTCAGAATTGACCATTAGTTAATTTTATTGGTCAGCTAGTTCCGTGCCAAAGTCCCCCACCCATTTTTTTTCTGACTGACAGTTCCAAGGCGGTTCTTCTGTTTTTGTTTTGTTATTATTATGATTATATTGTTATTATTATTGTCTGGAGAACCCACGACCCTTGGTTTGTGAGGCCACTACACCACGGTGTCTTCTGAACACCCTAATCTGTAAATCCACAATTTATATGAAATACGGGGTGTCCATATATCACCCCTTATTCTGTCTGATATTTAATTGTACGAATTTGAAGTGCTATACAGACTTAGGTATACACCCCGTATTTTATATCCTTTTCAAATCCACGAGTTTAGAGAAATTAACGAGCAAAAGGTGTTGGACTGTTATCAAGTCCATCAACAACAACAACGACAATAAACTATGTCAAGATCGTGAGTTTACAGTTATGATCTGAATAGACCTATACATTATTCTAACATTTAAATAATCCACGGAAAATATTAAGGACGATTGTTTTTTTTTTTTTTTTTTTTTCATAATTAGTGGATTGCATTAAAGGTGAATGATAGCAAAACTGGAATAAAATTGGTCCTTCTATTATATTTAGCAACGGGTTCCATCAAAAAGGTTGCAAGCTCAAAAATGTAAAAGTCAAAAATAAAACAAATTAAAAAAATGAGGAATGCGTCATGGAATATATACATGTATTTACAAGTCATGAGGTGTCGATATACAACCTAGTTAAGTGGTATTTTAACCGAAATATCAGGCGCATATATTGCATATATAAAGCCCCGCAATGTCATTTGTATATGGCATCCACCGTTTGACACAGCGATTTCTTTTCTATCTCCAAAAATAGTTACATTTCTAACGAAAATGTGTGATATTCTTCTTCTTATATTCCAAACCGGCCCGATAGCTCAGTTGGTAGAGTGTCCGCTCCGGGGAACGGGAGGTCTCGGGTTCGATCCCGGGCCGCGACATACCAAAGTCGTTAAAAATGGTACTAGCTGCTCCTCGCTTGGCACTCAGATTTACGGGGTAGAGCTAGGACTGGTCGATCCAGTGTCAGGATAATGTGACTGGGTGTGGTATCATGTAATGTGTCTGGGACATGATACTTCAGTGAGGCAGCACTATAAACGTGAGCATTGAGCTCCCTGTCGCAACCAGACACCGTCGTGATATGACTGATAAATTGTTGAAAGCGACGTTAAACCCGAATTCACACACACACACACACACACACACACACACACACACACACACACACACACACACACACACACACACACACACTTATATTCCAAACATATGTTGTGGTTGCTCGTACGGCGATTATAACGAGTTTTTGTTTGTCTGATTTGAGGTTTAACGTCCCCGTCAACACTGTACACGTCATTTTTGAGACGTTCATTACTTGATCAAGTCCGTGATATAAAGACCCCCCTAAACCCCACTTCATATAGAGAAAACGGGGGTTACGGGGTAAACATTATTTTCCTTATTTCTGCTCCAAGACATAGGTTGTGGGTACTCGTTAGAACCGGCTCGATGAGGCGGTTCTAACAAGCACCCAAAACCTATGTTTGGAGTATAAATAAGAAAAATGTCACAAATTTTCATCAGAAAAATTGCCTTTTTGAGGTTTGAAAATGCACTATAGCACACGGATGTGTTATCGTTTTGTGGGACTTTTACCCGACATTGAGATGAAATTACATCTCAAGCCCTGTCGCACAATGAAACCAATAGAGTTTAAAAGCATGGACGGTCCGACTCGCACCGCTTTGCCTGGGCAGGCTTAGATCCTCTAGGCTGTTTACCAGTACTCATGTGCGGCCGGTTTCAGCTCTGCGTGGAAGCATCATGCAGCCCATCTATTTCTTCAAGCCCCGATGAACGGGGTCAGGATTATAACGAGTATACACAACTTATGATAAAGAAACATAATGCATATACCTATAAACCCCTTAATTTTCACTACAGAGTGAGATTTAAAGGGGTGTCCATTACATGGTCCTGTTATCATGCTGAGCTTTTGGTTCATAAAAACTACAATTTCTGCGTTTTCTATGTATTTCCTTTAATTCTGCACACAAGACCTACGTCGGTGAATGTACAGCTACTTCAGACTGCTACAACTTATACAAAATATATACTGATTCTTTTTTTTTTTTTTTTTTTTTTCATTATTATTATAACTGGTTCAAAATTTGCCAAAAACAAAGCGATTTGGTCCCCATTTATCACTATCAGTGGCGTTTTTTTATTTGTTTTTGTTTAATATTATTGTTGTTTTTGTTTTACGGCCCTTTCAAGATAATTTAACTTACATCGAGCCGATCGTTACTCAGAGGTGGGCGAAAAACGGAGTTCCAGGAGAAAAAAAAACTCCACATTACCTTCGGTTGCAGAACTTGGCGTCTAATATGTGACCCGAGCCAGGCTCGAACCACAGGGGTGAGAGACCTAATGATTAAGAGTCAGCGCTCTTATCCACTGTGACGTTATGACAGATGTCGGCCCCCGCCCATAGGGGCTTGAAGAAATATATGGGCTGCATGATGCTTCCACGCAGAGCTGAATCGATCCGGCCCGCACACTAGTACTGGTAAACCGCTTAGAGGACCTAAGCCTGTCAAGGAACCGCGGTGCGAGGCGGACCGTCCATGCTAATAAACCCTATTGGTTTCATTGGGCGACAGGGCTTGAGATGTCGTTTCATCTCAATGTCGGGTATAAGTCCCACAAAATTGGAAGCAACGTCTCCAAAATGAACTTTACAGTGATGACGGAGAGTTAAACCTCAAATCAAACAAACGTTATGGCAGATGTGTGCCTTGCGTTGAGGTTTACAAGTACATTGGGTAGTTTCATTATATTTTCGTAAGTATGTCATTTATGTAATAAAGGACGCATACAAATTATTATATGTAGACATGACAATTTATATCCACAAAACTGATGGTGCAAAAGAACATGCATTTACATCTTTGAATACGCCTTCGCCTTAAACAGGAAAGGTGGGGCGTACAAACCGCCACTGAAGATAAAAAAATTCGGTGTCTCTTACATGATGAAAAAAATAAATAATACACACCAAACTCAGTGAGTAAAATGTAACAAGTATATGGGTGCTCGTTTGAAATATCCATATCCTAATAAGGCAAATAAGGTATTCCTACGTAACCCCCTTTGTATTTAAAGTGGAGTTTACAACGGGCCGCCATGGCCTATTTGTTAAGAGCACTGACTCTTAATCATTAAGTCTCTCGCCGCTGTGGTTCGAGCCTACTCGGGTCACATGTGAAATGCAAAGTTCTGCAACGGAAGGTCAGGTGGTGTTTCTCCGGGTACTACTGTTTTCACCCACTTCTGATTAACAATCAGCTCGAAATAAGTGAAAATATCTTGAATAGGCCGTAAAACCAACGCAAAAAGTGGGGATTACAAGACCGTTCATAACAGGCGATTCTAACGAATAATAACCATTATTCAGGGAAAAGCGTTGCTTACAAAGATCTACAGTGTTGATTGTGGTTCTGCCCCGAGTCACAGACTGTGGGTAAAGCAAGTAAACCTCACTTTCAACAGAAAAGGTTGTGTTTACCAGGTATTTCCACATTTCTGCTCAAAATAGTAACTGTGGCTGTCAGTTAATTAAACTAAGACACTATCACAATTTTTCGCTAGATCTGGGACCAAGTAAATGTAAATTAGGTCCGTGGCTAGATGTGTGTCTTTTTCAGAGCCTTAAAAGGGTAGCAGTGTCTGAAATTAATGAAATGCTCTTAACCCTCAGAAACATTAAAACGTCACGACTTTTCGCCTGAAAAAATGACATTCATCCCAAACAAGCCTATATAATGTAGAGCCCCTTAAACCCCACTTTTATGTAGTGTACATTTTTTTTCTTATTTGCGCTCAAAACATAGAATATTGGTACTCATTGGAACCGCCTTGGCACGGCAGTTCTAAAGAGTACCCACAATGTCTGTTTTAGCACAAATGTGAAAAATATCAGAATTTTGTATTTGGAAATTTTAAGATTTGGTATTAAAATCTCAATATATTTGAAGGCCCCTACCCATCGGGGCTTGACGAAATAGAAAGGTGCCATGATGCTTCCACGCAGAGTTGAAACCGACCGCACACGAGTACTGGTAAACCGCTTTGACGATCTAAGCCTGCCCAGTCAAAGCGGTGTGAGTCGGTCTGTCCATGCTTATAAACCCTACTGGTTTCATTGGGCGACAGTGAGTGAGTTTTAATTTTACGTCCCACCAACAGCTAAGGTCATACGGAGACGGGACCTCGGTTTAAAGACTCATCCGAAAGTCTGGAGAAGCCCGGGATCGATCCTGCGATCCCTGGTTTACAAGGCGAGTAGCGTAACCACTGCACCACGGAGGCTTCTCATTGGGCGACAGGACTTGAGATATTATTTCATCTCAATGTCGGATAAATGAAGCGCAAAATTGGAAGCAACGTCTCCAAAATGATCTATACTGTGTTGACGGGGACGTTAAACCTCAAATAAAACAAACAACCAAACAATATATTTGAATAGGGGTGTTTTGAAGACCAGAACTTTCATCATGTTTACAAGTCCATATAATGAGCATTCTTGTAAGCCCACCTTATATAGGGAAATGTCTGTTTTAATGGGTACAATGGTTTCCGTCTTAATATTTAGTGCGCGGGTAGTCATTAGAACCGCCTCAACGAGGCGGTACATGTACATGAACAAAGGCACACCTAAAGTCTATATCTAGAAAAGAAAAAAAAGAAAAAAAAAAGAAAATGAAACAAATTATTTGAAGAGATATGAAATACAATATTACAGTAGTGGTTTGCATCTGTAAATTTGCTTCTTTTCAGATTTTATTAGACATCTGATAATGGTCGGTTATGTGGTTTTCACGCAGCGATTACGTCTCCCAAATGGCAATTAAGCCACGTTTACCGTAATCTGACCCCCTTCCAACCTGCAAATATGTTACATATATAAATAGTAATGATCTGAGAGTAGCATTCCGAACTTTGTCAAAAAATACCGCAAAATTCGAGAAGTACATGTATGTTTGTGAGGCAACAAAAATATTTATGATAGACTGCATCGTAATTCTACGGTTATTTTTCTTCAGTCCATTTGATTTGTTTTGTTTGATTAGAGGTTTAACGTCCCGGTCAACACTGTAAAGGTCATTTTGGAGACGTTGCTCCCCATTTTGTGGGATTTTTACCTGACATTGAGATGAAATGACATCTCATGCCCTGCCACCCAATGAAACCAATAGGGTTTATAAGCATGGACGGGCAGATTCGCACCGCTTTGCCTGGGCAAGCTTAGATCCTAAAAGCGGTTTACCACAACTCGTGTGCGGGTCGGTTTCAGCTCTAGGTTGAAGCATCATGCAGCCCATATACTTGTTCGCGCCCCTATGAGCGGGGGCCGATTCCTCAGTCCATATTCTCGACGTTTATAAGCATTAGGCTTAAAATTGAGTGCACAACCTGCTTCTTCTTCTTCTTCTTCTTCTTCTTACCGGCCCCGATAGCTCAGTTGGTAGAGTGTCCGCTCCGGGGAACGGGAGGTCACGGGTTCGATCCCGGGCCGTGACATACCAAAGTCGTTAAAAATGGTACTAGCTGCTCCTCGCTTGGCACTCAGATTTACGGGGTAGAGCTAGGACTGGTCGACCCAGTGTCAGGATAATGTGACTGGGTGTGGTATCATGTAATGTGTCTGGGAAATGATACTTCAGTGAGGCTGCACTATAAAAGTGAGCATTGAGCTCCCTGTCGCAACCAGACACCGTCGTGATATGACTGAAAAATTGTTGAAAGCGACATAAAAACCGAATTCACACACACAATTCTTCTTCTTCACCCGCTTTTGAAGTCAAATTACTAAACGCACTGGATGGTCGATTGTCCCTGCGTTTAGGCTGGAAAAAGGATCCTAAGCTTGAACCCATTTCGCTGAACCCTTAATTCGATCAGAGGAGATTCTGATGAACCGCCGTATTCGATTGCGACTGACCCGAGCTTTTGTGAGAATGGTTCCCACCCTGGTCTTACACTGTTTCTAGCTTAAGATTTTAGAGAATTAAATTTTATGTAATGCTTGTTGGTGCCTGATGCTCTGTCTCTGGTCGGGCCCATTGGAGTCTAACTGTAGTTTTTCTTTTGCTCGATCATTTCAGTTTCTTCTTGCCGTCGAGTACTCACCGTGGTTGTTCTCGGAGATGTTGCACTGTTGCGTTAGGAGGCATTCATGCGGATTGTTTAAATCGCATTGCGAGCCCCCCCCCCCCACCCACCCCCCTCGTAAGAGAAATTGCCCTGACCGTTTCAACGCGGTGCGTCTGTTTTGTTCTTATACTTCATCGGCATGTGTATGTCGCTGGTGTCGTTTTGGTTTTGGATAGCTGATTGCCCTTGTTCACAGCCGGCCAACCGGAGTTCGCCCGTTGGTTAATATTTCAGTTGTTCTGTGCTGCATTTGACTAATGCTATGGTCACAAAGATCGGCCGGTATCCGGGGATAGGGGGGAATCGTGCGTACACCGCTGGTTTTGGCCTTTTTTCCGACATCGGACAACACCGGTCAAAAATTTGTCACACATCATTTACTTAAATGGCACCGTCCGGGGGCCGTCCGAAAACCGCCTGATAATCGTACGGCGTCTGTTTCCAAAGAGAAATCTTTTGGGGCCCGGCGAGGCAGTGAATACCGACCGAACATCTAATACTAATCGGCAGATTATCCTATGATGTCCGAGTGATAACCGGCCTATTCACCGGACATCGTACGAATATCGCCCGAGTATCCTACGGACAACGAACGATGCTTGTACCAGGCCTGGCCGAATGTCGGGCGATTGTCGGGCGGTGTGATGGAAACGCGCTATAATTTTGTACATAGCGACTGATGGGGGTTTATATATTCCGGCCGGTGACCGGACGATGTCTGTAACATATCTGGTCCACACCGGTTCAAGCCGATCGGACATCGATGGGTTACTTTTCAATGTGTAAACAGACATCGGCCGGATATCGGCCCATGTCCGGTCCCAAAAAATTCTCCTCTGAGGCTACATACACCGGCCGATTACCCCTCGATTCCCGACCGGATATCGGACGATACTGAAACGATGTGTGAAGAATATGTGGCCAATTATGAAAATTAACGGGACACCGGAGAAATTTTAACTTCGAGTTAAAACTCTTCGGGCACCTCTCCGATGCTGCCTGAGAGCCCCGCCACCGGCCGGCCATGTCTGGAGTCCGGCCGGGGACCAGGCCAAAATGGCTAAAAATCATACCGGGTGCACATCCTAAGCCTAATCGGAAGAGATTGTGACCAAAGCATAAACCGTGACAGAAGTAAGGGCGAGGATTGCGGCATTTAAGCCCCGCAGTGGCATTCTGTTCACTGACCGTTCCCATGCTGTTCTTCTGTCGCGGTTTATTTTTTGTTATGGTTTGTCTTTGAGTGTGTGTTTCGCTTGTATTTTTTTTTTTTTATTTTTTTTTTTTAGTTAGCCAATTGACCATTTTGTGGGAAAGTGACTGTCCTTTTGGCTTTCCGCTATTGGTGTTTCCATTAGGGTCTAATTATTTCATGTTTTTTGTTATTGTTCATGGGATCTGTTTGTTAATTGCATCGATTCCTGATCACTGCCTTCACTTCTATTTAATAGAAGCCTCCGTGGTGCAGTGGTTACGCTACTCGCCTTGTAAACCAGGGATCGCAGGATCGACCCCGGGCTTCTCCAGACTCTCGAATGAGTCTTTAAAACTGAGGTCCCGTCTCCGTATGACCTTAGCTGTTGGTGGGACGTAAAACTCAAACACTCACTCACTTCTATATATTAATGATTATTTTGATTGCAGTTAGTACAGTCCTGGTATTTCATTTTGGAATGGTCTAAAAATTAAAATTCAGTTTTTGAAATAGATGACGGTATGTCTATGGTTGTTTGAAATCGATGACAATATTCCTACACATGCAGAATGTACAATCTTCCGTTTTAAATTATCCCTTTTGATTCCAGTCCATGTTACATCTTGCCTCTCGGAACAGCAAGAAAGGTAATCCCTTACAACCCTGAAACCCGGTACAGATACTTATGCAAACAGTGTAAATTCTGACTTGATGGCTCTGAGCATTCAAATCAGGATATATATTGCTTACCATAAAATTGGCGTACCAAACCAACTTCACTGATGGAAGAGTGCACTCGAGAATCTCACGGGTGGGGGGATTTGAGGGTAAAGAAATCAAAGCATTGGCAGCACTTTTAGGCCGATTTACTCAGAGCGCAGGTTGTGTAAAATGGCCGTGAACTTGGACTTTTTCGGTATACCCTTCGATTCTTGTTCCTAATGCAGACAGTGTAGACCCTGATCAGACGCCACATTATGTGACGTCTGATCTGGTCTACACTGTTTGCCAAACCAAACACATGATTCGAGTCCAGATTTTACAGATAACTCTCTTACATGTACGCAGCCATCTGACGTCATAGTGGAACAAATAACACGGCTTGTTTTAGGTCGATTGGATTGTCAATCGACCCTAAGTTGCTAAGCCGAAAACCTTTTCCGTGCTAAAGTACATGTGGTTATCACAGTCTTGTCGGAATAACTATTTTATCGAAAATATTCGCAGTGAGATCAGAGTCCCTGCTAGCATTCTACATAAATCTACAGCGGGCCGTTAGCGGCCCGTCAGCTACCCTGACGGGCCGCTAACGGCCCGCTGTAGATTTATGTAGAATGCTGACTGGGGTGTTGCGTAAGATAGTTATATTGGAATCAAAGGTTTGGCTTGGCAAACAATGTAGACCAAGACCAGACGCCACAGAACGCGGCATCTGATCAAGATCTACACTAATTGCTTAAAGCCACATAATTTTAAGGTTAAAATAAACATTGACCCAAAATTATTATAAGCTTAGACCAAGTTACTATTACTGATTTGAAAGAAATCCAATTAACCTATTTATAGACTATAGCAGCTTTATTTTATCGCTGTAAGGTATTACTAATTAAATGCATAAGAACACAGAAAACATGTTTTTTTCTTTTCATAGTTTAACTGCAGTTCTGTTCCGAAGTTAGCAGACATATGTGCGAGGTTTTACGTCTCTTACCAGACTGAAATATCATGCGGGTAGATGTTGTATGGATACTAATGCCTAGAAGGGACATGCAATGTGCGAACAAGATAATATCTTCTGCGCACAACTTAATATCTCGAGCGCGCAAGATATTATCTTGTTTGCAGAACATAGATCTTGTGCGGACAGCATTATATTTTGTACACACAACTTATTAGCTTGTTTGTACAAGATAATATCTTTAATCATGGTCTTTGGTTCCTCATGGCTTTTTTAAACAATAAACATTGAAAATCGGTGTTTTCTCGGGGTTTAAGTATGGATTTCTTCGTTCATACGCATTATAGGGTTGAAATATCGCTTTATGGTCGAATATCAAAATTGTAATGTGTCCGAATCATTTTGTCCCCTAAAGGGTTTCCTGGGAAGATATTAATCTACGTAAAAAAGGGAGAAGGCAGTCAACTCTTTATTTTTCTTTTCACTAAAAATATGTGTATTGAATTGATACGGGATGACTAAAATCAACCCTTACATAACGATGCATGTGAATATAAAATGTGAGGTGAGAAGAATTGGATATTTTAGTTAAAGTCTTAAAACAGTCAACTACTTTTGCTTTATATCATCCTGAAACGGTGGATCTACAATTTATATAAGATACGGGGTGCCCCTTCACAAAGTGGGGAGGGGCATATAGTTATGCCTTTGTCCGTATTATATACGTACGTACGTCGGTACGTCACATCTTGTAGTACTATTCCTGCCTCCTCCTAACTCCTCCTACAGTATTTGATGCAGGGCATTGAAACTTGCAACACTTTTAAGACACATTGGACATGTGCATAAAGGAAACAGGATCCCCTTATTTCAGAATTATGTCCCCTTGAAAAACTTAATCATTTTGGCCATATGTGTAGACTGGGAGTTGGCATTTTAAAATTTGTGAGCAGGACAAATATCATTCTCTGCTATCTGAGAAAGGACAATCGCTCAACTTCTTAGTATTTTAATTTTTATGAGCACCACAAGATTCATGCTCAGCTGAGTTGAGCATAAAAAAGCTTTATAACCTGGGGGCCAGGTCACCTTCTTCCTGAGCAGGGTTTTGTCCTACTGTACATATATTATATATTTCATAGTCGTTTAGGTGTGCTGATGAAGCGTAAAGTAGCTAGTCTATCACTTCCCCCGCCCTCACACACCAACAACAACAACAACAACAAAAAAAAAAAAAAAAAAAAAAACAATAATCATAAAATGAAATAAAATAAAAATGAAAACTTCACATATTTCAGTTCTATGGTGTTTTGTTTGTTTCAGATGAGCTTTATCCTCCAAACACTAGTTAGGCCTTTTTGAGACGCTCTTCCAATTTCGTAGGACTCACCGAATAGTGGGATGAAATGACTTCTCTAGCACTGCTGCCCAAACAGACTGTTCACATGCTACGTCAAAACTTATTTTCTCTGAGAAATAGTAATAGAAAGAAAAGAAAATATATTTGAAACTGACGCCGGCAAACGTCCTGATTGGCAGTTAAAAAGGATAAACCAACATTTGAAACCTCACATTTCTTTCCCGTAAATTCGTACAGTAAAGGGCAGATGAATTAGCATGCCTTTTGAAATCATACCCTTTAATATTAGAGAGGAAGACAGCATTTGAAAAATCTTGCCCGCCCGCTAAGGTGTAGTCACCCACATCCTATGTTTGAGACCAAAAATTAGGAAATAAGGTATTGGTATTCCCATGCAAACTCTCCTTGTACTTAAAATGGGGTTTACAACGGGTCCCATAGTCTTTGGGGGAAAATTGATAACTCCTAATGTCAGAGTCTCATAACTCTGCGGTTCGAGCCTAACTCGGGTCACGTGAAATGCCAACGGAAGGTCAGGTGGTGTTTCTACGGGTACTCCGGTTTTTGCCCACTTCTGATAAACGATGGCTTCGCAATAAATGAAATTATATTGAAAGGGCCATAAAACCAAATCAAACACAAGTGGGATTTATAAGGTCGTTCCCAACTCATACGCGTACCTACAACCATTATATAGGGAATATCGGGGTTTACGAAGATCTACAGTATTGCTCGTATTTCTGTGGATAAACCCACTCATGTAGATAAAGTTGGATTTACCAGGGCTTTATAAAGGCCTCAAAAGACAGCAGTGTCTCAAATGGATCATATATTCGTTACCCTAGACAAATGTGAAAAATATCAGAAAATTTGTATCTGAAAATTTTTATTTTGCGTGGAAAAATATTTGAACAAGCCTGTTTTCGTTATGGTAGAAAAAATGAAGCTTTACTTTCTTGAAGAAGCCCAAAGCTCTCATCGTCTTTACAAGCCCATACGATGAACTATCTTATAAACGCCACTTTATATAGGTAAATCTTTCGATAAAATGGGTATCAATAGTATCCGTTTTGTTCTAAAAATATTGAGCGTGGGTAGTTGTTAGAACCGCCTCATTGAGGCAAACGCGCCTAACGTCTATATCCAGAAAAGAAAAATAAAACTAAAGCAATTCGTTTGAAGAGATATGAAATACAACATCATAGCTACGAATGTCGTTATGGATTGCATTGGTATCCAAAACAGGTTTCCTTTATACCGATGTGCGATAGAGATTAATGGATTAGTTGTCTTATACTTAGGTTCTTTTCTGATATCGGTCGGCATTGCAGTTCTCGGCTACATGCAATGATCAGGTGCAGCGATAACGTCTCCCAAATGGCAATTATGCCATCAGTTACCTATAAATAAGTTACAATGACATGATCTGAGATTACCATGAAATCCGAGAAGTGCATATGTTTGCGATGCTACAAAAATGCTGTGTTTTCTCCTTCTTCTTTCTTCTTCTTCTTCTTCTTCATTTGAAGTCAAATTACTTAACGCACTGGTGGGTCGATTGTCCCCGAGCTTAGGACGAGCTTGAACCCATTTCGTTGAACCCTTCTAAAGCTATACTTTATGCGAACATAGTAGAACCTGATCAGCCGCCGCATTCAACTGATCCCGAGCATTTATACCCGGTCGTTCAGTGTTTCTAGCTTAGACTTTCTCGCAGAGAGAGAGAGAGAGAGAGAGAGAGAGAGAGAGAGAGAGAGAACGTAAACAAGTGCGTATAAATGGCCTTGTTTATCCCACTGTATACTGAGTATTGTGAGTACTTAATGAGATGGTTCCAACTTGGCGAGCACCCACAATATATGCTTGGGACATAAATAAGTATTATCCCACTGTATACTGAGTACAAGAGGATATATTGTCTATTTCTATGAATTGTAAATTGTAAGTACTCAGTAAGGCGGTTCATACAAGCAGGTCCAGCACCTACAACTTTTGTTAGAGTAAAAGGAAAGTATCTCAATATTTCACCAGAAAAATGTTTTTGAACTATGCAAGGGCTTGTTATCGTTACAAGAGAGAGAGAGAGAGAGAGAGCATCAGAGAGAACATGTCCGTGTAGTAAGCACCTCTCTAATCACCCCTTCATATAGAGAAAACTGGGGTATACAAGGATATGCATCATTATGACGCGATTATAACGAGTATATAATCTATGTTTGGAGAAAAAAAATAAGAAAAAATATCACGCTTTTTATCAGAAAAGTCACTTTTTTCGAGTCATTAAAGAATGCACTACGTCGCACGGATGTGTTATCGTAAGTAAGAGAGAGAGAGAGAGAGAGAGAGAGAGAGAGAGAGAGAGAGAGAGAGAGAGTTTGCTTCATATCCCTTAGAGAGAGAGAGAGAGAGAGAGAGAGAGAGAGAGAGAGAGAGAGAGAGAGAGAGAGAGAGAGAGAGAGAGAGAGAGTTTTCTTCATATCCCTTAGTCATGTGTTAGGAATGTCAATACTAGAACTAGAAGCATCAGCTAAAATGAAAGGTGGAATTTACAAGTGAAAATGTTATTTCCCTTTGTTCCAAGCGATGATCTCAACCGGGAGGCGTCACTTTTGCAGATACTAAGAGCAAAATTTCAGAAATGTAACAATTATGTTCAAATTTTGACAATTTTGTCAGTTCACCCGACAGTTCGGTGAGTGCTTTGATTGTGCGGGGAATGTGCTCTCCCACCTAAGGTAAGTTACATTACGCTAATAGTTATGTCTTCGAGACCGCTTATATATATGGGTCTGATAAAAGTGTATATATGTGGGTCTGATATAACTGTACATGTTTTGATTTGTTTGTTTGTTGATTTGAGGTTTAACTTCCCCGCCAACACCGTAAAGGTCATTTTGGAGACGTTGCTTCCAATTTAGTGGGACTTTTACCGACATTGAAATGAAATGACATCTCAAGCCCTGTCGCCCAATGAAACCAATAGCGTTTATAAGCATGGACGGTCCGACTCGTGCGCAACGCTTTGCCCGGGCAGGTTTAGACCCCAAAGCTGTTCACCAGTACTCGTGCGCGGGTCGGAATCAGCTCTGCGTGGAAGCATCATGCAGCCTATATATTCCTTCAAGCCCCGAGGGGCGGGGGCCGAAGTGCACATGTCAATTTACAATTTAAACTAAGTACAAAGCGAATGTGGTTGACATGTCTCGCCGACTGCCCATCATGCAAACACGCCTATAAAATTTTGACCCCCTTAAACCCCAATTTTATATATTCAAACTGAGTTTACAGTGGTATACATTATTTTACACGGCCCCCGCCAATCGGGGCTAGAGGAAATAGATGGGCTGCACGATGCTTCCACGCAGAGCTGAAACTGACCCGCACATGAGTACTGGTAAACCGCTTAGAAGATCTAAGCCTGCCCAGGTAAAGTGGTGCGAGTCGGACCGTCCATGCTTATAAACCCTATTGGTTTCATTGGGCGACAGGGCTTGAGATGTCATTTCATCTCAATGTCGGGTAAGAGTCCCACAAAATTGGAAGCAACGTCTCCAAAATGACCTATACAGTGTTGACGGGGACGTTTAACCACAAATCAAACAAAACATACATTATTTTACACATTGTGGGGACTCGCAGGATTTTATCTGAAACAAAATGGTGGTAAAATTTTGCCAATGTATTTAAATATTAGGCGTGTGTTCGTTGTGTATATTTTTATAATTCCCCTTAATTGTTAGTAAAGTTCGAATGAGCCTGCACATAAATTGAGCATTTCGATTAAAAAAAATAATAATAAAACGTTTACTTCATTATTTTTTATCTTTAGCCTTGCTTTTACGGTCCTTTCAAGACTATTTCACTTTGTCTACCCAAATCTTCATCAAAGGTTGGCGAAAACCGGATGTTTGGAGAAAAACGACCTAAACTTCCGATACAGAACTTGCCCCCCCCCCCTTCTCACCTGCCCCTGTCATGGACTACAATGATACCGTTCATACCTGTACAACCACCATTTTCAGATCATTCAGACGATTCATTATGTATTTCCTTATTTCAAATGTGTATCCTCGTTATAACCGCCTCAGTTAGTACCCATAAACCTACGCTTCAGAGCACAAACAAGGAAACTCACAGGCCATGTAAAGATTTAAATGGTTTTAGAATTGAAGAAAGATATTAATTAGATATGAAATCGAAATACACGCAGGGTACATGTAATTATTTTGAATAAAATTTAACCCATTTGTACCAGAAACCCCAAAACGGATATCCTGGCAAACAGTGCAGGCCCAGATCAGACATCACAGAACGCGGCGTCTGATCAGGGCATCCGCAGTTTGCTTAAAGTTCAGTTATTTTCAAAATAAATTTTGAAGGAAACACAACCTGTCACCCCTAAATTTTGAAATGGACTCCTGCTATATATAAGGAGGAAGATTCCATTTGGTACTAAAAGGGGTTAAAGCAAATAATAATTATGATCGATGTAACGGTCAATTTCCCTATTCTTGTTTTCATTTTCGGAGACACTGTAATATTTTGAGGTAGGGTTACAAGTTCTGCAACGGATTGGCAAGTATTTTTTTCTCCAAATACTCCGGTTTGCGGCCAACTCCAATTAATGATCAGCTCAAACAAGTCAAATAGTATAGTATAAAAATGCCGAAAATCCAAAACCACCACAAAAGTTGTAAACGCACTGCATAATTACGTTTCGAATGAGAACATTTTCCAAATTGTTATCTTTTGCTGCGTCAGAACAAGAAATCGATACCACCCACAGCTAAATGAGTTTTGTTGTCGGGTGTTATATATACTGCAGGTACGTTTACGAGGCGATATATATTCTTACCTTGAAGTTAAATACGCTCTTGTGCTAACCGATACAAGGGAGACTACCGTGAAACCCCATATATATATAATCGCTACAAAACCGTGTTGCTAGCCAACAACCTAGGGAAAGTAAACTCGATGCCCTGAATCCACTGCAGGGCATGAAAAAATGCGGGGTGGTATGAACACCCCGCAATTTTTTCACACCCCACAGAAAAGGTTTTATATAGAAAAACACCCCGTATCTGGCAACTTTCTTAGTATATATATATATATATATGCTAGGTATATTTTTTAAATAATTTATCAAGTTTGTTCATGATGAACAAACATAGCTGTCATCTAGTGGCAAAATTGACGTTTGCTATAAATACCGACACGAGAATTTACCGACACGAGAATTTACCGACAAGAGAATTTACCGTCAAGAGAATAATGTGGACAACTTTATGCCTCTCATGCACATGTATAAAATGATATTATAGCATTGAAATATATCAGAATTTGTTTAAAATATCATTTTAAATTATATTTAATGATAAATAGGCCAAAAAAAGGTTCTTGTCGGTTCTTGACTGTTCTTGTCGGTTCTTGACGGTTCTTGTCTGCAAATAGGGGGACCCAAAGTTAGTGTTTCCCCCAGCCCTATTTAGCATGGCGCGGCGTCATGCTCCTTTTCTCTGGTGCCATGCCCTTTGTCTTTTTATACAGCTGTTCGTATTTAAAGTGTCCTTTTTACATATTTTTGCGCGTTGAAAGTGCCCTTTTTCGTGACCAGCACCATGCCCTTTTTAGGAGCTGGCGGAAACACTAAAAGTGGTGCGAGTCGGCCCTTCCTTGCTTATAAGTACATGTTCTAGGTGACCTCAACTTCAGAGACATTGCTTGGCCCGACAGGCTCAGCAAACAAGGCACAATGCTGAGTCAGTCGGAAGGACAAATATTGATTGACATTATGAACGATCATGGCCTTGAACAAATTGTTAACTTCCCCACTCGTGATAAGAACACATTGGATCTGATCCTTACGACTTTGCCAGGACAATTCGAAGACATTCATTCCCCAGATAAACTAAGTGACCGCGATGTTGTCTCCGGATATTTAAAAATTCACATCCCACCAATAAAGAAACCTCGGAGGAAGGTGTACTCATATCAGAAAGGTGACTATGAAACTATGAGGAAGGATGCACTCAGATTTGCAAAGGAGAATTACTTTAATGGTCATTCAGATGCTCGGTCTATACAGGAGAATTTTGATTTGATAACTTCTTTCATTCATACTTCGGCCGAAAATCATATCCCCTCAAAAACTAGTAGGGCTGTAGCTTCTATTCCCTGGATCACTCCAGAGATAAGAAGGAAAATTCGCAGAAGGAATAAGATTCATGCAAAGGCAAAAAAGACGGGAAGTGGTAAACTCCGGACAAAATTTGAAAACTTGAGACGTGAAATCAAGACTGATATAAAAAATCAGCATGATTTGTATGTGAATAACTTGGTATGTGGTGTAAAGGCAAATCCCAGAGACTTCTATAGATATATTAATAGCCAGAAGAAACACAGGCAAGGTATCCCGCCCCTTAATAAAAGAGGAGGGGACGGGGTTGCTGAATCAGACTCTGAAAGGGCAGAGGAACTAATTGGTCAATTCAATGATGCATTTAATAAAACTGAGTTCACGGAGGTTCCATTGACTGGAAGATCGGCTCCATTCATGAATAATATTGTTGTGACAGCTGCAGGAGTGATCAAATTACTTCAAGGCTTAAACCCCAGTAAGGCCTTAGGACCTGATGAGCTTCATCCCAGAGTCCTGAAGGAACTAGCAAATGAGTTGGGTCCAGTTTTCGCACACTTGTTTCAACAGTCTCTTGATACGGGTGAAATCCCCAAAGAATGGCTCTTAGCAAACATTTGTCCACTCTTCAAAAAAGGAGATAGGGCTCTTGCCCGTAATTATCGCCCTGTGTCTCTGACTTGTGTTCTGTGTAAATTGCTGGAACATATAGTCTGCTCAAACATCATGGCCCACTTGGAAGAGCATAAACTTTTGTCAGACAGGCAACATGCATTTAGGAAAAGGCACAGTTGTGAAACTCAGCTAAGCACAGTTATTAATGACTGGGCAAAAATCTTGGACAAAGGGGGACAGGTGGACACATTTATTCTTGACTTCGAGAAGGCCTTTGACACCCCGCCTCATGAACTACTTAAATCTAAGTTATTTGGTTATGGAATAGGGGGAAAGACCCTCAAATGGATAGATTCCTTTCTTTGCTACAGAAAACAACGGGTTGTTGTTAATGGTGAATCTTCGGAGTGGGCTCCAGTTTTGTCTGGAGTTCCGCAAGGGACCGTTCTTGGTCCACTTTTGTTCTCCCTGTACATCAATGATATTTCCACTGAGATTGACTCAGAAATAAGACTGTTCGCAGATGACTGTGTTTGTTACCGGGAAATTAGAGATACAGATGACTCATTGAAACTTCAGGCTGACATAGATAGATTAGGATGTTGGGCACATAAATGGGGCATGAGATTTCAGCCAGTTAAATGCAATATTATGCAGATAACTAGGAAGAGATCTAATAAAGTTGAGGCTTCTTACACCTTAGAGGGAACGGTCCTCGAGAATGTGGACTCCATTAAATACCTTGGAGTGACAATCTCACACAACTTGAGATGGAATACTCATATTAGCAACATGTGTACTAAGGCAAATAGAACGCTTGGTTTCCTGAGGCGAAATCTTCATCAGTGCCCTCAAGATGTAAAAGAGGCAGCATATAAAGGTCTTGTTCGCCCAATCTTGGAATATGGTAGTTGTATCTGGGACCCCAGTGGAGTGGTCCTTAACGATGAGATTGAGAAAGTTCAGAATAGAGCTGCTAGATTTGTAACAGGCAATTACTGCTTTGAAACTGGGAGCATGACTGGAATACTTGGAAAATTAAAATGGGAGTCTCTCAAGAAAAGGAGAAAAGACAGTAGGCTAATCCTTTTATACAAAGGTCTAATGGGTGCTGCCAGCGTTCCAACAGATGACCTTGTTCCCCCAGCTAGACACTGTAGAAATCACCATTCGTTGGCGTTTCAGACCCTTCGCGCAAGAACTGACATTTATAAAGAGTCGTTCTTCCCCAGAACCATTAGAGATTGGAATGCCCTTCCCGATTCGATTATTTCGACAGCTGAAGGTGCTGATGATTGTGTAGCTAAATTTACCTCTTTGGTTAGAGCTAGGGACTAACTTCCCACATCACAGGTCCTGGTGTATGAATGTCATTTGACGTGTCACCAGTAACAATTCTGATTCTGTTATAAACCCTATTGGTTTCAATGGGCGGCAGGGCTTGATATGTCATTTCATCTCAATGTCAGGTAAAAGTCCCACAAAATTGGAAGCAACGTCTCCAAAATGACCTTCTACAGTGTTGACGGGGACGTTAAACCTCAAATCAAACAAACAAAGCCAATTATATAGAGGATCTTACACAAGTGGTCATTTCATTTGAAATTTATGAAACGAGCCTATGGTGAGTTTCATTAATTCCATATGAAATGACCACAAGTGTACAATTCTTTTTTTTTTTTTCCGGCCCCTGCCCATCGGGGCTTGAAGAAATAGATGAACTGCATGATGCTTCCACACAGAGCTGAAATCTGACCGCACATGAGTACTGGTAAACCGCTTAGAGGTTCTAAGCCTGCCCGGGCAAAGTGGTGCGAGTCGGACCGTTCATGATTATAAACCCTACTGGTTTCATTGGGCGACAGGGCTTGAGATGTCATTTCATCTCGATGTCAGGTAAAAGTCCCACAAAAATGGAAGCCACATCTCCAAAATGACCTATACAGTGTTGACGGGGACGTTAAACCTCAGATCAAACAAACCATTCTGTTTTTCATATGACCACTTTAAATTGAATTTCATCGCCTTCAAATTTGACAAATTTTCCAAAAAAAATGCATGGTTAACATGGATGTGGTCACGACGTTGCTTAATCCCGCCAGAGTGTTATTACACATGTGGTTATATGATTTTTATTACACAACATTATCCGCTGAATATCAACAACGTCATACGATAAAAGCTCTTTTTCTTCAGGTTAAAGTACATGACCCACTCTGTTGCTTCAATGTACTTGGCTGAACAGAATTTTCCTCACTATAGTCTATGAATCTGGGTCGTTTCGCCCTTATCGTGTGAGTCGTTTCGGCGCAGTTATATAATATTTTTAAGGGAGTGACAAACGGAGTGGATGGGTAAACGGACAAACAGTTGAATGAATAAACAAAGGAATAAATGGAGTTGTGCCTTGGTAGATGTACAGACGGATGGACGAACAGAAAGTTGAATATACAGAGATGGATAAGTGAATTAATGAATGAATGATTGAATGAGGTTTCACGTCAGAGTCAACACTGTATAGATCATTTTGCAGACATTGATTCCAGTTTTGTGGGGGTCTTACCCGATATTGAGCTGAAACGACATCTCAGTCGGAAAGCCAAATGGACAGTTACTGAATTACTTTCCTACAAAATGATACATATCTAACCTCAATCCATAGGGCTTGACAAAAATAAGGGCGAAATGACACCCACAGACGAAACGACCCGTGACCATAGTCTATATACATGAAGCAGCAGTCCACTTCAAAATTACGCCCATCCGGGCTTGAGGAAATAGATGGGCTGCATGATGCTTCCACGCAGCTGAAACAGACCTGTACTGGTAAACCACCTAGAGGATCTAAGCCTGTCCAGGAAAAGGGGTGCGAGTCGGACCGTCCATACTTATAAACCTTTGGTTTCATTGGGTGACAGGGCTTGAGATGTCATTTCATCTCAGTGTCAGGTAAAACTCCCACAGAATTGGAAGCAATGTCTCCAAAATGACCTATACAGTGTTGACCGGGATGTTAATCCTCAAATCAAACAAAACAAAAACTTAAAAATTAAGGGGTGACGTTTCGTAATATATTTTGTTGAAAATATTTGGAAATCTGTGTCGTCATGACTGATCATCATGTCTATCTTCCGATATGTCTTAACCCATTACGAAAACATGCCTATACAAATACAGTGTAACCGTTATCGCCGAAAAAATGAAAATTTTAAGATGAAAAATTGTGATATTTTTCTTATTTCTGCTTAAAATATAGATTGTGGGTTCTCATTAGAACCGCCTCATCGAGGCGGTTCTAACGAGTAACCACAATCTATATTCTAGAGCAGAAATAAGGAAAATATTAAAGGTTTACCCCCGTAAACCCCAGTTTCACTATATAAAAGTGGGGTTCAAGGGGGTCAAAATTATAAAGGCGTGTTTTCGTGATGATCTGATTTTGTATCATCACCGTCCTCATATCTTGATCGCTATTAATGGCTTTAGTGCTCTGTTTGTGTGTTGTAGGGGAAGAACCGTAACTAATGTTGAGAAAACTTGTGGCCCGACCACTTGCTTGCAAATATAAGCAATAATATGTTTAAAAATCTGGTGAAATGAACACCCCACTAATCCCCACTTTTTATAGAGAAAACTGGGGTTTATGGGGGTATGCATTATTTTACTTATTTCTGCTCCAAGAAATAGGTTGTGGGTACTTGTTAGAACCACCCCAATGAGGTTGTTGTAACCAGCACTCACAACCTATGTTTGCATTATAGATAGAAAAATATCACAGATTTTCATCAGAAAAGTAAGAGATGTGAAAAATGTCGTACGGGTGTGTTATCCTAATGAAAAAAAAAAGGAATTGTTTCCGAGAACATCGAAAGCAATTATAGGGTCATTAAGTAGGCAATATTTTTTTTTTTCTTCTTTTTTATATACGGGAAATAATGACCACCCCTCCCCCACAAACCCCACTTTTCTCTGTATACAGAACTTTGGGTTTAGAGGGATGTTAGAAGACTTTTGAACCTGATGAGTTGTTCAAAGCATCTCTAGATTTACAAGCTTGTTTGAGGCCAAAATGTAACTAATCTATGTTATTTATTCTAACAAGTAAAATATCTAATAACATAGTATTTTTGCATTAGCAAAAGCTGCTCACATTTTTTCAGCAAAAATATTGGAATATTTGTCATATTTAGTGCTAAAAATTTTTAACAAACCAATGAGCTTTCAACAACTGGTCAGAAATAAACGAAGCCTAGGATTCAACAATCATGCACAAAAAACATAAGTTAAGAGTACTCACAAGAAGCTCCTTGACAAGGTGCTTCTAATGAGTACCCACAACACAATTTTTGTGCATAAATAAGAAAATAAGAAAATACATGTATAAATTTTTTTTGGACGACTTGCACTTTATCTGAAGCTGTGACAACAATTCACATTAGTTTCTTTTTTCAATTTTCGAGACAAGATTTTCAGAGTCTGTGATTTACACGTAATATCCAGCATCTGGAAAACCCTGAATTGTTTCTTGCTTATTTTAGGCGGTACGTAAAGAATGCCACATTGTTTTCTGCATTGACACGAGTGGCTGCTGAAATTCCTGGAGCCCGGAAAGCCTTGGGTGGAAATGCCCCGGTCATGGCCCGGAGACTGGCTATGGAGGGTGCAAATATTCTGTTAGCTGCAAGGTTTACGGACGAAACTATGAAAACAATGCCAAGCTCCATCAAAGGTACAGTCTTGCCATACATATTTTTATGCCCCCGGAATCTAAGACATTCGGGGGCATATAGTTTTTGGTCTGTGTGTCTGTCCGTTTAGCCGTTTGGCCGTTTGTCTGTCTACAAAAACCTTAACATTGGACATAACTTTTGAATGGATAGAGCTTTCATATTTCACATGTGTATACCTTATCACAAACCTTTCCAGTGGTGCCATAATTTTTGATCTCGTGACCTTGACCTTTGACCTACTTTTTTCATTTTTTTTTATAAACATTAACATTGGCCATAACTTTTGATTGGTAAGTGATAGGGCTTTCATATTTCACATGTGCACTCCTTGTCACAAGACCTTTCTAGTGGTACCATAATTTTTGACCTCGTGACCTTGACCTTTGACCTACTTTTTAAAAACTTTAACATTGGCCATAACTTTAGATTGGTAAGTGGTCTCCTCGTCACAAGACCTTTTAGTGGTACCATAATTTTTGACCTCGTGACCTTGACCTTTGACCTACTTTTTAAAAACTTTAACATTGGCCATAACTTTCGATTGGTAAGTGGTATGGCTTTCATATTTCACATGTGCATTTCTTGTCACAAGACCTTTCTAGTGGTACCATAATTTTTGACCTCGTGACCTTGACGTTTGATTTACTTTTTTCCAAATTTTTAGAAACTTTAACATTGACCATAACTTTCGATTGGTAATAGATAGAGCTTTCATATTTCACATGTGCATTTCTTGTCACAAGACCTTTCTAGCGGTACCATGATTGTTGACCTCGTGACCTTGACCTCGACATTTGACCTACTTTTTAAAAACTTTAACATTGGCCATAACTTTCGATTGGTAAGTGGTAGGTCTTTCATATTTCACATGTGCAGTTCTTGTCACAAGACCTTTCTAATGGTGTTATGCATAAGAATTTATTTTTCTGATTCCCACTTGCACCCCACTGTGACCTAATAGTGCTATAAATATCTTGTTAATCTTCTTATAGAAGATTCTAGAAAACTGAGTCACAGATTAATTTCATTTTTGTAAACAACATGTTTACAAGGAAAAGTACTTCAGAACCTTCCAGAAAGTTCTGGGTTGCATTATTTTTAGAAAATTACCTCATCTTATTCCACAGCCCTCTGGAATGTTGTAGAGAAATCTTAGGGTCTATAAAAGAGCTTGATTTTTCTCATTGAGTCAGACTTTGGAGTTTGATGTTTGGGCTTATAAGGAAAGTTATTTCTAAATTTTGTGTTGGATTGTTAAAGGATATTACTTTTCATTTTGGACTGTGAATTCTGTGGGATCAAGGAAAATAGATTCATTCAGGATATTTCATTCAGAGCTAAGTACATTTAATTTTCTTACTTCTGCAGGTTAAAGTTAACTTGTAAATAAATTTTGTTAAATTTTTCCAAAAGGCTTGTTTGCTTTTTCTTTCTGCTACGCCTGGCTCGTAACAAATGGTACCATAATTTTTGACCTCGTGACCTTGACGTTTGACCTTTTTTCAAAATTTTTAGAAACTTTAACATTGACCATAACTTTTGATTGGTAATAGATAGAGCTTTCATATTTCACATGTGCATTCCTTGTCACAAGACCTTTCTAGCAGTACCATAATTTTTGACCTCATGACCTTGGCCTTGACATTTGACCTACTTTTTTAAAACTTCAACATTGGCCATAACTTTTGATTGGTAATTGGTAGGGCATTCATATTTCACATGTGCATTCCTTGTCACAAGACCTTTCTGGTGGTACCATAAATTTTGACCTCGTGACCTTGACATTTGACCTACTTTTTAAAAACTTTAACATAGTCTATAACTTTCGATTGGTAAGTGATAGGGCTTTCATATTTCACATATGCATTCTTTTTCACAAGACCTTTCCAGTGGACCATAATTTTTTACCTTGTGACCTTGACCTTTGACCTACTTTTTTAAAACTTTAATATTGGCCATAACTTTCGATTGGTAAGTGTTAGGGCTTTCATATTTCACATGTGCATTCTGTGTCACAAGACCTTTCAAACGATCCCATAATTTTTGACTTTGTGACCTTGACCTACTTTTTAAGACTTGAACATTGGCCATACCTTTCGACTGCTTAGTGATACTGCTTTCATATTTAACATGCCCTGTCCGGGGGCATCAGTGTTTCACAAACACATATTGTTTTATTAGCTCACCTGTCACGTAGTGACAAGGTGAGCTTTTGTGATCACATTTTGTCCGTCGTCAGTGCGTCCGTGCGTGCGTAAACAATTTCTTGTCCGCACGATAGCATCTTCATTTATGATTTGATTTTAACCAGACTTGCACACAACTTGTACCACCTTGAGATCTAGGTTCCTTTCTTCAACCTAGAAGCCTCCGTGGTGCAGTGGTTACGCTACTCGCCTTGTAAACCAGGGATCGCAGGATCGATCCCGGGCTTCTCCAGACTTTCGGATGAGTCTTTAAACCGAGGTCCCGTCTCCGTATGACCTTAGCTGTTGGTGGGACGTAAAACTAAAACTCACTCACTCACTCCTTTCTTCAACCAGCCATATCCCATCATGTGTTACGGAGTTACGGCCCCTGAAAGGGCAAAAATTGCCTATTTTGGTCTTGTCCGCACGCTAGCATCTTCATTTATGATTTTATTTTAACCAGACTTGCACACAACTTGTACCACCATGAGATCTGGGTTCCTTTCTTGAACCAGCCATATCCCATCATGTGTTACAGAGTTACGGCCCCTGAAAGGGCAAAAATTGCCTATTTTGGTCTTGTCTGCATGATAGATCTTTCATTTATGATTTGATTTTAACTAAACTTGCACACAATTTGAACTACCACAAAATCTCGGTCAAGTTCGAATATGGGTCATGTCGGGTCAAAAAGTAGGTCAGTAGGTCAAATCAGAAAAAAAACCTTTTGAAGACACGAGAGGCCACAGTTTTGGTCCAATCATCATCAAACTTGCCCAAAATGATCATCTTGACAATATCTCAGTCAAGTTCGAATATGGGTGTTGTCGGTTCAAAAAGTAGGTCAGTAGGTCAAATCATAGAAAAACCTTCTGAACACACTAGAGACCACAATTTATGTCCAATCGTCATCAAACTTGCTCAGAATGATCATCTTGATAATATCTTGGTCACATTCGAATATGAGTCATGCCGGGTCAAAAAGTAGGTCAGTAGGTCAAATCA
The DNA here is from genome assembly GCA_963580285.1 of Lucinisca nassula. Lineage (NCBI taxonomy): Eukaryota > Metazoa > Mollusca > Bivalvia > Lucinida > Lucinidae > Lucinisca > Lucinisca nassula. The sequence goes on from OY757012.1 coordinate 25,530,291, forward strand.
TAGAATAACCTTGTGAATACACTAGAGGCCGTAGTTTTGGTCCAATCATTATCAAACCTGCCCAGAATGATCATCTTGACAATATCTAAGATTGAATACGGGTCATGTCGGGTCAAAAAGTAGGTCAGTAGGTCAAATCATAGAAAAACCTTGTGAACACACGAGAGGCCACAGTTTTGGTCCGATCATCATCAGACTTGCCCAGAATGATCATTTTGACAATATCTCAGTCAAGTTCCAATATGGGTTATGTCAGGTCACAAAGTAGGTCAGTAGGTCAAATCATAGAAAAACCTTGTGAATACACTAGAGGCCACAGTTTTTGTCTGATCATCATGAAACTTGCTCAAAATGATTATCTTGACAATTTCTCAGGCAGGTTCGTATATGGGCCATGTAGGGTCAAAAAGTAGGTCAGTAGGTCAAATCAGAGAAAAAACCCTGTGAACACACTAGAGGCCACAGTTTTGGTCCGATCATCATCAAACTTGCTCAGAATGATAGTCTTGACAATATCCAGGTCAAGTTTGAATACGGGTCATGTCGGGTCAAAAAGTAGGTCAGTAGGTCAAATCATAGAAAAAGCTTGTGAACACACTAGAGGCCACAGTTTTGGTCCGATCATCATCAAACTTGCCCAGAATGATCATCTTGACAATATCTCAGTCAAGTTCAAATATGGGTCATGTTGGGTCAAAAAGTAGGTCAGTAGGTCAAATCATAGAAAAACCCTCTGAACACACTGGCGGCTACAGTTTTGATCCGATCCTCATCAAACTTGCTCAAAATGATCATTTGACAATATCTCGGTTAATTTCGATTATGGGTCATGTCCGGTCAATATGTAGGTCAGTAGGTCAGATTGTTGAAAAACCTTGTGAACACACTAGAGGCCCAAGTTTTGGTCCGATCATCATCAAACTTGCTCAGAATGATCATCTTGACAATATCTGTGTCAAGTTTGAATATGGGTCATGTCGGGTCAAAAAGTAGGTCAGCAGGTCAAATCACAGAACGTTTTGAATACTCTAAGAGGCCACAGTTTCAGTCAAATCATCATAAAACTTGCTCAGAATGATCATCTGGACAATATCTCAGTTAAGTTCGAATATGGATCATTACAAATCAAAAAGTGGATCAGTAGGTTATTTTGTCATAACTTTTGAACCGTTTGAGATAGAGCCTTCATATTTGGCATGTAGGTTCCTTCTGACAAGGGCTTCCCACTCATAAAGATTTGACCTGTGACCTTTACCTGTGACCTACTTTATCATACCTTTTGAACCATATGAGATAGAGCCTTCATATTTGGCATGCATGTTCCTTGTGACAAGGTTTTCTCAGCCATTCAAAACTTTTGACCCATGACCTTGACCTTTGACCTATTTTGTCATAACTTTTAAAGCATTTGAGATACAGCCTTCATATTTAGCATGTAGGTTCCTTGCGACAATATTGCTTAGATTATCCTGTACCAAAAAGGCTAAAACAATCCCACTTTGATGAACAAAATGGCCACCGGAGGTAAAAATAGAAAAATATTGTAAATTTGATTCAAACGGAAACTCCCCCTAAACCCTAAGGCTAATTTGATTCAAAGTTCCCAGGAATGTTGCCTAGGTTACTACCTACCAAATAAGCTAAAATCACTCTGCTGATGAACAAGATGGCCACAAGAGCTAAAAATAGAATGTACATGTACTCGAGACAGTGACACACAGGTGAGCGAACCAGGGCCCTCTTGTTCTCCAACATGTCAAAGCCGCTAAATGAATTAACCTCTCAAAAATTGTTAAATGTGACTGTTATTATTACATGTACATTATTATTATTATTATCATTATTACACCACACCCTCTTGATAGCACTAGTCATTATAAGACAGGTGACCCTCGTTATAACAACAGCATTTGTTCCCTATTATTGTGCCGTTATAAAGAATGTGTTGTTAGAAGGAATCCCAGTTAGGATTATGATATTAAGGTAATAAAAAGCCTTTTTCCCATCATTACTCCATCGTTTATCTTAGTGGTGATTCTAACAAATATCTATAACATTTGTTTCTTGGAGTATAAGATTACAATACTCATTCATGACAATGGACTCGATTTGTGCATTTCCAGCCTGACTGACGCTCACGCCGCTCGGAACCAAGGCTAAGCCTTTAGCTAAGTAGTCATTCCTTTCTTAGTGCCATTATAACGAGTTTTGCCATGGTAACGAATGTCGGTATTAAGAGGGTTGACTGTTTGGTTCTGGCTATATCGGTAACACAGCTTAAAGATGCATCCCAAAAATTTATAGATTATGAAAAAAGGCCATAAATGGTCATCTTCTCTGTTTAATCTAAACATTGTTGTTTGGCTATAACATGGTTGTTTAACTAACACAGTTTCTGCTTTGGACCCCATTAATAGTGTTATAAAGAGTTTGTGGTGTATTGAAATACATGTACAGATTGCCTGAAGCAGCAGTCTAATCAGGGTCTACACAATAAGACTACACTGTTTGCCATTCTGTCTGTATATTTTGGACTCCTTGTTAGATCTTGAAGCAAATTTGACAAAAATATATAGGAGATTTTCCGCAAGTACTAAAGGTGTCCAATTTTTTTTGGATTTATGCGCTCAATATACAGTATACATGAACCATCTATAGCCTCCAAGCTATCTAAAGAGAGGCCAACAACAACTCTTATATAATTATAGTGGATGGATGTACAGGCTGATCTGACTCTTTCCTGGTTGCACATGTCTTATGATATGTTTTGATATGTTCTGGCTTAAATATATTATCTTTCTCTAGTTCTAGGAAAGCAGCTGACTGAGAATGACATTCACCTCATCATGGAATATAGTGCTGGAAGTCGTTGGGGAAACTACACTGCCAACAGAGCTAACAGGTACTTCATTAACCCTTGTATTCCTGCTGAAATAGTCAACCCCTACCTTTGAAAACAGTGAAGATCCAGATCAGGAACAGTGAAGATCCAGATCAGACGGCTTCTGAAGAAGCCATCTGATCAGGATCTACACTGTTCAAACTTCGATATGCAGTTTGCTTATGTCAGTCTTTCATAATCTTGCATTATCCCTGTCAGTTGTGAGTGGTGGTGGTGTGTGGCAAGGTGGGGGTGAAGACATCCCAGCCGATATCCCAGCTGGGATATCTTGCCCCCAAGGGGGTAAAGCTAAACTGGCCAGGATATCTTTACCCTCATCCCCACTTTTGGTATAAACTATTTTCTTAATGCCCAATTTGTTCCTATTTTAACTGAAGTAAGATAGTGGACTCGATGTTTCACTTTAACTTTTTTGTTTCAATCATGACTCTTACCCTCAGTAAGAAATATGACCATATTATTAGAGCTGGCTAATCGGAGATGAAAAGCTCATCGATTATCAGTCCTGTCATTGCGATCGATAATAGATTAGTAATAGCTAAGGGTTTTGTCATAATTTTACCAGTCTGGCTTGCTGTCTGAGAATGACTCTTACCATACGTCATACTTTGCCATATGTATATTTGAACAGACAGACCTGAACAAACAGTGTAGACCCAGATGAGACGCCATAGAATGCGGCGTCTCATCAGGGTCTGCACTGTTTTCCATTCATCCAGCTATTTTAGGCATAACTTTGGGTAGTAAATTGTACCTATCAAGTAATCGGTTAAAAGCAAATCAGAAATGATTATCATTTTTGTGGAATTTATCGATCGATTAATCGATTATACGATTAATCGTGGCAGCCTTACATATTATAGACGCATATGACTATTTAATAACTTCATTTTGTATATTTTCTTATTCAACATCTTGCTTATGTCAATCTTTCATAATCTTGCATTATCCCAGACCCTGTCAGTTGTGAGTGGTGGTGGTGGTGCTAAACTGGCCAGGATATCTTTACCCCCATCCTCACTTTTGGTATAAACTATTTTCTTAATGTCAAATTTGTTTTTATATGTAACTGAAGTAAGATAGTGGACTCGATGTTTCAATCATGACTCTGCTTAATAGTAATGGCCTTAGTAAGAAATATGACAATATTTTAGAGGCATTTGACTATTTTATAACTTAATTTTGTATATATTCTTAGTCAACATCTTGTTTATGTCAATCATTCATAATCCTGCATTATTCCTGTCAGTTGTGAGTGGTGGTGGTGTGTAGGAAGGTGGGGACGAAGATATCCCGGCTGGGATATCTTGCATCGGGGGTAAAGCTAAACTGGCCAGGATATCTTTACCCCTGCCCCCACTTTTGTTATAAACTATTTTCTTAATGCCCAATTTGTTCCTGTATGTAACTGAAGTAAGATAGTGGACTTGATGTTTCCCTTTAACTTTTTATCGTTTCGATCATGACTCTTACTCTTAGTAAGAAATATGACCATATTATAGACGCATATGATGATTTAATAACTTCATTTTGTATATTTTCTTATTCAACATCTTGCTTATGTCAATCTTTCATAATCTTGCAATATCCCTGTCAGTTGTGAGTGGTGGTGGTGGTGTGTGACAAGGTGGTGGTGATGATATCCCGGCTGGGATTTTTGCCCCCTGGGGATAAAGCTAAACTGGTCAAGATAACTTTACCCCGGTCCCCACTTTTGGTATAAACTATTTTCTTAATGCCCAATTTGTTTTTATATGTAACTGAAGTAAGATAGTGGACTCGATGTTTCAATCATGACTCTGACAAACAGTGCCACCCTTAGTAAGAAATATGACCATATTATAATCTTGCAATATCCCTGTCAGTTGTGAGTGGTGGTGGTGGTGTGTTACAAGGTGGTGGTGAAGATATCCCGGCTGGGATTTTTGCCCCCAGGGGATAAAGCTAAACTGGTCAGGATATCTTTACCCCCGTCCCCACTTTAGGTATAAACTATTTTCTTAATGCCCAATTTGTTTTTATATGTAACTGAAGTAAGATGGTGGACTCGATGTTTCTGGCCCCCGCCCATCAGGGCTTGAAGAAATATATTGGCTGCATGATGCTTCCATGCAGAGCCGAAACCGACCCGCACATGAGTACTGGTAAACCGCTCAGAGGATCTAAGCCTGCCCAGGCAAAGCGGTGCGAGTCGGCCCGCCCATGCTTATTAACCCTATTGGTTTAATTGGGCGACAGGGCTTGAGATGTCATTTCATCTCAATGTCGGGTAAAAGTCCCACAAAATTGGAAGCAACGTCTCCAAAATGACCTTTACAGTGTTGACGGGGACGTTAAACCTCAAACAAAAACAAACAAAAGACTCGATGTTTCACTTTTACATTTTTCGTTTCAATCATGACTCTGCTTAATAGTAATGGCCTTAGTAAGAAATATGACAATATTTTAGAGGCATTTGACTATTTTATAACTTAATTTTGTATATATTCTTAGTCAACATCTTGTTTATGTCAATCTTTCATAATCCTGCATTATTCCTGTCAGTTGTGAGTGGTGGTGGTGTGTGGCAAGGTGGGGACGAAGATACCCCGGCTGGGATATCTTGCAATGGGGGTAAAGCTAAACTGGCCAGGATATCTTTACCCCCTCCCCCACTTTTGGTATAAACTATTTTCTTAATGCCCAATTTGTTCCTGTATGTAACTGAAGTAAGATAGTGGACTCGATTTTCAGTTTAACATTTTTGTTTCAATCATGACTCTGACAAATAGTGCTACCCTTAGTAAGAAATATGACCATATTATAATCTTGCAATATCCCTGTCAGTTGTGAGTGGTCGTGGAGGTGTGCGACAAGGTGGGGGTGAAGATATTCCGGCTGGGATTTTTGCCCCCTGGGGGTAAAGGTAAACCGGTCAGGATATCTTTACCCCCGTCCCCACTTTAGGTATAAACTATTTTCTTAATGCCCAATTTGTTCTTGTAGTATGTAACTGAAGTAAGATAGTGGACTCGATGTTTCACTTTAACATTTTTTGTTTCAATCATGACTCTGACTAATAGTAATACCCTTAGTACGGGCCTCCGTGGCCTAGTGGATAAGAGCGCAGACTCTTAGTCACTAGGTCTCTCACCGCCGTAGGTTCGAGCCTCGCTCGGGCCACGTGTGAGACGCCAAGTTCTGCAACGGAAGGTCAGGTGGTTTTTCTCCGGGTACTCCGGTTTTCGCCCACCTCTGATTAACGATCGGCTCGATATGAGTGAAATAATCTTGAAAGGGTCGTAAAACCCAAACCAAAAAAACCCTTAGTAAGAAATATGACTATATTATAGAGGCATATGACCATTTAATAAATTCATTTTGTATATTTTCATATTCAACATCTTGCTTATGACAATCTTTCATTATGAATCTTGCATTATCCCTGTCAGTTGTGAGTGGTGGTGGTGTGTGGCAAGGTGGGGTTGAAGATCTCCCGGCTGGGTTACCTCCCCCACTCCCCCCAGAGGAGGGGGGGCAAAATATCCCGGCTGAGATAACTTACCCCCCCCCCCCCCCCACCTTTCCAGCATTTAGAAAACCCAAACAAGCACACACTTACACCATATATTAAGCTATCACACTTTTTCAGGGTAAAAAAAAAGTGTAAAATGTTAATTGTCTGATGAAATCGCCAAAGTTTGTGGGGCTGCCTGGGCCACTACCAAATCGTTCGAGAGATGAGCTCAACAAGGGCTTCTCAACAATGGAAGGTACTGCTTATGTTCAATGGTCTATGGCTGACATTACATTGCCACCAGCCAAATAGTTTGCATACATAAGTATTACACAGCTTCTACCAGTGCTCATGGAAGGGGGCGAAGATATCCTGGCTGGGATAGCTTGCATCCCCCACCATCAAGACTGGAAAACCCAAACAAGCACACTTATACCAAATATCAAGCTATCACACTTTTTTTCAGAGAAAAAAAAAACAAAACAAAAAACTGTATAATCTTTATCGCCAAAGTCTGTGGGGCTGCCTGGGCCTCTTCCAAATCTTTCAAGAGAGGAGCTCAGCAAGAGCTTATCAACAATGGAAGGTTCTGCTGATGTGCAATGGTCTATGACTGACATTACATTGCCACCAGCCAAAAAGTTTGTATGAATCAGTGTTTCACATCTGCTACCTTTCCTCATGGGTGGGTTGCCTTCACCCCTGGGGGTGGGGGGAGGGGGCAAAATATCTTGGCTTGGATAGCCTGCCCCACCTCCCCACTACCATCCAGACTGGAAAACCTAAACAAGCACACTTATACCAAATATCCAACTATCACATGATTCAGAAAAAAAAACTGTATAATCTTCATTGTCTGATGAAATCGCCAAAGTCTGTGGGGCTGCCTGGGCCTCTGCCAAATCTTTCAAGAGAGGAGCTCAGCAAGAGCTTCCTAATAATGCAAGGTACTGCTGTTGTCCAATGGTCTATGGCTGACATTACATTGCCACCAGATAAACAGCTATTTCATCAAACAATTAAGATTTTTTGAGACTGGAAAACCCAAACAAGCGCCCTTATACCAAATATCAAGCTATCACATGATTCAGAAAAAAACCTGTATAATCTTCATTGTCTGATGAAATCGCCAAAGTCTGCGGGGCTGCCTGGGCCTCTACCAAATCTTTCAAGAGAGGAGCTCAGCAAGAGCTTCTCAATAATGCAAGGTACTGCTGTTGTCCAATGGTCTATGGCTGACATTACATTGCCACCAGCTAAATAGCTATTTCACCAAACAATTAAGATTTTTTTTGAAGGCCTCAGAGAAGATTCGTACTACCAACTGTGTGTTCCTCATTAAATAAAGTCATTGTCATTGTTATAATTATTTTTATTATTATAGGTAGATTTTTGGTATAAGTGTGCTTGTTTGAGTTTTCCATATTCTGGATATGTGGGGGGCAAGCTATCCTAGCCAGGTTATTTTGCCCCCCCCCCCCTCTTTTTTTTTCTTTCTTGGACCCCACCAGTATTGTTAGAAGGTGATTGCCACATAATCATATTTTCTTGGTTTTCCTACCAGATTCATAATTCACAGTGATAGAAGCAACCCCTACCTTGAAACCTTAGAAGATTTAGAACGGGAGATGGATGTATTTGAGCCGTCTGTACTGGTGGTTGGTGGGCTCCAGATGATGGACAACTTCCCATTTAAAGAAGGTAGCATTATACACTATGACCTCTTTATTCACAATTTGTTGGGGTCCAAAGAAGAGAATGTTTTAGAAAAAGAACTGTGATATATTTGAACAAAAATGTATCAATTATATAGAAAAATGACCTTCTGTATAATCTATACATTTTGGGGATGCTAGTTTCCAAAACAGTGTTAAAGAGAGATTGTGATGTATCTATATGGTGGCTGGAGTGAGTTTCTCAGTTATAAATTTATGTGAGTGGCAGATGGCCGAGTAAACATTGATCAATTATTCAATTTTCAAATTTTTGGTAGATTTCAGAGTTTTTATTAGCTCACCTGAGCCGAAGGCTCTTGCGGAGCTATTTTGATCGCTCACCGTCTGTTGTCGCCATCCGTCTGGGACATCTCCTCATAAACCACTGAACAGATTTTGACCAAACTTGGCAGAAATGATCTTTGGTGGTCCTCTCTCTAGTTGTTCAAAATCCCATTCCATTCATAACTCTGGTTGCCATGTCAACAAAAAGGAGAAAATAAGAAAAACCCTTTAAATATCTTCTTGTCGGAAACCAGAAGGTTCAGGTCTTTGATATTTGGTGTGAAGCTTCATCTAGTGGACCTCTACCAAGATTTTTCAAATTATAGCCCTGGGGCCAAAAATGCCCCCACGCCGGGGCCCACTGGTATAATAGGGAAAACCTTTAAAAAATCTTTTGTCTGAAACCAGAAGGCCCAGGTCTTTGATACATGTATTTGGTATGAAGCTTCATCAAATGGACCTCTACCAAGATTGTTCAAATTATAGCCCTGGGGCCAAAAATATCCCCATGCCGGGGTCCACTGTTTTACATAGGCTTGTATAGGGAAAAACCTTTAAAGATCTTCTTGTCTGAAATCAGAAGGGTCAGGTCTTTGATATTTAGTATGAGCTTCATCAAGTGGACCGCTACCAAGATTGTTCTAATTATAGCTTTGGGGCCAAAAATGCTCCCGTGCCGGGGCCAAGTGGTTTTACAAAAATCTTTAAAAATCGTCTTGTTTGAAACCAGAAGGCCTAGGTCTTTGATATTTGCTGTGAAGCTTCTTCTGGCGTACCTATACCAAGACCAAGATTGTTCAATTGTCCTGGGGCCAAAAATGCCCCCGTGCCAGGGCACACTGGTTTTACATAGGCATATAAAAGGGAAAACCTTTAAAAATCTTCTTGTCTGAAACCAGAAGACCCAGGTCTTTGATATTTGGTATTAAGCTTCATCTAGTGAATCTCCACCAAGATTGTTCAAATTATAGCCCTGGGGCCAAAAATGCCCCCGCCTCGGGGCCCACTGGTTTTACATAGGCGTATATAGGGAAAACCTTTAAAAATCTTCTCGTCTGAAACCAGAAGGCCCAGGTCTTTGATATTTGGTATGAAGCTTCATCAAATGGACCTCAACCAAGATTGTTCAAATTATAGCCCTGGGGTCCAAAATGGCCCAGCCCCAGGGCCCACATGCTTTACATAGGCTTATATAGGAAAAATCTTTAAAAATCTTCTTGTCTGAAACCAGAAGGCCCAAGTCTTTGATATTTGGTATGAATCTTCAGGTAGCGGACCTCTGCCAAGAGTGTTTATCTTATAGCCCTGGGGCCAAAAATTGCCATGCCCCCGGGTTCCACATGTAAATCTCTTAGCTCAGGTGAGCAATATAGGACCATCATGGTCCTCTTGTTTTTAAAATGTGTCTTGCAAAGTTGCTTGTTTTTGTCGGAAAGTTACAAAAATGACATTTTTGGTATAATTTTGTATATAATAAATAGAAGCCTACTTTAAATATGCAGATTATTTTGAAATTCTACCACAAATGGTCATTTTTTGGTACATAATCTCTTCGTTTTCAAATAGCTATTACAGTCAGTCTGCTGTAAGTCACTCCTGCTATGCCTCCAAACTGTGACTTATCAATAACTCCAGGATTTAATGCTAGAGCTGATCTATTTCTTGAATAAGATTAAGATAACACTCATGTACGTATAATACATTAGTTCTGAATATGCAATTTTTAAAATTTTAGTTTGGATGCCTGAATTTTGAAAGACATAATTTTTTGGCTACACCATGGAGTAGATCTTATGTAGTCATATTAAATTATTTCAGGAGTCAGACAAGAACGATTGGGAAAACTGAAGAACTTTCTGTCTGGTGTTGACCAAGCTACCAAGATACACTTTGAGTTAGCATCTTTCAGCGACGAAACACTTATGAAAGAAATTGTAGACTCCGTCGTACTGTACTCAGATTCATTAGGAATGAACGAACAGGAGTTACCTAACCTTGTAAGTATAATTACTGAAGGAAAGGTTTCTCTGGTCGCCGATTCCTACCCTCGTATCGCAACTGTCCTTGATCAGATGAGAACTGTTTACAATCTGCTGAAAAATACAAACGAAAAAGGCGGGAAAAGAAAAATAACACGCCTGCATGTTCACACTTTGGCATATCAAGCCATTATGACCAAAAAAGGCTCAGGTTGGAAGAATACTATGTCAGCTGCTGCAAAAGCATCATTAACGGCCAACAGACATGTTTGTGGGTCAAACTATATTGACGTCATGAAAGCAAAACTCATCATGGATGACTCCTTTTCAACGACAGCATCAGGCGAGGCATCAAGAATCCCCTTGCATGAACACAGGCCGGTTTCCTGTTGGGAGGAAGAGGAATATGATATCTGCCTGGCACCAGTTCTTGTCTGTACTGAAGTTCTACAGACTGGTGGGGGTGGGGATAATATTTCATCTGCTGGTTTACTTTATCAGGTTTAAGTTATCAGGGCTCCAGTTGTCAGCATTAAACCCTTATCCTATTGAACATGAGAATTGAGAACCACTACCTTTGCAAATAGTGTAGATCCAGATCAGATGGCTTCTGATCAGGATCTACACTGTTTTTCAATTAGTTCGTGAATTTGAAACTTGTTATCAAGTATTTTGATTGGCGGACATTCAGAAATGGGTGTGGCTTAATTAATTTGTTCTGAAGGATAAGGGTAAAGGGGAATGGATTCACTTTCGGGGGAGATAACTCTTTCAAAATACGCCCCTTGACAAGGGTGAGCAAAATATTTTCAGAAGAGTTGCCTCCCCTAGAGTTTTATCTGTCCCTTAAATTAAAATATAATTTTCTTGAAACAGGGCTTGACTTTTCATTCAAATTGTTTTCTCTGGAGACAATTTGAACAAAAGTTGAAACTCCGTAAAAAAGAAGGAAAGTTGAACTTTGTTCTTGGCTAGTGTTACTTAAGATATATAGAGTTTTAAATATTTTCTGTGATCTAAAGAAAGCCATATTTTAGAAAATTGTACATATTATTTTTTTGAAAACTTACATGATGCTATTTTACACATGCTATCAGCTGGTCATCTTGCTGCTTTGCTTAACAGTTTTTGATTCATGATAAATACATTTTAACCCTATAAGCAACAAGAAATATTCTGGAGCGGACGACAATATATTGTTCAGAGAAAATGGCTTGACATTCCATGTAATGTCAAGCTTTATTTTTTTTCTGAAAATTAAGAACAAGAACAGTTTAAAAGTATTTTTGAAAATGTTATCTGCTTTAGAATTTTCCTTGGTGTTAAAGGGTTAAGAAATTAAAATTGGGTTTTATTACTACCGATTTCAATATTCATTAGACTTTGGAGTGGATGTGCTACTCAGTAACTGTCAAACCCCAATCAATTTCAATAATGTTGCTACATCCTTAGATCACTAAACTTCAGATTATGACATCACAAATTGACATTAGGCCAATAATGACACCTCCAGGGGACGGGAGGTCACGGGTTCGATCCCGAGCAGCGACTTACCAAAGTCGTTAAGAATGGTACTAGCTGCTCCTCGCTTGGCACTCAGATTTACGGGGTAGAGCTAGGACTGGTCGCCCCAGTGTCAGGATAATGTGACTGGGTGTGGTATCATGTAATGTGTCTGGGACATGATACTTCAGTGAGGCAGCACTATAAAAGTGAGCATTTAGCTCCCTATCACAACCAGACACCGTCGTGATATGACTGAAAAATTGTTGAAAGCGACATAAAACCCGAATTCACACACACACACACACACACACACACACACACACACACACACACACACACACATCAGTAATGACACAGCAAGTGTGCAGGTATCCAATCAGATACATTACGCTTTCAGTCATCAGCACCTGTCCATGTCAATCATCTGTTTGTTTGTTTGTTTGATTTGAGGTTTAACGTATTGGATATTGTGAAATAATGGATCGGGATATATTGGATCTACAGTGTATTTATATGAAGTTTCGTGAAGATAGCTCGAACAGTTTTCAAGTTATAGACTGGACATGAATGTGTGACAGACGGACAGATGGACAGACGGACAGACAGACGCCTGGGGGAAAAACAATATGTCTCTCCGAAAAAAGTTTTTTCGGGGGAGACATAATTTACTACAAAATGTTGTGTGAAAAAAAAACCTAGATGAGTGGCAAACAGTGTAGTCACTGATAAGAGGCCAAATTCTGCACCATCTAATCTAGGTCCACAGTTTGCTCAGGCCTGTCTGTCAGAATACATTCCATAAGGTATAACATATGGTAAGAGCAACACAGAAAGGTAAATTTATGACTTTTAAATCTTCAAAGATCACTAATCAATTATCGATCACAATGGCAGGACTTTGTTTGATTTGAGGTTTAACGTCCCCGTCAACACTGTAAAGGTCATTTTGGAGACGTTGCTTCCAATTTTGTGGGACTTTTACCCGTCATTGAGATGAAATGACATCCCAAGCCCTGTCGTCCAATGAAACCAATAGGGTTTATTAGCATGGACGGTCCACCTCGCACCGCGGTACCTGGACAGGCTTAGATCCTCTAAGCGGTTTACCAGTACTAGTGTGCTGGCTGGACTCAGCTCTGCGTGGAAGCATCATGCAGCCCATATATTTCTTCAAGCCCCTATGGGAGGGGGCCATGTCAATCATCTGAACTAACCCTGTGACAAGTCTGCAGTACAAAGAAACTGCAGCATTTGATGTATATTTCTGGTGCACTGACCTCTAAAATTAACCCTTTTCTTGCTGAATATTCATTTTAGCCACACCCATCTCTGACTATGAACCGATCAGATTACATGTACTTTATGTAAGTTATTCCTACAAATTCATAAACTGAATGTCAAACAGTGTAGATCCTGATCAGATGGCTTCTTCAGAAGCCATCTGATCCGAATCTACACTGTTTGCAAAGATAGGGGTTGTCGTGAACAGCAAGATAAGGGTTAACACCTCAGAATGTACCACTTTGATCTGCTATATTTGACCATACCTGCCAACTTTCACCCATTAGGAGTGAGTTTCACGATTTTTCCATGGATTTTGACCTCAAGATCGTGTTGCCAAAATAAGGCAAAAATCACGATTTTTCCACCTCACGCTTGGTATTTTTATCAGCCATATTGTTTGTGGATAGTCATTTGGAATGTCTTGGATTTTTCACACTCTATTTTGAAGATGGAAAAACCCGGAGTATATTTTTAGCTGTATTGACTATTTTTAACCCAATGATAGATTACCCAGTACCCATAAACAAATGCAAGTTGCCAACAGTTTTCTATCTGTATAAGCATGAACAGGGATGCCCTTTGCTGATCTTTTCATGTAAGTATGTTTGAACAATTATTTAATCTCTCCTAGATGTAATGAAAGTAAATATTTACCTATGAATGAGCAATGTAACATATTTTCGTGACTACGAAAATCGTAGTTTTTATCTCTCAAACTAAGAATTGTATTATATTATTTGGTAATGAGTGTTCTAACACTTCAGAAACAATTGTTTTGCAAAATAAAGGCTGTTAAAGTCAGACATTAAGCACTCTTTGCAATTGCATGAAAACTGTCTCTGAGTAAAAGAACCTAATCTGAGACAGATCATGTATTCAGACAATCTTTAGTTATTGCAAATACTGTTATTTATGGAAGCTTAAGTATTATACCACGCCAACATGCAATTTTTCTGATTGTACTTGTGGACTGGGGTGTGTCTACTAGTTTGAAAAAAAATCTCCCCCATGGAAATTTTGGGGAAAATATTCACCGCGCTTTATTCGATCGAAAAATGCCGTGACACGTAGAATCTCCCCCATGAAAAATTTGAAAAGTTGGCAGGTATGTTCGACTGAAAGTCTAATGGATATTGAAATCAGTAGTAAATGTTTACAATGGTTCATGCTTGTTAAGTACACAAGCATATTTGCATAATAAAGTCATACATACAATTGCTCAAACCAGTGTAATAACTGATTTGTCACAGTTGATTGGTTGGTTGGCTAACGGCCTGGGACCAGTTGTTCAAAAACTAACAAAAGTGTTAGTTAACGTATCGTTAAAACTTTGATCATTTATTATGGCAAATATGCTAATATTTTTGCTGAAAAAAATGTGAGCAGCTTTTGCAGATGCAAAAGCTGCTCACATTTTTTCAGCAAAAATACCAAAATTTTAAATATTAAACTTGCTAGAATAGTTAACAATGTGACCACTAACGAGCTTGTTAAGCTAACGATGCCTTGAACAACCGGCCCCTGGGCAGCACAGTTTAGGTTACGTCATGCTGGTCAGTTTACTTAACAACAGCTTTCCTGGGCAGTCTTATACCTAACTGGCCTTCTTGAACCAGCAGAAGGGAGAGAATGGTCATATAAATACACCACAACCTCTTTATAACACTATTAATAGGGTCTGAAGCAAAAACCGTGTCAGTTAAACAACCGTGTTATATCCAAACAAAAATGTATAAATTATATAGAAAAATGACCATTTATGGTCATTTTTCTATATAATCTATACATTTTTGGGATCCATCTTGAAACCGTGTTATATCAGTAACCATGTTATAACGGACAGTGTTATAATGAGATTGCAGTGTAATGTGGACCCAGGGGAGATGAAATCAACAACCTCCTGACCACCAGACATGTATTCAACTGAACCACTGAGGCTAGCTTATCACAGTTTATCGAAATTTAATTCAGGTCATCCTCATCACAAGATTATTTTATGTCAGTTACTTTTATTTGTCATGTGAGAAAAAATAATATCTGTAATTTGACAAGATATAAGAAAAATTGTACAAGTATGGTTTGAGCAAATATGAGAAAAATAGAAATATGGGGGGAAATGTTTGTTCCTTTTTGAGAAGTGGTTTGGGGCAAGATGCTTGCCACTTAGACTACTTGGACTATAGCTCACATGATTTTAAATGGTTAGATTGTTATTTTACGTGATATTGAAACTTTTTTTAGTTTGGCTATAACACGGTTCTTGAACTAACACTGTTTCTGCTTTGGACCCAAACAATAGTGTTATAAAGAGGTTGAAGTGTACTTCTCTGACAATCTGTATGATTTAAATCATAAATGACAATCATGGCACTTGTCGTCTGCTTTCGCATCTAATGAAACGATTAGGGTTTATATGCATGGATGGTCTGACTTGCACCACTTTGCCTGGGCAGGCTTATACCTTCTTATTAAAGCGGTTTACCAGTACTCCTGTGCGGTCAATCTCAGCTTTGCTTGGAAGCACCATACAGCCAAATCTATGTCTCCAAGCCCTGATGGGCAGAGGGCCACAATAGCATCCTCTATATATGTAATTATCAATCATAACTCCAGTCAAGGTTTTCACCGCTGTGGTTCAAGCCTCTCTTAGGCTACAAGTGAGATGCCAAGATCTGCAACGGAGGGTCAGGTGGTTTATCTGCGGGTACTCCGGTCTCTGAGTAACGATAGGTTTGAAATAAGTGAAATAATCTTGAAGGGGCCATAAAACCAACAACCACAAAAAGCCCCAGATAAGGTAGAACAACAAAGATAATATGATATAGAGGATCTTACATGAGTGTTCATCTATTATTGAATTTATTAAATGAGTTGAGGAAAAGGGATAAAATCAAGAAAAGGGATAAAATGTGAGGCTTTGCCGAGCATTTTATCACTTTTCTTCAACGAGTTTAATAAATTCAATAATACATGAGCACGAATGCAAGATTCTGTTTATCATATGACATTTAAAACAAATTTTATTCACGATTGTTTAACAAAAATGTCAGTATTCCGCCATTAGTAAGCGTGACGTCGTAAAGGACGTCGTACATGTAATCCTACGGGGCGTATCTAACTAATTTGCATATTTAATCCACTAGTGGATTATCGAATTTATTGCATGACGTTATTACATTCTCAGACGCGACGTCATATAATAAAAACAGAATCTTACACTCGTGGGCATTTCAAATGAAATTTGTGAATCTCGCCAGAGGCTAATTTCATAAATTTCATACGAAACGACCACTCTTAATATTCTCTATTCCTGTAAAATAATGCAATCACAGCTTCAGGTAAGGTGAAACAACAATTATAATTCAGGGATAATTCTCATCAGAATCTTTGTGATAGTACCATTTTGCTCATGTGTTGGATTAAATGTCTGTTTCTGTGTGAAAAGCCCACCAAAAGTGGGCCTCACCCCCCCCCCCCCCCCCACCCCCCATTTTTTTTTTTTTTATTCTGTAAAGAGTAAAGAATTTTTGTATCACAGATTTTTTTAACATCTTTTTATTGCCTAATTTCTTTCTTTCTGTTGGTTATTGAGAAATGGGCTGGCAGAATGGTTAACAGGGCTGTACTTGATTACTCTGTTCACCTTAAAAACAGTCTTATCTGAATTTACAGGTTGAGTTATACGAAGCTTTATAAGTTGTTAGTTAAAATTATGTTAAATTTTCAGTCATTAGCTAAAGCTTAAAAAAGTCATATTTTTTTTTCCTGAAAAAAATGCGAGTAGCTTTTCTCTCTCATTGTTTTCAGCAAAAAAATACCACAGCACTGTATACTGTGAAACTTTGATGGCTCGAACTCTAATGGCTCATTTATCCATGGATGAGTCATATCCATCCTGGAGTCGGCAGGGAATTCCTCCAAATACGAAATAGACATGAAATTTTCTTCTTTAATCTCAGAAATGTACATGAATGCTGTGTGCACTCATTTGACCTGCTATCCTTGCAGCAGGTAGGAGTAGAGGGGAGATGTTTTTATTTCCTCTGTTTCTTCCATTACGATGACATAGCTGTGTGACATAGTGCATTCTTTCATATCTCAAAAACGGTTATGTTTCAGACAAAACTTTGTGATATTTGTCTTATTTATACTTAAAGATGTGGGTGCTCGTTAGCACCACCTCATTGGGGCGGTTCTAACATGTACCCACAACCTCTGTCTTGCAGCAAAAATAAATAAATTTATCCCCCTGAAAACCCCAGTTTTTATGCCCCCGCCATTTGAAGAATGGTGGAAGGACATATAGCATTGCCCCTGTCCGTCCATCCGTTCGTTCGTCCGTTAGTCCGTCCGAAACTTAAACGCAGTCAATAACTTTTTAGCTCACCGTCACGTAGTGACGAGGTGAGCTTTTGGGATCACTTTTCGTCCGTCGTGCGTGCGTCCGTCCGTGCGTCTGTCCGTGTGTCCGTCCGTCCGTAAACAATTCTTTAAACGACATCTCCTCCTAAACCACTGATCGGATTTTGACCAAACTTCACAGGAATGATCCTTAGGTGGTCCCCTTTCAAAGTTGTTCAAATGGTTCCGGTCCGTTGCACATCTAGGTCATAGGAGCCAAAAACAGATTTTTTTCACCAAAAACTTAAAAAATCTTCTTCTCTGAAACCACAAGGCCCAGGTCTTTGATATTTGGTATGAAGCTTCATCTGGTGGACCCCTACCAAGATTGTTCAAATTATAGTGCTGGGGCCAAAAATGCCCCCGCTCCGGGGCCCTTTGGTTTTACATGGGCTTATATAGGGAAAATCTTCTTCTCTGAAACTGTAAGGCCCAGGTCTTTGATATTTGGTATGAAGCTTCATCTAGTGGACCCCTACCAAGATTGTTCAAATTATAGTGCTGGAGCCAAAAATGCCCCCGCTCCGGGGCCCTTTGGTTTTACATGGGCTTATATAGGGAAAATCTTTAAAAATCTTCTTCTCTGAAACCGCAAGGCCCAGGTCTTTGATATTTGGTATGAAGCTTCATCTAGTGGACCCCTACCAAGATTGTTCAATTTTTAGTGCTGGGGTCAAATATGCCCCCGCTCTGGGGCCCTTTGGTTTTACATGGGCTTATATAGGGAAAATCTTTAAAAATTTTCTTCTCTGAAACCGTAAGGCCCATGTCTTTGATATTTGGTATGAAGCTTCATCCCACACGGCCATGGTCCTTCTCCCCCCCCCCCCCCCCCCCCCCCCACTCCGGGGCCCTTTGGTTTTAAATGGGCTTATATAGGGAAAATCTTCTACTCTGAAACCGCAAGGCCCAGGTCTTTGCTATTTGGTATGAAGCTTCATCTAGTGGACTCCTTCCAAGATTGTTCAAATAATAGTGATTGGGCTAAAAATGCCACCACCCCGGGGCCCTATGGTTTTACTTGGGCTTATATGGGGAAAATCTTTAAAAATCTTCTTCTCGGAAACCCCAAGGGCCAGTTTGTTTGTTTAATTTGAGGTTTAACGTCCCCGTCAACACTGTAAAGGTCATTTTGGAGACGTTGCTTCCAATTTTGTGGGACTTTTACCCGACATTGAGATGAAATGACATCTCAAGCCCTGTCGCCCAATGAAACCAATAAGGTTTATTAGCATGGACGGTCCGCCTCGCACTGCGATTCCTTGACAGGCTTAGATCCTCTAAGCGGTTTACCAGTACTAGTGTGCGGGCCGGATTCAGCTCTGCGTGGAAGCATCGTGCAGCCCATATATTTCTTCAAGCCCCTATGGGCGGGGGCGACCCCAAGGGCCAGGTCTTTGCTATTTGGTATGAAGCTTCATCTAGTGGACCCCCACCAAGATTGTTCAAATTATAGTGCTAGGGCCAAAACTGCCCCCCCTCCCGACCTGGGGCCCTTTGGTTTTACATAGACTTATATATAGAGATATTCCTTAAAAATCTTCTTCTGAAACAGCAAGGCCATGGTCTTTGATATTTGGTGTGAAGCTTCCTCTAGTGGACCTCTATCAAGATGGTTTAAATTATAGCCCTGAGGCCAAAAATGGCCCCGCCCTGGAGCCATTTGGTTTTAAACAGGCTTATGTAGGGAATATCTTTAATAAAAATCTTCTTCTCTGAAACCGCAAGGCCCAGGTCTTTGATATTTGGTATGTAGCATATCTAGTGGACCTTTGCCAAGATTGTTCAAATTATAGCCTTTGTTGATATTTGGTATGAAGCTTCACCTTTTTAAACTCCCTGAACATTATGCACATTATAGCCCTGGGGTTAATAATGGCCCTCCCCGGGTCCCACTTGTTACTCTATGGATCAGGTGAGCGATCCAGGGCCATCATGGCCCTCTTGTGTTTTATATTAGGATCACTTTTTGTCTGTCATCTGTGCGTAAACAATTTCTTGAAATGACAACTCCTCCTAAACCACTGATCAGATTTTGACCAAACTTCACAGGAATGATCCTTAGGTGGTCCCCTTTCAAAGTTGTTCAAATGGTTCTGGTCCATTGCACATCTAGGTCACTGGAGCCAAAAATAGATTTTTTTCACCGAAAACTTAAAAAATCTTCTTCTCTGAAACCACAAGGCCCAGGTCTTTGATATTTGGTGTGAAGCTTCATCTAGTGGACCCCTATCAAGATTGTTCAAATTGTAGTGCTGGGGTGAAAAAATCCCCCTGCTCCAGGGCCCTTTGGTTTTACATGGGCTTATATACAGAAAATCTTTAAAAATCTTCTGCTCTGAAACCGCAAGGCCCAGGTCTTTGATATTTGGTATGAAGCTTCATCTAGTGGACCCCTACCAAGATTGTTCAAATTATAACGCAGGGGCCAAAAATGCCCCCGCCCAAGGGCCCTTTGGTTTTACATGGGCTTATATAGGGAAAATCTTAAAAAATCTTCTCCTCTGAAACCGCAAGGCCCAGATCTTTGATATTTGGTATGAAGCTTCATCTATTGGACCCTTACCAAGATTGCCCAAAATATAGTGCTGGGGCCAAAAATGCCCCTGCCCCGGGGCCCTTTGGTTTTACATGGGCTTATATAGGGAAAATCTTTAAAAATCTTCTTCTCTGAAACCACAAGGCCCAGGTCTTTGCTATTTGGTATGAAGCTTCATCTAGTGGACCCCTACCAAGATTGTTCAAATTATAGTGCTGGGGCCAAATATGCCCCAGCCCCGGGGCCCTTTGGTTTTTCCATGGGCTTATACATGTATAGGGAAAATCTTTAGAAAATCTTCTCTGAAACCGCAAGGCCCAGGTCTTTGATATTTGGTATGAAGCTTCATCTAATGGACCTCTACCAAGATTGTTCAAATTATAGCCTTGGGGCTATCATCTGAAACCGCAAGGCCCAGGTCTTTGATATTTGGCGTGTAGCTTCATCTAGTGGACCTTTGCCAAGATTGTTCATATTATAGCCTTTGGTGATATTTGGTATGAAGCTTCACCTTTTTAGACCTCCCTCAACATTATGCACATTAGAGCCCTGGGGTCAGTAATGGCCCTCCCCGGGGCCCACTTGTTACTCTATGGATCAGGTGAGCGATCCAGGGCCATCATGGCCCTCTTGTTTATTTCTGGATGGATATTGAAATTACTTTGTAAAAATGTTAACCATCATGAGACGATGTGTCACGTGCAAAACCCAGGTCCGTACCTCCAAGGTCAAGGTCATACTTAGAGGTCAAAGGTCAAAAAAGGGTACGAAACTTAAACACAGTTAATAACTTCCTTATTTCTGGATTGATTTTGAAATTACTTTGTAGAAATGGTAACCATCATGAGACAATGTGTCACGTGCAAAACCCTCTTCCAAGGTTAAGATCATACTAAAGAGGCATACATGTGATATTTCCTTGGACCCAAATAGGGAGATTTTGATTTTCAAATAGGGAGATTGGGGTCTCAAATAGGGAGATTTTCCACGGTTAAAAGTGGTCTTATTTTTTTCTGAGAAACTTGACACTGAAGCACTTTATTAGGACTTGTTAAGTGAAGTAACTATCGTGTTTGTCTTAGAACTTAATTCTGAATTATTTCTGTTCAAGCTGCATTAAGATAAAACTAAGATATTGATCTAATATATCCTTAAACCATATGCTATAGGTGCTCATTAAACTGTCTCATTGAGGCAGTTCTAAAGAGTACCCACAACCTATGTCTTTGAGCAGAAATACCAGTAATGGTATTTTACTAGGTAAACACTAAAATTGTTGTCCCGTGAAAAACGACTTTAGGAAAATTGTCTTATCGATGAGGGCTGTCGGGCGGGAGACCGGAAGATGGGGTTCAAAATCAGGATATCCCGACGAAATTGGGAGATATCACATGTATGCTTAGAGGTCAAAGGTCAAAAACAGTGTCCGAAACTTAAACGCAGTCAATAACTTTCTTATTGCTGGATGGATTTTGAAATTACTTGGCAGAAATGTTAGCCATCATGAAACAATCTGCCTCGCACAAAACCAAGGTCCTTACCTCCAAGGTCAAGGTCATTTATTAGAGGTCAAATGTGAAAAAAGGTCAGTAACTATCTATGGATTAATACGAACATAGACATATTCTCAGGCGGGGGCATTCATGTCCTATGGACACATTTCTAGTCTCTATATAACATGAGGTTTAGAGGGGTTTTCATTACAGATTTATTGTGATGTGGTTAGGGGCAGTTGGGTGAGGCATAGGTGCTGTGTATCTTTCGGCACTAGGGTGTCTAACTGTTCGGCAAGACCTGTTATCCTTGCAGCAGGTAAGAGTACAGGGCAGATTTTTTATTTCCTCTGTTTCTTCCATTTGGATAACATATCTGTGTGACATTATAAGAATCCTATATGGTATAAGAATCCTATATGGGTGTGAGGGGTGGATGAAAAATCCTTCCCAAGGGTCACTGTCCGGCATCACAAGGCTTGCCCAGTGATGCCGGACAGTGATCCCGAGGGACAGATTTTCCATCCACCCCTCACACCCATATAGGACTCTTTTTTCTTGCATACCTTCCATTTCTTAGTGCAGATTTTTAATGCTGCCGTCACCGAGTACCGATGTCCGCCATATTGTGATGACACTGCAAGAATGTTTTGTGAAGTCACGTAATGTGCTGTGATGTCATCCTTAATGACGGGGCATACAAGGTCGTAATCAACCAGTGCATTTATCAGACACACGATTATATTCGAGTTTGGTTCGGAACACCGGGGTCAGAACATAAATTTCTATCCCAGGGTCAAATCACGGATTTCCTTGTCTGGTGTGCAAGAAAATGCATTCTTCATATTTCCAAAACGGTTATGTTTCGGATGAAAATTTGTGATATTTGTCTTACTTATACACTAGATTGTGAGTGCTTGTCAGTACCACCTCATTTAGGCAGTTCTAACAAGTACCCACAACCTATGTCTTGGAGGAGCAAAAATAAGAAAATTAATGTATACCCACTGTAAACCCCAGTTTTCTCTATATAACCCGGAGTTTAGAGTGGTGTTCATTACAGACATGTTATCATGATGACTTTCATGGATTTTATTCTTTCTCACCTTTCCCTCTCTTTCATCACATCTACAATGTATTGTCTCCCCTTCTCTTCTCCCTTTCTCTGGGAGACAACAGAAAAAATTGTACCACTTGGGCCTGACTGAAATCTACTTTGTTTGATCAGAGCCCAGTTTTTCAAAACTAACATCACTATTTAACAAATTGTTTAAACTTTCATATTAAATATAATTTGGCCAATTTATTAATATTTTTGCTGAAAAATGTGAGAAGCTTTTGCATATGCAAATATCTCAAAGTCTGGTATTTTTGCTGAAAAAATGTGAGAAGCTTTTGCATATGCAAAAGGTTCTAACATTTTTTCAGAAAAAATACCAGACTGAGATATTTTACATGCTAGAACAGTTGACAATTTGACCACTAACGAGCTTCCATTTCAGACTGGAAACCCCTAAACGGGTACCTTGGCAAACAGTGCAGGCCCAGATGAGACGCCGCAGAATGCCAGAACGCAGAATGCGGCGTCTCATCAGGGCCTACACTATTTGCAGAAAGTTCAGCCATTTTCCAAATCAATTTTGAAGATACCACAACCTGTCACCCCTAAATTCCTGCTATATGTAAGGAGGCAAATTCCATTTGGTACAAAAAGGGTTAAGCTAATTGGGCTTTGAACAACTGAACCCACATTACGCAAACACGCCTTTACAAATACATTGCCACCTTTATCACCAAAAAAAATGAAATTTTTATGATGAAAAATTGTGATATTTTTCTTATTTCAGCTCAAAATAAAGATTGTGGGCACTCTTTAGAACCTCCTCAGCGAGGCGGTTCTAACGAGTACCCACAATCTATATTTTAGAGCAGAAATAAGAAAAAATAAGGTATACCCCCTGGAAACCCCAGTTTTACTAAATAAAAGTGGGGCTCAAGGGGGTCAAAATTATAAAGGTATGTTTTCGTTGTGTGGTGGTTTAGAATGATTACTGGTGTCCATATTATTATTAATTCATGAAATTTGTCACCGGCCCCGCTAGCTCAGTTGGTAGAGTGTCCGCTCCGGGGAACGGGAGGTCAGGGGTTCGATCCCGGGCCGCGACATACCAAAGTCGTTAAAAATGGTACTAGCTGCTCCTCGCTTGGCACTCAGATTTACGGGGTAGAGCTAGGACTGGTTGACCCAGTGTCAGGATAATGTGACTGGGTGTGGTATCATGTAATGTGTCTGGGACATGATACTTCAGTGAGGCAGCACTATAAAAGTGAGCATTGAGCTCCCTGTCGCATCCAGACACCGTCGTGATATGACTGAAAAATTGTTGAAAGCGACGTTAAACCCGATATCACACACACACACACACACATGAAATTTGTTTTTGTTATTGTATGACCAAATATGCAGGGATTAAAATACACCCCGACCTCTCTATAACCCTAATCCTCCTGTTATAAAGAGTTTGAAGTGTATTGTTTTGATAATATTATATTAAATGTATTACATTTTGGAAAATATTTTACTTGTTTAAGAAGACTGTTTTTATCACAGTTAAAAAAATGCAGTGTATTTTTCATTTCAATTTCACTGTTCTTATGCATAATTAAGGGAATTTTTCAGTTCAAATTCACTGTTCTTATGCATAATAAAGGGATTTTTTTCTTTTCAAATTCACTGTTCTTATGCATAATAGAGGGGAATTTTCATTTCAAATTCACTGTTCTTATACCCCCGCCCATCGGGGCTTAAAGAAATATATGGGCTGCATGATGCTGCCATGCAGAGCTGAATCCGACCGCACACGAATACTGGTATACCGCTTTGGGGATCTAAGCCTGCCCAGGAAAAGTGGTGCGAGTCGGACCGTCCATGCTTGTTCATTGGGCGACTGGCCTTCAGAGATGTCATTTCATCTCAATGTCAGGTAAAAGTCCCACATAATTGGAAGCAACATCTCCAAAATGACCTGTACAGTGTTGACAGAGACGTTAAACTTCAAATCAAACAAAACAAATAAAAGCATAATTAAGGGGAATTTTTCATTTCAAATTCACCGTTCTTATGCATAATTAAGGGGAATTTTTTTTTTCAAATTCACCGTTCTTATGCATAATTAAGGGGAATTTTTCATTTCAAATTCACCGTTCTTATGCATAATTAAGGGGAATTTTTCATTTCTAATTCCTGGTTCTTATGCATAATTTAGGGGAATTTTTTATTTCAAATTCACCGTTCTTATGCATAATTTAGGGGAATTTTTCATTTCAAATTCCCTGTTCTTATGCAAATTGGTTGAGAATGAACGAAAAAGATTTCAGTTCTGTCATTTTTTCTATCATTTTTGTTTGAATGAAATAGGTTGTATCAGTAGAAATGTGTTTCTGGACACAGACTCAGATCCCAATAGGCTGATCAGAGCCGTTACTGTGCACTAGATGGATGGTGCTGTCAGTCTATACTGTACAAATCCTAAAACTTTGGACATCAAATTTGTTTCTTGTTCCTGCAAGGAGTCCAAAAGGTGCAGACAGAATGTCAAACAGTGTAGACCCTGATCAGACTGCTCCTCCAGGAGCAGTCTGATCTGGTTCTGCACTGTTTGCTTAGGCCTATCTGTCCCAATATTTAGGATCATTACGGAAGCATCCTATTTTTTTGTGTTTGTTTGTAGACCTATGCTTGTTAAATTTGGTGTACATTTTTTGTTCAAAATGATTATACAATATCAGATAAGATTAATATGAAAGCATTTAATATTAACCCTTGCTGTGCCAATCACAAGTTTTAGCAGATGACATTTTCAAGACGAAAAAAAAAAAATTCAGATATCAGGCTTGGCATTTCGTGTGAATTGTCTGCCGTGCAGACTTTTAACATGTAAGGTCAAGTCTGATTTTTTATGTTTTTTTTTTATTGTGGGGGTGGGTTTGGATAAAATGTCATTTGCTTTATAAATTTTGGTGCCTCTTTAAGGGTTAATTAGGTCATTTTGCCTGTGATTGAAGTCATAATTATAATATTTTAATCTGTCTTCTTTTTTTCATTTTTATCCCGACCTAGTTTTATCCAACACTACATTTTATCCTGCAACCAAATAGGTACAGTGGATATTGCAATTAGCCTGGAGTCCACCATTCTGTCCATCCTTATGTTACGGACCGCATTGCTTCCCTTCAGTTATCTATCTACATGCATAGCTTATAGGTTTATCACCACTCTCTGACAATTGCGTCAGGGAGTCGACTCTTTGGCTCAGCGGTTAGAGCACTGGACTATCACCCGATCGGCCCGGGTTCAAATCCCACCATAGGCAGGGATTTTTTCAGGCTATGCTTTTTTTCTGTTACGACTTTCATGTCGTAAGATGTGGGCTTGTCCAGAATCGGACTTTTATTTCGCCGAAAGTGGCTTCGTGCCGAGGTTGGCTTCATGTCATCATAAATGATGACTTCCTTGAAGAGGGGGTGTGTTACGGACCGCATTGCCTCCCTTCAGTTATCTATCTACATGCATAGATTATAGGTTTATCACCACTCTCTGACAACTGCGTCAGGGAGTCGACTCTTTGGCTCAGCGGTTAGAGCACTGGACTATCACCCGAGCGGCCCAGGTTCGAATCCCATCATAGGCGGGGATTTTTTCAGGCTATGCTTCTTTTCTTTGTTACGGCTGTCATGTTGTAAGACTTATGCCAGTCTGCCCATAGACACGACTTGTGTTGCCATAACTCCAATACCCTTTGTGAGTGAGTGTTTGAGTTTTACATCCCACCAACAGCTAAGGTCATACGGTGACGGGGCCTTGGTGTAAAGACTCATCCGAAAGTCTGAAGAAGCCCGGGATCGAGCCAGGGACCCGTGGTTTACAAGGCGAGTAGCGTAACCGCTTCACCACGGAGACTTCTACCAACACCCTTTGAATGTGTATGCTTGAGTTTGATGTCCCACCAACAATTATGCCCCCCACCACCCCACAGACACACCTAAGGGGACATATTGCTTTTGGTGCAGATCCCATTTGTCATGGTGCTGGCATCCTGAAAATTCTTATGTTTTCAGCACACTCAATGAAATATTTCGTCTTGTGTGTTGAAAACTTCAGAGTTTTCACGAGTGCGAAGAAATATTTTTGGTATTTATCGAAAAAGTATCTTTTCTTTTTATTTGTTTGTTTGATTTGAGGTTTAACGTCCCCGTCAACACTGTAAAGGTCATTTTGGAGACGTTGCTTCCAATTTTGTGGGACTTTTATCCGAAATTGAGATGAAATGACATCTCAAGCCCTGTCGCCCAATTAAACCAATAGGGTTTATTAGCATGGACGGTCCGCCTCGCACCGTGGTTCCTGGACAGGCTTAGATCCTCTAAGCGGTTTACCAGTACTAGTGTGCGGGCCGGATTCAGCTCTGCGTGGAATTTAAATGTGATTTTGGCAATGTACTGTAATTGAACAACTGGTCGTGGCATGCTTCGCTTGAAAATTTCTGGTGTTTTCAACCCATTCAATGAAATATTGGTATTTATCACAAAAAAATGTAAATTTTCTTTTTATTTTACAGAAATAAGAAAACAAATAAGTAGTCAGGTCTGCTACTGTGAAAATAACATTTTTATTTGTTTCAGATGTGCATTGCTTTCACTACTAAGTATAGAATAAAAGAGTTTGCTTCTCAGGGTTAAATTCTTTCCCCCAGTGTCCTAAAGGTTGTGCTGAGCTGTTCAAAGATCCTGCTGAATGACAATCCCTACCTTTTCAAACAATGTAGATCCAGATCAGATGGCTTCTGACCATGATATACATTTGCAGACAGTGTAGATCCTGATTAGATGGCTTCTTCAGAAGAAGCCATCTGATCAGGATCTACACTGTCGTGCAGTTCGTGAATTGAACAAATACATTAAATTAAGTAAACATTCAATGTATTAGATATTATACTTACTAGAACAGTTAACAATTTGACTACTAACGAGCTTGTTAAGCTAACAATGCTTTGAACAACTAGGCCCTGGTGATTAGGTTGAGGGTTTTATCTCAGCTGCAGTTTCTGCATTATTCTCTTGTGGAGATTGATCATGAAATCTTTTCTACAGTCATTCTCTCTCTCCCTTTGACTTGGCAAAAGAATGTGCACTGTACTGAATAATTAGGTATTACACTGCCCAAGAAAAGTATGGTTAGGCAAACTGACTGGCTCAAAATCATCTCAATAGTGTGGTTTTTGTTTGAGTTGAGGCTTTACAACCCCGTCAACACTGTAAAGGTCATTTTGGAGACGTTGCTTCCAATTTTGTGGGACTTTTACCCAACATTTGGACGAAATGACATCTCAAGCCCTGTCACCCGATGAATGTTAATCTCAAAACCAACCCAACCAATCTCCTTTACTCTAAGAAAGTCTGCAAAATAACTCTAAAAGGGGACATATTGTTAACTCCAAAACAAAACAACAATCTCAGTGAAAAAGATAACAATATTAAAGGCATTGGATCTTCGAAAAGTATTCTAAGGGGTGTGCATTCAAAGTAAAGAATTTGCTCTAGAGTGTACTCTTTTTTTGTTCACCTGTCACGAAGTGACGAGGTGAGCTTTTGGGATCACTTTTTTCCGTTGTGCGTGCGACCGTTCGTGCGTAAACAATTTCTTCAAACATCTCCTCCTAAACCACTGATTGGATTTTGACCAAACTTCACAGGAATGATCCTTTGGTGGTCCCCTTACAAATTTGTTGAAATGGTTCCAGTCTGTTGCACATCTAGGTCACAGGAGCTAAAGATAGAATCTTAAAAAATCTTATTCTCTGAAACCGCATGGTCCAGGTCTTTGATATTTGGTATGAAGCTTCATCTAGTGGACGGCTACCAAGTTTGTTCAAATTATAGCCCCTGGGCCAGGAATGTACTAGAGACACTGATACTCAGGTGAGTGATTCAGGGCCCTCTT
This sequence comes from Lucinisca nassula, assembly GCA_963580285.1. Classification (NCBI taxonomy): domain Eukaryota; kingdom Metazoa; phylum Mollusca; class Bivalvia; order Lucinida; family Lucinidae; genus Lucinisca; species Lucinisca nassula. The sequence continues at coordinate 25,558,891 of OY757012.1, forward strand.
GTTTTTTTGTTAAGGTTAATTTACAGGCAAGCCAATTAAGACTAGAAAAAGTGTCCATAGGACACGGATGCCCCCGCCAAATGCAATTCATAAAAAATATTCCAAATGTACTTCAAATCAATCATAAATTATATTAAAATCATAAATGTAGGCGGTAGCGGTAGAGCGGTGACAAAGTTTTTCTAAAAATAGCCACAGTGACCTTGACCTTGAGGTCATGACCTTGAAAGTCAAAGCAACTCGAGATATTATCATAAGAAACATTTGTGTGAAGTTCTATTAACATCCATCAATAAATATAGGCACTAGAGCGATGACCAAGTTTTTTCTAAAAATAGCCACAGTGACCTTGACCTTGAAAGTTGAAATAGCTCGAGATATTGTCATAAGGGACATTTGTGTGAAGTTATACTGAAATCGGTGAAGAAATGTAAGCGCTAGAGCCATGACAAAGTTTTTCTAAAAATAGCCATAGTTACCTTGACCTTGAAAGTCAAACTTGCTCAAGGTATTGTCACAAGGAACATTTGTTTGAAGTTATATTGAAATCAGTGAAGAAATGTAGTCACTAGAGCGATGACAAAGTTTTACTAAAAATAGCCATTGTGACCTTGACCTTGAAAGTCGAAATGTCTTGAGATATTGTCATAAGGAACATTTGTGTGTAGTTATATTGAAATCGGTGAAGAAATGTAAGCGCTAGAGTGATGACAAAGTTTTTCTAAAAATAGCCACATTGACCTTGACATTGAAAGTGGAACTCGCTAGAGTTATTGTCATAAGGAACATTTGTGTGAAGTTATATTGAAATCGGTGAAGAAATATAGGCGCTAGAGTGATGACAAAATTTTTCTAAAAATGGCCACAGTGACCTTGACCTTGAAAGTCGAAATCGCACGAGATATTGTCATAAGGAACATTTGTGTGAAGTTATATTGAAATCAGTTAAGAAATTTAGGCGCTAGAGCAATGAAAAAGTTTTTCTAAAAATAGCCACAGTGACCTTGACCTTGAGGTCATGACCTTGAAAGTCGAACTCGCTCAGGATATTGTCATAAGAAACATTTGTGTGAAGTTATATTGAAATCAGTGAAGAAATGTAGGCGCTAGAGCGATGACAAAGTTTTTCTAAAAATAGCCACAGTGACCTTGACCTTTAGGTCATGACCTTGAAAGTAGAACTCGCTCGAGATTTTTTTATAAGGAACATTTGTGTGAAGTTATATTGAAATTGGTGAAGAACTGTAGGCGCTAGAGCGATGACGAAGTTATTCTAAAAATAGCCACAGTGACCTTGACCTTGAGGTCATGACCTTGAAAGTCTAACACCTCGAGATTTTTTTATAAGGAACATTTCTGTGAAGTTATAATGAAATTGGTGAAGAAAAGTAGGCGCTAAGAGCGATGACAAGTTTTTCTAAAAATAGCCACATTGACCTTGACCTTGAGGTCATGACCTTGAAAGTCGAACTCGCTCGAGATTTTTTTATAAGGAACATTTGTGTGAAGTTCTGCTATGTCCCTCCTCACAACTATGCTGTGCGAGGGGATGAAAATATTACAAATGTACTTCAAATCAATCATAAAATATATGCATCAAGGGCAGATAATCCAAAAACCAAAAATGCAAGAGTTGTCTTCTTTGTTCATGACACATCGTCTAAGTGTGATGAATGCACCTGTGAAGTTTCATGAATATATTCCATATGGTTTGGGAGTTATGGCCCGGACACGGTTTACTATTTGGTACTAAGTCAAGGGCAGATAATTCAAAAACCAAAAATGCAAGAGTTGTCTTCTTTGTTCATGACACATCGTCTAAGTGTGATGAATGCACCTGTGAAGTTTCATGAATATATTCCATACAGTTTAGGAGTTATGGCCCGGACATGACATACCATTTGACTATTTATGGATGTAAGTCAAGGGCAGATAATTCAAAAACTAAACAAGCAGGAGTTGTCTTCCTTGTTCATGACACATCGTCTCAGTGTGATGAATGCACCTGTGAAGTTTCATGAATATATTCCATACAGTTAAGGAGTTATGGCCCGGACACGGTTTACTATATGGTACTAAGTCAAGGGCAGATAATTCAAAAACCAAAAAAGCAAGAGTTGTCTTCCTTGTTCATGACACATTGTCTCAGTGTGATGAATGCAACTGTGAAGTTTCATGAATATATTCTATACGGTTTAGGAGTTATGGCCCGGACACCGGACGAACGAATGGACAGGGGTAAAACTTAATGCCCTTCCGGTATTCTCCGAATACGCGGGGGCATAAAAAGCCTCAAAGTTCTCCATTGGAAAGATATTCTAGATATAACCATTTCCCTTGACCGTTATCTTGCTGGATAAATTAATTTAGCCATACCCTGTTTCTGACTCTCAACCAATCAAATTATTTAATGTAATTTACTCCTTCAAATTTGCAAACTGAATGGCTATCGGTGTATATCCAGATCAGATGGCTTCTTCAGAAGCCATCTGATCTGGATATACACTGTTTGCAAAGGTAGGGTTTATCAGGTTCAGCGGGATAATGGTTGATCATTTCACCCCTATAGACAGTTTTATAGAAACAGTGTAGTTACAAATGGGATGGCTCATTATGAGCTATCTCATCAGTATCTACACTGTTTGCCGTCCTGTGAATGATTTTGACTAAAAACCCAATTTACAAGATTTGACGTGATGGAAGTGTCCACATTAGAAAGTCAGGGGTGAAAAGGTTTAAGGGGAACGGGAACACCTGGTAGATTTTTCTGCCATTTTTCAAAAGGAGACAACTTTCAGGACTTCCTGTTCGCTTTTCTATAAGCCCTGTCCCACAGAAAAAGCGGTATACTTTAAGGAAAGAATTTGCTCCTCAGGAACAAATTCTTTCCTTTAAGAGTTGACTCCTATTGACATGGGAGACAAAAATACTTTTGCAGGAGTTGCCTCCCCTGAAGGTGTTCCCATTCCCCTTAAATAAGTCGGGATGGTTTAAAGAAAACAGAGCATAGCTACAGACTTTGGAATTTAATCTTTTTTTGAGGGAAAAAGAGGTAATATATGCACAAGATTTACAGATTTTAAGTGAAAACTTCATGACAATATCAATAAATACAGACTGTTTAATGATATTCACAAGCTAATTAAGTTTTATGAACATCGATGAAATGCCCTGTGTCATAAGAAAATACCCCTATATATACCACAGGATGACAACAACGAGAGCTGTCACATGACAGCATAGCTTGCCTGTTTCACACCGTCAAGATATAAGACAAAATCACTGAACCATGAAATATTTTGAGATCAATCATCAGGTCACAGGGTAAAGTTTTGTCTTTTTTTTTGTCTTTAATTTGGTTTTACGGCCCTTTCAAGATTGAAATAATCATATCGAGCTGATCGTTAATCAGGTGGGCGAAAACTTGAGTACCAACAGAAAAACCACCAGACCATCTGTTGCAAACTTGGCATCTCACATATGACCCGCGCCAGGCAGGAACCCACAGCTGTGAGAGACCTAATGATTAAGAGTCAGCGCTCCTATCCAATAGGCCATGGAGGCCCATCGTAAGGTTTGTCTTATGACACAGCTCAGTTAATTACTTTGTATATGCCATTGGCTCACAATAAAAACGGGTGCTTTGCTGAATATCTCAAAATGCTAATTATCTAAAATGTACATGGGACTGAGCTTCAATTCATGAAACTGCCCATTCACTGTCCATATTTACCTAAGCACATGGCTTTGGAAAATACTGTAATAACTCTATATATCTAGATTAAAACTGGGATAAAAATAAGCTCCAAAATAACAGTAATCTCAGGATCTAGCATTTTTCAGCTTGTATATTGTTGACTGATGAAATAAGTGAAAGATAAGTTTATTCAAATCATCAAGATGCATTTGAAAGTTGCAATGTAAACCGGAGTTAACCCATAAAATGCCAATCACGACAATTGTTGTCTGCTTTGCCGTCTGCCGGTTACCTTAAAAGTAATTTTTTGCAAACAGTGTGGACCCAGATCAGACAGCTACTGCTCCTGATCTGGGCCCACACTGATGTCTTTATGCAAAAATATTCTTAAGTATGCAAAATTGCAAAAAAATAATCAGCAGAGGACATAAGCAGACTACATTTTCAGATGTATTATTTCCTTGGCGTCTTAAAGATTAATTGCTTGAAGAGCCTCAATGTAAAAATAACTTTTTTTTTCATGACCTTCCGATTCTTGATGCTATAGATCAATGAAAATCTATGTTCAAAATGGAAGTACTTTCTAGATGGAAAGTCCATAGTAACCTCAAGCAACAGACTTCATCTAACTACTGATCCCAGCCTTTGGTGGCTGCATGTCATAAAATAAATTTTCTACCAAGTAAGAGTACAGCTATTACTTCAGAAGTCTCTGTGGTGCAGTGGTAACGCTACTCGCCTTGTAAACCAGGGATCGCAGGATTGATCTCGGGCTTTGAGTCTTTAAACCGAAGTCCCGTCTCCATATGACCATAGCTGTTGGTGGGACATTTTGTTTGTTTGATTTGATGTTTAACGTCCCCGTCAACACTGTAAAGGTCATTTTGGAGACGTTGCTTCCAATTTTGTGGGACTTTTACCCGACACTGAGATGAAATGACATCTCAAGCCCTGTCGCCCAATGAAACCAATAGGGTTTATTAGCATGGATGGTCCGCCTCACACCGCGGTTCCTGGACAGGCTTAGATCCACTAGGCGGTTTACCAGTACTAGTGTGCGGGCCGGATTCAGTTCTGCGTGGAAGCATCATGCAGCCCATATATTTCTTCAAGCCCCTATGGGCGGGGGCCGTGTTGGTGGGACGTAAAACTCAAACACTCACAGCTATTACTTCAATTAATACCACTCCATTTTGCCTGGACTTAAATTAGTGTACTAAATTTAACAGACAAAAGGATTTTTGCGACGTAATAAAATTCTGAAAAATCAGGATCTAGTTGAAAAGTCAGGATCTAGTTTTGTATTAGCATTACAAAATGTAACAAATAAACTTTGTTGCCCTACTACCTAAAATTAGAGAAATATTCGGCTAAATACAGTCGAAATTTGATGGCTCGAACACCGATGACTCGTTTACCATGGCTGAGTCGAACCCGTTTTTGAGTCCCTAGGGAATTCCTCTGCATAAGAAAAAGTGTAGGATAATTAAGGAGATTTTCAACTTTTATCTTGCAAATGCATGCTGTGTGTACTCATTAGAATCGCCTCAATGAGGCGATTCTAATGAGTACACACGGCATACATTTATGTTACAGAACACGGAAAAGAAGTCCAAAAATACCCGTTATGTTTTCTGGAAGTATGCAACAGTGGCTCGAACTACCGCTGTTTTGAACAAATTTCTATGGTCCCGAAGGGGTTCGCGCCATCGAAGTTCGACTGTATCTGTTTTTCAAACGGCCTATAAGAACTGAGCTGACCTAGCAAAGAACAAGTCTCCGGACATTCCATGTCTAATACAGTCTCGGCTGTTTGCAATAAGGAGACTTGGGCCAACAGGTATCTATATACTCCACTGAAGGACAGTGTAGATCCTGATCAGACAGCTTCATTCTGATATGGATGTACAGTGAAATCCCCTCTATTAAGACAACCTAAAATTGAGACTAATTCTGCTTTAAAAGGATGCAGTTATTCTGTCTTCCTGTTTTCTGCAAAGAATGTCCTGAGGTCAGGGACCACCTACGAGACAGTTCAAAAGTGGTCTTTAAGACCACTTTGAACAGTCCCATAGTGGTCTTAATATAGGAGTTTTACTGTATATTGTTTGTAAAGGTAGGGGTTGTTGTGAACAGCAGGATAAGGGTTTAGCTGCCAATCACAACTTGTGTCATCTGCTTTGTCGTCTGCAGGTTACTTTAAGTGTGGACCCAGATCAGACAGCTACTCAATGTGTAGTCTGATTAGTGTCCACAATGTTTGCCTATCTGCACAACTATGAGTAGTTTTCCTTGGACCTCAACAGAAGTTCTTTAACCCTTGTCCTGCTGAGCCCGGTTATGCCTTGTTTTCCAAACAATGAAGATCCTGATCAGATGGCTTCTGACGAAGCCATCTGATCAGGGTCTACATTGTTTGCCATTCAGATTGTGAATTTGTTGCAATAATTTGCATAAACTAATCGCATTGATTGACAACCGGTAGTGGGTGGGGCATTTATGAATATTCAGCAGGACAAGGGTTAAGATGCCAAGAAAAACTGCTTCTAAAAATATTGTCTGTTTATGTCGTGTGCTTCAGTTTCTTACTAACTTTTGAAATTATTTTTGCATACAGGCAAACAGTGTGGACCCTGATCAGACTGCTCAGATCTTGGGATCCACACTGTTTTGCAACAATGGCTTTAAAAGTGTAATCAGCAAACAACAAAGCAGACAACAGTTGTGGTTAGAAACTTAACCCTTGTCCTGCTGAATATTCATATATGCCACACCCACTACCGATTATCAACCAATCAGATTACTTGATGCAAATTATTGCAACAAATTCACAATCTGAATGACAAACAATGTAGAAGCCATCTGATCTGGATCTATATTGTTTCAAAGAAAAGGCATATCCGGGTTCAGCAGGACAAGGGTTAAGGGATGAGGTTACAGTGTAGTCTTCTGTGCTTATACATCAAAATACACCATAACCTTATTATAACACCGTTCATTATAACACGGTTTTGGATATAACACAGTCTCATGATGGATCCCAAAAATGTATAAATTATATAGAAAATGGGTCACAAAAATTATACAGAAAATGGATCCCATAAATGTATACATTATATAGAAAAATGACCATTTTTCTATATAATATATACATTTTTGTTTGGATATAACACGGCTGTTTCTGCTTTGAACCCCATTAATAGTGTTATAAAGAGGTTGGAGTGTACATTTTTGCTAGTCAGCTCAGTTTTTGTGTATGAAAGTGATATATTACAAAAAACAAACACAACTTGGATACAATACAAGTTAAAACTGCCAACATGAGACAATACACTTTATATAAAACGAATGCTGTTACAAGACAGCAAAGCTCGCCTGTTAAAGAAGCTTCCCTATAGTTATACAGAATTTTATCCTGAACTGATGAGTGAAGCATACAGCTATTCACCTCAGAAGATGAAACGGCTCCCTTGAACAGGTGTATATTAGTCCAGGTATAACAGCAAATGACCCGACACATTACACTGTGTTTAACATGCTGTCACAAGACAGCAAAGCTCGTCTAAAAAGACGCTTGCCCATAGAATTTTATCCTGAACGGATGTGTGAAGCATACAGGAATTCACCTCAGAAGATGAAACGGCTACCTTGAACAGGTGTATATTAGTCTTGGTACGACACCAAATGACCCGACACGTTACATAGTGCTTAACCCTTGTCCTGCTGAATATTCATATATGCCACACCCACTACCGATTATCAACCAATCAGATTACTTGATGCAAATTATTGCAACAGATTCATAAACTGAATGACAAACAATGTAGATCCTGATCAGATGGCTTCTTCAGAAGCCATCTGATCTGGATCTTCAGTTTGAAAGATAAGATATATCCGGGATCAGCAGAACAAGGGTTAACAAGTATTTCACCAAAGGCTATGCAGCTGATAGGGTAAAAGATAGGCTTTTCGCAAATGTTGAAGGCTTGATGAATGAACTGATAAACCATAGCTCCAGATAAGGTGCTTTTTTCATCCGAAAAATACTGATATTTTTCTTATTTCTGCATGAAAACATATGTTCTGGGTATTCATTAGAAGCGCCTCACTGAGGCGCATCTAATGAGTACCCACAACATATGTTTTTGTGCAGAAATAAGAAAAATAATATTTGGGTTCTCCCCTCTTATCTGGGGCTATGAATTAAACCAACTGCCAAAAACCGGACTCTATCATGCCAGAATTAAAGCGGGCATGATAATAAAAATCTATGTATAAGTGACCATAACGTGTTATGAGGTCAACTTCATGAGTGCAGTGTATGAGAGCTTTTTTTTATTTTCGTTTTACAGCCCTTTCATGATTATTTCACTTATATTGAGCTGATTGTTAATCAGCGGTGGGCAAAAACCGGAGTACTGGTACCGATGGAAATAACACTCGACCATCTGTGGCAGAACTTGGCGTCTCATATATGAACTGAGCCCGGCTCAATAGGAGCTTTTTTTTTTTTTCAACTCAATTCTGTGTTACAGTTGCCTTTGGATGGCTATGGATAAGGAGGAGTAAAGATGATAATTTATCTATAATTTTCCCTATTTCTTGTTAGAAACTACAATAAAACTCCTATATTAAGACCACCTTTGGGACTGTTCAAAAGTGGTCTTTAAGACCACTTTTGAACAGTCCCAAAGATGGTCCCTGACCAGAGGACACTGTGTGCAGATTTGTTTGTTTGCTTTAAGGTTTAACGTCCCCGTCAACACTGTATAGGTCATTTTGGAAACATTGCTTCCAATTTTGTGGGACATCTACCCATCACTGAGATTAAATGACATCTCAATCCCTTCCGCCCAATGGAACCAATAGAGTTTATAGCATGGACTGGCCGACTCGCACCGCTTTGCTTGGGCAGGCTTAGATCCTCTAAGCGGTTTGTGGGTCGCTTTCAGCAATGCGTGGAAGCATCATGCAGCCCATCTATTTCTTCAAGCCCCAATGGGCGGGGGCCGACACTGTTAATTGTGTGTGCAGAAAACATGAAGACAGAGTGACTGCATCCTTCTTAATAAGCTTTTTAAAGCAGAATTAGTCTTAATTTTAGGCTGTCTTAATAGCAGAATTTCGCTGTAAGTTGCGGGTGCTTGTTAGAATCGCCTCTATGCGGGGATTCTAACGAACAACCACAACATATGTTTCTATGGAGAAATAAGAAAAATCCGAGAACTATCCTCATCATTATAACTTATCCGGACCTATGTAAGAGAAAAGAAAAAAGTACTACAAATTAATACATGTTCTTAACAACAGAATCTTAAATAAATAAACCATATAAAACAATCCTATAAAATAAACACAGTTTTATGATGAAAAAAATTAACGACATAATATTTACAACAAAGAAAATATTGCAATATATATTAAACAGCATCTATAAACAAAATGGAGATTTTATATATAGAAAAAAAAATGTATCAATTATTATCATTCAAGCATGGATGAGCCAAAATGCAATTTTGTTTGGAGGTTTTTCATCCCCGTCAACACTATACAGGTCATTTTGGAGATGTTGCTTCCAATTTTGTGGGACTTTTACCTGACATTGAGATGATATAAATACCTTGAGGCATAATATAGGACACCAGACAATCCTGTGCATCTGTGCTGGTCAATAATTCATAGCTCCAGATAAGGTGGGTTTTTTTTTTCATCCAAAAAGTACTGATATGTTTCTTATTTCTGCACAAAAATGTATATTGTGGGTGCTCATAGAAGCGCCTCAGCAAGGTGCCTCTTAACCCTTGTCCTGCTTATCCCGGATATGCCTTATCTTTGAAACAATGTAGATCCAGATCAGATGGCTTCTGACGAAGCCATCTGATCAGGATCAACATTGTTTGCCATTCAGATTGTGAATTTGTTGCAATAATTTGCATCAAGTAATCTGATGCGTTGATAATCGGTAGTGGGTGTGGCATATATAAATATTCAGCAGGACAAGGGTTAATGAATACACACATATATTTTTGTGTGCAGAAATAAGGAAAATAATTTGTGGATACCCCCTCTTAACTGGGGCAATGGGTCTGTTAAACACCTTTGTCTGGAAACTTCAATGACTCAAACAATGACGGCCCATCTACCATGGTGAGTGAAACTCACTTCCGAGCCCCTCTGCAATTCTTCCCTCAGCTTCTTGCCGGAGAAAAATTTAGGGGGATTATTTGACTTTATATTGAATACAAAACAAATCCTAGAAGTTTAGATGCCTTGAGAACTTGCTGTAATTCTCCAAAATTTAAACAAATTTGTTTCACAATCCAGCAAGTATTCCAAAAGGTGCAGATGGAATGGCAAACAGTGTAGACCCTGAGTGATTAGACTGCTTCTTCAGGAGCCATCTGATCTGGATCTGCACTGTTCACTTGGGCCCGTCTGTCCCAATATTAAGGATCATTATGGTAAGTATGCTGCTGTTTGTTTTTAGTTTAACAGCCCTGTCAACACTTTTTAGGTAAAAATAAGCTGATCACTTTACCGAACCATACTTTCTCCTAGAGCAGGCTTGTACAACAGAGGTTAAAGAGTGCAGTGTAGATTCTTTATCCAGAAGCTGACAACTGTTACTACTACCCTTCTTGAAACAGAGTAACAGAGAGAATGACCATAGACAAGATTTCATGATTAAAGCCGCAAAGAATATTGTCAACCCAGAGGGGATCAAATTCGTGACAACCCGATTACCAGTCCAAGGTATCTTGAAAAGGCATGTTATTTTCTCTGTATGAGCAACACAACATATCTTTATTTTAACCTTTACCACTCTCTGAGCTAATTAAGCAGATGACAAATTGTTGATATTTTTCTCTTTTTTTTCCCCCCAGAAAACAGGATTTGACAGTTCTCCTATGGAAACAATTTGCACGAGATGCCAAGCCCTGTTACTGTGAAAAATAAGAAAAATATCTCAAAATGGCGTCTGCTGAAAAAATACCCTGCCTGATCTGTAGGGGTCCCACATTTATTCTCCTTACCTGGCATTATGAACCCTCAGTGGCTAGAACAGTCCCTATTTTAATGAATATTATCACAGTTCAATTGTGTTTGAGTCATTGAAGTTGAACTGTTCAATATGCAACACAATCTCTTTGTAATACTGTTTATTATATGTTTTTGAATAAAACACAATTTTCAGATGGATCCCAAAAATGTAGCTTAAATAGCAATATGATCATAAATGGTTCAATGTAACATATATTTTTGTTTGGAAATAAAGTCTAAAGATGGATCCCAAAATGTTTAGCTTACAGTTTTGGACAAGAAATATAGATCATCCATAAAAATAACCATAAATGGTCACCTTTGCTTAATTTGTTTGGAAAGAACAGTCTTAAATGAACTGGTTGTGGCTTTGGACCCGAACAACGGTGTTATAAAAAGTTGTGGTGTACTTTCCATTGAAAACACTAGATAACGACTCTTTATCTAAACTAAACAAGAGGCCCAAGAGGGCCTGTCGCTCCACTGGCCAACTTCAGACAATTGTCATATTTATTACATTAACCAATTGTATACTAGTGAACTCTTCTATTGCTATATGTTGGACCAGTCCATTTGTCATATAAGGGGTGTCAGGCCTATTTTTTCTATTTTTGATGGAAAATTCTGTTAGCAAATAGTGCAGGCCCTGATCAGACACGGTGTTCTGTGGGGTCTGATCTGGGCCAGTACTGTTTGCCAAGGTACCCATTTAGGGTTTTCCCGCATGCAATGGGTAAAAAAACAAGAGGGCCATGATGGCCCTGGATCGCTCACCTGATCCATAGTGTAACAAGTGGGCCCCAGAGAGGGCCATTATTGGCCCCAGGGCTTTAATGTGCATAATGTTGAGGGAGGTCTTAAAAGTGAAGCTTCATACCAAACATCAACAAAGGCTATAATTTAAACAATCTTCGCAAAGGTCCACTAGATGAAGCTACACATCAAATATCAAAGACCTGGGCCTTGCGGTTTCAGAGAAGAAGATTTTCTTTAAAAATATTCCCTACATAAGCCTATGCAAAACCAAATGGCCCCGGGGCTATATAAATCTATGTAAAACCAAAGGGCTCCGGGGTGGGGGCATTTGTGGCCCCAGGGCTATACCTTGAACAATCTTGGTAGAGGTCCACTAGATAAAGCTCCATACCAAATATTAAAGGCCTGGGCCTTGCAGTTTCAGAGAAGAAGATTTTTAAAGATTTCCCTATATAAGTCTATGTAAAACCAAAGAGCCCCAGAGTGGGGACATTTTTGGTCTCAGTGCTATAATTTGAATAATATTGATAGAGGTCCACTAGATGCAGCTTCATACCAACTATCAAAGACCCAGGCCTTGTGGTTTTAGAGAAGACTTTTAAAGATTTTCCCTATATTAGTCTATGTTAAACCATAGGGCCCCGGGGCGGGGGCATTTTTGGCCCCAGGGCTATAATTTGAACAATCTTGGTAGAGGTCCATTAGATGAAGCTTCAGACCAAATATCAAAGTCCTGGGCCTTGCGGTTTCAGAAAAGAAGATTTTTAAAGATTATCCCTATATAAGCCTATGTAAAACCAAAGGGCCCCAGGGCGGGGGCATTTTTGGCTCCAGCACTATAATTTGAATAATCTTGGTAGGGGTCCTTTAGAAGAAGCTTCATACCAAATATAAAACACCTAGGCCTTGTGGTTTCAGAGAAGAAGAATTTTAAAGATTTTCCCTATATAAGTCTATGTAAACCAAAGGGCCCCAGAGCGGGGACATTTTTGGCCCAAGGGCTTTAATTTGAACAATCTTAGTAGAGGTCTATTAGATGAAGCTTCAAACCAAATATCAAAGTCCTGGGCCTTGTGTTTCAGAGAAGAAGACTTTTAAAGATTTTCCCTATATAAGCCTATGTAAAACCAAAGGGCCCCGGGGCGGTCACATTTTTTGCCCCAGCACTATAATTTGAACAATATTGGTAGGGGTCCACTTGATGAAGCTTCATACCAAATATCAAAGTCCTGGGCCTTGTGGTTTCAGAGAAGAAGATTTTTAAAGAGTTTCCCTATATAAGCCTATGTAAAACCAAAGGGCCCCGGGGCGGGGGCATTTTTGGCCCCAGCACTATAATTTGAACAATCTTGGTAGGGATCCACTAGATGAAACTTCGTACCAAATATCAAAGACCTGGGCCTTATGGTTTCAGAGAAGAAGATTTTTTAAGTTTTCATTAAAAAAATCTATTGTTGGCCCCTGTGTCCTTGATGAGCAGCAGACCAGAACCATTTGAACAACTCTAAAAGGGGTCCACCTAAGGATCATTCCTGTGAAGTTTGGTCAAAATCCGATCAGTGGTTTAGGAGGAGATGTAGTTTGAAGGGGGGGGGGGGGGGGGGGGGGGCTGGGCCTTGTGGGGTGAAGCTTCATACAAAATATCAAAGACATGGGCCTTACGGATTCAGAGAAGAAAATCTTTAAAGATTTTCCCTGTATAAGCCCATGTAAAACCAAAGGGCCCCGAGGCGGAAGCATCTTTGGCCCCAGCACTATAATTTGAACAATTTTGGTAGGTGTCCACTAGATGAAGCTTCATACCAAATATCAAAGACCTAAGCCTTACGGTTTCAGAGAAGAAGATTTATAAAGATTTTCCCTATATAAGCCCATGTAAAACCAAAGGGCCCCGGAGCAGGGGCATTTTTGGCCCCAGCACTAAAATTTGAACAATCTTGGTGGGGGTCCACTAGATGAAGCTTCATACCAAATATCAAAGACCTGGGCCTTGCGTCCCACAAAATTGGAAGCAACGTCTCCAAAATGACCTTTACAGTGTTGACGGGGACGTTAAACCTCAGATCAAACAAACTTGCGGTTTTAGAGAAGAAGATTTTTCAAGATTTTCCCTATAAAAGCCCATGTAAAACCAAAAGGCCCCGGGGCGGGGGGAGGGGGAGGGACCTGGGCCTTGTGGGGTGAAGCTTCATACCAAATATCAAAGACATGGGCCTTGTGGTTTCAGAGAAGAAGATTTTTAAAGGTTTTCCCTATATAAGCCCATGTAAAACCAAAGGGCCCTGTGGCAAGGGCATTTTTGGCCCCAGCACTATAATTTGAACAATCTTGGTAGGGGTCTACTAGATGAAGCTTTATACCTAATATCAAAGACATGGGCCTTACGGATTCAGAGAAGAAAATTTTTAAAGATTTTCCCTGTATAAGCCCATGTAAAACCAAAGGGCCCCGGGGCGGAAGCATCTTTGGCCCCAGCACTATAATTTGAACAATTTTGGTAGGTGTCCACTAGATGAAGCTTCATACCAAATATCAAAGACCTAAGCCTTACGGTTTCAGAGAAGAAGATTTATAAAGATCTTCCTTATATAAGCCCATGTAAAACCAAAGGGCCTGGGAGCGGGGGCATTTTTGGTCCCAGCACTATAATTTGAACAATCTTGGTAGGGGTCCACTAGATGAAGCTTCATACCAAATATCAAAGACCTGGGCCTTGAGGTTTCAGAGAAGAAGATTTTTAAAGATTTTCCCTATATAAGCCCATGTAAAACCAAGGGGCCCCGGAGCGGGGGCATTTTTGGCCCCAGCACTATAATTTGAACAATCTTGGTAGGGGTCCACTAGATGAAGCTTCATACCAAATATCAAAGACCTGGGCCTTGCTGTTTCAGAGAAGAAGATTTTTAAAGATTTTCCCTATATAAGCCCATGTAAAACCATGGGGCCCCAGAGCGGGGGCATTTTTGGCCCCAGCACTATAATTTGAACAATCTTGGTAGGGGTCCACTAGATGAAGCTTCATACCAAATATCAAAGACCTGGGCCGTAGGTTTCAGAGAAGAAGATTTTTAAAGATTTTCCCTATATAAGCCCATGTAAAACCAAAGGGCCCCGGAGCGGGTGTATTTTTGGCCGCAGCACTATAATTTGAACAATCTTGGTATAGGTCCACTAGATGAAGCTTCATACCAAATATCAAAGACCTGGGCCTTGTGGTTTCAGAGAAGAAGATTTTTTAAGTTTTTTGGTGAAAAAAAATCTATTTTAGGCTCCTGTGACCTAGATGTGCAACAGACCGGAACCATTTGAACAACTCTGAAAGGGGACCACCTCAGGATCATTCCTGTGAAGTTTGGTCAAAATCCGATCAGTGGTTCAGGAGGAGATGTCGTTTAAAGAAATTGTTTACGGATGCACAGACGCACGGACGACGGACGAAAAGTGATCCCATAAGCTCACCTCGTCACTACGAAGGAATTTAGAAGAGGACTAAGTAAGGAACATTCCTGTGAAGTTTGGTTACAATTGGCCCAGTAGTTTAGGAGGAGATGTTTTAGCATTACACTATATGTTAAATAGGGAAAATAAGCCCCGCCCATGGCGGCCATGTTTTTTGTCGGATCAAAATTTCTTCAAGTAATCTGAAAGAGGTCCGCCCAAGGAACATTCATGCAAAATAAAAATGAAATCCAACAGGTGGTTTTGGAGCAGAAGATTTTTAAAGATTTTTAATTTTTTGTTCGGTTTTGTTGCCATGGCAACCAGAGTTCTGGGTATAACAAAATTCTTTGAAGGAATTTAGAAGAGGACTAAGTAAGGAACATTCCTGTGAAGTTTGGTTACAATTGGCCCAGTAGTTTAGGAGGAGAAGATGTTTTAGCATTACACTATATGTTAAATAGGGAAAATAAGCCCCGCCCATGGCGGCCATGTTTTTTTGTCGGATCAAAATTTCTTCAAGGAATCTGAAAGAGGTCCACCCAAGGAACATTCATGCAAAATAAAAATGAAATCCAACAGGTGGTTTTGGAGGAGAAGATTTTTAAAGATTTTTAATTTTATGTGTTGTTTTGTTGCCATGGCAACCAGAGTTCTGGGTGTAACAAAATTCTTTGAAGGAATTTGGAAGAGGACTAAGTAAGGAACATTCCTGTGAAGTTTGGTTACAATTGGCCCAGTAGTTTAGGAGGAGAAGATGTTTTAGCATTACACTATATGTTAAATAGGGAAAATAAGCCCCGCCCATGGCGGCCATGTTTTTTGTCGGATCAAAATTTCTTCAAGGAATCTGAAAGAGGTCCACCCAAGGAACATTCATGCAAAATAAAAATGAAATCCAACAGGTGGTTTTGGAGGAGAAGATTTTTAAAGATTTTTATTTTTTTGTGGTTTTGTTGCCATGGTAACCAGAGTTCTGGGTTTAACAAAATTCTTTGAAGGAATTTAGAAGAGGACTATGTAAGGAACATTCCTGTGAAGTTTGGTTACAATTGGCCCAGTAGTTTAGGAGGAGAAGATGTTTAAAGAAAAAGTTAACGCACGGACGCACGGACGGACGCACGGACGCACGACGGACACAGGGCCATGACAATAGCCCCGCTGGCCTTCGGCCAGTGGAGCTAACAAAACAGTTGGCTGATCTGATCCTTCATAAAAATCCCCTTAACCCTTGTCCTGCTGAATATTTATATATTCCACACCCACTACTGATTATCAGCCAATCAGATTACTTGATGCAAATTATTGCAACAAATTCACAATCTGAATGGCAAACAATGTAGAAAATTGGAAAATAAGGCATATCCGGGCTAAGCAGGACAAGGGTTAAACTGATAGGATTTTTTCTTACAGTAAGGCTCATACCAATGCTATTCCAGGCAACTACGAATTAACCATTATCCTGCTGTATACAGTAATACCTCCCTTTGCAAACAGTGTAGATCCAGATCAGATGGCTTCTAAAGAAGCCATCTAAAGAAGCCATTTGATCAGGATCTACACTGTTTGCCATGCAGTTTGCAAATTGAACAAATTCATTATATCAACTAATTTTATTGGTTGATAGTCAGAAATGGGTGTGGCTAAATTAATGTATTAAACAGGATAAGGGTTAAAGTAATAGAACAGAGCCCACCTATGCCCAGTTTGTCAAAATGTCTTTAGCTGAACAATATCGTTAGTCATCAAAATTTAGGCTGTTCTAACAAGTACACTATCCAATAAAGTGGAATTTTAGCTGAAAAGAATGTGAGCAGTTTTGCGATGAAAAGCTACTCATATTTTTTTTCAGCAGAATGTTTTTTTTTTTTTTTTTTTCATAGCAAACGATTGCAGTTTTAACATAACATTAAATAATGACTTCGCTAGCTTTGAACAACTGGGCCCTGATGTTTAAAAACTTAAATGACTTCCTGTTGATTGCCTGGAAACAATTACGGTAAGGCTCCTAAGTATTGGGACAGACTGGCCTTAGCAGACAACATAGAAAATCACTCTTGACATTTCATTGAATCAACAAAGATTCCATTCAGTAAAAACTTAAGAAGATTCATATGAAATGTAAAGCCAGATTTGCTCCATAAAATAATGTTGAATTTTTAGGACAGCAATTTTGGTCGGAAATTAATCCTTTTTGTACCAAATGGAATCTTCCTCCTTACATATGGCAGGCTTAACAGGTTGTGTTATCTCAAAAGTTATCTGGAAATTAGCTGAACTTTTTGCAGATAGTGTAGGCCCTGATCAGATGCCATGTTAAAACAGACTGATGCAAGTAATAGAACGCTTGATTACTTTAATATCTGTCATATCTTTCTTGAAACTAGGTTAAGATACCTCCCTGAACCTAAACCCCAATGGTGAAATGCACTATTAAATATTGTCACACTCAAGGTTAAAAACTATGACCTCTTTATGATCTTCACATTTTTGTTTGGATATAATACGGTTGTTTAACTAACACGGTTTCTGTTTTGGATCCCATCAATAGTGTTATAAAGAGGTTGTGTTGTATATTCTGTTTCTGAAGGTATGGTGCTTTTGAATTTGTTTGTTTTTTTTCTGTCATATGATCCAAACATAGATGGTTGGTGCTTGGTTGTGTATTTCTTTTTACTTAGATTTTATGGCCCTTCAAAGATTATTTCATCTATCTTGAGAAGATTCTTAACCAGAGGTAGGTAAAAATGCAGTACCAAGAGAAAAGCCACCTGACCTTCCACTGCAGAGCATTGAATCTCACATGACCTGAGCAAGGTTTGAATGTACCCACATGCACAGTGGCGAGAGAAATACTGTTTAAGAGTCAATTACCTTCACGGTTAGGCCATGGCAGCCCATATATGGACTTGTTAACATGATGCTTTTCATCTAAGTATTTCACATCTTTCTATAAGCTGCCACGCAACCCAGTCAAACCGTAATTACCAGTTTTTCTTCTATGGCCTATTCTTACAATCAAACTCTTCACCTGCCTTTTAAGAAAGATTTTTTCCATGAATTTTAAACTGTGTGCCTCCAACACAGCAGTGGAATCTTAAAAATTCTTTGTCACAAACAACAGTCTTCCTTCAACCCTTTACCACATAATCCCTCCTTTGAATGACCCTGAGACAAAAGGCCTTGGAAAACATTGTAGGAAAAGGAGAAAATGCTGGTCACCAGCATTTTCTCCTTTTCCTACAATGTTTTCTTAACCAGCATGTTCTCCTTTTCCTACAATGTTTTCTTAACCAGCATTTTCCCCTTTTCCTACAATGTTTTCTTAACCAGCATTTTCTCCTTTTTCTTAACCAGCATTTTCTCCTTTTCCTACAATGTTTTCTTAACCAGCATTTTCTCCTTTTCCTACAGTTTTCTTAACCAGCATTTTCTCCTTTTCCTACAATGTTTTCTTAACCAGCATTTTCTCCTTTTCCTACAATGTTTTCTTAACCAGCATTTTCTCCTTTTCCTACAGTTTTCGTAACCAGCATTTTCTCCTTTTCCTACAATGTTTTCTTCCCTTTCAGGGAACTTCAGCTCATTTGAACCAGTTTCAAATTTGTTGTCTACAAATGCTTTCAATATGGACGAGTCAAAAAGTCGGTGTTTGGGAAAAGTTTAAAGGGAGCTGGACACACAAACATATTTTCTGCCATTCTTTAACAAGAGGGGTAACTTTTACAACTTTGTGATTGCTATTCTGAAGGCCAAACCCCTCAAAAGAAGGGGTCTCCTCTAAAAGGAAAGAATTTGCTACTGGGGAGCAAATTCTTTCCTTTAAGAGGGGAGCAAATTCTTTCCTATAAGTGTCTTTCCTTTAAAGGTCTACTCTTATAGGAAAGCATTTGCGGAGCATTAAGCAAGTTCTTTTCTATTAGAGTAGAACCTTACTGAAAGGGGAGACAAAAATGTTTATGAAGTTGCCTCCCCTGAACATGTATCCATTCCGATGATTCGCCTTAACATCTCTGCCAAGTTGTTGCAACTTGCACATGTCATGGAAGTTAAAAGACAGCATATTTGTAATTGAAAGAATGTAAAAATATGGAAAAAAGAAAAAAATGATTTGTTTAATGTCACTATACATCTACGACCATCTTTTTATGGACATCCATATTACCAACCACCTGAAAAGAAAATATAAGAAAAAATATTACAAACATAACACTATCAGCAGCTAACCCTCATTTTATTGAACTTCAAGAGAATGAAACAGTTTTGCTTTGAGATAACAAAAACTTGGGAAAAAAATACTGCCATAAAATAAGATTTGATTGAAGCAGTAGTACTTAAAATAAGAACAGACTTAACTCGCTATTGGAGACCTTTTATTTAATTGGGTTTATGTGTGTGAATTCGGGTTTAACGTCGCTTTCAGCAATTTTTCAGTCATATCACGATGGTGTCTGGTTGCGACAGGGAGCTCAATGCTCACTTTTATAGTGCTGCCTCACTGAAGTATCATGTCCCAGACACATTACATGATACCACACCCAGTCACATTATCCTGACACTGGGTCGACCAGTCCTAGCTCTACCCCGTAAATCTGAGTGCCAAGCGAGGAGCAGCTAGTACCATCGTTAACGACTTTGGTTTGTCACGGCCCGGGATCGAACCAGAGACCTCCCGTTCCCCGGAGCGGACACTCAACCAACTGAGCTATCGGGGCCAATTTAATTGGGTTTCACGATCCCTTCAATATTATTTCACTTATATTAAGACTATCATTAATAGCACTGGAGTACCAAGAGTTAAACCACCTGACTTCCACTGCAGAACTTGGCATCTCACGTGACCTCAGCCAGGCTTAGACGCACAGGGGTTAGGGGCAGCACTTTTAACCATAAGGCCCATTTTTAATGGGAAACCTTCATCTATGATACCTACTTAAGGCTGAATAGAAGTTTCCGCACATCCACAAAGTAGAAGTCCATTGCAAAATTTAACCCTTATCCTGCTTAATAAATGTAATCACAACCATTTCTGATTATCAACCAATCAAATTACTTGATATAATGTAGTTGTTAAATTCACAAACTGCACAACAAACAGTGTAGATCCTGATCAGTGTGTGTGTGTGTGTGTGAATTCGGGTTTAACGTCGCTTTCAACAATTTTTCAGTCATATCACGATGGTGTCTGGTTGCGACAGGGAGCTCAATGCTCACTTTTATAGTGCTGCCTCACTGAAGTATCATGTCCCAGACACATTACAGGATACCACACCCAGTCACATTCTCCTGACACTGGGTCGACCAGTCCTAGCTCTACCCCGTAAATCTGAATGCCAAGCGAGGAGCAGCTAGTACCATTTTTAACGACTTTGGTATGTCGCGGCCCGGGATCGAACCCGTGACCTCCCTTTCCCCGGAGCGGACACTCTACCAACTGAGCTATCGGGGCCGGTAGGTCCTGATCAGATGGCTTCTTCAGATCTGCAATGTCTGTAAAGGCGATGGTTGTCGTGTTCAGCAGGTTAAGGGTGTCATATTGAGTTATTTATTAAAATTTATTTAACATTAAATAAATGGTCAGACTTTTTGCAAAAGTGGAGGCCTGATCAGACAACACATTCTGTTATGCCTGATTTGGGCCTGCACTGTTTGCCAATGTACTATTTTGGGGTTTCCGGTCTCGAATGGGCTACTGAATAATGAATAACAACTTACTGCACAGAATTCTTCAAATGAGATTTTTCCATCACCGTCGGTGTCTGCGTGAATAATCGTTTTATCTACAATCTGTTGGAGTTGGTGATCTTTCAGGTTGTTGCCTACCATCATTTTTAATACTTGATATAATTCACCATTTGAGATATAACCATCTTTGTCCATATCATAGATTTTAAATGCAACTGAAATGAGAACATAAGCCCTAACAGGTTAACATCTAGTGTTTGAGTGAGTGTTTGAGTTTTACATCTCACCAACGGATAGGGGACCTTGGTTTAAACACTCATCCGAAGGTCTGGAGAAGCCCCGGATCGATCCTGCAACCCCTGCAACCACTACACCATAGAGGCTTCCACATTTAGTGTGTACACCACAATCTCTTTGTAACACTTTTAATGGTGTCCAAAGCAGAAACCGTGTTAGTTAAAACACCCGTGTTAGATCCAAACAAAAAGATATATCACATAGAAAAATTACCCTTTATGGTCATTTTTCTATATGATTTCTGCCATTTTAGGGAAAATATATATATAGAGAAAAATGACCATAAATGTTCCTTTTTTATTTGATCTAAAACCGTGTTATAATGAACAGCGTTATAATGAGGTTGTTGTGTAATTACGTGTAATTACGTCAGATTTTTTCATCCCACCTAAAAGAATGGAAAGTTTCACCGTCTCATTAAAGAGAAAACAGGCCCCAAGGTTTGAGGAAGTTTTTCTGGCTCAACTCAAATGAGCATGAAATTCATGCTATTGTTGGCATTTTAATAATTATGAGCACAACAAATAACATTTCTAGTTTATTTCTTATTTTTTTCTTTCCTTCTGATTTGGGTTTTACAGCTCTTTCAAGATTATTTCTGACACCGTATTCCTCCCATAAATAATAAGCGCCCCTTCTGCTGTCGGAGGAAAAATATTTTGGCTTACCTAAAATAAAGATTTCAGCCTTTCAATCACTGCCATATCTGCTGTAAATCATATTGTGCAAGGTATTTATAAATCCCTTGCTATCACAGAGTGACTGTGTTGACCACTTGGTACTTTAACCCTTATCTTGTTGAATATTCATTTAAGCCACACCCATTACTGTCTATCAACCAATCAAATTACTTGTTGTAATTTATTTCTACAAATTCATACACTGAATGCCAAACAGTGTAGATCCTGATCAGATGGCTTCTTCAGAAGCCATCTGATCTGGATCTACACTGTTTGCAAAGATAGGGGTTGTCGTGAACAGCATGATAAGGGTTAAATGTCATGAAACCACCATATTCTAATGGAAAACAACTGCATCATCCCCATCTAATGGGTTTTAAACTCTCCCGTTCTGGTAAGATTTTTGTCTCTTATAAGCACCCCCTCTTTTTCCAATTTTTTAAGAGCCATTTGCGCTAAATGGGAGGAATACGGTATATTGAGCATCCACAACTCTATGTTGACTGCTTGGAAAGTACAATACCTGGTTTGTATGGGTAAATCTAAAATTTTAACCCTTATCCTGCTGAATAGTTTAATTAGCAACACCCATTTCTGACCATTAGCCGATCTGGATCTACACTGTTTGCCAAAGTAATCATTGTTGTGTTCAGCGGGATAAGAGTTAACCCTTTCAACCATGTTGACCAGTAGAGGTACCAATGCAAAAACTGTAGATCCTGATTAGATAATTCAGAATGAGCCATCTAATCAGGATCTTCACTGCTCGCCATCCTGTATATAATTATGGACTAAACCCCCTATTTACTGTAATGATCCGAATTATTGAGACAGGTAGGCCTAATCAAACAGTGCAGACCCAGATCAGACTTCTTCTGAAGGAGCAGTCTGATCAGGGACTTCACTGTTTGCCATTTCGGTACACTTCAGAAACTCAGGGGTGATTGGGTTAACTAATCTTTGGTTTAGTGTGCCTTATCAAACTTTTAGATAGAAATAAATTATGTTCTGATTGTTTCTGATTGTTTCTATAATAAATCAACATCTCGATTATGGCAAAATGTGACTTTATTCTTTTTTTCTTTTTCTTTTTTTTTTTTGCTATTTTAACAAACCAATTAACCCAATTTCTTTCAAATGGAATCTTTCTTCTTACATATAGTGGAAGTCCATTTCAAATTGTATAACATATAGATGTACAATGTCAGCCAAAAAAAGCGATAACTGAACACTCAAATATAAATGTTCAAAATAGAAGTCTGAACGTAGTCTGCACCGTTTGCCATCATTCTGTCAAAATTTAATGAAGGAATGATCTCTCAATTCAGATTTTACCCAGTGGATGAAGATGATGATGATGATGACAAAGAAAATCAAGAAAATAATCACTGTTAACCCTTTTTGTACCAAATGGAATCTTCCTCCTCAAAAATAGCAAGAGTTCATTTAAAAATTTAGGGGGTGACAGGTTGTATTTTCTTCACAATTTATTTGGAAAATGACTGAACTTTTCGCAAACAGTGGAGGCCCTGATCAGACGCCGCATCTGATCTGGGCCTGCACTGTTTGCCAGGGTACCCATTTTGGGGTTTCTGGTACTAAATGGGTTAAACGTGATTAGTTAAAACATCAACTTCATTTGTTATAACAAGTCCTAACTAGGAAATTCAATCACCAAGTCAACCCTTATCCCGCTGAACACAACATCTTCTACCTTTGCAAACAGCATAGATCCAGATCAGATGACTTCTGAAGAAGCAATCTAATCAAGATGTACACTATTTGACATACAGTTTTTGAATTTGTAAAAATAAATTGCACCAATACATCTGATTGGTTCGAAGTTAGAAATGGGTGTGGCTAAATTAATTATTCAGCCGGCTAAGGGTTAATCCAGTTCAAACTGCATTTACATTATTAACCCTTGTTCTGCTGAATATTCATTTTTGCCACACCCACTACCGATTATCAACCAATCAGATTACTTGATCCAAATTATTGCAACACATTCACAATCTGAATGACAAACAATGTAGATCCTGATCAGATGGCTTCGTCAGAAGCCATCTGATCTGGATCTACATTGTTTCAAAGATAAAGGCATATCCGGGATTAGCAGGACAAGGGTTAAAGACTTAAAACTGCAACGTCGTATTAAGATGATCCACATTGTCTTATGTTCACTCCTGAGATCAGCCGGCCTCATTAGCTCTGTCGGTTGCATGTCTGACTGGTGAACAAGTGGTCACAGGTTCGATACCTGCTGGGTCGGAAAGAATTTTATCATCAAGTTAATCCAGACCAAACTTCATTTACATATTAATCAAGACGATCCACATTGTCTTATGTTCACTCCTGAGATTAGCTGGTCTCATTCGCTCAGTCGGTTGCGTGCCTGACTGGTGATCAGGTCACCAGGTTCAGCCTGCTGGGTCGGCAATATTCTTTCATGGTGACTGATCATGAAATCTTTTCTACTGTGATTCTCTCCCTTCCTCTGATACATGATGAGCTTTCGTCATAT
This sequence comes from Lucinisca nassula, assembly GCA_963580285.1. Lineage (NCBI taxonomy): Eukaryota > Metazoa > Mollusca > Bivalvia > Lucinida > Lucinidae > Lucinisca > Lucinisca nassula. Next base: position 25,583,009 of record OY757012.1, read on the forward strand.
TTTTTGTTGTGTTACCCTCTATAAATAAAGTTAGACTATTATTACTATTGTTATTATTTATTATTATCATTTTAAACAGTGTAGATCCAGATCATTCAGAAGCCATCTGATCTGGATCTACACTGTTTGCAGAGGTAAGGGTTGTGGTGAACAGCAGGATAAGGGTTGAACTACTGTAAATGTGTTACCCTCTGTAAAAGTTGATTATAATTAGTATTTTAATATATAGTGTAGTTTCTGATCAGATGGCTGATCTGGCACTACAATGTTTGCTAAGTTAGGTGTTGTCATGTTCAGTAGGGTAAGGGTTACACTAATTACAACAAAATAACTACAGTGGAACTTTGATGACTCGAACACCGATGGCTCATTTACCATGGCTGAGTCGAACCCGTTCTTGAGTCCCTATGGAATTTCTCTGCATAAGAAATTGGGAGGGCGATATTGTGGATATTTTCTTCTTTTATCTTGCAAATGTAAACTGTGTGTACTCATTAGAATCGCCTCGATGAGGCGATTCTAATGAGTACACACAGCATACATTTTTCATTATAGAACACCGAAAAGATGTCTTAAAGTATGTTGTTATGCCTCCTGGCAGTAACCTCAGTGGCTCGAACCACCCCAGTCTCAAACAGATTTTCATGGTCCCAAAGGTGTTCGAGCCATTGAAGTTCGACTGTAGTTAAAAGCATGTTAACATTTACCGGTAATGAACTGACACATGTCAAACCCTATAAGACATGCCTCAGATTAGCCTGCAAAGCCACACTCTATGGCATTCTGAAGGTTCATACCATCAGCAAAGACTACGATCAGACTGTGCATATGCAAAGGCTGATCTGAGTTTTTGCTGCTCGCATGTGTTTAATTGTTTATTTTGTTGTGCAATAGCTCAAGTGACTTTTATATTAGTAACAGTAACAACATGCTGTTATGTATCACAGTTATTCTCAAACTGAAACAATCAGACTGATTCTTCTCCAGATAAGCTTGAATATAACATAATTCTTGCACCGATAATGCCCTAGGAAAATAACTAGACAAGCCCTTATGCTTTCCTTCTAATCCTGCCGTTGTATAATTTTTAAATGTTGTATATGTACACACAGAGGAAATACTGTAAAACACTTAAATTTGGAGGCAGTAAATTTGGGAATTGTTTATGAGTGGACCTTTTTGACGGATTAATATTTTGGCGGTGTTTCGATTTCCAAAATATATATATAGCTAGAAATGCGTCCATAGGACACGGATGCCCCCGCCTGAAAATATGTCTATGTTCGTACATGTATTAATCCATAGAAAGTAATTGACGGTGTTTAAGTTTTGGACCGTTTTTTTCACATTTGACCTCTAAGTATGACCTTGACCTTGAAGGTAAGGACCTTGGTTTTGTAAGAGGCAGATTGTCACATGATGGCCAACATATCTGCCAAGTAATTTCAAAATCCATCCAGAAATAAGAAAGTTATTGACTGTGTTTAAGTTTCGGGCCCTTTTTTTGAACTTTGACCTCTAAGTATGACCTTGACCTTGGAGGTACGGACCTGGGTTTTGCATGTGACACATCATCTCATGATGGTTAACATTTCTGCAAAGTAACTTCAAAATACATCCAGAAATAAAGTTATTTACTGCGTTTAAGTTCCAGACAGATGGACGAACGAACGGATGGATGGACAGACAGATGCAACCCTATATGCCCTTCCATCATTCTTCGAATGGCGGGGGTATAAAACAATCCTTTATTTCTGATGTAGCCCTGACTGTCTTATGCATGCCAGTTTAACAATTCAATTTGCAATTTATACACAGTTCTTTTCAATTTTTATCCCCGTGCTTTTAGAAGCGGGGATCATGTATTAGCCAGCCCCGCTGGATGTCCCACCATTGCTCCAACACCATTATTTTAATCTAGAATCTTGAAACTTCCACAGGCAGAGGCCCTATGGCGAAGGACTACAGCAACATACTCAGACTTTTGATGTGACCCCCCAGGTAGGGGGTGGGGCCCCAACACTGCCCGAGGGGTCATATCAAATCGAAGGTAATAAAGAGAAGAATACAGTGGTGCAAATATACTACTCAAAGTTTGATAGGGATCACTTTTTATATACCACATTTTGCACTTAAAATTTCATGACAGAATTTGTACTCTGTGAATTGAAAAATATCTGAAGCAGAAACTCATATGCAATTCAGAACTCACGAAAGTGCACACTTCTAACACTTCGTAAATGAAGTCATGCACCCCAAAAATCTTGCGTAACACTGCACTCCAACAGAAAAATCAAACTTGTCAGTGTTCCTTTACTAAGGGTAAAACCGACTTCATTTGATTTGTGAAACTCTAAACTGTCTAGGGGACAGTTAAGAAACCGTCTGAGCCCCGAAGAAAGAAACCGTGGCGTCTGAATGTTTGAACCTGATGTCTCTCAACGTCGTGTTGCTAGGATTTTGAATGTGACTCAGAGCGTGGTTTCCCGAATGTGGAGTCGGCATCTTACCCACGGAAATCCTTCACACAGACACGGCGGGAGTCGAGAAAGGGCTGCAACTCAACATCGGGATCGGTTGTTGTTGATTCAGTCCCGACGACAACTGTTCCTGAACGCTAAACGCTTGAATAACGAGTTTAGGAACGGAACCGGAGTACGAATTTCTACACAAATTGTCAGAAACAGGCTCCACGAGTTCGGACTTAATGCCAGGAGGCCTACTGTACGTGTTCCGTTAACGACAGCATGTTCAAGACCGGTTGGACTTTGCCAGAACTCACGTCAGGTGGACGATTCGTGACTGGACGCCAGTACTGTTTACTGATGAGTCCAGATTCTGTCTAGAATTCACTAATAAATGTCATTTAGTGCGGCGAATGTCTAAAGAGTGATTCGATGACTTGAATGTGGCAGAGCATGATCGCTATGGAAAGGGACCAGGCATGGTTTGGGCTGGGATAAGCATGAACGGTAAAACTGACTTGTAAGTCGTTGAAAACGGAACGTTAACGGCAGTGAGGTACTGTAATGAGATTCTTGATCCGTTTGTGAGACCATACATATGCCAGTCCTATCGGCCTGGACTTTATTCTGATGGACGATAATGTCCGTCCCCACCGTGTCCACTACACTGATGTCTATCTGGAACGTGAGACAATCGTTTGTATGGACTTGCCTGCTCGATCACCGGACTTAAATCCGATTGAGCATGAGTGGGACATGTTACAGCGTGCTGTTTCAGGCCGACCTGTGCCACCGAGGACTTTACAGGAGCTCAGAGATGCATTTGTTGCTGAATTGAGGCTGATTCGACAAAACCGGATACAGGCTCTGGTTACAAGCATGCGCAGGCGATGTCGTGCTGTAATTGATACCCGTGGACGCCATACATGTGATAAGGCACGTTTGTCTAAACAAATTTGGAAATTTGTGAAAAATCAACTGTCCAAATCCCTTCGTGTTACGGCAAATTTTGTGGGTGCCAAGACGGTTGTTGTTGTCACGCTTGAATGCAGTGCCAGTTGACAAACTTAATCACTAGTCTTTGTGAAGGATATGTTTTCTATCATTATGTATTAAATTTGGATTCAGCTGATTAAGTTATCCAAAAATTATTTTGCATTAAAAAAGTGATCCCTATCAAACTTTGGGTAGTATAGTTTGCCCCAGGGGCACATCTGGGGGTCACCAGGTAGAAAAGTAGGATTTTGGGATCCCATTTTTCGATTGTCACACAACTCCCTCCTAGGCTTTTTGAGCTAGAATCTTGAACCTCTGTATGGATGAGGACTGGAGGAACGTATTTGGCATTCTGAAGTGACCCCCTGGGGCGAGGCCAGGCGGATGAGCCCCAGGGGTCAAAATTCTTTTTTGCATAAACATAGTCATGTTGCATACCAAATAGAAGGTAATGAAGAATGGAATACAGTGGTGCAAAACATGTGCCCCTGGGAGCATGTCTGAGGGTCACCAGAGGTCAAAAAGAAGGATTGTGGGTCCTCTTTTTTTCAATTGTCACACAGCTCCTCCTAGGCTTTTTGAGCTAGAATCTTGCACTGTCACAGTTAAAAGCTCTATGGATGAGGACTGGAAAAAGGAATGTGAACTTCTGATATGACACCTCTTGAGGGAGGCAAGGGTGCTGAGCCCCAGGGGTCAAAATTCTTTTCTGCATAAACATGGTCATGTTGCATATCAAATCAAAGGTAATGAAGAGTGGAATACAGTGGTTCAAACATTTTGACCCAGAGGCATGTTTGGGGGTCACCAGAGGTCAAAAAGTAGGATTTCGGGTCTTCTTTTCGATTATTACACAACTCCTAGGATTTTTGAGCTAGAATCTTGAAACTGTCACAGCTTTTGGCCCTATGGAGGATTTGTTTGATTTGTGGTTTAATGTCCCCGTCATCACTTTATAGGTCATTTTGGAGATGTTGCTTCCAATTTTGTGGGACTTTTACCCGGCATTGAGATGAAACGACATCTCAAGCCCTGTCGCCCAATGAAACCCATAGGGTTTATGAGCATATGAACGGTCTGACTTGCACGGCTTTGCCTGGGCAAGCTTAGATCCTTTAAGCGGTTTACCAGTACTTGTGTGCGGTTAGATTCAGCTCTGCATGGAAGCATCGTGCAGCCCATCTATTTCTTCAAGCCCTGATGGGAGGGGGCCATCCCTATGGAGGAGGAATGGTGGAACATAGTCAGAAGGTTGTAGTAGGGTAGGGGACTGACCTTCGCCCAAGGGGTCAAAAACCTTTTTTTAAGAAACATGGTCATGTTGCATATCAAATCAAAGGTAATGAAGAGTAGAATGCAGTACTGAAAAATGTTTGTCCAGGAGGCATGTCTTGGGGTTACCTGAGGTCATGGGCTGCATGATGCTTCCACGCAGAGCTGAATCCGGCCCGCACACTAGTACTGGTAAACCACTTAGAGGATCTAAGCCTGTCCAGGAACCAAAATGACCTTTACAGTGTTGACGGGGACGTTAAACCTCAAATCAAACAAACAAAAACAAAAGATGCAAGATTGTACAAAGTATCCTTAATTAAGCTCTTATGGTACTTGAGAAATGAGCTTAGAATTGAGGTAGATTCTTTGTTTGATGCAACAGTTCAAAATGTCTGTGAACCATGAAAGTCAGTCAAGGTCAAATACGGATGCTTGCATTAAAGTTGCCATCCTTAGATGAAAGTTTGTACCAAGTATCATTAATGGAGCTCTTATAGTCCTTAAGATAAAAACTTCATCATTTGGATGAATGCTAGGGTTATTGCAAATGTTGACATTGACTGACGGACAGATGGAAAATCAGACCCCTATAACGAACCATGCTTAACCTTTAGCCTGCTGTTGGCGAAAACCCCTATTTTTGCAAACAGTGTAGATCCAGATCAGATGGCTTCTGAAGAAGCCATCTGATCAGGATCTACACTATTTGACATTCAGTTTATGGATATAGAGAAATGAATAACATCAAGAATTCTGATTGGTTAAAAATCAGAAATGGGTGTGGCTAAATTAAATATTCAGCAGGGTAAGGGTTAAAGCAGGCACAACAAAGATAGCCATAAATGTCAAAAATGGTCTTTTTTTATAATCTATATCTTTTTGTTTGGATATAACATGGTTCTTGAACCAGGATGGTATCTGCTTTGGACCCAAAATAGTAGTTTATAAAGGGGCTGTTGTGTTGTCCTGCTCATTACGAAAACATGCCTATACAAATACATTTTAAACTTTACCAACGAAAAAGCGAAAATTTTGGGAGGAAAAATTGTGATTTTTTCCTTATTTCTGCTCAAAATATAGATTTTGGGAACTCGTTAATACCCACATCCATATTGTTGAACAGAATTAAGAAAAATAAAGTGGGGTTCAAGGGGGTCAAAATTATATGTGTGTTTTTGTGATGTCATACATATTACCATTTTTTAACCCTTGTCCTGCTGACTAAATTTATCCACGCCCTTTTGCTGACTTTCAGCCAATCAGATTATTTGATGTAATTTATTCCTACAGATTTATTAACTAAATGTCAAACAGTGAAGATATTGATCAGATGGCTTCTTCAGAAGCCATCTGATCTGTTTATGCATGGTTTTGAGAAGGCAGAACATTGCCTGGTTCAGAAGGACAAAGGTTAATATAAATATTTATGAGCAGGACAAATTTCAAGCCAAGTTCAGTTGTGCATTTAAAATTTTAAAACCTCTGGGCCTGGATGTTTCAATCAAAGTTTTACCACCTCTAATTTAGTGGACTTTGTGCAAGACATGCAATTCAACATCATTATAGAAAATATAAAATGTTTTTAATCAAAATTGACAAGAGATAAAATACAAAAATGTAAAAAAGCTTAAAAAGATCTAGGAACAAAACCTGAGTGTGCTACAAAACCAAAACAATTTAGAGTACTCCAAAACAATCGTTTTCAAAAGAAAAAAAAAATAGTCAAACAGTTAAAACACAGTGCCATGCAAAAGTGTTTATTTTAAAAGATTAGGTTATATGAAGTCTGCAGCCATCTAACCTAAAATATTCACTTGATCTGACTGCCTGTTCTTTGTGTTTCCCTTTTTTTCCTGTTCTACAGCCATTCAACACCATTTATGTCATATTGAGCCATTCAGTTTAGCTAACCACACTTCCTGGACAGGCTTATACATAAGCAGGCTTATAAATAAGGGGTTAACCAGGCTTATACATAAGCGGTTAACAAGTAGTGCATATTCTTTTGCCAGAAGCGAACAACGTTCCTCCTTGAATCAACAGAAGCGAGAGAATGACTGTAAAAAAAGATTTAATGATCAATCTCCACAAAATAATGTAGCCAGCCCATCTGGTATCGAACCAGAGACCTCTTGATCACCAGTCAGCTGGGAATCCAACTAAGCTACCAAGATGAGCACATGAAACGGGTGTCACTGCATAATTATATTTAAAGCACAAATATGCGATATCCGATGCTGTAAATTCATATTAACAAGATATTATCTGTTCCTTTCATTTGCAAAGTACAGTTAAATTCCCATATTGAGATCACGTTTGGGACAGTTCAAAAGTGGTCTTTAAAGTGGTCTTTAAGACCACTTTTGAACAGTCCCAAAGGTGGCCTTTTATCAGAGGATCCTAGGTGTAGAAAACAACAAAGAAAGAACCGCTCAAACCTTTTTTGTTGGTTTGTTTGATTTGAGGTTTAACATCCCCGTCAACACTGTATTGATCATTTTGGAGACGTTACTTCCAATTTTGTGGGACTTTTTTACCCAACACTGAGATGAAATGACATCTCAAGCCCTGTCACCCAATGAAACCAATATGGTTTATAAACGATATGTGTTATAAGCATGGACGGACCGACTCACACTGCTTTGCCTGGGCAGGCTTAGATCCTCTAAGAGGTTTACAAGTACTCTTGTGCAGTCGGTTTCAGCTCTGTATGGCAGCATCCTGCAGCCCATCTATTTCTTCAAGACCCGATGGGCGAGGGCCTACACTGTTATTTTGTTCTTTCTTCATGAAAACATGTTTGAGGTTTTCCATCCCCATCAACATTATTTAGGTCATTTTGGAGATGTGATTCTGATTTTGTCGGACATTTATCCAACATCGAGATAAAATAACATCTCAAGCCCTACCACCCAAAGGGACTGCACGGGTTTAAGGAGTGGTGTAACACACACCACTTTTTCTGGGCAGGCTTAGACCTTCTAAGCGGTTTACTAGTACTCAAGTACTCCACAGAAGCACAATGCAGCCCAATCTATTTCTCCAGACCCCGATGGGCTGGGACGCTGAAAATATTATGACATTTCGTTTTATTTGATGTTAGAACAACCCTCTTTTTAACACTACAGTTGAACAACCGTGTTATATCAAAACAAAAATGTTTAGATTATCCTAAAAGTCCTAAACACTCAAACACCTTTAGGACTTGCTGTAATTCTCCTAAAATTTTAGCAAATTTGTTTCACGATCCAGCAAGGAGTTCAAAAAGTGCCAACAGAATAGCTAACAGTATAGACCCTGATCAGACTGCTCCTTAAGGAGCAGTCTGATCTGGGTCTGCAGTATTAGCTTAGGCGGGTGTGTCTCAATACGTAGTCTTAGGATCATTGCAGTATACAGGAAAGTGATGATTTATGATCATTTTTCTATATAATCTATAAATTTTGGGGACCTATCATTTTAGGTTCCATCAATTACATGTATGGCAATAATGAGCCACACATTTTTGAGACCCATCAATAAACTGCTATATAATGGTGTTATATTAACCCTTATCTTGCTGTTCACGACAACCCCTATCTTTGCAAACAGTGTAGATCCAGATCAGATGGCTTCTGCTGAAGCCATCTGATCAGGATCTACACTGTTTGACAAACAGTATATGGATTTGTAAGAATAAATTACATAAAGTAATCTGATTGGTTCAAAGTCAGAAATGTTTGTGGCTAAATTGAATATTCAGCAAGAGAAGGGTTAAACTATGTTAAAAAGAGTTTGTGGTGTATATAATATTTGCTAAAATATTCAACAACTTCTCCATCTACTGTATGGCCAAAAGTGGGTGCCATGACACGCAGGCCCCCTGGGGTTAGTTACTACTCCTAATGTATATCCAGTGTGCGTGGTGCAGTATAAAGTGAGCCACGTCAAGTATAAGTGCATCTTTGGAAAGGTGCCACATGCTCAGTGCGGGCTCCAACCAGCCTATGTGCCCACACAGACCTAATTTGCACACTTATTGCACACTCTGAATCAGGGCCTGACAAATACACAACCTGCCCAGCAGTCCACAATATCTTTCAAATGGCCTGAAATTACAATTTTCTCAATTTTCTGGGCAGGTGAAATGAAAGGTCACTTGCCCAGCAAAAGGTTGGACTTGTTCCGGGCAACTGGGCAATAAATGTGTCAGGCCTTGATGAAGACTAATCAGAAATTGAAGCTAAAGATGAGAAGTACCGTAAAAATGCCCAAAATTGGGACACCTTGGGGCCTTGCTGTAATGCTCCTAAAATTTTAACACATTTATTTCATGACCCAGCAAGGAGTACAAAAGATGCAGACGGAATGGCAAACAGTGTAGACCCTGATCAGACTGCTCCTTCAGGAGCAGTCTGATCTGGGTCTGCACTGTTTGCTTAGACCTGTCTGTCCCGATACTTAGGATCATTACGGTAACAAAGATAATTAAAGGATTCTGATTGTGTTTGATTTGAGATTTAACGTCCCCGTCAACACTGTATAGGTCATTTTGGAAACGTTGCTTCCAATTTTGTTGGACTTTAATCCCACATTGAGATGAAATGACTTCTCAAGCCCTGTCGCCCAATGAAACCAATAGGGTTCATAAGCATGGACGGTCCGACCTGCACAGCACTGCCTGGGCAGGCTTAGATCCTCTAAGCAGTTTACCAGTACTTGTGTGAGGGTAGGTTTCAGCTGTGTGGAAGCATCATGCAGCCCATCTATTTCTTAAAGACCTGATGGGCAGGGGCCTAAATTAAAGGATATTTATCTTATTTTTTCAAAGAAACCCTGTTCTTGGTACTTGTTAGAATAGCCTCAATAAGGTGGTTCTAACAAGTACCCACAACACAGGCTTCTTAATAGACGTTAAACCTTATCCTGCTGTTCACGACAGCCACTAACTTTGCAAACAGTGCAGATCCAGATCTACACTGATATGCAGTTTGGGAATCTGAATGAATAAATAACATCACGTAATTTGATTGGCTGAAATGTAAATGGGTGTGGCTAAATTAATCAATGAAGCAGTATAAGGGCTAATTATCTTCATTTTTTCCTTATTTGAAGCTATTAGAATGCACATAAGCAGGCTGATCTGAGTTTTCTCTGGGTTTACATGTCCAAAGATGCATTTTCGTTTGACATGACTCCAATGTGAACTTGTTTAAATGTGTTTTAAAGAGTTTTGGCTCAGTTTCACACACAGATGAGTAAGGTAATAATTCATTGCACTAAATTTTGGCGTGAATGGGTAGAAGAATTCCTGTTTTTATTATGCTTATGTCAAAATCTTATAATACATCTCGATCAAGTTGTCTCAAAAGCATGTTGTGTAGACCAATGGATTGAATGTTTTATCATCACATTTTCACTTTTAACCCTTGTCCAGCTGAATATTCATATATGCCACACCCACTACTGATTATCAACCAATCAGATTACTCGATGCAAGTCATTGCAACAAATTCATAAAATGAATAGCAAACAATGAAGATCCTGATCAGATGGCTTCTTCAGAAGCCATCTGATCTGGATCTGCATTGTTTGAAAGATCAGACATATCCGGGCTCAGCAGGAAAAGGGTTAAAGCAGTATTACATAAAGGCCCATAATTATTCTAGCTGAAAATTCACAAATCAATGCAAGAGGAACTCATGCATTTTCAGCAAAAATACTACAAAAGTAATTCGTATTTCTAGTAAAAATAACAATGTACATATATTTGTTTGAACACCATCATAACTAATACTGATGACAAAGTTACCTCTAAACAGTTAGTTCCTAAGGTCTAGGTTGGAGAAGTTCAAAACTAACGGTGTTGTTATTTAAAACTTTGAATGGCAAATATGTAATTCTTTGCTGAAAAAAAACATATGTAGGTTTTTTTCAACAAAAATATTTGTGTGGCTGCTAGATCATTTAACATTTTGGTCACTTCCAAGGATGCCCTTAATATGGGCCCATTTATTTAAGATATCATTGCTTTAACAAACTCATATGTGGTGAAGGTATTACAATAAAAATTCCTAAAATAGACGTCTTTAGGACTTGCTGTAATTCTCCTAAAATTTCAACAAATCAGCAAGGAGTCCAAATGGTGCGAACGAAATGGCAAACCGTGTAGACCCTGATCAGACTGCTCCTTCAGGAGCAGTCTGATCTGGGTCTGCACTGTTTGCTCAGGCCTATCTGTCCGAGTACTTAGGATCATTACAGTAACTGTTCTACCAAAAAAACTATGCAATACTGTTGTATGTTTGCTGAAAACTGCGAGATGTCTTGCACCCTGGTTGCCTATATTTATGTATATGTGTCTGTTGTTTTGTTTTTTGTTTTATTTGGCACTTTTTTTATCATGTTTTCCTACAAGAAAACACTACTGAGTGACTGAAGTTTTATGGTAAATTTAACTAACAACTTCGTAAGTCATCCAGAACTGGACGCGGTTATTTTACTGGCTAACATGATGAAATCGGAGCCATAGAATCTACAAGAGAGATCTTCCATGTAAACCTAAATAAAAGTGAGAGATTTGAAGATGTAAAATAAATAATGCAATAATTTTGAACCAGATACTGAGAAAAGCCAACTTTCTACACCATTTTTTCACCAACTTTCTATACAATTTTTTCACCAACTTTCTACACCATTTTTTCACCAACTTTCTATACAATTTTTTTCAGTGTAGACCAGTGTCAACCAACATTAACCCTTATCTTGCTGTTCACGACAACCCCTATCTTTGGAAACAGTGTAGATCCAGATCAGATGGCTTCTGACGAAGCCATCTGATCAGGATCTACACTGTTTGGCATTCAGATTATGAATTTGTAGCAATAAATTACATGAAGTAATTTGATTGGCTGATAGACAGAAATGGGTGTGGCTTAAATGAATATTCAGCAAGAGAAGGGTTAATAGGTGCTGTGATACAACTACACCACCACCTGGGCTAAGGATCTGCTTGGATGATGCTGCTGCTGCTGATGATGACGATGATGATGATGATGGTGCCAAAGAAGCCTTATTGGAAGCCTTATCTTTTTGTCATGGTTCCTTGGATGATGATGATGATGATGACACTGACAATGATGATGACGATGATGATGATGATGATGATTGTGATAAAGAAGCCTTATTGGAAGCCTTATCTTTTTGTCATGGTTCCTTGGATGATGATGATGATGATGACACTGACAATGACGATGATGATCATCATCATCCTGATGAAAAAGAAGCCTTATTGGAAGCCTTATCTTTTTGTCATGGTTCCTTGGATGATGATGATGATCATAACACTGACGATGATGATGATGATCATCATCATGAAAAAGAAGCCTTATTGGAAGCCTTATCTTTTTGTCATGGTTCCTTGGATGATGATGATAACTGAGGAAGTTAATGATGATGATGATGATGATAAAGAAGCCTTATTGGAAGCCTTATCCTTTTTGATGGTGATGATGATGATGATGATGATGATGATGATGATGATGATGATGATGATGATGATGAAGGCAATGGTGATGATGATGATAATGATGATGGCGATGAGGTCAATGATGCTGTCAGGCTAAATGATAAAGTTACTTTCAGAGACAATAATGGAATGTCTGCTGTGAGGCTGAGTCAAACAAAATGACAAGCCTTTATTTATTTTTTTTTTCTTCAGAGAAAATAGTTTAACATTACATGTAAATTGTCTGCTAGGCAGAGGATTCACATTAAATGTCGAGCCATTTTTCGCCGAGATATACTGTCAAGAAAATTTCCAAAAACTTGTGCTTAACTCTTATCATGCTGTTCACGACAACCCCTATCTTTGGAAACACTGTAGATCCAGATCAGATGGCTTCTGAAGAAGCCATCTGATCAGGATCTACACTGTTTAACATACAGTTTATGGATTTGTAAGAATAAATTACATCAAGTAATCTGATTGGTTCAAAGTCAGAAATGGGTGTGGCTTAATTGAATATTCAGCAAGAGAAGGGTTAAATGGCACAAATTGAAAATCCATGTAAATTCTGTTTGACTAAGGGCATGCAGATTTTGGTAAATTTCACTGGAACTGGACAAACAATTTTCTCATCATTCAGGAGAATGCACTTACCAAGACAAGTGGACGAGTGGGTCTTTGCTGCCCTGAATGGATGACCGAAAATCAGCAGGTTTGTATGAACATTCTACTACAAATTACTATGCTGTTATTGCAATATAGTTTCTTACGAAATGGTTATGATATATGGACAAACGTGGTCTATACCCATAGTTCCAGATAACAAGAAGTAACTAGAAATGTTTTCAGAGGAAAACGATGTCCCCCACCATAAAAATATTTTATTTAATAACTAGGTTAAAGTCACAAAAATGTTAGTTGCAAACAAGCCATTGTTGGCCTTGGCCCAAAATTGACTGTTTTTGGGGCACTGTGACCTTGAAAAAAAGGTCAAGGTCACCAAAATCTAATCAAATCTGCCGTTTGTTGCAATGATATACTGTACCAAGTTTGACGAAAATCTATCAATTCGTTAATGAGATAGGGTGCAGACAAGCCATTTTTGGCCAAAAATTGACAGTTTTTGGGAGCCTGTGACCTTGAAAAAAGGTCAAGGTCACCAAAATCTAATCAAAGCTGTGGTATGTTGTAAAGATATATTGTACCAGGTTTGACTAAAATCAATCAATTCATTAATGAGATAGAGTGCAGATAAGCCATTTTTGGCCCCCAAAAAATGACTGTTTTTGGGTCGCTGTGACCTTGAAAGTGAGGTCAAGGTCACTAAAATCTAATCAAATCCGGGGTTTGTTGTAATGATATATTGTACCAAGTTTGACTAAAATTGATTAATTTGTTAATGAGATAGAGTGCAGACAAGCCATATTTGGCCCAAAAAATGACTGTTTTTGGGAGACTGTGACCTTGAAAGTGAGATCAAGGTCACTAAAATCTAATCAGATCTGCGGTTTGTTGTAAAGATATATTGTACCAAGTTTGACTAAAATCAATCAATTCCTTAATGAGATACAGTGCAGGCAAGCCCTTTTTGGCCCAAAAATGACTGTTTTTGCGCCGTTGTGACCTTGAAAATGAGGTCAAGGTCACCAAAATCTAATCAAATCTGCGGTATGTTGTAATGATATATTGTACCAAATTTGACTAAAATCAATCAATTCCTTAATGAGATAGACTGCAGAAAAGCCATTTTTTGCCCAAAAATGATGGTTTTTGGGTCGCTGTGACATTGAAAATGAGGTCAAGGTCATCATGACTGTTTCCCCCCATCCTAGTGATGCGTCTATGCAAGTTTGGCCAAAATCCATCCATAGGTTCAGGAGATATAGTGCTTCAAACAGGCTATGCCGCCGCCGCCATTTTTGGCCCCAAAATGACTGTTTTTGGGGTCGTTGTGACCTTGAAAATGAGGTCAAGGTCATCATGACCTAATGACTGTTTTCCCCCATCTTAATGATGTGTCTATGCAAGTTTGGTCAAAATCCATCCATAGATCCACAGGATCCGCACCAAAAACAAAATGTCCCCCTCACCTTCGGTGGGGGGACATAACAAGGACAATTCTTTAATCTCCATAAATACAGAAGTGGTTAGTACTTGCTAGAATAATGAATTGCCTCATCATTGATTTGATTCTAACCAGGGACAGACAAATTAAGTTTCAATCACTTGCCCAGCAGACCACAGCATCTACAGAATGGCCTGAAATTACAATATTTACTATATATTCTATATACTTTTCTGGCGAGAGAAATAAACAAGAATTCTGCCAAAGGCTAAGTCCCACCTGTAGTAGTAAACTTGGCCTTTTGGGTAAACGCTAGGGTGATCGCAAATGTTGACGGTTTGTCAAATGGACGATGGAACAGTCAAGCGGATAGAAGGACATAATATTGGACTCCTATATTGCGCCATGCTAATAGCAAGCATGACAAAAATCACTTGTCCAGCCAAAATTAGAACTGGTCATCTTGCCAATGTATTTGTCAGTCCCTGCAGTAATAAGCACCCATCACAAATATGTATGGTGAGTACTTGTTAGAAACGCCTCATTGAGGCGATTCTAACAAGTACTCACCACATTTTTTTCCAACAAGAATTAAGAAAAATTATCCCGTTTACTCCTCGAAAATTATCCTCCTCGATATTTGGAGTTATGGTCTTCTTACAGACATGGTCTTGTTATTAAACTACATGTACAAAGTACGGTGTGTTAGTTACTGTAATGATCCTAAGTATTGGGACAAATAGGCCTGAGCAAACAGTGCAGACCCAGATCAGACTGCTCCTGAAGGAGCAGTCTGATCAGGGTCTACACGGTTTGCCATTTCGTTTGCACCATTTTCAGTCCTAGCAGGATTGTGAAACATATTTGTTAAAATTTTAGTAGCATTACAGCAAGTCCGCAAGGTGTCCGAATTTTTAAGATTTCTACAGTTGTTGGCTTTCTCGTACTGAGGCTCAATACACGATAAGAAAAGTGCTGAAAATAATGTCTCAAGAGTGCGGCAGAATCAGCTGATTGACACATAGCATACTTACACCTAAGCTTAGACTCTTTGTTACATTTAACGCTAAATTGTGATACGCCATCTATGAATTCTGAAAGATAAATTTAACATGACGAATAATAACGAATGTAATAATAATGTATTACAACCTTGAGACAAGCTTCAGCTGTTAATTCCATGAAACGGCAAGAATGCCACAATTCAATACTCCAGATAACTGTCAGTATCCACCAAAACTGTCAAGAAATGTCTGTCCTCTTTAAATAGTTAAACCAATACCCCACCCACCCGTAATGACTATAGAGATTATTAATGCATTTTCAAGGACCTGGCAAAACTGAAATTATTATAAATCCATAATTCACCCATTTTGTACCAGAATCCCCAAGACTGGTATCCTGGCAAACAGTGTAGGCCCTGATCAGATGCCGCAGTATGCGGCATCTGATCAGGGCATACACTGTTTGCAAAAAGTTCAGCCATTTTCCAAATAAATTTTGAAGAAAACTAGAGCTGTCAGTGAAACTGACTAGGGCCCCGGCAGCGCTATCAGAGGAGTAGGAAAATGTTGATGTTAAAAAAGACGTTTTTTTTTTCCTTTCACCTCTAAGTATGACCTTGACCTTTGAGGTACGGACCTGGGTCTTGCGCGTGACACACTGTCACATTATGGTTAATATTTCTGCTAAGTAATATTTAAATCCATCCAGGTATAAGAAAGTTATAGATTGGACACAATAAAAAAGACGCTTTTTTGACCTTTTATCTCTAAGTATGACCTTGACCTTTGAGGTACGGCTGTGGGTCTTGCGTGTGACACTTCGTCACATTATGGTTAACATTTCTGCCAAGTAATATTTAAATCCATCCAGGAATAATAACAAAGTTATTAATTGGACACAGGAAAGACCCTTTTTTGACCTTTAACCTCTAAGTATGACCTTGACCTTTGAGGTACGGACCTGAGTCTTGCGCGCAACACTCCATCACATTATGGTTAACATTTCTGCCAAGTAATATTTAAATCCATCCAGGAATAAGCAAGTTATGGAGGATAAAAAAATTTGTGGACGGACAGACGGACAGACAGACAGACAGACAGACTGACGGACAGAATGATGCCAAGTAATATTTAAATCCATCCAGGAATAATAAAAAGTTATGGAGGATAAAAAAATTTGTGGACGGACAGACGGACGGACAGACAGACAGACAGACGGACGGACAGAGTGATTACTATAGGGCACCCACACTTTCAGTGCGGGGCCCTAATTACAACTTGAAACCTGAAATTTTGAAATGGGCACCTGCTATATATAAGGAGGCAGATTCCATTTGGTACAAAAAGGGCTACTGTCTTAACTCTAAAAGTGCCAAGAAAAATTTCATAACTGATGGCAGTTACTATTTTCAGGTGAAAAACAGACTAGACAGTTCATGGAAATTTTTGTAACAATGATTTCCATGAAATTTCAAACTCTTTACCAAAATTAATAAATATTCAGAATTTCACCTGTCTGGTACATTCATTATAGATACTTTCAGGGTTCAAACCTTCTGTTTTCTAATTTCTGCTGAATTAGCCATGGAAATCTGCTTAAGCCATGGAATTCTGACATGGAAATGGAAATCAAACCACTGAAGCAGGTCTCGCCAGCCGTACATCAACAATAGCAGTAAAATACTTACACCTTAGTTTACTTTCTTTGTCCCCTCGGACACTAAATTGCGATACACCCTCTATGAATTCTGAAAAAATATGATGTGAATAAACAAAAAATCTGCTATTATACTAACTCTTTAAGCAGTGGAAGTACAACTTAATAAAGGTCAAAACTCCTGAAATCTGAGAGTTTTTCGTGTGTTATAATGGCAAAACTCGTTATTAAACGACAATTTGAATGGAATGACTACTTAACTAAAGGCTTATCTCCGGAGCTTCCCTGAGGTTGCAAATGTACAAATTGAGTCCATAGCAATGAAAGAGTCTAGCAAACTAATACTCCAAGAAACAAATGTTATAGATAATTATTAGAATCGCACTGAGGCGATTCTAACAAATGTCTATTACATTTCTTTAGTGAGGAGATTCTAACAAATATCTATAACATTTGTTTCTTGGAGTAATAATGGGGTAAAGGCCTTTTATTACATATCATACTCCTAACTGGGATTCTTTATAACGGCAATTTCTTTATAGCGGCAGAATAATAGGGAACAAATACTGTAGTTATAACGCGAGGCCTCTGTATCTGGGAGTTACACAAGTGGGACATCATATGCCTGTGGCAAGTAATAGAATATAGCACATATCTATAATGACTCTTGTACAAGTTAGTAGCATCAAAATAATATGCAATGTTCCACATCATAGTCTAACAATATAATAAGTTAAGTTTTATAGGAATACGTCTGCAGGGCCCAAGCTAGCCCAAAAAATTTTGGAGAAGTGACTTCTCCCTCCTGGGAAAATAGGAAGAAGCTTGCTGGGTCTAGGGAGAAGTGGGTGCGGCTTAAAGCCGAACAACAACAATGTAATGAGTTCTCCTGTAAACCCCTATTTGGAGAAAAGTGTGTTTTATAGGGGTATCAATCAATTCCGCTATTGGGACCACCTGAAATGAAGACTAATTCTGCTTTAAAAAGCTTATTTGGTTGGCTGCAGTTATTCTTTCTTTCTGTTTTCTGCATACAGTGACCCCTGATCAGAGACCACTTTTGGGACTGTTCAAAAGTGGTCCCAAAAGTGGTCTTAATATAGTAATTTTACTGTATTTGGGCCAGCTGTAACTTTTGTTGTATCCAACCATGTTATAATGAATGGTGATGTTTCTGTGTAATAGTTAGATCATTTCTCACTAAGTTCCTGTCACAATTGTATTTTAAAACAGACTATAGAAACAAAAAGGGGGAACAACCTCGCTAGATGAAAATCAGTTGTTATTTTTTTTCATGAATTATTACTGAATATTTACCGGCAAGTAATAATTATTTTCACTTCCAAAATAAACTAGAAATGCGTCCATAGGACACGGATGCCCCCGCCTGAAAATATGTCTATATTCGTATTCATCCATAGAAAGTTATTGGCCGTGTTTCAGTTTTGGACCCTTTTATCACATTGACCTCTAAGTATGACCTTGACCTTGGAGGTAAGGACCTTGGTTTTGTGTGAGGCAGATTGTCTATTGATGGCCAACATTTCTGCAAAGTAATTTCAAAACCCATCCAGAGATAAGAAAGTTATTGACTGTGTTTAAGTTTTGGACCATTTTTTTACCTTTGACCTCTAAGAATGACCTTGACCTTGAAGGTACGGATCTGAGTTTGCATGTGACACATCGGCTCATGATGGTTAACAATTCTTCAAAGTAATTTCTAAATCCATACAGAAATAAGTAAGTTATTGACTGCGTTTAAGTTTCGGACCCTTTTTTTGACCTTTGACCTCTAAGTATGACCTTGACCTTGGAGGTACGGACCTTGGTTTTGCACGTGACGAATTGTCTCATGATGGTTAACATTTCTACAAAGTAATTACAAAATCCATCCAAAAATAAGGAAGTTATTGACTGCGTTTAAGTTTCGGAACCTTTTTTTGGCCTTTGACCTCTAAGTATGACCTTGACCTTGGAGGTACGGACCTGGGTTTTGCACGTGACACGTCGTCTCATGATGGTTAACATTTCTGCCAAGTAATTTTAAAACCCATCAATAAATAAGGAATTTATTGACTGCGTTTAAGTTTCGGACGCACGGACGGACGGATGGATGCACGGACAGACAGGGGCAACGCTATATGCCCTTTCCACCATTCTTCGAATGGCGGGGGCATAAAAATTGCTACCTACTTTTGTTGTTGTTCATAAAAAATGAAAACGATTAATGGATGCAAAAGTAATGTACAAACAAACAATGGCGAAACAAATAAACCATCTTTATTTCAAAATTATTAAATCCTAATGCAGTGTCAATGCCAATGGTCAGTATAATCTTATTACTGTATACTTAACAAAGTACGTCCACACCCGGACTTTGGCAGGAGCTAACGGTACAAATATACCTGTTTAAGTTACATAATCTTGTGTAATCTTAATTGGCCCTTATTGCAATAAAAACTTTGTGCAATCAACCGATATAGATTTATGACAAAGTGGCTCGAGCGGCATGAGTCTAACTGTTAGAATTAAATCACATAACAGTACCAAACTGCAACTGGCACGAAGTGCAGAATTAACAGTTAGCTTTGTTCAATGTTATTACTGAGATTTCTGACACTAGTGGATCGAAGGATTATCGTCACCTTGTCAGTTTACCGTTACTGTTCACAAGGAAGACACCAAAAAAATGGGCGAAATTTCAGGGCAAAGTTTTTTCGCTTTCATCGCCAAAGTCGGCGAAGTGAGCCCCAACAGGGCTACTTCTTCGCCTGAGTCACCCTCTAGCTTGAGCCCTGGCCGGAAATTAAAAACCCATATCAATCAAACTCTTCTTATCCAGTTTTTGGGGTCAATGCCCCCTTCTTCAGGGAATAAATGAAAATAAACAAAAATTTACAGAACAATAGTTTTTTAGTGCTGATAGACTCATTTCCTGTTATTGCAATGTTGTCGCAACGTTGCATACTACTCCATGACACCAACACCCAGCAATGACATTGGCGCTAAATCACTCGACGTTACACCAACAATCATATGCTGCCCCAGCGGCTATTTAACCCCTTCCGTCCCCAACTTGGGGGTTGCCACTATGTCGCAATAATAGGAAGTGAGTCTGTCATCACTAAGAAACTATTGTTCTGTAAATTTTCATTTATTCACTGAAGAAGGGGGCATTGCCCCCCGAAAATTTGGATAAGAAGAATTGGAAAAATATGTGTTTACTTCAGTTATCCCTATGGATGAATTCATAATTCCATGAAAATTAAAAAGTTTGTATAAATTTTCAAAGGGGCATAACTACTAATAATTGGTGGACTGTAACATCGAAATAGTATGTCCTGCTCCACATGATGGTGTAACTATTTACTAAGTTTCAGAATTTTTGGATTAGCCTAGGAAGGTATAGGTTATTAGGTATAGGTATAGGTTATTTTGGAGACGTTGCTTCCAGTTTTGTAGGACTTTCACCCGACATGGAGAAGAAATGACTTCTCAAGCCCTGTCGCCCAATGAAACCAAATGGATTTATAAGCATGGACGTTCCGACTTCGCACCGCTTTGCCTGGGCAGATTTAGATCTTCTAAGCGGTTTACCAGTACTCGAATGCGGTCGGTTTCAGCTCTGCGTGGAAGCATCATGCAGCCCATGTATTTCTTCAAGCCCCGATGGGCTCAGAATTTTTGGAGGACTGTAACATTGAAACAATATGTTCTGACATACATCATGATCTAACTTAAATCAAGTTAAGGAGGAGTTAGCCAAAAACCACAAAGTTTACAGATGGATGAACACCAGACCTCGTAACATTACACGTTTGCCCAATTTTTCAAACAAGCACATAAAAATCAACAATAACAAATGTATGTAGCAGATGACAATTGCGTGTTTCCTTTTTTCCTTATTTGCCATAAAAAAATATCAGCCACAAGTCACATTATATTGTCATGTCTTTATTTTCTCTGAAAAAATAAAAAATGATGTCATCTGCTACTGTTGTGACAGACACATTAAGGGTTATGCATCATGCTCATGAACAAACTTCACAAAATGACGAGAGATTCAACATGATCTTTGCCTGTAAGTCTTGTTAACAACAAATACTGTCATGTTAAACATGTCCACACAGCTAACTCTGCTGATACATAACCTTTTACTGTAAAATTAACCCACTGTATGCGGGAAACCCCTAAAGGGGGTACCTTGGCAAACAGTGTAGACCCAGATCAGATGCCGCAAAATGCGGCATCTGATCAGGGCCTGCACTATTTGCTAACAGAATTTTCCGTCAAAAATAGAACATGAGGGCCCAATGGCCCTATATCGCTCACCTGTGTACCAGAAAATCATTAGTGTAGGAGACCACTTGACATTGCTACATACTAAATATTAAAGCTCAGGCAAAGTGGTGTCCTTGCTTATAAACCCTACTGGTTTCATTGAGCGACAGGGCTTGAGATGTAATTTCATCCCAATGTCGGGTGCCAAAAAATTGGAAGAGACATCTCCCAAATGACCTATACAGTCATGACGGGGATGTAAAACCTCAAATCAAACAAAATCTGTGCCTTATGGTTTGGGAGAAAAAGATTTTTTTCCAGTATAAGTCTATAGGAGCTAATGAGCCCTGGGGTCTGGCCAATTTTGACCCAAAGGGCACGGTTGGCAGGATTTATTTAGGCAACCATTTTGTGTTGCTATATACTAAATAACTAAGGTCTGTACTTCATGGTTTCAAAGAAGATGTTTGAAGCTTTTTTCCATTATAAGTTTGTTGGAGTTAAGGGGCCACAGGATTTGGACCCCAGGGGCATGATTGGCAGGATTCATGTAGGCGACCATTCGACATTGCTACATGCTAAATACCTATGCTCTGGGACTTATGGTTTCAGAGAAGAAGATGTTTGAAGATTTTTTCCCCATTTTAAGTTGCTACTTTTTTTTTTTTTTTTTTTTTTCATTATAAGGGCCCTGCATGTGGTTTCAGAGAAGAAGATTTTTGAAGTTTCTCCAATTGTAAGTCTATGGAAGCTAAAGAGCCCTGGGGTGTGGCCAATTTGGATCCCAGGGGCATAACTGGCAGGATTTATGTAGGTGGCCACTTGACGTTGCTAAATACTAAAAATCTAAGCTCTGGGCCTTATGGTTTCATAGAAGAAGATTTTTTAAGTTTTTTTCCATTATAAGTCTATTGGAGGTGATGAGCTCTGGTGTGACCAATTTTGACCCCAGGGGCAGGGTTAGCAGGATTTATGTAGCTGGCTATTTTATGTTGCTAGACACTAAATACCCATGTTCTGTGCTTCACAGTTTCTGAGAAGAGGATTTTTGAAGCTTTTTGTTCCATTATGAGTCTATGGGAGCTAAGGGGCCCCGGGGTGTGGCCCATTTGGAACCCCAGGGGCATGATTAGCAGGAAATATGTAGGTGACTACTTGCCGTTACTACATGCTAAATATCTAAGCTCTGGGCCCTGTGGTTTCAGAGAAGAAGATTTTTGAAGTTTTTTTCCATTATGAGTCTATGGGAGCTAAGGGAGTCCCAGGGTGTGGCCCATTTGGACCCCAGGGGCATGATTGGCAGGATTTATGTAGGTGACAACTTGTCATTGCTACATGCTAAATATCTAAGCTCTGGGTCCTGTGGTTTCAAAGATGAAGATTTTTGAAGCTTTTTTCCATTATGTGTCTATGGGAACTAAGGGGCCCCAGGGCGTGGCCCATTTGGACCCCAGGGGCATGATTGGCAGGATTTATGTGGATGACCTTTTGCCATTGCTACATGCTAAATATCTAAGCTCTGGGCCCTGTGGTTTCAGAGAAGAAGATTTTTGAAGCTTTTTTTTTCAGTAAGAGTCTATAGGAGCTAAGGGGCCCCGGGGCGTGGCCCTTTGGGACCCCAGGGTCATGATTGGCAGGAATTATGTAGGTGACCACTTGCCGTTGCTATGTGCTAAATATCTAAGCTCTGGGAGCTGTGGATTCAGAGAAGAAGATTTTTGAAGCTTTTTTTTCCATTATGAGTCTATGGGAGCTAAGGGGCCCCGGGGTGTGGCCAATTTGGACCCCAGGGGCATGATTTGCAGGAATTATGTAGATGACCATTTGCCGTTGCGACATGCTAAATATCTAAACTCTGGGCCCTGTGGTTTCAGAGAAGAAGATTTTTGAAGGTTTTTTTTCCAATATGAGTCTATGGGAGCAAAGGGGCCCCAGGGCGTGGCCCATTTCGACCATAGGGGCATGACTGGCAGGATTTATGTAGGTGACCACTTGCCGTTGCTACATGCCAAATATCTCAGCTCTGGGCCCTGTGGTTTCAGAGAAGAAGGTTTTTGAAGCTTTTTTCCATTATGAGTCTATAGAAGCTAAAGGGCCCTGGGGCATGGCCCGTTTGGACCCCAGGGGCATGATTGGCAGGAATTATGTAGGTGACCACTTGCCCTTGCTACATGCTAAATATCTAAGCTCTGGGCCCTGTGGTTTCCGAGAAGAAGATTTTTGAAGCTTTTTGTTCGTTGGTCTATGGGAGCGAAGGGGCCCAGGGGCGTTTTCATTTGGAACCCAGGGGCATGATTGGCAGGAATTATGTAGGTGACCACTGGCTTTGATACATGCTATATATCTAAGCTCTGGGCCCTGTGGTTTCAGAGAAGCAGATTTTTGAAGCTTTTTTTCCATTATGAGTCTATGGGAGCTAAGGGGCCCCGGGGCGTGGCCCTTTGGGACCCCAGGGGCATGATTGGCAGGAATTATGTAGGTGACCACTTGCCGTTGCTATGTGCTAAATATCTAAGCTCTGGGCGCTGTGGATTCAGAGAAGATTTTTGAAGCTTTTTTTTTCCATTATGAGTCTATGGGAGCTAAGGGGCCCCGGGGTGTGGCCAATTTGGACCCCAGGGGCATGATTGGCAGGAATTATGTAGATGACCATTTGCCGTTGCGACATGCTAAATATCTAAACTCTGGGCCCTGTGGTTTCAGAGAAGAAGATTTTTGAAGCTTTTTTTTCCAATATGAGTCTATGGGAGCAAAGGGGCCCCAGGGCGTGGCCCATTTCCACCATAGGGGCATGACTGGCAGGATTTATGTAGGTGACCACTTGCCCTTGCTACATGCCAAATATCTCAGCTCTGGGCCCTGTGGTTTCAGAAAAGAAGATTTTTGAAGCTTTTTTTCCATTATGAGTCTATAGAAGCTAAAGGGCCCTGGGGCATGGCCCGTTTGGACCCCAGGGGCATGATTGGCAGGAATTATGTAGGTGACCACTTGCCCTTGCTACATGCTAAATATCTAAGCTCTGGGCCCTGTGGTTTCCGAGAAGAAGATTTTTGAAGCTTTTTGTTCGTTGGTCTATGGGAGCGAAGGGGCCCAGGGGCGTTTTCATTTGGAACCCAGGGGCATGATTGGCAGGAATTATGTAGGTGACCACTGGCTTTGATACATGCTATATATCTAAGCTCTGGGCCCTGTGGTTTCAGAGAAGCAGATTTTTGAAGCTTTTTTTCCATAATGAGTTTATGGGAGCTAAGGGGCCCCAGAGGCGTGGCCCTTTGGGACCCCAGGGGCATGATTGGCAGGAATTATGTAGGTGACCACTTGCCATTGCTATGTGCTAAATATCTAAGCTCTGGGCGCTGTGGATTCAGAGAAGAAGATTTTTGAAGCTTTTTTTCCATTATGAGTCTATGGGAGCTAAGGGGCCCCGGGGTGTGGCCAATTTGGACCCCAGGGGCATGATTTGCAGGAATTATGTAGCTGACCATTTGCCGTTGCAACATGCTAAATATCTAAACTCTGGGCCCTGTGGTTTCAGAGAAGAAGATTTTTGAAGCTTTTTTTTCCAATATGAGTCTATGGGAGCTAAGGGGCCCCAGGGCGTGGCCCATTTCCACCATAGGGGCATGACTGGCAGGAATTATGTAGGTGACCACTTGCCGTTGCTACATGCCAAATATCTCAGCTCTGGGCGTTGTGGTTTCAGAGAAGAAGATTTTTGAAGCTTTTTTTCCATTATGAGTCTATAGAAGCTAAAGGGCCCTGGGGCATGGCCCGTTTGGACCCCAGGGGCATGATTGGCAGGAATTATGTAGGTGACCACTTGCCCTTGCTACATGCTAAATATCTAAGCTCTGGGCCCTGTGGTTTCCGAGAAGAAGATTTTTGAAGCTTTTTGTTCGTTGGTCTATGGGAGCGAAGGGGCCCAGGGGCGTTTTCATTTGGAACCCAGGGGCATGATTGGCAGGAATTATGTAGGTGACCACTGGCCGTTGCTACATGCTAAATATCTAAGCTCTGGGCCCTGTGGTTTCAGAGAAGCAGATTTTTGAAGCTTTTTTTCCATTATGAGTCTATGGGAGCTAAGGGGCCCCGGGGTGTGGCCAATTTGGACCCCAGGGGCATGATTGGCAGGAATTATGTAGTTGACCACTTGCCATTGCTACATGCTAAATATCTAAGCTCTGGGCCCTGTGGTTTCAGAGACGAGGATTTTTGAAGCTTTTTGTTCCATTATGAGTCTATGGGAGCGAAGGGGCCCCGGGGCGTCGCCCATTTGGAACCCAGGGGCATGATTGGCAGGAATTATGTAGGTGACCACATGCCGTTGCTACATGCTAAATATCTAAGCTCTGGGCCCTGTGGTTTCAGAGAAGAAGATTTTTGAAGCTTTTTTTTTTCCATTATGAGTCTATGGGAGCTAAGGGGCCCCCGGGGCGTGGCCCATTTGGACCCCAGGGGCATGATTGGCAGGAATTATGTAGGTGACCACTTGCCGTTGCTACATGCCAAATATCTCAGCTCTGGGCCTTGTGGTTTCAGAGAAGAAGATTTTTGAAGCTTGTTTTTCCATTATGAGTCTATAGGAGCTTAAGGGCCCCGGGGCGTGGCCCATTTGGACCCCAGGGGCATGATTGGCAGGAATTATGTAGTTGACCACTTGCCATTGCTACATGCTAAATATCTAAGCTCTGGGCCCTGTGGTTTCAGAGACGAGGATTTTTGAAGCTTTTTGTTCCATTATGAGTCTATGGGAGGGACGGGGCCCCGGGGCGTCGCCCATTTGGAACCCAGGGGAATGATTGGCAGGAATTATGTAGGTGACCACATGCCGTTGCTACATGCTAAATATCTAAGCTCTGGGCCCTGTGGTTTCTGAGAAGAAGATTTTTGAAGCTTTTTTTTTTTCCATTATGAGTCTATGGGAGCTAAGGGGCCCCCGGGTGTGGCCAATTTGGACCCCAGGGGCATGATTGGCAGGAATAATGTACATGACCATTTGCCGTTGCTACATGCTAAATATCTAAGCTCTGGGCCCTGTGGTTTCCGAGAAGAAGATTTTTGAAGGTTTTTGTTCCATTATGAGTCTACGGAAGCGAATGGGCCCCGGGGCATTTTCATTTGGAACCCAGGGGCATGATTGGCAGGAATTATGTAGGTGACCACTGGCAGTGCTACAAGCTATATATCTAAGCTCTGTGGTTTCAGAGAAGAAGACTATAGGAGCTAAAGGGCCCCGGGCGGTTCCATTTGGACCCCAGGGGCATGATTGGCAGGAATTATGTAGGTGACCACTTGCCATTGCTACATGCTAAATATCTAAGCTCTGGGCCCTGTGGTTTCCGAGCAGAAGATTTTTGAAGCTTTTTGTTCCATTATGAGTCAATGGGAGCGAAGGGGCCCCGGGGCGTCGCCCATTTGGAACCCAGGGGCATGATTGGCAGGAATTATGTAGGTGACCACTTGCCGTTGCTACATGCTAAATATCTAAGCTCAGGGCCCTGTGCTTTCAGAGAAGAAGATTTTTGAAGCTTTTTTTCCACTATGAGTCTATGGGAGCTAAGGGGCCCCCGGGTGTGGCCAATTTTGACCCCAGGGGCATGATTGGCAGGAATTATGTAGGTGATCACTTGCAGTTGCTACATGCCAAATATCTCAGCTCTTGGCCTTGTGATTTCGAGAAGAAGATTTTTGAAGCTTTTTTTTCCATTATGAGTTTATAGGAGCTAAAGAGCCCCAGGGCGTGGCTAATTTGGACCCCAGGGGCATGATTGGCAGGAATTATGTAGTTGACCACTTGCCGTTGCTACATGCTAAATATCTAAGCTCTGGGCCCTGTGGTTTCAGAGAAGAAGATATTTTAATTTTTTCCCATTGTAAGTCTATGGGAGCTATATGTTGCCATAGCAACCAGAATTCCAATCTGATCAGCCCAAAAACCTTATGCAGCCTTTCCCCCTACCTGATGATGCTTCTAATGAAATTTGATCAAGATTGACCATGGGGTTTTAGAGATATACTTATTTGAAAATGTTTACGGACGCACCTGCGGACGCACGGACTCACGCACGGACGCACGACGGACAAAATGCGATCACAAAAGCTCACCATGTCACTACGTGACAGGTGAGCAAATAAAAACGAAAAAAACTAGAGCTGCCGCCTAACGGGCGCCAATTATACCCCCGCATGCGTTGTCAGACAAATTTTTACAAGTATGACCTTGAGGAAGGTCAACGTAAAGGTCAAGGTCAGGTTTGTGTATATCAATCTTAAGTACTAGTGGCAAGGTGTGTGGTGTGTGAATATTAAAGAAATCGGTCAAAGAATAAGGAAGTTATGAGCAATGTTAAAGTTTTTTGTAACGGACCGACGACAGACAAATTTTTACAAGTATGACCTTGAGGAAGGTCAACGTAAAGGTCAAGGTCAGGTTTGTGTATATCAATCTTAAGTACTAGTGGCAAGGTGTGTGGTGTGTGAATATTAAAGAAATTGGTCAAAGAATAAGGAAGTTATGAGCAATGTTAAAGTTTTTTGTAACAGACCGACGACAGACGACGACAAGCTGACTCCTATATACCCCCTTCAAACTTCGTTTGCGGGGGTATAAAAAAGGCATGACACCCCTTATATGACAAATGGACTTATACAACATATAGCAATGGGAGAGTCCACTAGTATACAATGGGTTAACCTAACCCAAAAACAGGTCACTGGCAAACAGTCCAAGCCTAGATCAGATACAGCAGAATGCCTTCACTGTTTGCAACAAAAGGTTCAGCCATTTTCGAATCAATTTCTACAAAGAACTCAACCTAGTACCCCTAAATTTCATAATGGACTCCTCCTATATATAAGGTGAAATATTTCATTCAGTACAAAATGGGTTACCCTACATCATTATACCAAATCCATTATATGGTGTGGAAAATATAAGCTCTTGAAAACCTAACTTAAAAAAATTCAGTCAGTGACCTTTACCTTGAGGTCACAGGCATGGGCAGGGTATTGGTGAATAAAACACTGAATAGATCTGATAAAAATGCATTAACCTGAGTCTAACAGGATCACGTACGTATGTACACTCACACACATACAGAAAGATTTACCGGTACATACATACACACATACTGAAAGCCTAAAAATATATGAACCTGGAATCGTGCCAATGTCGGGGCTGCTAAAGATGTTCCTTTTTGCTTAACTCTTATCATGCTGTTCACAACAACCCACATCTTTGGAAACAGTGTAGATCCAGATCAGATGGCTTCTGAAGAAGCCATCTGATCAGGATCTACACTGTTTGACATTCAGTTTATGAAATTGTAGGAATAAATTAAATAAAGTAATCTGATTGGTTAAAATTCAGAGATGGGTGTGGCTAAAATGAATATTCAGCAAGAGAAGGGTTAATAAGATACAAGAATCAGTTGGAGTTTGACAGTCAACACTATTTTGGTCAAGTCGAACAAGTCAGTTTATCCTAACCATACTCTGGTCAAGTTTATACATAAACGGTTAACCAGTTCAACGCATTTTCTTTCACAAGAAACTGACAACTTCCCTTTTTAACACTCCGCTTGCTGGGTAATTTTTTTTTTTTTTTTTGGCAGCAGACGACATTTTGAAATATTTTATATTTTTCCCAGAAAACAGGATTTGACATCTCATGCAAATTGTCTCCTGTGGTGGAGATGCATGAGATGTCAAGTCCTGTTTCCTGGGGGAAAATAAGAAAAAACATCAACAATTTTTCGTCTGCTGAATCACTGGAAAATATTGAATAACCAAAGATCGATCTCCATCAACCAAAGATCACCAGCAGAATGTGCATCTGATTGAGCCACTGAAACTGGCATGTGCAAGTGAGAAGTTTATGATCTTGACTTCAATACAGACTTAGTTTATATTGAGACAGTCCCAAAAGTTGTCCCCCTTGATAAAACTGCAGAAAGCATGCCAAATCTTTGTTCAGAAGTTAAATGGCCCGGTCAACACTAAAACTCTTTCAACCCTGTAGACTGGTGCAGAAACTGATAATGCAAACAGTGAAGATCAAGATGAGATGATACATGACCAGTCTTAACCCATAAAATGCCGATCACTACAATTGTCGCCTGCTTTGCCGTCTGTCGGTTACCTTAAAAGTAATTTTTTGCAAACAGTGTGGACCCAGATCAGACTGCTCCTGTGGGGTCTTAAGGGGTACTCTGTTGGGCTGAGCATGAAATATATTTCATAACATTGGAGCCAGATGCTCATTACCGTTTACCGTTCCCAGTCTTGATAAAATAAAAATCAGCTAATAATTGGGTAATTTTCTACGCAGGTGAAATAAACAGGCCATATTGATTTTTTTTCCGAGAGAAAACAACAGTATTACTATGTCCCCACAGAATAGAAATTCTTCCTTATTGTCCTATGGATCAATAACTGAGGCTCACTTCAACCCATTTTGTACCGAAAACCACAAAGAGGGATGCTGGCAAACAAAGCAGGTCCATGTCAGATGCCACTGAATACAGTGTCTGATCAGGGTCTACACTGTTTGCAAAAAGCTCAGCCATTTTCCAAATAAATATGAAAGATAACACGACCTGTCATCCCTAAATTTTGAGATTGATTCCTGCAACCGTTTTGATCCTAAGTATCGGAACAGACAGGCCTGAGCAAAGAGTGCAGACCCAGATCAGACTGTTCCAGAATCAGCAGTCTGATCAAGGTGTACAGTAACACTGTTAGCCATTCCATCTGCACCCATTGCCAAAAGGCTTCTGGGCTCGTTGCTGGATTGTGAAACAAATTTGTTCAAAATTTAGGAGAATTACAGCAAGTCTGTAAGGGGTCTGAATTTTCAGATTATTACAGTACAAATTGAGTTAAGGAATAATTATTGGATTCACTTTCAGGGGAGGCAATTCTTACAAAAATATCTTTATCTTCCTTATTAACAGTAGGAAAGAATTTGCTTCTTATTGCATTCTGCAGCACTGTTTGCCAATGACCTGTTTTGGATCAAAGGAGCATGAATATATAGTCCACACATGAAATGATGATGGATGGAAAGAAAGAATAGATTAACACAGACCTGATTACAATAGGGTTCTGCTCACTTCATCAAGCAGAGCTTTACTCAATTCGACAGGCTGAGCCCTACTTCATCAAGCTGGGCCCTACTCAATTCATCAAGCAGGGTTCTGCTGCCTTCAACAAGGGTCCTACTTACTCCATCAACAAGAGCCCTACATACTTCATCAAGTAGGGCCCTACAAACTTCATCATGCAGGGCCCCTACTCACTCTATCAAGCAGGGCTCTACCCACTTCATCAAACAGCTCCTACTCAATCATGCAGGGCCCTACTCATATCATCATGCAGGACCCTACTCACATCATGCAGGGCCCTACTCACATCATCACCAAAGGCCCTACTCACATCATCATACAGGGCCCTACTCACATCATCACCCAAGGCTCTACTCACATCATCATACAGGGCCCTACTCACATCCTCATGCAGGGCCCTACTCACATCATCATACAGGATCCTCCTCACCTCATCACCAAAGGCCTTACATCATCATGCAGGGCCCTACTCACATCATCAACAAAGGCCCTACTCACATCATCATGCAGGGCCCTACTCACATCATCACCAAAGGCCCTACTCACATCATCACCCAAGGCACTACTCGCATCATCATGCAGGGCTCTACTCACATCATCACCAAAGACCCTACTCACATCATCATACAGGGCCCTACTCACATCATCAAGCAGGGCCCTACTCACATCATCATGCAGGGCCTTACTCAATTCATCACCAAAAGCCCTACTCACATCATCATACAGGGCCCTACTCACCTCATCACCCAAGGCCCTACTCACATCATCAAACAAGGCCCTACTCACCTCATCGTCCAAGAACCTACTCACATCATCAAGCAGGGCCCTACTCACATCATCATCCAAAGCCCTACTCACATCAGTGGTACAAAGCACTGTGTTAGGTAATCAACCATGTTATATGTTGTTTAAATAAAAGCTTACAATGATCATTTATTGTCATTTTTCTGTAAACTACATTTTTGGGGATCCATCTGTAAAATATGTTATCTAAAACTATGTTATAACAAAAGGTGATATAAAGAGTTTTAGGTGCAAAAGGCATAGAACTCAAAGACAAACTCACCTTTAAAGTCTACTTCCCCATTACCGTCGGTGTCAAATATATCTATAACTCGCTGTACTAGAGGATTCTGTTGTAATTCTGGTAATGACATGAACTCATCAACGCTTAAAGCTCCGGAATTGTCCAGATCTAGCTTCCGAAATCGTTTACCTAACCTTTTGATTTCATCTGCATCAACTGTGAACAGAAACAGTAAAAACTTGTTAACAGGCGTGTAAATAAAAGGATGTCCATTTATTGCTAGGACCAGGTACTCTGAACGATTAGCCATAGCAATGCCGCATATCCGGTAGAGCAACTGATTTCTGGCTGTCTATTTTAGCATTTGGTGTTTCTAAACTGAAAATAGTAATAGTCTGTATTAATCAACCACAATACAGTATAGCTCCAATATATCGCGTTCCGATATTTCGCGATGTCCAATCTATCGCGGTCGCGCCGTGGATCCCGTTTTTTTTCTCTTGAAAATTCATAATTAAACAAGAGGGCCCATAGGGCCCTGGTTCGCTCACCTGTATGTCACTGTCTTGAGTACATTCTAATTTTAGCTATAGTGGCCATCTTGTTCATCAGCAGAGTGATTTTAGCTTATTTGGTAGGGAATAACCTAGGCAACATTCCAGTGAAGTTTGAATCAAATTGGCCTTAGGGTTTAGGAGGGGTTCACGTTTGAATCAAATTTACAATATTTTTCAATTCTTAGCTCCGGTGGCCATTTTTTTCATCAGAGCGGGATTGTTTAAGCCTTTTTGGTAGAGAGTCATCTAAGCAACATTACTTCGAAGTTTGAATGAAAATGGCCCAAGAGTACAGAAGGAATTGTTGTTTGAAGATCGAGGGCTTAGTGCAAAACTATTGTATCTGCATTTTCAAGATTTTTCAGGAGAAGCAAAAAACATTCCTATTTTCTTGATATAATAGCAATACTTTACATCTTTACATATTTTGAAGGCTAAAAGGTGTTTATTTGAACCAAGGCAGTTTTATACAAATCTAACACTTAATAAAGGAGACCTTGACCTTTTGTTCAGTTACAATAGTTTTGCATGCAAAAACCTAACTTTTGTATACAGATTTTTGGTGCAAAACTATTGTATCTGCAGTTACAATAGTTTTGCACTTAAAATGTTAAGATTGTGATGTAAATATTGTGTAAATAATGTAGATACAATAGTTTTGCACCAATTCAAAAGCATAGGGATGCACCAATAAAGCCTTCAGAACCATGGAATTTTTACAGAAACATGTTGAAACTTAATAAATAGACTCGCAGAAGACTGGCCTAATAACATCAACTGTAAATTATGGCTTTCGTTCCTATGTAGCTTTAAAAATTCTGTTATATATATAATTACCATGCATATAGCTTTTACAAAAAGCTAGATCTACGCTTAGCACATATTAAATGTGAATGTCTAGAGTTATATCCCAGTCGAAAGGGGAGGCGGAGCCGACAAAAAAAACCCCAGAAATGTGTTTTTTGCAAATAACCGTCTTTGCATATACATGTATTTAAATTGCCAGTCTGCACCAAGGATCCTGCCGATTGAAGATTTAATAATGTCAAAGTTGCAAATGCTGTAATTTTGTCAAAAATTTCTTTTTTATCTTTCAAAAGGCACATATGCAACTTCGATCAATATACTTGTAACAAAAACTGTTGGGGAAGTTCAGTAAACAACTTTCCTACACTTTATAGAAGACAAATTGAAGGTTAACCCAAATGTTTTGCTAAAGATGAGGCAAGTTATTTAGATCGCCAGAGCCAAAGGCTGCTGAGGAGCTTATAGGATAGGCAGTAGTCCATCGTGGTCGAGAGTTTGTAGATGTATATTTTGTATTAGCCTGTACAAATATGACAGCAAATATGGGTTTGCGCAATGTGATAGCAATTCTGTGCCAGGGGCATCTTTTTGTATGAAAGCTTATACTTGTTATTGACCGCTTTCTTCTTCTTGTGAAAGCTTATACTGGTTAAAGGTCAACCTGCATTGTGGGTTACTAATGGCTGTATTTGCATTATAAACCCAACGTCTATACTGTCTATGCCCATAAGTTAAAGCAATACAATCACACAATATGGATCATTCAGAATAATATTGGGTGACCATATCCTACCATATTTAATACCAACCTGTCTACCTAAGGCTGGGTAAGCTAGCCTAGCCTTAGCCTACCTTACCATACCCTACCCTAAAGTAGGACCTACCCTATGGTACACAGGGCATTCTAGGCTATGGAAGGGTACTCCTCCCCACCCACTACCATAAGTAGGAGAATGACATTACTTTACCTATCCTATTCCACACCACACTGCTTACAACTTAGCCTACCCTACCCAACCCAAGGGTAGGGACTACCCTACCTACCATAGTGTAAGCTTGGTGAGGAATGGTAGCCTACCACTATCCTAACCAAGAAAAAGAATGTACCAACAGTATCCCACACCACTCTGGCTACTGGGGTAATGAATGGGAGGAGAGCCCCACTTAACCCTAACCTAGCTCTGCCTAAAGTTTAAATTAGCCTACTATATCCTACCTTACCTATCCTACCCTAAGGTAGAGACTACCATACCTACTTAGCCATACTTTACTGGTTTGTTAAGTGTTCCCTACCCTCACCAGTAGGGTGGCCATATCCCACCCCGCTGTACCCTTCCCCTTTTGAGTTACCGACCCTTACCAAGCCTAAGGTAAGGTAGGTTGTCTAGGCTAGGTTACCCTACATTCTACACTAACCAGTAGGGTGACCATACCCTATCCTTTTCAACACCATCCGGCCTACCATCTACTCTCCATTGCTCTCTCCCGTTAATTTTATAACAAAAATAAAGATGTGAATCCAGATTCTAACCATAATCATATCTTTGATATTTACTGATCAAACAAACATTCAACATGGCAGCGTTTTTTTTTTTTTGTGTGTTGTTACTTTGCTGCGTCATGGTTGCGAGATAATATGCCGTCAAACCTAGCCCAGTAAGTGATGTCACATTGACACATGCTATATTTTCTGTTGGCAATATCACAGAGTGCTGCCGAATAAAAACGGCCCATGAGTGAGTATTTATTATAATTGTTTGCTTGAGGTCTTATGACTGAGGAGAATAGTGGCATAATTAGTTTGACTAGGGTAGACCAGCCTACCCTTAGCATATCCTACCCTACCCTACATCCATCTATGAATATACCCTACCTTTTTCAACATCTGCCTACCAGGAAGGGTAGGCTAGCTTATCATTAACCTATCATGCCCTAGTAACCCTACTCTACCCAACCTTAACCTACCCCTAATTAGGGTAGGGCCAATCTTACCATAACATACGGTACCATAGCGTAGGCTAGGATAGGGAAAGGTATCCTATCCGGAGGGTGACTGTTCCAACTCTAAGACCACCCTTCTTATCAGGCTAGCCTGGCCTGGCTAGGACAGCCTTGCCTACCATATCCCACCTTAAACTATCCTACCCTAAGATAGGGCCTACCAAACTGGTTAAGGTAATGGTAGGGTACTCTTCCTTACCCTATTGGCTTACCCTATGCTCTCCTAGGTAAGGCGGGAATAGGCTAAGCCTACCCTACCCTGGGGTTGGATACAGTCTGCCTACTTGTTAGGGTAGATAACAATCACTAACAAGTTTGGTAGGCCCTACCCTAGGGTAGGATATGTTAAGGAAGGATATGGTAAGCTAGGCTAAGCTAGGGTTAAGTGACCCTACCCTACCCTAAGCAAGGTTGTGTTTGATAAAGTAGGTATAGTCATTCTTTGCATTAAAGTAGTGGAAGGCTACCCTTGATTAGCCTAGCCTACACTATGGTACCTGGGGTATGTCAGTGTTGGTGTTAAAATGGCCCTACGGCCTTCCTGTGTAGGCTGTGATCAGCCATTCGCTGTGAAACATATTTTAATTGAATGTGAAGACTTTTCACAGTCCCGTAACTTATACTTCAAAGCTGACACTTTGCAACAATTGTTTCAAGATGTACCTTTTGAAAATATTATTTTATTCTTAAAAGAAATTGGACTTTTTCATAAAATTTAACTGTTTAAATTTTTTATACATATCAAGCTAACTTTTTTACTTTTAATATCCTCATAATTTCTCAATGCCGTTAACCATTAACCGCTTGACGCTTATGACCCACAAAGAGGGTTGACGCGTCGTTAAACACGAAATCATCATCATCATCAAAATGGCCCTACCATGGTCAGGGTAGGGTAAGG
Source organism: Lucinisca nassula (assembly GCA_963580285.1). Taxonomy (NCBI): domain Eukaryota; kingdom Metazoa; phylum Mollusca; class Bivalvia; order Lucinida; family Lucinidae; genus Lucinisca; species Lucinisca nassula. Next base: position 25,618,656 of record OY757012.1, read on the forward strand.
TAGGGTCCATCTATGGAAGGGTCACCCCTACAATACCCTATCAGCTAGGATAGACTAAGGGTCGGCTAGCCTGCTTTACCTTGTAGACAGGATGGTGTTGAAAAGGGTCACCCTACTGATTAGGATAGGGTGTAAGGTACCCTAGCCTAGTTAGCCAGGTAAGGGTAGGTATGTAACTGTAAGATTTGGAAGAGCAGGTCCTACCCTACTGTAGGGTAAGGTGGAGTATGTTCACCCTACTGGTGAGGCTATCGATAGTGTAACCTACCTTATCGTACCCTACCCCAACCTATGGATTACTCTACACTAGAGTACCACTGGGCAGGCTAGGCTAAGGAAGGGTATCCTACCACTAGCCTAACTGGGAGGATTATTATCCCTATCCCACACCACAATGCCTATCCCTTAGCATACCCTATCCCACCCAAGGGTAGGGTCTTCCCTACTCTGTGTTGCCATAGTGCAGGCTAAGTAATGGAAGGGTACCCTAACTAGGAGAAAGACTACCTGTTAGGATAGGGTAGTGTAGCCTAACCTCAATATTAGCACTACCTTACCTAGCCTACCTTATCCTTCCTTACCTATCCTACCCTAAGGTAGATTTGTTTGTTTGCATTGGGGTTTAATGGCCCAATCAAGACTATTTTAGGTCATTTTTGAGCCAGTCAGTTTATCTATCCACACTTTTCCTGGGCAGGCTTATACTTAAGTGGTTAACCAGTACAGTGCACATTCTTTTGCCAGAAACTGACAAGTGCCCATCTTGAATCAGCGGAAGGGAGAGAATGACCATAAAAAGATTTCATGATCAATCTCAACGAAAGAATGTTGCTGGCTCCGGCAGGTATTGAATCCGCGTCTTCCTGATCCCCAGTCAGACGCGCATCCGACTGAGCTACCGAGGCCAGCACCCTAAGGTAGAGCCTACTGTATATACTTTACTATACATGTACTCTGCTGGTGAGTGAAGGGTACCCTACCCTGGCCAGTAGGTTGATCATACCCCACCTTACACTAACCTACAGTATGACCTACTTTACCAAATCTTACAGCTACCTACCCTAACCTAGCCTAAGGTAGGGTAGACTAGGCTAGGGTACTTTACACCCTACAAGAACCAGTACTGCAACCATACCTTACCTTTTTCAATACCATCATGCCTACCCTTAGTGTATCAGACCCTACTTCAAACTATGTACCATAGTGTAGGCTAGGCTAGACTAGTCTAAGAAAGGGTACTCTACCACTACCCTAACTAGAACGACAACTGTATTTATCCCACACTACCCTGCCTTCCAGGTAGAGTAAGGTAGATTGTTCTAGCCAAGAAATGCTTAACCCTAGCCTAATCCACCCTTGCCTATCATATCTTACCCTATCCTACCCTAGGGTAGGCCCTACCAAACTGACTAGAGAAGGGTACCCTAAAAATCAAAGATGGTTGCCAGCGGCCATGTGATCTCAAATGAGCTATGATACTAATTGCAACCATATTTGTCAACAAACTGGAACCAGACTTTTCGGCTTACACAGTATGTAACAGGTCGACAGATTGGCTGGGAGTTTCACTGCTTCCACGCAGAGCTGAATCCGACCCGCACACCAGTACTAGTAAACCACTTAGAGGATCTAAGCCTGCCCAGGCAAAGCAGTGCGAGTGTCGGACCGTCCATGCTTATAAACCCTATTGGTTTCATTGGGCGACAGGGCTTGAGATGTAATTTCATCTCAATGTCGAGTAAAAGTCCTACAAAATTGGAAGCTACGTCTCCAAAATGACCTTTACACTGTTGACGGGGACGTTAAACCTCAAATCAAACAAACACACTATGGGAACATCTCAGGCATCTTTTTAAAAATTTGACCCGCAGCTATAATGAGCAACTGTATGCTGAAAACAGTACTATTTCAGATATTCCCCAGTAGAGCAGCAAAGTCCTGCATAATTTTAGAACTGACCTAAGTAAAATTATAAATAACCACTGTTTCATTTTTTTTTCTTCATTTAATTATTTGATTAGTGTATTTGCTTAAAATGGCAGAATTTCAAGCCAAGGATTTGTTTGCTTGATTTGAGGTTTAACATCCCCGTCAACACTGTACAGGTCAATTTGGTGACATTGCTTCCAATTTTGTGGGACTTTTACCCAACATTGAGATGAAATGACATCTCAAGTCCTGCCACCCAATGAAACCAATAAGGTTTATAAGCATGGACGGTCCGACATGCGGTTTACCAGTACTCGTTTGCGTTCAGTTTCAGCTCTGCGTGGAAGCATCATGCTGCCCATCTAGCCAAGAACCACAATTTCTTGAAATAAATACAGAAAACAGAAATTGTTGTATACTACAGCTTATTTGTATCCATTAATTTGGCTTAGATCAGACTTTTGTAACTTTTAATGGTGCAGCCATGTGCTTTTCATTCGGTGCAAAACTATTGTATCTGCAGGTTATGCTTGAGAAACCTGGCATTGTTGGGTAATTTTTAGTGCAAAACTATTGTAACTGCAGTTACAATAGTTTTGCGCCAACTTCTAACGGCCTTCGCAGATACAATATTTTGAATATTTTTAATAACTCCAGAACGGAATGGAATATGCATACAACTCTTTGGTGGAAGATGCAAATCAATATATGCAACCAAAATATAGGAAAAACTGAAAATGGCCAAAATGTCAGTTACAACAGTTTTGCGCTCAGCCCTCGAGATTTTCTTTTATTTTCAGCTCTGGCAGCCATCTTGTTCATTGGAGTGGAATGAGTTTTTACTATTTTGGTAGGGAGTCACCTAGGCAACATTCCTGTGAAGTTTTAAATCCAATTGGCCTAATGGTTTAGAAGGAGTTCGCATTTGAAGCAAATTTACAATGTTTTTCTACTTTTAGCTCTTGTGACCATTTGTTATGCTATTTTCCTAGAGGGTCATCTACACAACATTCCAATGAAGTTTAGAAGCCTTCATGGTGAAGTGGTCATGCTAATTGCCTTGTAAACCAGGGGTAGCAGGATCAATCCCAGGCTTCTCCAGACTTTCAGATTGGTCTTTAAACAGAGGTCCCATCACTGTATGACCTTAGCTGTTGGTGAGACTTCAACTCAAACACTCACTCCTATGAAGGAACCTATATGCCAAATATGAAGGCTGTATCTTAAATGCTCCAAAAGTTATGACAAAGTAAGTCAAAGGTCAAGGTCATGGCTAAAAAATTTTGAATGGCTGGGAAAACTTTGTCACAAGGAACATACATGCCTAATATGAAGGCTCTATCTCATATGGTTCAGTGAGTGAGTGAGTGTTTGAGTTTTACGTCCCACCAACAGCTAAGGTCATACGGAGACGGGACCTCGGTTTAAAGACTCATCCGAAAGTCTGGAGATCTCATATGGTTCAAAAGTTATGATAAAGTAGGTCACAGGTCAAAGTCACAGGTCAAATCTGTATATGAGTGGGAAGTCCTCGTCACAAGGAACCTACATGCCAAATATGAAGGCTCCACCTCAAACAGTTCAAAAGTTATGACAAAATGACCTACTGATCTACTTTTTGATTTGACATGACCCATATTCGAACTTAATTGAGATATTGTCCAGATGATGATTCTGAGCAAGTTTTATGATGATTTGCCTAAAACTGTGGCCTCTTAGAGTGTTCAAAACGTTTTTCTATGATTTGACCTGCTGACCTGCTTTTTGACCCGACATGACCAATATTCAAACTTGACCCAGATATTGTCAAGATGATCATTCTGAGCAAGTTTGATGATGATCAGACCAAAACTGGGGTCTCTAGTGTGTCCACAAGGTTTTTCAACAATCTGACCTACTGACCTACTTACTGGCCAGATATGACCTATATTTGAAATTAACTGAGATATTGTCAAATGATCATTTTTAGCAAGTTTGATGATGATCAGACCAAAACTGTGGCCTCTAGTGTGTGCAGAGGGTTTTTTCTATGATTTTATCTACTGACCTACTTTTTGGACCAACATGACCCATATTCGAACTTGACTCAGATTTGTCAAGATGATCATTTTGGGCATGTGTGATGATGATCGGACCTAATCTGTGGCCTCTAGTGTGTTCACAAGGTTTATCTATGATTTGACGTACTGACCTACTTTTTGACCTGAAATGACCCATATTCGAACTTGACCGAGAGGTTGTCAAGACTATCATTCCGAGCAAGTTTGATGATGATTGGACCTAATCTGTGGCCTCTAGTGTGTTCACAAGGTTTTTCTCTGATTTGACCTACTGACCTACTTTTTGACCTGCCATGACCCATATTTGAACGTGACCAAGATATTATCAAGATGATCATTCTGAGCAAGTTTGATGATGATCGAACCAGAACTGTGGCCTCTAGTGTGTTCACAAGGTTTTTCACTGATTTGAACAACTGACCTACTTTTTGAACCGACATGACCCATATTCGAACTTGATTCAGATATTGTCAAGATGACCATTCTGGGCAAGTTTGATGATGATTGGGACATAAATTGTGGCCTCTAGTGTGTTCAGAAGGTTTTTCTATGATTTGACCTAATGACCTACTTTTTGACCCGACAACACCCATATTCGAACTTGACTCAGATATTGTCAAGATGATCGTTCTGGGCTAGTTTGATGATGATCGGCCTAAAACTGTGGCCTCTAGTGTCTTCACAAGGTTTTTTTTCTGATTTGACCTACTGACCTACTTTTTGACCCAACATGACCCATATTCGAACTTGACCGACATATTTTGTGGTGGTACACATTGTGCAAGTTTAGTTAAAATCAAATCATAAATGAAACGGCTATCATGCAGACAAGATCAAAATAGGCAATTTTTGCCATTTCAGGGGCCGTAACTCCATAACACATGATGGGATATGGTTGGTTCAAGAAAGGAACCAAGATCTCATGGTGGTACAAGTTGTGTGTAAGTCTGGTTAAAATCAAATCATAAATGAAGTTGCTATCTTGCGGACAAGACAAAAATAGGCAATTTTTGCCATTTCAGGGGCCATAACTCCGTAACACATGATGGGATATGGCTGGTTCAAGAAAGGAACCCAGATCTCATGGTGGTACAAGTTGTGTGCAAGTCTGGTTAAAATCAAATCATAAATGAAGATGCTATCATGCGGACAAGACCAAAATAGGCAATTTTTGCCCTTTCAGGGGCCGTAACTCTGTAACACATGATGGGATACGGCTGGTTCAAGAAAGGAATCCAGATCTCATGGTGGTACAAGTTGTGTGCAAGTCTGGTTAAAATCAAATCATAAATGAAGATGCTATCGTGCGGACAAGAGCAAAATAGGCAATTTTTGCCCTTTCAGGGGCAGTAACTCAGTAACACATGATGGGATATGGCTGGTTCAAGAAAGGAACCTAGATCTCATGGTGGTACAAGTTGTGTGCAAGTCTGGTTAAAATCAAATCATAAATGAAGATGCTATCGTGCGGACAAGAAATTGTTTACGCACGGACGCACGCACGGACGCACGCACGACGGACGACGGACAAAATGTGATCACAAAAGCTCACCTTGTCACTACGTGACAGGTGAGCTAAAAAAAAAATAGAGTTTTAAGTTGTTAAAATTTATTTAAAACCAGGTTAAACCAGGCCCCAACAGTGTTTGACTTTTCCCGGCCAGCGTCTGCTATTTGGCGCCAAAACATAACCATTCACGAGATTGCAGAAAAGTCCGTTTTTATGATGCAAACATCTACCGTTAGATGTAGCTAATTGTCTGAGGAGGGATTAAATCATTTTCACATTGATTGTGAATTAAATTTTATGATTGGAAGATAAACGCCAATTAGAGACATAACTTGACCATATTTTCACACCTTATAGACATGCACCGCAGGGTGGCAATTATATGACAGAGATTAACAATAGTGTCATACCTGAACCGTAATAAATACACAGATGGTTTGTCTCTCAATTGACAGTGCAGCAATTATTGCGATTTACTTACTGGTCTAGTTTTACCTTATTTAAGGACTCAAAAAGACTGACAGTTGTAGACGATTTTTTTTACACTTGCCCGCAATCAAAACACAATAAAATGATAGTTTTGCTGTTGTATAGTTTTTCGGCCCGAGGTAGATGTTAATTTTTTTTTTCCAACCGCTATTTTTATTGATTCTGAGATCTGGCAAGCCAAGGGAAACAACTAGAAATGCTTTAGCGCTTATGGTAGTTGCGCCCCTTGGCCGTCACCTGTTACAAACAACCAGGGGAACCCGCAAATCCAAAATGGCGTCCTGTTTTGACATTTTAGCAATCACATGTTTTCAGACGCAGATTTTCAGCTGTTCTCGAATGTAAGTTAATTGGTAGACACAGTCATCTTTCTTTGTTCTGTCACTGAGTAATTCTGAACCTACTTTAATGGTGAAATACGGCCAATAGAATTACTGACAGCCATTAGTGTGGATTGATAAAGGGTTCTCACCAAACTATCACCGCGACTTGTAGTGGCATCTCGGCAAACTACCGCGACTTATATCGCGCTCCGACCACACCACGGTTTTCGGACTATGGCCCCCGACTACCGCTATATATTGGAGCTATACTGTAGTATAGCATTTACATGTATATAGACAAAACTGCCTGCACTATGAAGATGACAGAGCCAATACCAGAAAAAGAGGGCCAATGCCAATATGGCTCTTATTGACTATCCTGTATTGACCGGAGGACATCCATATTAACACAAGGTCAACCAATAACAACTGAGGTCAAGTGAGGTCAAAAAAATTAAATCATGGTTTTTTAATTGTGTCAATTAATAAAATTGTCATTAATCAAGTAATTTTGCATTGACCCAATTACAGGTCCTCAGTCAGCTGCATTGGCCCTCGGCCTTGGGCCAATGCAGAAGACCTCAGACCTGTACATGGGCCAATACGAAATTACTTGATTAATAACATTATATTATTGCAGTTAATTAATAAAATTGTTATTAACAAAGTAATTTCGTATTGGCCCTCTTACAGCTCCTTGGTCTATTGCATTGGACCTCAGCCTCGGTCTAATACAGGAGACCTCAGACCTGTAACAGGGCCATTACTAAATTACTTGGTTAATAACATTATAATACAGTATTTGTACTGGCTAATTTGATTATATAGTAGTCGCCATAAATGGTCATTTTTCCATATACATGTAATCTATACATTTTTGTATGGATATAACACAGTTGTTTAACTAACACTGTTTCTGCCTTCTTGGGCCCCATTATTAGTGTTATAAAGAGGTTGTGTAGTGACAACACCTGGCTCCGAGGTTATACAATGTTTTTCATGCTCAACTCACTTGAGCATGAATTTTGTCCTGCTTACAAATTTTAAAATGCCAACAAGTTTGGCATTTTAAAATTGATGAGCAGGACAAATAGCATTCTGTTCTGATCTGAGGGCAAACATTGCCTCTTTCATTTGTATTTAAATATTTATGAACATTATCATGCTAATCTGAGTTGAGCATGAAAGAAGTTTTAGAACCTCGGGGCCTGAACTATCCCACCCTGCAAATCTTACCTACGACTACATGTACTGTATCATTACTAATGAAACTGTCGTCTGCTAATGTCATCTGCTGATTCTTCATGCAAAATTTTCTAAAATAATTGCATACAGGCAAGCAGTGGAGTCCACACTGTTTGTAAAAATGATTTTTAAAGTAACTGGCAGTCGAAAAAGGAAAAGAAAGTCTTGATTGGCATGTCATGGGCTAAATATTGCTGAAGATCCAATTCTACAGCAGACACCTCCTAATTGTTTTTCTTATTTTTCAGAGATTTATTGTGTTGGAGTTTATCGTCAAGTCAACCCTTATGGTTGCCGGCCTCAGTAGCTCAGTCGGATGCGCCTCTGAATGATGATCAGGATGAACCCGGTTCCATACCTGCCGGGGTCTGTAACATTCTTTCGTGGAGATTGATCATGAAATCTTATCTATGGTCATTCTCTCCCTTCCGCTGATTCAAGAAGTGCAGTTGTCAGTTTCTGGCGAAAGAATGCAAACTGTCCTGGTTTACCGCTTACGTATAAACCAGCCCAGCGAAAGTGTGTATAGGTAAACTAACCGGCTCAAAAATGACCTAAAATAGTATTGACTGGGCTGTTAAACTCCAAAACAAACAAACAAACCTTATGGTTCATTATGTGTCAGCTCCAAGATCAGACTCCTCCAAGGAGTTATGGTTCATATATTCTGCATGTCAATTTCGGGCTGCTCTACATATCTGTGAAGTTTCGTGAAAATATCTCAAATGGTATCAGAGTTATGGAGCGGACACAAAAATGATAGCAACAGCAATATTCAAAGTTCAAAATGACATAGTGCATTTTTTATGCCCCGCCATTCGAAAAATGGCGGGTATTATGTTATACCCTCCGAAGTTTTGAGTGTCCCTTCAGCCCTCCTTTCATCCGTACATTCGTCTGTCCATCCGTCAGAACATGGAACATACATGTAGGCATTTCTATCATAGTTGTGTGTCCACTCCATAACTACCATACCATTTGAGATATTTCCATGAAACTTCACAGATATGTAGAGCACCATGAGACGACGTGCAGAACATATGAACCGAAACTCTGATTTTCCTACTTATGGAGTTACATGCTAAATATCTAAGCTCTGGGCCCTGTGGTTTCAGAGAAGAAGATTTTTGAACCTTTTTTTCCATTATGAGTCTATAGGAGGAGCTAAGGGGTCCCGGGGTGTGGCCAATTTGCATCCAAGGGGCATGATTGGCAGGAATTATGTAGGTCACCACTTACCGCTACTACATGCTAAATATCTAAGCTCTGAGTCCTGTGGTTTCAGAGAAGAAGATTTTTGAAGCGTTGAGTCTATGGGAGCAAAGGGGCCCAAGGGCATGGCCCATTTGGATCCCAGGGCCATAATTGGCAGGATTATGTAGGTGACCACTTCCCTTGCTACATGCTAAAAATCTCAGCTCTGGGCCCTGTGGTTTCAGAGAAGAAGCTTTTTGAAGCTTTTTTCCATTATGAGTCTATAGGAGCTTAGGGGCCCGGGGCGTGGCCTGTTTGCACCCCAGGGTCATGATTGGCAGGAATTATGTCGGTGACCACTTGCCGTTGCTACATGCTAAATAACTAAGCTCTGGGCCCTGTGGTTTCAGAGAAGAAGATTTTTGAAGCTTTTTTCCATCATGAGTCTATTGGAGCGAAGGGGGCCGGGGCATGGCCCATTTGGAACCAAGGGGCATGATTGGCAGGAATTATGTAGGTGACCTCTTGCCCTTGCTACATGCTAAATATCTAAGCTCTGGGTCCTGTTGTTTCAGAGAAGATTTTTTAAGCTTTTTTCCATTATGAGTCTGTGGGAGCGGAGGGGCCCCGGATAGTGGCCCATTTGGAACCCAGGGGCATGATTGGCAGGAATTATGTAGGTGACCACTTGCCCTTGCTACATGCTAAATATCTAAGCTCTGGGCCCTGTGGTTTCAGAGAAGAAGATTTTTGAAACTTTTTTCCATTATGAGTCTATAGAAGCTAAGGGGCCCCAGGGCATGGTCAGTTTGGACCCCAGGGGCATGATTGGCAGGAATTATGTAAGTGACCACGTGCCGTTACTACATGCTAAATATATAAGCTCTGGGCCCTGTGGTTTCAGAGAAGAACATTTTTGAAGCTTTTTTCCATTATGAGACTATGGGAGCGAAGGGGCCCTGGGGCTTGGCCAATTTGGAACCAAGGGGCATGATTGGCAGGAATTATGTAAGTGACCACGTGCCATTGCTACATGCTAAATATATAAGCTCTGGGCCCTGTGGTTTAAGAGAAGAAGATTTTTTAAGCTTTTTTCCATGATGAGTCTATAGGAGCTAAGGCGCCCCGGGGCATGGCCAATTTTGGACCCCAGGGGCATGATTGGCAGGAATTATGTAGGTGACCATTTGCCATTACTACATGCTAAATATCTAAGCTCTGGGCCCTGTGGTTTCAGAGAAGAAGATTTTTGAAGCTTTTTTCCATTATGAGTCTATAAGGGCGAAGGGGCCACTTGGCGTGGCCCATTTGGAATCCAGGGGCATGATTTGCAGAAATAATGTAGGTGACCACTTGCCGTTGCTACATGCTAAATATCTAAGCTCCGGGCCCTGTGGTTTCAGAGAAAAAGATTTTTGAAGCTTTTTTTTTTCCCATTCTTTAGGAGCTAAGGGGCCCCGGTGTGGCCAATTTTGACCCCAGGGGCATGATTGGCAGGATTTATGTAGGTGACCACTTAACATTGTTACAAGCTTAATATCTAAGCTCTGGGCCCTGTGGTTTCAGTGAAGATTTTTAAAAATGTTCCCATTATAAGTCTATGGGAGCTATATTTTGCCATGGCAACCAGAATTCCAATCTGATCAGCCCAAAAAGCTTATGCAGCCTTTCCCCCTACCTAATGATGCGTCACATGAAATTTGATCAAGATTGGCCATGGGGTATTAGAGATAAACTTATTTGAAATTGTTTACGGATGCACGCACGCACAATGGACAAAAAGTGATCCCAAAAGCTCACCTGTCACCTCACTATGTGACAGGTGAGCTAAAAATATGGTGTACCCCCTTACTTTTACTACTGGTATACAAAAGTGGGGTTCAAGGGGTTTAGAATTATATAGGCGTGTTATCGTGATGAAACACAGCAGAGAGATCAGATTTGGTGGATACGAACCTTGTATTAAAGCTGTATACACCAAAACAAAGTACCGGTAGCAATATTGACCTTTTCTAAAATGTAAACGTTTGCTATGCAAAACATCTCATACATGTATTTTTGTTGGAAACAATGAAGTGAGCTACTCGCACTTATTTAGCAAAAAATATTGTAAGCTAACACATCGTCAAAACATTAACCGTTAGATACATGTATGTCATATACACTAGAAAATGCAGGATTTGCATTTCAAAAGCTACCAGTGTTTAAATGAGCCCTGCCAAGCGAATTTGTGTCTTCCAGCATTCCGTCATGACGAATTTTAACTGCGCATGCCCAGCCATTCAGAGGGGCCAGGGATATGGCTTTCTGTCTGAAGGTTCTTCTTGATTCGCTGCTTGTATGAGCGATCAGCGAAGGTTCTGGCTGCTCGCATAGGCGATAAGTACCAAAATCGTACAATTTACTACCCAAAGTTATGCTTAAAATAGAGGGATGAGTGGCAAAAAGTGCAGACCCTGATGAGACGCCGCATTCTGCGGCGTCTCATCTGGGTCTACACTGTTTGCTCAGGCCTGTCTGTTTAAATATACATATGGTAATGGGCAACATATGGTAGAGTCATGCTCAGACAGAAAGCCAGACAGGTAAAATTATGACAAAAACCTTAGTGATTACTAATCGATTATCGACCGCAATGGCATGACTGATAATTGATTATCTTTTCTGCTCCAATAAGCCAGCCCTACAAACAAGTTCTTTAAGCTATGAAGCTATGACGCTATGGCGTTTTTCCCAGGATTCAATAAAAGCTGCAAGCACTGCATGATGCCTCGCCACTACAATTACATCAAGCAAGTGCCATATCACAGTGAAAAAGGAATTCAAAGTAACAATGTATTACTCTTTCTCTTAATAAAGTCGACAAAAATACATGACTGAGATGACTTTTTTCAATGTTCAAAGAGCCATGGCTCCAAAAGAAAGTACAAACCAGAATTAAAATTCTCATTTTCAGATTTTGGGGCCAGTGCCCTTTAAAATTAAGTCAAGGTCTCCAAAATCTAGTCAAATCTTTGGTCAATTGCAATGATATATTCTTCCAAGTTAGACTACATTTCATTGATGTGTTCATGAGATTGGGTGCAGACAAGCCATCTTTGGCCCAAAATTGACAGTTTTTGGGGGCCTGTGTCCTTGAAAATAAGGTCATGGTAATCAAAACCTAAAGGCTGTTTTCCCCAATCCTAGTGATGTACACATGCAAGTTTGGAAGGAAATCAATCATTAGGTTCAGGAGAAGTGAAGTTTCATGAAAATATCTCAAACAGTATCAGAGTTATAGAGCGGATACGAAACTATGAGGCGCTGACGGATGGACATTCAAAACTTCGGAGGGTATAACATAATACCACGCCATTTTTTGAATGGCTGGGCATAAAAAGGGCATGGTAAAGATTTGACAAGAATTCTGCCAAAGGCTATGTCGCGCCTGTGGGGGTGCAAAGTCACCGAACCATGACATCTAGGTCAAGGTCAAACATAGATGCTTGCATAAAAGTTGTCATTCTTAAATGCAAGCTTGTACTAAGTATCAATAATAATAAATGCAAGCTTGTACTAAGTATCAATAATAATGAAGTTCAAATAATTCTTGAGAAATGAACTTAACCATTAGGGTGAACGCTAGGGTGGTCGCAATATTTTACAGTGTCAGTGAACCATGAAATGCAGGTCTAGGTCAAATATGGATGCTTGCATTTAAGTTGCCATCCTCAGATACAAGTTAGAAGACTCCGTGGTGTAGTGGTTACGCTACTCGCCTTGTAAACCAGGGATCGCAGGATCGATCCCTGGCTTCTTCAGACTTTCGGATGAGTCTTTAAACCGAGGTCCCATCTCCGTATGACCTTAGCTGTTGGTGGGACGCAAAAATCAAACACTCACTCACTCACTCAGATACAAGTTTGTACCAAGTATCATTAATGAAGCTCTTACAGTTCTTTAGAAATTAACTTGACCATTAGGGTGAATGCTAGGGTGGTCGCAATATTTTACAAAGTCAGTGAACCATGAAATTTAGGTCAAAGTCAAATATGGATGCTTGCATTTAAGTTGCCATCCACAGATTCAAGTTTGTACCAAATATCATTAAAGAAGCTCTTATAGTTCTAATAAACTTGACCATTAGGGTGAACGCTAGGGTGGTCGCAATATTTTATAAAGTCAATGAACCATGAAATGTCGGTCAAGGTCAAATATGGATGCTAGCATTTAAGTTGCCATCCCAGATACAAGTTTGTACCAAGTATCATTAATAAAGCTCTTATAGTTCTTAAGAAATAAACTTGACCATTAGGGTGAACGCTAGGGTGGTCGCAAATGTTGACGCCTTGACAAACGGACAGACGGAAAACTGGGTGTCTATATCGCGCCATGCTTATAGCAGGCGTGACAAAAATGGGCACTTTTAACATGTGTATGCCAATAAAAAAGGGCACTTGACACGTGAACTCCAATAAAATGGGCATTTTTAAAGATATACTCCAATAAAAGATGTGATTTTTCCTAGGCCTTTTTGTATCAACGAAACTTTAAAGTTTGTTTCGTCTTGATGATTTAAAGCACTTCAGAAATGCAAATTTAGTAATTATCTCCATGCTTTTCGAAGAAAAAGTGGGGATATTGTTCCGTCCATATGTCCTTCCACCCATCTCACCAGATAACTCCACCTAGAACTTTAGAGATACAAACTTGAAACCTTGGGAACTGATAGATCTTTAGTCAGCAGAGTGCATGACACTTTTGGAATTTTGATCCCCAACACCCTAGGGGCAGGGCCAGGGGGAGTGGGGTGTGTGTCAAAAATCAAATTTTTCAGAACATGGTTGTGTAACATATCAAATCAATCTTTTCAGAAATGGTTGTGTAACATATCAAATCGAATGGAAGCATGGGGATATGTGATGGGGTGCCATCGATTGCACGATTCTAGTATGATGCCCTATTCATTGTCAATCTAATTCAATCAGGTGTCTGATTATTCAGAGACTTATTCATCTCCTGAATTTTCCTTCCATCCAAAACCAATGTTATTCATTGACTTTTTAATTTCATTCATTGTTCTCTTTCAACTATCGGCCCCTGCCCATCGGGGCTTGGAGAAATAGATTGGGATGCACAATGTTTCCAAGTAGAGCTGAAACTGACCGTACATGAGTACTGGTAAACCATTAGACGGACTAAAAGCCTGCCCAGGCAAAGTGGTGCAAGTCAGATCGTCCAGTGAATATAACCCCTATTGGTTTCATTGGGCGGCAGGGCTTGAGATGTCATTTCAAGTCCAACAAAACTGAAGGAAACGTCTCCAAAATGACCTCAATAGTGTTGACGGGGACTTTAGACCACAATCAAACAAACAAACTTTTCACCTATGGAAATACTGCTAGTATATTCACATCTTCATGAACTGTGCTAAAATGGGCTAGGGGAAACACTACTCTTTAAACAACTGAAAACAAAATTTCAAAGTGGCCAAGACCAACATTTGGTATAACTAAAACAAGAACTGTCACAATACAACATAGCTCGCCTGTTTTGCGCCTTATCTACCTGTTTTCACATTCACAAGTGAATGTGTTCTTTTACCCTTTTTGTACCAAATGGAATCTTCTTCCTCATATATAGCAGGTTCCTTATATATAGCAAGATCTCCCTTCTTATATACAGCAGGAGTCCATTTCAAAATTTAGGGGTGACAGCTTGTTTTCTTCAAAATTTATTTGGAAAATGGCTGAATGTTTTGCAAACAGTGTAGGCCCTGATCAATTTTAAGGAATCTGAGCTAGTGATCTAGATTTTGAGCCGATGTGACCCATATTCAACTTTGATCAATATATCATTATGACAAACAGTCTGGTAAAGTTTCACGAAGATTGAAGCAAAGCTATGGCCTCTAAGGTTTTACAGAAATCTGACCCAGTGACTGTCTAGCGAGCTTAAAAAAATTAATGTAAAAACTTTAAATTGGGCATGACGTGGACGCTGATGCCGGCGTACTGATGGCAACAATATAGCTCTTCTGAACTTTCAATCAAGCGATCTAAAAACAAAACCTTCACAGTGGCCAAGGCCAATATTTAATGTAACTGTAACTCAAAAACAAAATTTACATACTTACATTCAGCGATCAGCTGTACTGTATATGACAAATGTTTTGATTGAGGATATTTAACCCATTGTATGCTAGTGGACTCTTCCATTGCTATATGTTGGACAAGTCCATTTGTCACATAAGGGGTGCCAGGCCTATTTTTTTGTTTTAATTCTATTTCTGACAGAAAATTCTGTAAGCAAATAGTGCAGGCCCTGATCAGACGCCGCATTCTGCGGCGTCTGATCTGGACCTGCACTGTTTGCCAAGGTACCACTTTATGGGTTTCCCGCATACAATGGGTTAACAACTAAATAACCGGCCTAGTGGATAAGAGCACTGACTCTAAATCATTAGGTCCTCTCCGCTGTGAACTCGAGCCTGGCTCTGGTCACGTGTTCTGCAACGGAAGGTCAGGAGATTTTTCTTCGGGTACTCTGGTTTTAGCAGACCTCTATTAACGATCAGTGGTTATGAGTGAAATAATCTTGAAAGGGCCGTAAAAACAAAAGCAAAACAAAATTTAACCACTAACAAGTGCTGTAAGCTATAATGCTTTGATCAACTCTGCCAAGGCTAATAAAACAAAATTTCACAGTGGCCAAGGCCAATAAACACAAAAATTTCACAATGGCCAAGGCCAATAAACACAAAATTCAATGTTGATACATTCAGGGATCAGCTTTAAGCAGTATGTTGTATGTATATATATATATATACAGTTTGTTGAGGATTTGTAGCTGATGAAGAAATTTTGATACAGGGAACATTGGGGCAAACATGTATTTGAAACCTTACTGTAAAACTTATTCAATTTTTTCTTTCTTCTTAAAAGATTTGGGTTTTAAGAGGCTGTAAAGAACACTCACTGCTTGCGGGCCTCGGAGGCTCAGTCAGATGCGCCTCTGACTGGTGATCAGGAGGAGGCGGGTTCGATACCTGACGGGTAGGCAACATTCTTTCATGGAGATTTGATAATGAAATCTTTTCTACCGCCATTTGCTCCCTTCCGCTGATTCAAGAACGGCAGTTGTCAGTTTCTGGCGGAAGCATGTGCACTGTAGTGGTTAACCGCTTATATATAAGCCTGCCCAAGAAAAGTTTTGATAGGTAACCTGACCGGCACAAAAATGACCTAAAATAGTGTTGACTGGGCCGTTAAACTCCAAGACAAACAAACCAAAGAACATTGCTGATCATTTATCTGAGGAGGGGGTAAAGATGAAAAGTCCGAAAAAAAAAACACCAAAAAAAAACACCAAGCCATCCCTTGCAGACCATGACTTCTCCCTTTTAACCACTTCTATAGATCATCTATTGAAAAACAGGACACAAGCTGCAAATGCTCTATAAATGAACTCTTTTAACCCAATGCATGCGGGAAACCCCTAAATGGGTACCTTGGCAAATAGTGTAGGCCCAGATCAGACGTCGCAGAATGCGGCGTCTGATCAGGGCCTGTACTATTGGCTAATAGAATTTTCCATCAAAAATAGAATTAAAACGATAAAATTGGCCTGACACCCTTATATGACAAATGGACTTGTCCAACATATAGCAATGGAAGAGTGTGTGTTTGTGTGTGTGAATTCGGGTTTAACGTCGCTTTCAACAATTTTTCAGTCATATCACGATGGTTTCTGGTTGCGACAGGGAGCTCAATGCTCACTTTTATAGTGCTGCCTCACTGAAGTACCATGTCCCAGACACACTACATGATACCACACCCAGTCACATTATCCAGACACTGGGTCGATCAGTCCTAGCTCTACCCCGTAAAAACTGAGTGCCAAGCGAGGAGCAGCTAGTACCATTTTTCACGACTTTGGTATGTCGCGGCCCGGGATCGAACCCGTGACCTCCCGTTCCCCGGAGCAGACACTCTACCAACTGAGCTATCCGGGCCGGTATAGCAATGGAAGAGTCCACCAGTATACAATGTGTTAAGACTCAAAAGCAGCTTCAATGGAATAATTGCCTCTGAATGTTTCAATGAAAAGACATACAATCGAACTTCAATGGCTTGAACCCCTTTGGGACCATAAAAACTGCATAGAAACAGCGGCAGTTCAACCACCGAGGGTTACTATTAGTGCCATACCAGGAAGCATAATGGCGTAAATTGCGAGGTATTTTTTCGGTGTTCTATATTATACATGAATACAAGGTGTTTATATAGAACATTGACAGATAACCCTCTGCTCAGCACTCAGATTTCAAAGCAACAAGAATAGCAGAAGCCCCTATGGTGCAGTGGTTGAGATATTCACCTCATAAACCAGGTGTTGTGGGTTCGATTCCAGGCTTTTCCAGTAAGAAGAGTCTTCAAACCAAGGTCCAGTTTCCATATGACCTATGTTGTTGACGGGACATGAAACAAACACACACATACAACAGCACGACTATAATGACATTTACTGAGGTGCCTTAAACAAAGACGAGTGCCCGCGCTTCTGAACACACCTCTGGACTTAGTACAAACTCTATTTGCCTGGTTTAGCTTTACTGGTCAGTGACAGGTACATGGACTTTATTATACAGTCAAACTTCGATGGCTCGAACCACTTTTGGACCATGAAAATTTGTTCGAGACATTGGTAGTTCGGGCCACAGAGGAATACTATTAGTGCCATACCAGGAGGCATAATGGAGATAATTGTGGGATATCTTTTCAGTGTTCTATATTATAAAGGTACGTTGTGTGTACTCATTAGAATCGCCTCATCGAGGCGATTCTAATGAGTACACACAGCATACATTTGCAAGATAAATGAAGAAAATCTTCCTAAATTACCCCTATATTGTATTTCGAGGAACTCCCTGCGGACTCAAGAACGGGTTTGACTCATCCATGGTAAACGAGCCATCGGAGTTCGAGCCATCGAAGTTTTACTGTACTCAGGTTCAATATAAGGAATGAATTTCATTTTTGTGGATATTATCGAGGTGTAAACTCCGGCGAATCACTCACAAACTGTATGAAGACCTTTGGGCTTCATGCTAAGTTTGTAAGTGTGTTACCCACTACACCACTGAGGCTTCTCACTTATACATACATGTTAAGGCTGGCACGACTAATCAGCTGATTAATCGATCGATAAAGTCCACAAAAACACAGATACATATCTTTGGGGTCTGGACTCGGGTGAGTGATCATGGGCCAATAAGTAGTTGTGATGGCTATAATACCTCTTTACGGTCCGTAAAGGGACATTATAGCCAACGTACATTTATTTATTAGCTTTCTAGACATGACCATAAAAGGGCATTATAGCCATCACAACCATGTTTATTTATTAGCTTTCTAGACATGATCACGCTTCTTTAACACGTTGGGTTAGTGTTCAACCATGTTTAATGTGCAATAAAAAATTTTTCAAGAGGTCAGCTGGGCCCATGATCACTCAACTGAGTCCAGGCCCCAATTTTCTGAAGTATCTGTGCATAAAAATGGCTATCTTAACTGATTTGCTTTTAATTGATTATATGTATTTCATTTCTATTTCTGTTGCAAACATGTACCCCTAGTATACATAATTGTTCAAATATTTGGACAAGTATAATTTACTTCAAAATGTTGTGTGAAAAAAAGCTAGATGAGTGGCAAAAAGTTTAGTCCCTGATAAGATGCCATATTCTGCACCATCTAATCTAGGTCCACAGTTTGCTCAGGCCTGTCTGTCAGAAAACATTCCATAAGGTATAACATACGGTCAGAGCAACACAGAAAGGTAAATTTATGACTATTAAATCTTCAAAGATCACTAATCAGTTATCAATCACAATGGCAGGACTAATAATCGATTATCTTTTCTATTCCAATTAGCCAGCCCTAGTACACTTACAATTTGAGCATAGCTCCATAGGAAGTGAGTTTTCGTTCCCCTGAAAAATAAGAGAAATGGTGTAAATATTAAGTACAAATATCGCTAAAGATCAGGGGCCAGTTGTTCCAAGCATCATTAGCTTAACGAGCTTGTTAGTGGTCAAATTGTTAACTGTACTAGCAAGTACAATATCGAAAATTTTGGTATGTTTGCTGAAAACATGTGCGCAGCTTCTGCTGATATTTTTTCAGCAAAAATATTAGCATATTTGCCATAATAAATTATTAAAGTTTTAACGATATGTTAACTGGCCCCAGGAAGACTATAATTAACCCTTACCCTGCAGCATAACTTAACCCTTATCTTGCTGAAAATTCATTTAAGCCACACCCATTTCTGTCTATTAACCAATCAAATTACTTGATGTAATTTTTTCATACAGTTTCATAAGCTGAATGTCAAACAGTGTAGATCCTGATCAGATGGCTTCTTCAGAAGCCATCTGATCTGGATCTACTCTGTTTGCAAAGATATGGGTTGTCATGAACAGCAAGATAAGGGTTAAGTTAGCAACATCCATTTACATTTCAATCAATCAAATTACTTCATGTAATTCATGTAATTCATTCATTCAAGTTTGCAAACTAAATGACAAACCATGTAGATCCTGATCAGATGGCTTCCATCTGATCTGGATCTTCACTGTTTGCAAAGGTAAGGGTTGTTGTTGTAAGAGAAAATTTCAGAAAAATATGTTGTGGGTACTTGTTAGAATTGCCTCATTGAGGCGATTCTAACAACAGAATGACATGATAGGAAAACACCCTAAAATTATCCTAAGTTCAAACTAGAGCGTGCAGTCTATGGCACGCCATCACAAATCCCCGCCAAATAAAACCCTGTTGTCGCATGCACTGGTTGGTGTAATTGTGTGCATCTTATCATAAGGAACAAGAACAGGTCTTGCGAAACTCAATTAGTTCAGTTTTACCATGACATTGTGAGCAATCTGGATGGGGCCACAAACCGTGGCCACAAACAGACTGACTTGATTATCATGGACTTCGCTAAGGCCTTTGACAAGGTACCTCACAGGAGGCTACTGTATAAATTGGATTACTATGGGATAAGAGGATCCACACACAGGTGGATTAGCTCATGGCTCTCAGGGCGCTCACAACAAGTTGTACTTGATGGCCAAGCGTCTGATCCAGTCCCTGTTTTATCTGGGTTCCCCCAAGGTTCGGTCCTTGGACTGGTCCTTTTCTTGGTATTCATTAATGATCTCCCTGATAACATCAGGTCATCTGTCCGTTTGTTTGCTGATGATTGTGTCCTTTATAGGAATATATACCGTATTTCGGCGTGTATAATACGCACTTTTTTCTCTCAGAAATATGAAATCAAAACTGGGTGCGTGTAATGTAACAGAACACAAAACTTCCAACATTTTTCCAAGCGTTGTCGAAGTTTTACGGTCGCGAAATCTAATGACAATCGCGAATTTACTACAAAAAAATCTTGTTAGACCGACTTAAACGATAAGCAGATAGTTTTGGATACCTAGCAAGCCCCTGAATATATTTTCTTACCTGGAAACTGTAATTACTTATTTTTGCTTCAGAAATTTGACTTTATTAATGTAATAACGAATGAAAGAAAAACCTGAATCTATATATATATTTGATTGACAGCTAAGTAAGGGAAGCAACTATGCGTAACTTTAATTTGAGCCGGGGCATTAATTTCCTACAATTTAACACGTGCGTCGCCGCGAAGAATCAGACCCGCCTATGCACCCATATAGTCTGACCAGAAATGTTTTAGTTTTCCTTAGATTGCACATTGAACACTGATAAGACTGCACGAATGCGCAGGCTGAGTGAGAGGTCTAGCTGGAGACACATGAAAATTATAAAGATTTCTCTTCCTGGACAAAAGAGCAATCCTTAGAGCGTTCAGCAAAGTTTGATAAGACTGCAAAAATGCGCTGCGCTGTGCTGCTCTGAGCAGACGGACTGTGCAGGGCGCATATGTAAATTGAATAGATTTCTCTTGCTGCATGAAGGAGCACAACGAAATTTGATAGGGTGCGCGAATGCGCAGGCTGCTCGGAGCAGACGGTCTTTGCAGGGCGGACATGTATTTTGTAGAGATTTCACTTGCTGCACGAAGGAGCACAGCAAACTTTGATAAGACTGTGCGAATGCGCAGGCTGCTCTGAGCAGACGGTCTTTGCAAGGCGCACATGTAAATTGTAGAGATTTCTCTTGCTGCACGAAGGAGCATTGGGCCCTTAGCTATCGTAACAGTTCACAAGGAACTGATCAGACTGCGCGACTGCACAGGCGGCTCTGAGCAGACGGTCCTCAATGTGAATTGTAGGAAATTATTCCAAACAATATGACTGCTTGTAATTTAGAAGAGTCACTTCAGTATAAAAATATTCCATTTGCCTTTTTGTATATAATTAAATGAAGCATTGCAGTATGACATGCTATCAACAGTGATTGGTGTTTATTGCACTGAGGTGTGAATTTCACAACAAACGGATTTAGAATACTGCAGTTGAGAAGGTGCTAATTATTGGACATGTCAAGCGACTCAAAACTCTAGAAAACTGTGCCTAATATACAAACATTTTGTAATCCCCAAGGGGGGTGTCATAACAAAGACTTATTTTAACACTCTGGGTCTTGGAAATTATTTTTTTGTCAAATAAAACTATTTTTTCATTATTTTTTTTCACAAGATAGAGAGAACAGTACCCTTAGAAATGACCCTTGTCACACTTCAATTATGTCTTTTGGCGATGAGATTGGGGAAAAACTTACGATAATTTGTCTTTTATTCCCACCAAGAAAAGTAAACAAAACACATTTACACTTGTAATGTCACATTGCCATACACCGAATTCGTTTAAGTCTGGAACAGGGAACCAACTTTTACCTGTGGGGCATCTGGGTAAAACTGAAGCGTGTTATATATACGAACTTATTTTTTTTCCGCCGATCAGACACTGAAAATCGGGTGCGTATTATACATGAGTGCGTGTTATACACGGCAAAATACGGTATTCTTCTTCTGACTGTCTTATTCTACAAGATGACCTGAATCAACTAGCACAGTGGGAGGCCGATTGGCAGATGAAGTTCAATGTGGCCAAATGTCATTCAATGAGGGTGTCGCGACACCCTCCTGACAAACAAATTAAGTTTGACTATAAACTACACCAGCAAATCTTGGAGCAGGTTCAATCCGCCAAATATCTTGGTATCACCATCACTGATGATCTTGATTGGGGTCAACACGTTTCAGAAATAACATCAAAAGCAACTAGGACTTTAGGATTCCTTAGACGAAACTTGGCTTTTGCACCTAGGCAGACAAAGGATGTTGCATATAAAACATTGGTTCGCCCTCAGCTAGAATATGCATCACCCATTTGGCATCCCTATGTTAAAACTCAGATTCAGCAGGTGGAGAAGGTGCAGAGGACAGCTGCTCGATGGACCTGCCGACGATGGCGCAATAGAAGCAGCGTCGGTGACATGCTTAACGAGCTAGAATGGCCGTCCCTAGAGGCCCGTCGTGAGCAGTCCTCTTTAACCTTCTTCTATAAGATACATTCAGGTACAGTGGCCGTTAATAAAGATAAATACTTGACCCCTGTGACAGTTTCAACTCGAACAAGGGCATCAAAAGTAAACAACTCACAGTATCACAGGTACCAGTCCTACAGTGATGCCCTGAAAAATTCCTTCTTCCCTAGGACTATTCCCCAGTGGAATAGTCTTCCCTCTTCTGTGGTGAATGCTAAGACTGCAGAGGAGTTCAAAGCCCATACAGTGTAAGATTGAGACTCAGAGGTATACGTTTTAGTATACCTCTGTTATTCAGATTGTAAATAGTTTTAAGGACTCATCCAGTGACTTCTCTTTTTTTTTTTTCTTTTTTTTTTTTAAGCTAAATTCTAAATTTAGCTACGCACCCAACTGAGGTAATGGCCAAATATGACCGACTCAGTATAAGAAGATAGATAGATAGATAGAACACATATGGTTTTGGGTTGGGGATCTGAATTGTTTCTGAAATATATGTCCTTTTTTGAAGTTGAGGGGTGGGGCATGGCCACAGTGCAACCCAGGGGTCACCCTAGTTGGCGTAGCTAAATGCAACTTATCATAAAATAAAAACAAGAATATATATGGTTAAGGGCTTGGGATCTGAATGGTTTCTGAGATATAAAGCCGTAATGAAATGGAGGGAGTGCAGCACGCCACCAGCGCACCCTGGGGGACCTAATGGTTGTTGTCACTGAAAGTGTCTTGTCATAAGGAACAGGAATATATATGGTTTAGGGGTGGGGATCTGAATGGTTTCTTAAATATATGTCCTTTCATGAAGTGGAGGGGTGGGGCATGGCCCCAGCGCAACCCAAAGGTCACCCTAGTTGGCATCTCTAAATGTGTCTTATCATAAGGAAGTACCCGGAGAAAAACCACCTGACCTTCCGTTACAGAACTTGGCGTCTCACATGTGACCCGAGCCAGGCTCGAACCCACAGCGGTGAGAGACCTAATGATTAAGAGACAGCGCTCTTATCCACTAGGCCACAGAGGCCCGTTACTTACAGAACTTTGTTGAATAGTATAGGATGCAATATTTTCTCATGTTGACTTAGAAATCATAATCAGTAAGCAGCAAGAAGGATATTTCTAGGCATACCACCAGTAGAACTTACATGTTCAAACCTGTGGATAAAGCACAGCTAAGGCTTAAATGTTTTGCATATGCAAAGCAGGGGGAAGAATGAGAGGCACAAACTGCATCTGCTGATATAGAAGACAGATGCTGCAATTGTGATATTGGGAACTCAGCCATGATTCACTGATTCGGGAAGTCTTCTGGAATAAGTTAAAGTGATGCTATGAAAAAGCACCTATCCGAAGAACAAATACAGGGGCTGGCCAAGGGTTTTTCAACTACATGTACATATAATAAAGCTTCTAAGAATAGTTTTCATAAGAAAACTGTAAATATGATCCCAAGAACCCTTTGGCTTGAAAATGAGGTCAGTTACATTGAGGTTTTGTTATGTTGCCATGATAAACTGTACCAAGTTTGACCAGAACTGTTCCCCAACCCCACCCACCCCAGCAACAAATAGACTCCATGGCATAGTGGGTAAGGACACTTACTCTTAATCATTAGGTCTCACACAGCTGTGGGCTGTGGTTTGAGCCTGGATTGGGTCACACGTGAGGCACCAAGTTCTGCAAGGGAAGGTCAGGTGTTTTCCCTGGGTACTACACTTTTTGCCAACCTCTGACTAACAGTCCGCTCGAAATAATCTTGAAATAATCATGAATCCAAAACAAACAAACAAAAAAAAAAAAAAAAAACAAGAGGGGAGTGACGGGAGAGAAATGTTTTACGTGCAAATCCTGTTTGCATTGGCATCAGTGACTCATTTGTTTGTTTTGGAGTTTAACGGCACAGTCAACACTATTTTAGGCCATTTTTGAGTCAGTCATTTTACCTATAAACACTTTTCCTGTAAGCGGTTAACCAGTACAGTGCACATTATTTTGCCAGAAACTGACAACTGCCCTTCTTGAATCAGCCGGAGAGAATAACCGTAGAAAAGATTTTATGATCAATCTCCACGAAAGAATGTTGCCGATGCTGGCAGGTATCAAACCCACGTCCTGATCATCAATCAGACGTGCATCGGACTGAGCTACCGAGGCTGGCAGCGACTTAGCTTTGTCTGTTTGAGGCACTATATCTCCTATGAGTGGATTGTGAAAAAACTTACATGGTTATATCACTAAGTCACTGCATTTAGATGGCCTTTACATGCACAGGGATCAGCCTAGGCCCAGGAAGCAGGGAGAAGTGACTTCTCCCTCCAGCACTGACAGGGCGAAATGAGGGACAAGAGGGAGAAGTAGGACTCGAGAAAAACGACTAATTTACAGAAATTGTCGAGCCGATTTTTCGGTAATTTCCGTAAATATCGTTGTTTATTTGCAATTTAGAAATAGTGTGCGGGTGTGATATCGTTGCAAATTACATACCAATGTTGCTGTTGCACTTGCTGAATGATTATGCACATCGGTATCTCGATTATAGCAGCAATAATCAGACATCAGATACTTATCTACTTTCATTTTCTCTACGTCCCGCTCACTTAGTCACTGAAGGGCGCTAAAGGGAAACAACCGATTTAATCTCACCTCAAGGTTATGAGTCATGTTGTGCAGTCGGGCGGGAGTTTCGATCTGTGCCACCGTGATATGCCGGCAAGATGCTGCAGGTGCAATGGGGCAGTTTTTTTTATATGTTCTTTTCATGTATCATATCCTATATTCCCTTTTTTCTAGTTCCCATCTTAGCGCCTGATCGGGACTTGACATCACGGTTTTTATTTGTTAAGGTAATCCTGTTAACCCATTTAGTACCAGAAACCCCAACACGGGTACCCTGGCAAACAGTGCAGGCCCAGACCAGACGCCGCAGAACGCGGTGTCTGATCAGGGCCTCCACTGTTTGCTAAAAGTTCAATTATTAACTTATTTTCCAAATAAATTTTCATGAAAACATAACCTGACACCCATAAATTTTGAATTGAACTCCTGCTATATATAAGGAGGAAAATTCCATTTCCATTTGGTAAAAAAGGGTTAAAGTCGCACCTCTATCTATCTATCTTATATTGATATGTAAAATGAGACGCACGTTTTTCATGCGTCAATCATATTGCCAAGATCAAAAAGACCGATCGTCTCATGCTGCGCAGACAAGTCTGATTACTCGAAGTCTAAGTGGCCATGAAATAAGATCAAAGATGCCGATCTGGACTAACCCGATTCACCTATTTACATAATTAACTTATCTGACAACTTGTGCTCAACGCTACAGGTGGTCAGTTTCTGACTCAAGCAATTAACACATGGAGTTAGATTATCAATTATCGTATTATCAATAGGTGTTTTTGTTATCAACTTTGTGCCTTTATCGATGGATATTACTTCGCATTTGAAAAGCCGATCCTGGAGACAAAGAGAAAAAAATTCGGAAAAAATAGGGCGAAGTCAGCTTCTCTTTTCCAGGCTGGTTAGGCGAAGTTCTTGAACTTCGGGCGAAGAAGTCGCCAGAATCGCCCCCCTCGGCTGATCCCTGCATGCACCTTATTTTCAAGGGCACAGGCCCCTAAAAAACTGTAAATTTGGGACCGAAAAGGGCCTGTCTGCACACTATCCAATATTTTGGTCAAGCTTCCTGACCACATACCAAACAAACCAAAGGTTTGATTACTACAGATTTTGCTGACCTTTACCTAATTTTCAAGGCTCCTGAAAATTGTTGATTTTCAGCACAGAATGTATTTTCTGTATCCCAACTTATGAAAAAAAATGATGAAATTTGGTCTAACTTGGTACATTTCTATATGTAGTTAATGTTATGTTTGTTTGGATCTGGAGGTATGGTGAAGATAAGCAAAAATTTAACTTTTTTTGGACCCATGTGTCCTTGAAAAGAAGATCCAGGTCATCCAAATCTACCAGTATTAAAATATGGCTGGAATTCATTGTTTGGATCAGGAGATATTGTGCAGATGGGGCAAAAAATGATTATCTTTGAAAATAGGCTGGACCCTTTTGACCTTGAAAAGTAGGTCATGGTCACAAAAATTTAGTCTGTTAATAGACCAAATTTGATTAGAGGTCATCATTTGGTCCAGAAGACATAAAGCAGAATGCAATGGGTAATCTTTGTTTTGTCTAGCTGTGTTGAGGTTTTACATCCCCTTCAACGGTTTTTATGTCATTTTGGAGATGTTGCATCCGATTTTTTTTAACTTTTACCCGACATTGAAACAAAATGACATCTCAAGCCCTACCGCCCATAGAAACCGCTAGGGTTCAAGGTGCAGTCTGACTCACATGAACTATTCCTGGGCAGGCTTAGACTTAAGTGGTCCACCAGTACTCAAATTTGGTCAGTTTCAATGGCAGCTCCATGCAACCCAACCTATTTCTCCAAGCCCCATTGGATGGGATGCAGAACAACCTTTGCACTAGTGTGACCAAGTCAGGGTCAGCAGAACCTATAAATCAAGTCTTTGGTAAATTATACCAAATTTGGCTGCAATAACTATTCATAAATTTGTTGAATTGAAAGCTATTTTTGGGACCAATTTGAATTTTTTTGGAATTTGGAAGCCTGTTATCCTGAAAACTAAGTTAGACCACTACAATCTTATGTAGGTTGTTGGTACATTCGGGTTATATTGATATGCTATACCAAGGTTCATACATTCATTCTGGAGACTGGATGCAAATCGGTCACCGCCCATTGGGGCATGAAAAAATAGATGGGTTGCATGATGCTTCCAAGTCGGACCATCCATGCTTATAAACCCTATTAGTTTCATTGGGTGGCAGACCTTGAGATGTCACTTCATCTCAATGTCGGGTAAAAGTCTCACAAAATTGGAAGCAATGTCTCCAAAATGACCTTTAAAGTGTGGGTGGGGACGTTAAACCTTAATCAAACAAACAAAACTGGATGCAGACAAGCTAATTTTGATACACATTAGACAGTTTTGGGGAGCCTGTGACCTTGAAAATGAAGTCATGGTCATATTTTGTCTGTTCTTAGTGGTGTGCTTAGTACAAAATGTGGAACACCTTGCTGAATAGTCTATAATACATGTAGTTCCCCATCCCCTTTGGTGGGGGGACAAAACTATTATAGACTCATTTGGCAAGTTCCTCCATATATAGTACTTCTTTTTGACTCTACCAAGCTGATTGGCCCCTACCCCTTGAGGCTTGAAGAAACAAATCGGCTGCATGATGCTTCCATGCAGAGCTGAAACCTACTGCACACGAGTACTGGTAAATTGCTTAGAGGATCCAAGCCTGCCAAGGCAAAGTGGTGCGGGTCGGTCCGTCCATGCTTATAAACCCTATTTGTTTCATTTGGCGACAGGGCCTGAGATGTCATTTCATCTCAATGTCGGCTAAAAGTCCCACAAAATAGGAAACAATGTCTCCAAAATTACCTATATAGTGTTGATGGGGATAGTAAACCTCAAATCAAACAAACTACCAAGCTGGAAAAAAAGTTTTAATTACAAGAACAAGCATGTTTTTTTTCCCAAATATTTCTGTTGCTTGATTGAAAAACAATGTGATTTTTTCCAAAGATGGGTGGTGCAAAATTAACAAAGTGCAAAAAAGTGACACATTTTAGCATAGTTAGATTTCCAACCCTTGCCAGTTCTATGCCTAAACCTTTAGTTTAGAATCTGTTAATAAAAGATCATGGATCAGATAGATATCATATGGATGAACCCCACCCACCCAGACCTCCCAATGAAATATTGACTAAATTATATACAACTAATAAAAACTTTTTTCAGTATATAACAAAGTTTTGAAAGTAGTATAGTATCTGATGAAAAAGAATAATTTTAAAAGTAGAAAAGAAATACAAATGTACTTACTATTGAACAAAATTTAATATTATTGCTGGCTGTCAGCACTTTTAGGTCTGGTGACAGCCGGCTGTCACTAGACCTAAAAGTCTGGTGCCAGCAGGCTTGGAAGTGTCTGCTGACAGCCAGCTGGCACCAGGGTGTTTTTTTTCTTCCAAGTAAAATTTTATGGGCAAAACCTGTAAAAGAGAACATGGGTATCCTTTTTTTTCTCAATTTCTGCATTCAAGGAAGCATACAGTAACTACTTGTCTCATGTCACAGAGCTTTTACAGAAAATCCCCCACACCCCACATTAATATGCAGACTCCAGTCATTGATAACTGCATGTACTTGCTCAAAAGGAGGTAGAATTCTGTTGCTTGACAAAGAAACATTGTGATTTTTCCAAAAGATCAGAGGTACAAAATTCACAAGTGCAAATAAAAAGAAATATTTCAGCATAGTTTGGCAGTATGCAGAAACATTTCCAAGCCTGACCAGTTACACACCTCAACCTTTAGCTCCCCAACTAATTCCTACAGGACTAGAGAGATATGGAAGAATCCCACCCACCTAGACCTCGCCATGAAATATTAACTATATTATATATATATCTAATAACTTCCATTTTTACTGTTCAACAAAGTTCTGGAAGACCACCACAACCTATTAAAACTATTAATGGGGTCCAAAGCAGAAACTGTGTTAGTTAAACAACTGTGTTATAGCCAAACAAAAATGAATAGATTATATAAAAAAATGACCATTTTTTTATATAATCTATACATTTTTGGGATCCATCTTGAAACTGTGTTATATCCAAAACCATGATATAATGAACAGTGTTATAATGAGGCTGTGGTATAGTATCTTGGAAAAAGAAAAAAAAAATTAAAAGTGGAAAAGAGTATACAAATAGCCTAACTATTGAACAAATATTATTGCTGGCTGTCAGCAGACTTCTTTATAAACGTCAGTTCTAGCAGTAAGGGTCTGAAACACCTCTGTGATTTCTACAGAGCCTAACTGGGGGAATAGTGTTTCCTCCAGCCATATTTAGCATGGTGCGGCGCCATGCCCTTTTTCAGACAGAGCAAATGTTGCCCTACATTTTGGTACAAAAATCACTGAAAATGACCAAAAAGTAACAAAGTTATGTCTGTTTCAATAAGGACTATTTTAGACACTTTTGAGCAATAAATTGTTGCCTGTTTGACAGTCCACCTTTATGGTTGACTGCTAATCCCTGTTTATTGCGTTAATTATGTCACTTTAAGAAGTAATAACTGTGTTTTGATAACAAGTATGAGTGACACTAATTAAGCAAGTGAAGTGAGAAAGTGTGCCTGACCAGTGTTATCATGTCAGTGTTTGTGTGTATTAGAGATTGGAGCTGTGGCCAAACATGTTCCAATTTTATCTTGTTTGTATCAGTGATCAGCTGGCTTACAACTTCTTGTCACCAATGGTCAATGCAACATATCTCTTCTTAGTGTAAAAAAGACAGGCAGTTAGTTTGTTTGAGGTTAGCATTGAATATAATGGGTAAGAGAAGGATCTTTAGAGATGTGCCCTTTTAGCAAGGTGCTGTATGTGAATGTGCCATTTCGTATTTAAAGTGCCCTTTTTACATATTTTCATGTACTGAAGTGCCCTTTTTCCTGACCAGTGCCATGCCCTTTTTAGGAGCAGGGGGAAAACACTTGGGAACAAGGTCATCTGTTGTGAAGCGTGATAGCTCAGTGGTTAGTGCACTTGCCTCGGATGCTAGAGGCGCCTGGTTCGATCCTCGGCGGCGGTGATTATTTCGGTGTCCAAACATGCTCCATTGGCATCACTTGCATGGATGAATGTCAAAAGTGCAGCCTCCTTCGGATCGGGGCGTTAACTGGAGGCCCCCTGTTTTTGTTTGTTTGATTTGAGGTTTAACGTCCCCGTCAACACTGTAAAGGTCATTTTGGAGACGTTGCTTCCAATTTTGTGGGACTTTTACCCGACATTGAGATGAAATGACATCTCAAGCCCTGTCGCCCAATGAAACCAATAGGGTTTATTAGCATGGACGGTCCGCCTCGCACCGCGGTTCCTGGACAGGCTTAGATCCTCTAAGCTGTTTACCAGTACTAGTGTGCGGGCCGGATTCAGCTCTGCGTGGAAGCATCGTGCAGCCCATATATTTCTTCAAGCCCCTATGGGCGGGGGCGGCGGCGGCGGAGGCCCCCTGTATATTCTTTTCTTTCTTTCTATTGATACTGTGTCGGTCACATTTGACCATTACCGCAGGTGTACATTACATACACTCCAGGTTTGCAGGATGAAAACCTACACAGTAATCATGTAATTACGTTAAGGTTCTTTAACCTGCACAGGGGATGGTTCTCCCTGCACAGGAAGCCTCCAGTTAACGTCCCGATTCAAAGGATGATGCTAATGGAGTGTGTTCTGATACCGAAATTTTATCCCCGCTGTCGGGGATCGAACCCGAGATCTCTAGCATCAGAGGCAAGTGCACTAACCACTGAGCTATCAAGCTCCCATATAGGCTTTCATCCTGCAAACATAAAGTGTATGTAATGTACACCTGCGAGTAATGGTCAAATTTGACCGATCGCAGTATAAGTAGAAAGAAAGAAAGCATATATAAAGAAGGTGACCGATTTTTTTAGGTTACCCCACCCACCATTTTAACAATGGTTTTTGCATCTGAATTCACGTCGGGAATTTCAACAATCTATAACCTTCATATCTGTTTTTATATTCATGATTTGAAAAATACATGTTTATATTTTTATCAAAATCCCTTATGTTCATCTAAAACCAAAACATACCATGTTTGCACTCGAAAATTAGATGCTGATTTTGATCGCTTTCCTGTATCAACATCCGGGCTGTTAGCAGCAATTTTCGCGGTGCTACGAGTTACCGATCAACTGTAGGATCCAAACTCCCCAATTCTGTATTCCGAAGGTCCATCAAGACCGAGGGTCACCACTGATTGGGAGTATGGTAGGATCGGGACGTGTGGCTTAGTGGCATTGATGCTCGAGGCCCCGGTTCGATTCCCGGTAGCGGTAATAAAATTGCGGTGTCCGAACATGCTCCACTGGTATCATTTGCAGGGATGAATGCCACAAGTGCACAGTCCTTCGGATCGGGACGTTAACTGGAGGCCCCCTGTGCAGGGAGAAACGTTTCCCATTGTTTCTATTATTTTGTCTGATATTATTTATTTCTCTCTGTACCTCTAAATGCGTTTTTTCTGTATGACTATATAATTTTTATTCCCTATACCCCACCTTTTGTACTGTAAAACTGGGCTTTACAGGGGTATACATTATTTTCTTACTTCTAGTCAAAAAATATATTTTGGGTCCTTATAAGAGCCGCCTTGCCAAGGCGGTTCTAACGAGTTTCCACAATCTTAAGTGTTTTGCAAGATATATGAAAGATATAAAAACTCTGTGTCTGAAAACTTCCATTTTTTTGGTGATAAACATTACGAAAACAGTCCTATTCAAATATATTGAAAAAAATTTACCACCAAAAAATGAAAATTTTCGGATAAAGGTTTGCTGTCCTTCCTATTTCTGCTCTAAATCCAAATCGTGGGAGCCCGTTTAACACGCCTAGGAGAGACGGTTCTAACGAGTACCCACAAGCTATGTTTTTGAGCAGAAATAAGAAACAAAATATATACCCCTGTAAACCCCAGTTTTACTATACACAAGTTGCGTTTAAGGGAGTGAAACTTTAGTGATGACTTTTGGCGTGTTTTCGATATGTCTCCTAATTGAAAATAAATTGACTTTTCATGTGGGATATAAATTTGCAGGCCGATTCCTCTCTCTCTCTCTCTCTCTCTCTCTCTCTCTCTCTCTCTCTCTCTCTCTCTCTCTCTCTCTCTGTCTCACACACACACACACACACACACACACACACACACACACACACACACACACACACACACACACACGTTTTATGTGGGATATAAACGTGCATGTCAAAATTCAGATTCTATTAATTGATCCAGTCCATGTTGTAATAATAAATCTTTCCTTGCGGTGGTTTCTTTAATATGGGTCACAAAGGAAAACCTGTATGCTTTGCGAAAGACAAGCCTGTGCATCAGTGCCATTAGTAGTGTAATAAACCTTACCAAATCAGTACATGTTATTGAGCAGATCTTCTCAAAGACCGTTTTTATCTTGGTCGGTGTGGGACCCATCAATACCTGTAGGTTAATTGTATCGATTCCTGATCATTGCCCTCACTTCCATTTAACGTCCCCGTCAGCACTATTTATGTCATTTTAGAGATGTTACTTCCAGTTTTGTGTCTGGATGTTACTTCCAGCCTTTACACTACACTTCCTCATAATCTTATAAAAGAAAAACTTAATGATTTAATTGAATGGACATTTCATAGGGAAGAATCTCTCTATCTTGCATATAATGTAAGAAATGCTTTTTTTCACTTCTGAAGAGCATAAAAATTATACTTTATGGTCATGTCTACTTGACAATATTTACCTAAGATTTGGTACTAAGTTATTTAGACAAGTTGTGGGTATTCCGATGGGTACTAATTGTGCACCATTTGTGGCTGATCTGTTTTTGTTTTGTTATGAGAGAGACTTCATGATGTCCCTTTCTGCTGAAAACCAGTCTGAAATCATTGAAGCTTTTAGTTCCACTTCTAGATATTTGGATTGAAGTATATAAGAACTGTCAGTCAAAAGTTCTAGGAGGAGCTCAGAATATCAAATGCATGTTTGCATGCTGTAGTATGATTATTAAGCGGTGAGCACTCGAATAGAATAGTTGAAGTAAACCAATGGTGTTCCTTTAATTGCACCCCACAGAAAAACATTACAATGGCGACGAGGATGGGATTTTATTAACGGACTCAAACCAATGTTTGTCTTGTGGAAATAAAATTTTGTCGAACCAATGAAAAAAAAATGTGAAAACAAACACGTAAATTAAAAACAAGTGTAGTTAAAACAAGAAAAGAAATCAATTATGGCGACAAAATTGGATATTTCGAGTCCAGGACATTTTCGTGTCACAGGAGAACAAACGAATTTAAATAAATAATGGGAACAGTATCTCAAACGGTTCGAGTATTATATCAAGGCCGCAAACATTACCAAAGATGAGCAAAAACGTGCTCTTTTATAGCATGTCGCTGGGGCAGAAGTGCAGGACATTTTTGAAGCATTTGAGGACCCAGGTACGACCTATGATGGGGCCACAACATTGCTCTCAGACTACTTCAAACCAAAGAAAAACATTTCTTATGAACGTCATGTGTTTCATAAAACAACACAAACCAAAGATGAAACAACAGATAACTATATCGTAAGGTTGTCAAAACTTGCTATTTCATGTGAATTTACGGATCAGAAAGAAAAAATCCGAGACCAAATTGTAAACGGATGTCACTCTACCAGACTGAAGAAAAAGTTACTGGAAGAACAAAACTTGACTCTTGATAAACTACAATCAATAGCCAGGACTTTCGAACTTTCAGAAACGCACTCGAAAAAAATGGAAAGCCACGACACCCAAAGTTAATGGCACCACTACTGAGGCAGAGGAAGTAAACCGGGTTCGAACCAACCGCCGTGGACGTGGACGATCGAGTAACGGGGCTAGACCGAAACAAACTACCAACCCACCCTGAACACAGCCGACACAACCGAACAGAAACCCAAAATCACACCCATCTCAACATAAACGTAACCAACCAGGACGCAGATACGGGGTTGAAACAGCTTTGTGCTACCGGTGCGGAGAAACTGGTCATTATGGAAATGCCTGTGAAAAGACAAAAAGAGTTACTTGTTTTGCTTGTAATGGTAAATATCACTTTTCTCACATGTGCAAATCAAAAAGGGAAAATGTCAATGTGCTTATGGATATTGATAATTCCAGTGGGAATGAAAGGGATGAAATTTTCACTCTTAAAGGTAAGAACGACGCCACTTTTTCTTTGACAGTTGAAGGGAAGATAATTAATTTCTTAATTGATAGTGGGGCATCAGTAAACGCAATTGACAAAAGCATATATGAGCAGATAAAAACACAAGAAACTACTTTACACAATTCAGAAGCCAAATTTACCCTTATGGCGAGACCTCACCCTTAAAACTATATGGCAAAACAAAATTACACTTGCAAATTGGCCAATCTACACACCCTGTAGAACATCAAATCATACATGGTAAAGGTAAAGTAGAAGTAAAACAAAGATCAGGAATCGATACAATTAACTTACTCCACCCATCAAAGACACCAAAGGGAAAGAAACACAAACATTAAGCGACCAGACCATAATGGAAACCTAAACTAAGGAAGGCCATAAGGACAGTTACTTTCCCACAAAATGGCCATATGGCCATCCAAAATAAAAAGACACAAGTGATACACACAGTAAGTAACAAACAACAACTAAAATAAATCGCCACAGAAGAACTGCCTTGGAACGGTCAGTGGAAAGATTTCCACTGGGGTGGAGGGGGGGGGGGCTTAAATCGATTTTACGTGGCCACAATCCTCGCCCTTACTTCCGTCGCGATTTCGACAAATAATTTGTTCAGTCCGCATGAAGGCCTCCTAACTCATCAGTGCAAAATCTCCGTGAACACAAATAATCAAAGAACCACAGAGGTGAGACAACGGTGGGGACTCTACAGCAAGAAACCACTGAAATGCTGGAGCAAAAGAAAACCAACAGTTAGACTCCGATGGGCCCGACCAGAGACAGAGCATCAGGCTCCAACCCCCCAGTGGAATTCGTTTCCGCTGACCGTGCCAAGGCGGTTCTTCTGTCGTGGTCAAAACAAAACTCCCTGAATACCACACCTATAAAATACCAAAATCTTTGCAAGTCAGAGATATGCAACAGAAGGCAAGTATTAAATTTTATGCCAATAAAACAAAACCCCCAAATTTTAGGAAATTTACATCAGGCCAAAATGTGCTAATATTAAGACAAGAAAAGGGGAAAATTTTGCAAAATTGGCGTAACAAGGTTTATAGGGTCATTCAGCAAAAGGGGTTATCTGTCAAACTTCAAGGAGAAAGTGGTGAAGTTCTGTATCGTAGTGTTAATCATGTGAGACCATACTATTATCCAGCCAGTGTTGTACAACAAACATCTAGGATAATAAATCAGAGAGAACTCAGAAACAGAAAAACACTGAAGTGTCCAATCAGATATCGTGATGATTGAAAGACCTAACACTTCTTGTGTGGCAAGACAGTGACATTTAATAACTATATCAATTACCTTTCAAAGACAAGATGTATTTTAATATTTTCAAAACAAGAACTGCTTTGAACAGTCTAGAAATAATTAACAATAACTGTTGAAATAAATGGTTTGGCAGTTCAATTTCAATCTTTCATTAAATGTCGACACCAAACTGCGACGTACATGAACTTTATCAAATTACATTCTGATGCTTACTAAGCAATTATTTTCCGTAATTGATATGTTTGCCTTTTTCTCCCATTCAGAATGAGAAGCGATGTCAGCTATTTTTTTTATATAATATATATGTTGTTTTTTTTTCTTCTTTTTTTTCAAAGTAGGAGAAGAGTGTAGTACATAAGAACTGTCAGTCAAAAGTTCTAGGAGGAGCTTAGAAAATGAGATGCATGTTTGCATGCTGTAATATGATTATTAAGCGGTGAGCACTCGAATATAATAGTTGAAATAAACCAATGGTGTTCCTTTAATTGCACCCCACAGTAAAACATTACATGGATGCTTTATTAAATATTGATAATACCTATTTCGATGGTTGGATCAGTCAGATTTACCCCCCAGAACTTCAGTTAAATAAAGCAAATTCTTCTGATACCGAGGCCCCGTTTTTGGATTTACATCTATCTATTGTAGATGGGTTTGTTTCGTGCAAAATTTATGATAAACGCGATGACTTTGATTTTGAGATTGTAAATTTTCCTTTTTTGGATGGTGATGTTCCTCATGCGCCATCCTATGGCGTTTATATTTCGCAATTAATTCGATTTGCCAGAGTGTGTAGTCATGTAACTGACTTCAACACTCGTAATAAATTGTTAACGGCTAAACTTCTTAATCAGGGTTATCGGTACCATAAACTTCGCAAAGCCATTTCAAAATGCTCATCGGAGTCTAACTGTTGGTTTTCTTTTGCTCCAGTATTTCAGTGGTTTCTTGCTGTCGAGTCCTCACCGTTGTCTCACCTCTGTGGTTCTTTGATTTTTGTGTTCACGGAGATGTTGCACTGATGAGTTAGGAGGCCTTCATGCGGACTGAACAAATTATTTGTCGAAATCGCGACGGAAGTAAGGGCGAGGATTGTGGCCACGTAAAATCGATTTAAGCCCCCCAGTGGAAATCTTCCACTGACCGTTCCAAGGCGGTTCTTCTGTGGCGATTTATTTATGTTGTTGTTTGTTACTTACTGTGTGTATCACTTGTGTCTTTTGGTTTTGGATGGCCATATGGCCATTTTGTGGGAAAGTAACTGTCCTTATGGCCTTCCTTTGTTTAGGTTTCCATTATGGTCTGGTCACTTAATGTTTGTATTTCTTTCCCTTTGGTGTCTTTTATGGGTGGAGTAAGTTAATTGTATCAATTCCTGATCTTTGTTTTACTTCTACTTTTTAAATCGCGTCATTCTGATTTAATTTCAAAATTCAATATTGGACTTAAATCTCTTCTGCAACAAGGTCTATCGGAACCCGAATTTTATGATGACTTAGTATATAAATTCAGAAAAATATATAACCGCAATGACTTCAGCACCCAATTTTGTAAAATTATTTTTCGATATAAAAAGATTGGGTACAACATAAATGTTATACGACAGACTGCATGCATGGTAGTTAACCCAATGACGGTTGACAACTTTTTGCCCTATTTGATTTCACGCCGGTGGGTCAGGCCTCAGATTCTATGACTGTTCCAACGTAAAGGCTTATTGAGAAATAGAGAGATCTAATTCAAGGTAATGTTGGTTGGTGCCTGATGCTCTGTCTCTGGTCGGGCCCATCGGAGTCTAACTGTTGGTTTTCTATTGCTCCAGCATTTCAGTGGCTTTTTGCTGTCGGGTCCTCACCGTTGTTTCATCTCTGTGGTTGTTTGATTATTTGTGCTCACAGAGATGTTGCACTAATGAGTTAGGAGGCCTTCATGCGGACTGAACAAATTATTTGTCTAAACGCGACGGAAGTAAGGGCGAGGATTATGGCCACGTAAAATCGATTTAAGGTCCCCCCCCCCCAAGTGGAATTCTTTTCCGCTGACCGTTCCAAGGCGGTTCTTCTGTCGTGGTTTATTTTTGTTATGGTTTGTCTTTGGGTGTTTGTGTCGCTTATGTTATTTTATTTTGGATAGCCTATTGGCCATTTTGTGGGAAAGTAACTGTCCTTTTAGCTTTCCGCTGTTGGTGTTTCTATATGGGTCTGTTGTTTCATGTTAGTGTGTCTTTTCCGGCCCTTTGGTGTCTCTGATGGGAGCTGTGGGTTGATTGTATCGATTCCTGATAATTGCCTCCACCATTATTTTGTGGAATTTTTACCCGACATTGAGATGGAATGACATTTCAAGCCCTGCCGCCTGATGAAACCAATGGTGTCGAGTCATCACCGTTGTTTCATGTATGTGGTTATTTGGTTTTTGTGCTCACGGACCGCGCGTTTTTTTAGACCTTATGCATTTCCTCCTGGGGGTGACAGTAGGTGGTTCCCAAACCGTCTAAATCGCGACGGAAGTAAGGGCGAGGATTGTGGCCACGTAAAATCGATTTAAGCCCCCCCCCCCACCCCCCACCCCCCCCCCAGTGGAAATCATTCCACTGACCGTTCCAAGTGGCGGTTAATTTATGGTGTTGTTTGTTACTTACTGTGTGTATCACTTGTGTCTTTTTATTTTGGATGGCCATATGGCCATTTTGTGGGAAAGTAACTGTCCCTATGGCCTTCCTTTGTTTAGGTTTCCATTATGGTCTGGTCGCTTAATATTTGTGTTTCTTTCCCTTTGGTGTCTTTGATGGGTTGAGTAAGTTAATTGTATCGATTCCTGATCTTTGTTTTACTTCTACTTTGCATATTCCAGAACCAGTCCCTTGTATGTCATTTCTTTTACGTCTTGTGGGCATGCTGACAGATTCAGTCTCAAAAAGCCAAGGATTTACCCGACGCTGGGGTGGGGTGGCGTCTCGGGCCCTGTCGCCCGGTGGGGCCGGAGGGGTTTGTGTGCATGGACGGTCCGACTAGACCCATTTTGCATGGGCATGCTTGGAGCCTCTAGGCGGTTTGCCGGTGCCCGTGTGCGCTGTCGGTTCCGGCTCGGCTCGGAGGCGTCGTGCGGCCCAATCTGTTTCTTCAGGCTCCGATGGGTGGAGGCAAGAGTTACCGTAATGTCCGTTTTAAATAGGCGAGCTGAATCACGCCCTATAAAACTCTTTACACGTTCTTCTTAAGGACACTAACCATGCATTTTTGTCGCACCTGCTTGTAGCAGAGTGCGACATAGGCGTCCGCTTTTTCGACCGTTCGTCCGTCCGTCTGTAAACATTTATGTCGAAGTTCGACATTTACGTCAAAGTTTGTATTGCAATCAACTACAAGACTACACAACAACCCAACCCTGCATGAAACATGCCCCTGACCTTCTGACTTGGCAGGAACTTTGACATGATGACCTTGACCTATATTGTGCACTCCAGTGACTTTGACCAAGATGCCGAGTTCGACATACGCCAAAGTTGGTATTGTAATCAACTATAAGACTAAATAAGCAAAGTAGAAGTAAAACAAAGTTCGGGAATCGATACAATTAACTTACTCCACCCATCAAAGACATCAAAGGGAAAGAAACACAAACATTAAGCGACCAGACCATAATGGAAATCTAAACAAAGGAAAGCCATAAGGACAGTTACTTTCCCACAAAATGGCCATATGCCATCCAAAATAAAAAGACACAAGTGATACACACAGTAAGTAACCAACAACAACATAAATAAATCGCCACAGAAGAGCCGCCTTGGAACGGTCAGTGGAAAGATTTCCACTGGGGGGGGGGGGGGGTGCTTAAATCGATTTTACGTGGCCACAATCCTCGCCCTTACTTCCGTCGCGATTTCGACAAATAGTTTGTTCAGTCCGCATAAAGGCCTCCTAACTCATCAGTGCAACATCTCCGTGAACACAAATAATCAAAGAACCACAGAGGTGAGACAACGGTGGGGACCCGACAGCAAGAAACCACTGAAATGCTGGAGCAAAAGAAAACCAACAGTTAGACTCCGATGGGCCCGACCAGACCAGACCAGACCAAACCTTACATGAAACATCTCCCTGACATCCTGACTAGGCAGGCATATTTCAAGCTCCAGTGACTTTGACACAATTTACGTCGATGTTCCAGATCTCCTCAAACCACCAAATCTTGTATAGTGCTTCACCTAGATTTACTGACACTGTACGTACCTTCACATGTTGGTCTTGGCCTATATTTTGCGCTCCAGTGACTTTGACGACTCATTTTACGATGACGCTAGGTATCTCCTCAACTATAAGGCCTACAACCGCCATACCTTGCGTAGTGCTTCGCCTCATTGTACGGACTTAGTATGTACCTTGACTCGGTGACATTGACCTATTTTTCGCGCTCCAGTGACTTTTACACAGTTTACGTCGACGTTCAATAATTTCCCAACTGTAAGGCCTACAACCACTATACCTTGCACGGTGCTTCTCCTCGATGTACGGACTCTGCAGATACATGTACCCTGACCTGGTGTCCTATACATATA
The DNA here is from genome assembly GCA_963580285.1 of Lucinisca nassula. Taxonomy (NCBI): domain Eukaryota; kingdom Metazoa; phylum Mollusca; class Bivalvia; order Lucinida; family Lucinidae; genus Lucinisca; species Lucinisca nassula. Next base: position 25,658,635 of record OY757012.1, read on the forward strand.
CTATGCAGTCCAGTGACTTTGGCCTATTTTACGTCGAAGTTCCATATCTCCTCAAATATAAAGCCTATGACCGCCAAACCTTGCATAGTACTTCTCCTCAATGTACTGACTCAGCAGGTTCTCTGACCTGGTGACATTGAACCTATATTTTGCAATCCAGTGACTTATACACATTTTATGTCGAAGTTCCATATCTTCTCAAGTATAAGGCCGACAATCACCAATCTCAGCATAAGGCTCTCTGTCTCTGGTCGGGCCCATCGGAGTCTAACTGTTGGTTTTCTTTTGCTCCAGCTTTTCAGTGGTTTCTGGCTGTCGAGTCCTCACCGTTGTTTCATCTCTGTGATTGTTTGATGATTATTTGTGTTCACGGAGATGTTGCTCTGATGAGTTAGGAGGCCTCCATGCGGACTGAACAAATTATTTGTCTAAATCGCGACTGAAGTAAGGGCGAGGATTGTGGCCACGTAAAATCGATTTAAGCCCTCCAGTGGAATTCGTTTCTGCTGACCGTTCCTAGGCGGTTCTTCTGTCACGGTTTGTTAACGGTTTTGTTGTCGTTTGTTTTTTGGGTGTTTGTGTCGCTTATTATGTTATTTTATTTTGGATAGCCTATTGGCCATTTTGTGGGAATGTGACAGTTCTTTTGGCTTTCCACTGTTGGTGTTTCCATTAGGGTCTGTTGTTTCATGTCTGTGTGTCTTTCCATTTGGTGTCTCTGATGGGAGCTGTGGATTGATTGTATCGATTCCTGATCATTGCCTCTACTTCTAGTCTATTGGCTTCAGTACAAACATTACTAATGTGAGTGTTTCATCTTAAATCATTCGTGATTGTCACACCAAGGTATTTAATTCTTTTTTACATTCAAGGAGAGTTCCGTCCAATTCATAGCTAGCATTGATCTTTTTGAACCGCTCTCATATAAGTTGCATCATGTTACATTTACTGGGTTGGAACCGCATTCCCCCACTTCCTAGCCCAGCTATCCAATTTGTCAATATCATACTGAAGTTTCACTGTATCTTCCGAAGTTTTTATTTCACGGTTACAAACACAATCATCGGCAAAGAGCCTTATTTCTGAATCAATTTCCTGTGACATGTTATTTATGTAAAGAGAGATGAATTGTGGATTGTGGCCACGTAAAATCGATTTAAGCCCCCAGTGGAATTCGTTTCCGCTGACCGTTCCAAGGCGATTCTTCTGTCGCAGTTCATTTTTGATATGGTTTGTCGTTTGATGTTTGCGTCGCTTATATTATTTTATTTTGGATAGCCTTTTGGCCATTTTGTGGGAAAGTAACTGTCCTTTTGGCTTTCCGCTATTGATGTTTCCATTTACATGTTTGTGTTTCTTTCCCTATGGTGTTTCTGATGGGAGCTGTGTGTTGATTGTATCGATTCCTGATCATTGCCTTCATTTCTATTCTTCTTGACGATTTTGCCTCTGATGACCAAAACATCTAGGCATAGTGGTGGCCAAAAGCAACTACTAGTAGGACCAAAATGTATCGGGCGAAAACAGCTTGGGTCAAATTTCTAGTTCAAATTTCTAGGGCCAAGAACATCCGCTTATCAACGTGCCTCAAAACTTTACAGACAGTGGCGAGTCGTCCTTGATTTTTGGGACGAATCCGAGTTGTGTTTGGCCGTGAGTCATTTCGCCTTGAGGTTTGTGTGACGGCTCCACTATGCTAACACGCTTAAGCAGGAACTTGGTGGTTCCAAGGCCTATGAACTTCAGCCTTTAGCTGAAGAGAGAATTATAGTAGATAAACATATTCGTCATTCAGACACCAAGTTTGCTATGTGTGTTACCGAAGACCAAGACAAGCTTCCTACGCTATACTGGTTACCAAAACTTCATAAAAGAGCTTACAAAGCACGGTTTATTGCAAATTCTAGCTCTTGCACTACCACTGAACTTTCTAAATTATTAATTTCCTGTCTTACTGCTATTAAAACGCATGTGATTAAATGTTGTGATAAAGTCTTTGAAAAATCAGGAAGAAATCTGTTTTGGTCTAAAAAAATTCGAATGAGGTTTTAAATAAATTGAAATCCAGACAATTTCGTGCTTCAAGTCTGTCTACTTACGATTTTTCCACTCTTTACACTACACTTCCTCATAATCTTATAAAAGAAAAGCTTAATGATTTAATTGAATGGGCTTTCCACAGAGAAGATTCTCTCTATCTTGCATGTAATGTCAGAAATGCATTTTTCACTTCTAAAATGCATAAGAATTATACACTTTGGTCATGTCAGAAAGTGTTTGATGCCCTCACCTTTCTACTTGACAATATCTATATAAGATTCGGTACTAAGTTATTTAGACAAATTGTGGGCATTCCGATCGGTACGAATTGCGCACCTCTTGTGGCTGATCTATTCTTGTATTGTTATGAAAGAGACTTCATGTTGTCGCTTGGTGTTGTGCCGTGTGTCGGCCGTAAAACGTCTCCCCGTACATCAACCATAGTGCAGTTTATATTTTACTTTTGGTCCTTTGAGATCAGCGTGAATATTCTGAGAAATCAGAAATTAATTAATGGTTTAGACTCATATTCTAGACAGGTTTTTAATGGTTTGGACCCCATTTTGATTTATATCAGTCTTTGTATCGACTGCCTATTCGAAATTCGCATAATTGCAGTATTTGTTCCCTCTGGCTTTCTTTGCCGGATCATTCAAGGGTCACTGATGAGGCTTTATTAGCCGAAACTACGTAGTATGACCATCTTCTTTCTTATGAATGTTTTCGTTGCTCTTAAAGGAACTCATTTTTGATTTTTATTTTCATTGATAACCAATCTGAAGTTATTGAAGCTTTTAGCTCCACTTCTAGATATTTAGATGATTTATTAGATATTGATTATACCTATTTCGATGGTTTGATCAGTTAGATTTACCCCCCAGAACTTCAGTTAAATAAAGCAAATTCTTCTGATACCGAGGCCCCGTTTTTGGATTTACATCTATCTATTGTAGATGGGTTTGTTTCGTGCAAAATTTATGATAAACGCGATGACTTTGATTTTGTGATTGTAAATTTTCCTTTTTTGGATGGTGATGTTTCTCGTGCGCCATCGTATGGCGTTTATATTTCGCAATTAATTCGATTTGCTAGAGTGTGTAGTCATGTAACTGACTTCAACGCTCGTCATAAATTATTAACGGCTAAACTTCTTAATCAGGGTAATCGGTACTTGACAATATTTATATAAGATTCGGTACTAAGTTATTTAGACAAATTGTGGGCATTCCGATGGGTACGAATTGCGCACCTTTTGTGGCTGATCTATTCTTGTATTGTTATGAAAGAGACTTCATGTTGTCGCTTTCCATTAATATCCAATCTGAAACTAGAATTTGTTTTTCTACAAAAACACAGATGTCTCCCCCGTTTTTGACCTCTAAGTATAACCTTGACATTGGAGGTATTGAGCCGGGTCTTGTGTGCAACACATCATCTAATGAAGATAAACATTTCTGCAAAGTAACTTTAAAAATGTTCAAAAAATTTCAAAGGGCAATAACTCTTGAAAGGGGCATAATCCGGATGAGAAAAAAATACACGTCAGCTTATTTTCCATTAGGAATGCATATATGAAATTTCAAAACCAGAGCATACACAGTTCTAAAGTTATGCTATGCATCCCTTTTAGCATTCATTACAATGGGCACAAATTACCAAAATGACAAAGGGCCATAACTCATAAAGTATTTTTTCGGAATTTTGTCAAAAGTTAATCAGTTCATATACTCATCACCATCAATATACTCAACAACTTTCAAGGCTCTAGCTCCAATAGTGTTTGAGAAATTTTCCTGACAAGATTTCATTGAAAAATTCAAAGGGCAATAACTCTTGAAAGTGGCATAATCCGGACGAGAAAAAAAATAAGAGTCAGCTTATTTTCCATGAGGAATCCATATATGAAATTTCAAAACCCTAGCATCACGGTTCTAAAGTTATGCTATGCATCACTTTTAGCCTACATTACAATTGGCACAAATTACCAAAATCACAAAGGGCCATAACTCACAAAGAATTTTTCAGAATTTTGTCAAAAGTTAAACAGTTCATCTACTCATCACCACCAATATATTCACCAATTTTCAAGGCTCTAGCTCCAATAGTTTTTGAGATATCTTGCTGACAAGATTTTATAAAAAAAATTCAAAGGGCAATAACTCTTGAAAGGGGCATAATCCGGACGAGAAAAAAAAAATACGCCTCAGCTAATTTTCCATGAGAAATCCACATATGAAATTTCAAAACCCTAGCATACACGGTTCTAAAGTTATGCTATGCATCACTTTTAGCATACATTACAATGGGCACAAATTACCAAATTGACAAAGGGTCGTAACTCACAAAGTATTTTTCGGAATTTTGTCAAAAGATACCAGTTCATCTACTCATCACCACCAATATATTTACCAACTTTCAAGGCTCTAGCTCCAATAGTTTTTGAGATATCTTGCTGACAAGATTTTATTAAAAAAAATTCAAAGGGCAATAACTCTTGAAGGGGGCATAATCCGGACGAGAAAAAAAAATACGCGTCAGCTAATTTTCCATGAGGAATCCATATATGAAATTTCAAAACCCTAGCATACACGGTTCTTTAGTTATGCTATGCATCAAAAGCGTAACGGACAGACGAACGGACAAACGAACCAGAACCAATATGCCCATCCAACTTTTTCAAAGTTGGAGGCATAAAAAGGCCCCTTTTTGTTCTTTGACCTCTTAGTACGACCTTGACATTTGAGGTACCAACTTGGGTCATGCACGCAACACATCGTCTTATGGTGGTTAACATTTCTGCCAAGTAATTTCAAAATCCATCTAAAAATAAGAAAGTTATTGACAGAACACAAAAAGGCCCCTTTTTTGACCTTTAACCTCTATGTATGACCTTGACCTTTCAGGTACCAAACTGGGTCACGCGTGCAACACATCATCTCATGGTGTTTAACATTTCTGCCAAGCAATTTCAAAATCCATCTAAAAATAAGAACGTTATTGACCAAACACGAAAAAAGGCCCCTTTTTTGACTTTTGACCTCTATGTATGACCTTGACACTTGAGGTATCAAACTGAATCATGCATGCAACACATCGTCTAATGATAGTTAACATTTTTGCCAAGTAACTTCAAATTCTATCTAAAAATAAGCAAGTTATTGACAAAACCGGAAAAAGGCCCCTTTTTTACCTTTGACCTCTAAGTATGACCTTGACCTTTGAGGTACCAACCTGGGTCATGCACGTAACACATCGTCTTATATTGGTTAACATTTCTGCCAAGTGATTTCACAATCCATCTCAAAATAAGAAAGTTATTGACAAAACACGAAAAAAGGACCCTTTTTGACCTTTGACCTCTAAGTATGACCTTGACCTTCGAGGTACTGACCTGCCTGATGCACACCACACATCGTCTCATGGTTGTTAATATATCTGCCAAGTAATTTTAAAATCCATCTCAAAATAAGAAAGTTATTGACAAAACACGAAAAAAGGCCCCTTTTTTTACCTTTGACCTCTAAGTATGACCTTGACCTTCGAGGTACTGACCTGCCTGATGCACACCACACATCGTCTCATGGTGATTAATATTTCTGCCAAGTAATTTTAACATTCATCTCAAAATTAGGAAGTTATTGACCAAATACGATAAAAAGGCCCCTTTTTTGACCTTTGACCTCTAAGTATGACCTGGACCTTTGAGGTACCGACCTGATTCATGCGCACCACACATCGTCTTATGGTTGTTAATATTTCTGCCAAGTAATTTTAAAATCCATCTGAAAATAAGAAAGTTATTGACCGGACACGATTTGCCCATACATATATACATACCAACAAACTTCCAAGGGAGATAATTCAAAAAGTATAAATGCGAGAGTTATAGTTCCGGCGCACTGCACGTTGTCTAATGCTGATTTATACTTATACTAAGTTTTGTGACGATAGCTCCAACGATTTTCAAGTTATAGAGCGGACACGAATGTGTGACAGACAGACAGACGGACAGACAGACAGACGCCCGGGGGGGGGGGGAATATGTCTCTCCGAAAAAATTTTTTTCGGGGGAGACATAATTATTGAAGCTTTTAGCTCCACTTCTAGATATTTAGATGATTTATTAAAAATTGATGATGCCTATTTCGATGGTTTGATCAGTCAGATTTACCCCCCAGAACTTCAGTTAAATAAAGCAAGTTCTTCTGATACCGAGGCCCTGTTTTTGGATTTACATCTATCTATTGTAGATGGGTTTGTTTCTTGCAAAATTTATGATAAACAAGATGACTTTGATTTTGAGATTGTAAATTTTCCTTTTTTGGATGGTGATGTTCCTCGTGCGCCATCCTATGGCGTTTATATTTCGCAATTAATTTGATTTGCTAGAGTGTGTAGTCATGTAACTGACTTCAACACTCGTAATAAATTATTAACGGCTAAACTTCTTAATCAGGGTTATCGGTACCATAAACTACGCAAAGCCTTTTCCAAATTTTATAGACGCCATTCTGATTTAATTTCAAAATTCAATATTGGACTTAAATCTCTTCTGCAACAAGGTCTATCGGAACCCGAATTTTATGGTGACTTAGTTTATAAATTCAGAAAAGTATATAACCGCAATGACTTTAGCACCCAATTTCGTAAAATCATTCTTCGATATAAAAAGATTGGGTACAACATGGATATTATACGACAGACTGCATGCATGGTAGTTAACCCACTCACGGTTGGCAACTTTGCTTCCCTCTTTAATTGCACGCCGGTGGGTCAGGCCTCAGATTCTATGACGGTTCCAACGTAAAGGCTTATTGAGAATTAGAGAGATCTAATGCAAGGTAATGTTGGTTGGTGCCTGATGCTCTGTCTCTGGTCGGGCCCATCGGAGTCTAACTGTTGGTTTTCTTTTGCTCCAGCATTTCAGTGGTTTCTTGCTGTCGAGTCCTTACCGTTGTCTCACCTCTGTGGTTCTTTGATTATTTGTGTTCACGGAGATGTTGCACTGATGAGTTAGGAGGCCTTCATGCGGACTGACCAAATTATTTGTCTAAATCGCGACTGAAGTAAGGGCGAGGATTATGGCCACGTAAAATCGATTTAAGCCCCCCCCCCCCCCCCCCCCCAGTGGAAATCTTTCCACTGACCGTTCCAAGGCGGTTCTTCTGTGGCGATTTATTTATGTTGTTGTTTGTTACTTACTTTGTGTATCACTTGTGTCTTTTTATTTTGGATGGTCATATGGCAATTTTGTGGGAAAGTAACTGGCCTTAGGGCCATCCTTTGCTTAGGTTTCCATTATGGTCTGGTCGCTTAATGTTTGTGTTTCTTTCCCTTTTGTGTCTTTGATGGGTCGAGTAAGTTAATTGTATCGATTCCTGATCTTTGTTTTACTTCTACTTTGTAAATTGGCCTCGATGTTATCATACATAGATATAGGAAAGAGAACCAATCTACGAGGCTTTTTCGCCCATATGAGTCATTTCACCGGTGGGTAATTTGGCCCGTGGGTCGTTTATCCTATATTCGCATTTTTAGCTCACCTGGGCCGAAGGCTCAAGGGGAGCTTATAGGATGGTAGTCCCTCCGTCGTCCGTCCGTCCGGCGTCCGTCCACACATTTGACCAGCTATATCTCTGCAGCCTGCAGGCTGATCTCAATCATTTCTCATCTGGAGCATGCATCTGGTGGGGCATTGATGACATAAGCTTTTTTTGAAATCACATGAAAACTTTGGTTGCTATGGCAACCACAAGGTCTCATAGACTTACAATGGGAAAATGCTTGACATCACCATAGCGCCTTCAGTTTTGATCGGATCATTCTGAAACTTTTATGTAAGGTGGCTGGGGATATAAACTCGGATGAGTTCGATCACCGGCCAAGTCGGCCCATATATCATAGAGTTACGTCCCTTTGATTGTTGAAAATGCCAATCTTTGACCTTGTCATCACTGTAGCCCCTTCAGTTTTGATCGGATCTTTCTGAAACTTATATGTAAGGCGGCTGGGGATAAGACCTCGGATGCGTTCGAAAACGGGCCAAGTCGGCCCATTTATCATAGAGTTACGCCCCTTATATTTTTGAAATGCCAATTTTGACCTTGTCATCACCGTAGCACCTTCAGTTTTGATCGGATCTTTCTGAAACTTATATGTAAGGTGGCTTGGGATCAAACCTCGGAAGAGTTCGAAAAATGGCCAAGTCGGCTTATTTATCACAGTTACGTCCATTTGATTGCTGAAAATGCCGATTTTTTAACTTGTCATCACCGTAGCCTCTTCAGTTTTGATAGGATCTTTCTGAACTTATTTGTAAGGTGGCTGGGTAAAACCTCGTATGAGTTCGAAAACCGGCCGAGTCGGCTCATTTATCACAGGGTTACGTCCCTTTGATTGCTGAAAATGCCGATTTTTTACCTTTTCATCACTGTAGCCCCTTCAGTTTTGATCTGATCTTTCTGAAACTTATATGTAAGGTGGCTGGGGATAAGACCTCGGAAGCGTTCGAAAACCGGCCAAGTCGCCCCATTTATCATAGAGTTACGTCCCTTTGATTGCTGAAAATGCCGATTTTTACCTTGTACCGTAGCCCTTCAGGTTTGATCGGATCTTCATGCAACTTATATGTAAGGTGGGTGGGGATAATACCTCGGATGAGTTCGAATACCGGCAAGGTCGGCCCATTAATCATGGAGTAACGTGTGTTTGATTGCTGAAAATGCCGATTTTTGACATTGCCATCACCGTAGCCCCTTCAGTTTTGGTCAGATCTTTCTGAAACTTATATGTAAGGTGGCTGGAGATGAAAACTTGGATGATTTCGAAACCTGTCCAAGTCGGCCCATTTATCATAGAGTTACGTCCCTTTGATTGCAGAAAATGCCTATTTTTTTACCTTGTCATTACTGTAGCCCCTTCAGTTTTAATCGGATCTTTCTGAAATTTATACGTACATATAATGTGGCTGGGGATAAAGACTAGGATGAGTTCGAAAACCGGCCAAGTCGGCCTATGTATCATAGAGTTACGTCCCTTTGATTGCTGAAAATGCATATTTTTGACCTTGTCATCACTGCTGCCCCTTCAGTTTTGATCGGATCTTTCTTTCTTTCTTTCTACTGATACTGCGTCGGTCACATTTGACCATTACCACAGGTGTAAATTACATACACTCCAGGTTTTGCAGGATTAAAGCCTACACAGTAATCATGTAATTACGTTAGGGTTCTTTAACCTGCACAGGGGATGGTTCTCCCTGCACAGGAAGCTTCCAGGTAACGTCCCGATTCGAAGGATGGTGCACTTTATAACATTCATCTCTGCAAATGATGCCAATGGAGCGTGTTCGGACACCGAAATTTTACCACCGCTGCCGGGGATCGAACCTGGGACCTCTAGCATCAGAGACAAGTGCACTAACCACGGAGCTATTACGCTCCACTTACAAACAAGTAAGTCAGGCAGAAAAGCTCGGAGGACTTTGAAAACTGGTGAGGTTTGCCTATTTATCATAGAGTTACATCCCTTTGATTGCTGCAATAAATGCTTTTTTGACCTTGTCATCACCATAGCCCCTTCAAATTATATCGGATCTTCTTGACAGTTACATATAAGCAAGTCAGATATAGAAGCTTGAATGAGTTTAAAAACCGGTGAGGTCAGCCTATTTAACATAGAGTTACCTTCTACTTGATTGCAGAAAATGCTTACGGTGTCATCACCTTATCCTCGCATAAATCCGTCAGTAAAGGTTGGCACTTCCTGAAACTTTGAATCTGTTAGCTCAGGTGAGCGATATAGGACCATCTTGGTCCTCTTGTTTTTAAGAAGGGCAATGATTGCCTCTGATGTTAGAGGCCCTGGTTCAATCCCCAGCAGCGATGATAAAATTTTGTTGTTCGAACACTCGATTGGCATCATTTGCAAGGATGAAAAGTAGAAGTAAAACAAGATCAGGAATCGATACAATTAACTTACTCCACCAATCAAAGACACCAAAGAGAAAGAAGCACAAACATGAGGCGACCAGACCATAATGGAAACCTAAACAAAGGAAGGCAATATAGACAGTTACTTTCCCACAAAAAAGGCCATATTGCTGCCCTCCAAAATAAAAAGACACAAGCGATACACACAGTAAGTAACAAACAACAACATAAATAAACCGCCACAGAAGAACCGCCTTGTAACGGTCAGTGGAAAGATTTCCACTGGGTGGGGGGGGGGGGGGCTTAAATCGATTTTACGTGGCCACAATCCTCGCCCTTACTTCCGTCGCGATTTAGACAAACAATTTGTTCAGTCCGCATGAAGGCCTCCTAACTCATCAGTGCAACATCTCCGTGAACAAAAATAATCAAAGAACCACAGAGTTGAGACAACGGTGAGGACTCGAAAGCAAGAAACCACTGAAATGCTGGAGCAAAAGAAAACCAACAGTTAGACTCCGATGGGCCCGACCAGAGACAGAGCATCAGGCACCAACCAACATTACCTTGAATTAGATCTCTCTAATTCTCAATAAACCTTTACGTAGGAACCGTCATAGAATCCGAGGCCTGACCCACCGGTGTGCAATTAAAGAGGGAAGCAAAGTTGTCAACCGCGATTGGGTTAACTACCATGCATGCAGTCTGTCGTATAACATCCATGTTGTACCCAATCTTTTTATATCGAAGAATTATTTTACGAAATTGGGTGCTGAAGTCATTGCGGTTATATATTTTTCTGAATTTATATACTAAGTCACCATAAAATTCGGGTTCCGATAGACCTTGTTGCAGAAGAGATTTAAGTCCAATATTGAATTTTGAAATTAAATCAAAATGGCGTTTATAAAATTTTGAAAAGGCTTTGCGTAGTTTATGGTACCGATAACCCTGATTAAGAAGTTTAGCCGAATTGGGTGCTGAAGTCATTGCAGTTATATATTTTTCTGAATTTATATACTAAGTCACTATAAAATTCGGGTTCCGATAGATCTTGTTGCATAAGAGATTTTAGTCAAATATTGAATTTTGAAATTAAATGAGAATGGCGTCTATAAAATTTTGAAAAGGCTTTGCGTAGTTGTCATAAAGTGATCCTTTTGATCGGGACGTAAACGGGAGCCTCCTGTCCGTGGAGGAACATTCCCTGTGCATGTTAAAGAGCCCTTCGTATGAAATTACATGAATACTGTGAATGCTTTCACCCTGCAAAACTGGAGTGTATGTAATATACACCGTCTATGTCCCGGGTCACTGTCCTGGGTTAAGGCCAAATTGGAAAAAAGAAAGATAGAAAGAAAGAAGAAAGAACAAAAATGAAGTGGTGGCTTTGTAGATTTACATGGTAGGTTGATATGACCCGTGTAGGTTAGGTGTAAGAAACTATGAGGTAGGCCAATACTACAGCATGTAGAGTAGGGGACATATAGAATATGGCAGAGAAGAGAAAGTGTAGAGGCAATTTTTGTTTATTTCTGTTTCCCTCTATTGTTACGAGCCAGGCGTAGCAGAAAGAAAAATCAAACAAGCCTTTTGGAAAAATTTAACAAAATTTATTTACAAGTTCACTTTAACCTGTAGAAGTAAGAAAATTAAATGTACTTAGCTCTGTTACGAAATATCCTGAATGAATCTATTTTCCTTGATCCCACAGAATTCACAGTCCAAAATGAAAAGTAATATCCTTTAACAATCCAACACAGAATTTAGAAATAACTTTTCTTTTAAGCCCAAACTTCAAACTCCAAAGTCTGACTCAATGAGAAAAATCAAGCTCTTTTATAGACCCTAAGATTTCTATAGAATGTTCCACAGGGCTGTGGAATAAGATGTTGTAATTTTCTAAAACTAATGCAAACCTGAACTTTCTGGAAGGTTCTGAAGTACTTTTCATTGCTTGTAAACAAGTTGTTTACAAAAATGAAATTAATCTGTGACTCAGGTTTTCGAGAACCTTCTATAAGAAGATAAACAAGATATTTATAGCACTATTAGGTCACCCAGTGGGGTGAAAGTGGGAATCAGAAAAATAAATTCTTATGCATAACACTATGCATCTCCTATTCTCCCTACAACCCCTTGAGAGACACCTCAACTTTAATAATAAAAGTAGATGAGAATAACAATGAAACTCATCAGCCAGCTGTGCAAGGCTGCATTCTGTTGCTACAAAAAGTCACATTAGTCCAGTTCTATCAAATGGCAGGCTCTTGATGCTTTTCGTGAAAATTATTTGTGCCCAATACTGGAGAATTTAGACAGTTGGTCACAGCCATGACATGGGAAATTGGACAACATTCCCAGCTCTCTGGCAGGGGAATTAGACAGGAAATTTTTGAAAAAGTCTAATTCCCCTGGGTGATCCCGCCGCCCCCCTCTCGGGGAAAACATTGATAGGTGCATTAGGTCTGTTGTTTCATGTTTGTGTTTCTTTCCATTTGGTGTCTCTGATGGGAGCTGTTGGTTGATTGTATCGATTCCTGATCATTGCTTCCACTTCTATTTTGGAACGGTCAGCGGAAACGATTTCCACTGGGGGGCTTAAATCGAGTCGGAGTCTAACTGTTGGTTTTCTTTTGCTCCAGCATTTCAGTGGTTTCTTGCTGTCGAGTCCTCACCGTTGTCTCACCTCTGTGACTCTTTGATTTCTGTGTTCACGGAGATGTTGCACTGATGAGTTAGGAGGCCTTCATGCGGACTGAACAAATTATTTGTCTAAATCGCGACGGAAGTAAGGGCGAGGATTGTGGCCACGTAAAATCGATTTAAGCCCCCCCCAGTGGAAATCTTCCACTGACCGTTCCAAGGCGGCTCTTCTGTGGCGATTTATTTATGTTGTTGTTTGTTACTTACTGTGTGTATCACTTGTGTCTTTTAATTTTGGATGGCCATATGGCCATTTTGTGGGAAAGTAACTGTCCATATGGCCTTCCTTTGTTTAGGTTTCCATTATGGTCTGGTCGCTTAATGTTTGTATTTCTTTCCCTTTGGTGTCTTTTATAGATGGAGTAAGTTAATTGTATCAATTCCTGATCTTTGTTTTACTTCTACTAATATGGAAGCATCAATAGCGGAAAGCCAAAAGGACAGTTATTTTCCCACAAAATGGCCAATAGGCTATCCAAAATAAAATAATATAAGCGTCACAAACACCCAAAGACAAACCATAACAAAAATAAACCGCGACAGAAGAACCGCCTTGGAACGGTCAGCTGAAACGAATTCCACTGGGGGACTTAAATCGATTTTACGTGACCACAATCCTCGCCCTTACTTCCGTCGCGATTTAGACAAATAATTTGTTCAGTCCGCATGAAGGCCTCCTAACTCATCAGTGCAACATCTCCGTGAACACAAATAATCAAACAACCACAGAGATGAAACAACGGTGAGGACTAGACAGCAAGAAACCACTGATGGGCCCGACCAGAGATAGAGCATCAGGCACCAACCAACATTACCTTGAATTAAAGTGAATGACCACCATTTTATTTCTCAGATCCATTTAACAATAACACCATTGAGGAATGATAAAATTATATTCTCCTCCTAAACTGTTGCTATAATTAACTGTAATGGCTCATTTAAGTTGTTTATAGGGTCTCAGACATTTTTACAGATTATATCTCCTGCAGTGATCTCAAGGAGACTGTTCAGTCCATGTTCCAACAGCTATCTTTAGCAGCTGAGGATTTTAGAGGAGAAAGTGAACTTTAAAATAATAAAAATGCCTTCTTGTAAGAGCAAATACTGGACAAGGAATTAACTGTTATTCTATCCCTGACCCTTAGAAAAATAGAGAGTTATGTAAAAAAATGGATTCATAATCTTGGAACAGAGAATCTTAACATCAAGACATTTGTTTATGCAAAGCATAACATTTGTGCTAAACATTTTGAAGATAGATGTTTTCCAGTGGACTTGAAAGTGTGTTGATTACTTGTTTCTTTTCTTTTCTTCATTAATTAATGCCTATCAGTATCATTTAACCAATCATTTCCTTAGCACGCCTTGACAATTTTAGGTAAATTTTCATGGCACTTCATATGGTATTTTGTGATATTTTTCTCAATCTTTTTTTGTACAAAATGGAATCTTCCTCCTTATATATATATATATACCAGGAGTCCATTTCAAAATTAAGGGCTGTCAGGATGTTTTCCTCAAAATTTATTAGGAAAATGGCTGAACATTTTGCAAACGGTGTAAGCCCTGATCAGACGTCGTGTGCTGCAGCGTCTGATCTGGGTCTGCACTGTTTGCCAGGGTACCTCTTTTGGGATTTCGGGTACTAAATGGGTTAATCCAGATTAAAGCATAGATTGTGGGTACTCAATGAGGTGATTCCTTTGAGTACCCATAATTTATGTTTTCGTTTTTGAATAAAGTCATGGATTTTATGCAAACAGTGTACAGGTGTACAACGTGATTAACTGTAGATAAGACAAGGATTACAGAAAACAATTGTTTTGTAGGAAAGAATAGATTTTGTTTGTTTGAATTGATGTTTAACATCCCCATCACCACTATTTCGGGCATTTTGGAGATGCTGCTTACAATTTTGTGGGATTTTTACCCGACATTGAGATGAATGCCACCCAATGAAACCAATGACACCAAACGCAGGAAAACTGTCTTCAAAGTCTTTATTTTCATCCAAAAACATAATGAAGCCAGTATGTAAGATCCTGAACTGACAGCCTATTTAAGGATTTTTGAAAATGCAACCTGATTGGAGAGCCTAATTACTTCTTTCTTTAGTAGCTACATAGAGAGACATAGAGCTTCAATGGTCTCCTTGAGGTCAGGAATTGAGCAAACACATTGGACGCTGGGATACATTTGGATTACCTTGGGGAAAATATGGCGCTGCCAGAAGGCTTCACTGAAACCATTAAATGTTGATTTAATTACCTTAGCAGATTTCAATTGGTAATAAAAGTCAGAGATTAATCATTACAGTGTCTTATTCTTGCAAATGAAGTAATTATATTTTAAAGGTGGTCATTCACTTTGAAAAAGAGTGATTTTTAATTCATAGACTATTTGTTATTTTCCCTGCGGTAATATAATTTAGAAGAATTTGGAAAAAGAGTGATTTTTAATTCATAGACTATTTGTTATTTTCCCTGCGGAAATATAAATTAGAAGAATTTGTTTGAAAAAGAGTGATTTTTAATTCATAGACTATTTGTTATTTTCCCTGCGGAAATATAATTTAGAAGAATTCATTCACTTTAACACAGCGAGCGAGGGGAGGTAACTACCAGACTAATATTTTATCAACGCTGTCTGCCACGGTAATTCGTTGCACCTTGTCTTTTTCTTTGCGCAGATGTGGAACTCATTGAAAAATCAACTTCCTCTTTACCGGTGCGATGGCGTCTGGAGTGAGTTTGCGTGGCATATCTGTTAAAATCGATTCGTATCATAAGCATCTCGTCCTTTGAATTGATCTGGTATTTTCAGTCAGTAAGAAGAAGTATTGATGGTTGATATCATTTTGTTCTTTTATGTTTTCAGACCCTATATACGTATCCAGGAAACTTTCGAGCCTTCAAGGCTTTGATAGCAGCTCAGTACAGCGGGGCTAAAGTGAAAGTAGAAACGAATTTCAAGTTCGGAGAAACGAATAAATCAGCGGATTTCGTGAAAAAATTCCCCCTTGGAAAGGTAAGCTCATAACCACGTCCTGGGTGTACAAATGTCATTTGACTGTCACCAGTAACAATTCTGATTCAGTTCATCGCAAATAGCCAAATGATGCAACTTGACAAAAGTCTGGTGCAACTGATCTGTCTATCTACCTTTACTGAGATCCGTCGCTTTTGACAATTACTCATAGGTGTACATTGCATACCAATTTTTTTTATATTTTATACCAAATTAACTACAATTACACTTCTTATACTGAGTCGGTCATAATTGGCCATTACCTCAGTTGAATATATATAATCTTCATTGTGACAGGAGATGAAATATAAAATCTTTGGATCAGCATTTTTGACTCGGTGGCCCGGCCTTGGCTTTTATACCCAACCACCATCACGTGAACAAGTCCCTGAAATAAAGACCCCCCTGTTGTTGTTTCCAGTTTCCCCGTGTCACGGGTCGTCAGCTGGTGGTGTCCCAGGGAACGAATCCATTCTGGCACTACACCGTAGCCGTTCGGTGGTATCCCCATTCCACGTTGCCGGTGAATGGAGAGACCATCGCTCGGCTCCAGCCCCGTCCGTCCGTGTCTATTGTAAGTCCGCTGCAGTAGTCCATTTTGTCTTCTACTCGACGTTATAATTTTTTGTTTGTCAATATGCCGAACCGTGTCAGAGCAGGAAAGGGTCAATTTTGATATTGGTATTTTTTATTTTTTTTTTATTTGATTTTTGTATATTTATGTAACGTTTGTACATTTTTACATTGTTTGGTCTGTTTCCCCAGCTTGTTGAGTGGTCTCTTTTTTAAGTATATATATATGTGGGCGGATGAGCTTACCCCGCCACGGACCTGTTTTGTTCGTTTTTCTTGTGCCTTAAAGGTGGTGTTGTCCGTGTTGGGACAAGCCCACCCGCTCACAGTTGCTGGGGGTGACAGTTTTTGTACCTGCAAGATTGTGCTAGTGGTTTATTTTTTGTGATTTTTTTTTTTTGGAAGTGTCTCCTGACAACCGGTTGTCAGGAGCCTGACAACCAGCAATATTTTTCCAATATAAACCTATAATAATAGTATTATTTTAGTTACCTTTTTAGTATTCCATGGTTCTTGATACATGTTTAATGCTTTTTTGTCATTTTTTTAGTATTCAAATGAACTTAATTGAAGTTAATGCCCCTGCCCCGGGACCTTTTGGTTTTACATAGACTTATATAGAGATAATCTTTGAAAATCTTCTTCTCTGAAACCACAAGGCCCAGGTCTTTGATATTTGGTGTGAAGCTTCATCTAGTGGACCTCTATCAAGATTGTTTAAATTAAACCCCTGAGGCCAAAAATGCCCCCGCCTCTGGGCCATTTGGTTTTACATTGGCTTATGTAGGGAATATCTTTAAAAAAAAATCTTCTCTGAAACTGCAACCCCCCAGGTCTTTGATATTTGGTGTGTAGCTTCATCTAGTAGACCCAAGAATGTTCAAATTATAGTGGTGGGGCCAAAAATGCCCCTGCCCTGGGGCCCTTTGGTTTTGCATGGGCTTATATAGGGAAAATCTTTAAAAATCTTCTTCTCTGAAACCGCAAGGCCCAGGTCTTTGATATTTGGTATGAAACTTCATCTTGTGGACCTCTACCAAGGTTGTTCAAATTATAGCCCTGGGGCCAAAAATGCACCTGCTCCGGGGCCCTTTGGTTTTACTCAGACTTGTATATATATAGGGAAAATCTTGAAAATCTTCTCTGAAACCACAAGGCCTAGGTATTTGATATTTGGTGTGAAATTTCATCAAGTGTACCAATATCAAGATTGTTGAAATTATAGCCCTGAGGCCAAAAATGCCCCCGCCCCGAAGCCGTTTGGTTTTATATTGAGTTATATAGGGACAGTGATTTTTTTACCCCTGCGTCCTGCGTCCAGGACGCACAAATAGGCCTGAGGACGCACGATCATAAAATATGTGCGTCCGTCGGACGCAAATATTTCATGGGCGAAAAATCCAACTTTCGTTTTCACTGCTGTAAATATCGGCGGAAGTGATAAAATACCGCACTTTTTCCGAACCTTCAACTGCCCAACGAGTCACCGAAAAATCGATACAGGTACAATTTAATGATCCAACCACAGGACGAGAATCCCCTCCATCCTAAATGAGCCCAAACTTTCACACAAGCAAGTTCAATGCAAACATCAAAGTTTTCCGCCATCCAAATCGCCGCCCACAAACCAACTCTACCATTTTTCTGCATGTGAACGGTAAATGTGTCAAATGACGTCATCCGATGCCAGCAACCCCGCATGTGTTTAATGCTATTGTTTTATTTTAATGGGCTGTATCCCGTTCTTAAAAAAATGTTTAGAACCGGTACAAAAATATTATCTCGATAGCTAAACTGTTGTGAATGGAGGTAGATGGAAAACAGCGCTTTGCACAGCCCCCGAATTATCCCCAGCAGCTCCAACAACAGCGTTCGACTTTTCCCGCCAAGCCGAGCGTCTGCTATTTGGCGTCAAAACATAACCATTCACGATCCGTTTTTATAATGCATACATCTACCGTTAGATGTAGGTAATTGTCTGAGGTGCGAGTAAATCATTTTCACATTGTGGGTTAAATTTTATGATTGGGGAATAAACGCCAATAGAGACATAACTTGACCATATTTTCACACCTCGTTCAAGTTGGCTTATCGCCAGAAATGAAGGACACGCACCGCAGGGCAATCATGTTTACTTGGCAATTATATGACAGGGATTAACAATAGTGTCATAATTGAACTGTTATAAATACACAGACGGTTTGTCTCTGAATTGTCGACAAAGCAGGACAGTGCAGCACAATTATTGTGATTTACTTACTCTAGTTTTACTGTATTTTAGGACTCAAAAGACTGACAGCTGTAGACGATTTTTTTTTGCACTTGCCCGACCTGGCGTCCTAAGGTCAAAGTGCACCCGCCCGGCGCGATTTCGGACTTGCACCGGGCGCCCGGGCAATGGATTTGTCAGCCCCTGAACCTAGATAGCTGGTGTCCCAATCAGGAGAGGAAACGTTTGTCGATAATGGTTCGGAATATTATCTCCATTGTGCATGAAGTAAATTTCACGCACATGTTGCGGTGCGCATTTATCGAAAACGAAAGTAGAAAACATTACAGAAAATAGACTAAAAATCGTACACTTTAGCAGGATTTCTTTGGGCTAGTAAACAACACAAGTTGATTGATTCTGTTCATTGCAAATAATAGATACTAGACCGCATTATTTTTTACTATGAATAATGGCATTTTATACTGAACCGATCTTTTTAGTACTTCCTTTTTTCCCTCCAAATATTGGGACTCATACTTTCAGATTTGGGACGCACAATTTTTTGGTTGAGCGAGTCCCAGGACGCATAGTTGAAAATTTGTAAAAAAATCACTGTAGGGACATCTTTAAAAACCTTTTTCCCTGAGACCTTTTGGTTTTACATAGACTTATATAGAGATAATCTTTGAAAATCTTCTTCTCTGAAACCACAAGGCCCAGGTCTTTGATATTTGGTGTGAAGCTTCATCTAGTGGACCTCTATCAAGACTGTTTAAATTAAAACCCTGAGGCCAAAAATGTCCCCGCCTCCGGGTCATTTGGTTTTACATGGGCTTATGTAGGGAATATCTTTAAAAAAAAATCTTCTCTGAAACTGCAACCCCCCCAGGTCTTTGATATTTGGTGTGTAGCTTCATCTGGTAGACCTTTACCAAGATTGTTCAAATTATAGCCTTTGTTGATATTTGGTATGAAGCACTTCATCTAGTGGACCTTTAACAAGTACCAAGATTGTTCAAATTATAGCCTTTGTTGATATTTGGTATGAAGCTTCACCTTTTTAGACGTCCCTTACATTATGCACATTATAGCCATATTGACAAGAACGGCCCTCCCCGGGACCCACTTGTTACTCTATGGATAAGGTGAGCGATCAAGGGCCATCATGGCTCTCTTGTTTATGAAAATCGGCTCATTAGTTTGGTTGCTATGGCAACTTATAGATTCCATAGACTTATAATGGGGAAAATTGAAAAGGCATTTCTGCCTAGCCTCTGCAGACATTTTGACAATACTTTCAAAAAAAATGTTCCTTAGGCAATCGACTATCTGATCTACAACTCATAAACAGGGTATGACAATGGTTTTAGGCCTACTGCTCATTTTTATTGGTTGATGAAAAAAAAGGAAAAAAAAAATACTTAAAAAATCATCTCCTCAAAAACCTTAAGCTCTAGGAAGCAGAGACTTTATGAAAATATTCACCATATTTGCCTTTACAGGTTTTTTTTGTTTTTTTTTTTTATGAAATTCAGCCATATACCGTATTCGGGTGTGTACTACCCGCATTTGCGTACTACCCGCACCCCCCTTTTTTAGCCAAAATCTGGGGAAAAACTGTTATTCTGTTGTATTACCCGCATGAAATATTTGCTGAAATTTTGGTGAGAAAAAGTAAGAATTTGGGCAGTTTTTGTAACACAAAACGGAACGCGCGATCGTCTTCAAAAGGCGGGAAAATGCACGTGCGTGCGAGTATCACCAGAATGCTTGTATTAAAACGTTGAAAAAACTTTACCTGATCACCCTTGTTATTTATTTATTAACCAATATATACCCAGCGGCCCTTTTGGGGGGGGGGGGGGGGGGGGACATCGGCAAACAGTGCAGTCCCAGATCAGACACCGCAGAATGAAACCGCAGACGTCCAATTTGGATTTACACTGTTTGATGATTTATAACGGTTCAGTTATGACACTATTGTTAATCCCGGTTGTATAATTGCCACCCTGCGGTGCGTGTCAATAAGGTGTGAAAATATGGTCAAGTTATGTCTCTAATTTGCGTTTATTCCCCAATCAATAATTTAATCCACAATCAATGTGAAAATGATTTAATTGCTCCTAAGACGAGTTGCTAAATCTTACGGTAGAATATACAAACAGACTATTCTAATATCTCGTGAATGGTTATGTTTTGGCGCCAAAAGCCGAACGTTTTAATTTATGTAAACACATCTGTATGCTGTTGTCGGTTATTGTCACGGAGATTCCGAGCTATCGATTTTTTTTTACCGTTTCCAAACATTTTTTTAATGAAAGAGATACACCGCATTAAAATAAAACAATAGACACGTGGGTGGTTGCTGGGGTCCGATGACGTCATTCACCGATCACGTGCAGAAAAATTGTAGCGGTAATTTGTGGGCGGCGACTTTGATGCCGGAAAACTTTGATGTTCGCATTGAACTTGCTTGTTTATTTCGTTTAAAATCAGAGTTTTAGGAATAAAAAGCACAAAATCGGGCTTGCTTGTAATGGATATTGTTTATTACTCATGTGTAAGTAAAACTGAGTCGACAATAATTAACGTTATTAATGTCGGGAATCGTAAAGGGATAGAGCATAACATTGAGATGCATCGCATTTTCAGCTGACAAAAGTAAAAAAAAAACGGTCCAAAAATAATTCGGACGGATTACCCGCACCCTGAACTTGGGCCTGTAATGTGAGGGAAAAAAACTGCGGGTAGTACACGCCCGAATACGGTAGATGGTTGGTATGGCAACTTAGATTTTCCATAGACTTATAATGTGGAAAACTGAAAAATGACATTTACTGTCAAACCGTTGCTGATATTTTGCCAAACTTTCATAGAAATTTTCCTTGAGTAAACGTCTCTCAGCCATATGCTTTTATGTCAACTTGGGCGCCCCCGAGGTTGTGCCGGGGCCATGTCTCACCCCCTCCACTTCATAAAATGCCATTTATCTCAGAAACCATTCAGATCCCCACCCCTTAACCATATATATTGATAATAAGAAGAACTCAGTGACACCAACCTGGGGGTCCCCCGGGATGTGCCAGGGCCATGCCACACCCCCATCCACTTCATAAAAGGCCAAATATCCCAGAAACCTTACAGATCCCTACCCCTAAACCATATATATTCTTGTCCCTTATGATAAGTGGCATTCAGTCCCCCAGGATGTGCCGGGGCCATGCCCATGCCCACCCCACTCCACTTCATAAAAGGCCCAATATTCCAGAAACCTTACCGGCCCCGCCCATTGGGGCTTGAAGAAATGTATGGGCTATATGATGCTTCAGCGCACTGCTGATTCCGGCCCGCACACTAGTACTGGTAAACCCCTTAGAGGATCTAAGCCTGTCCAGGAACAGCGGTGCGAGGCGGATAGTCCAGGCTGATAAACCCTATTGGTTTCATTGGGTGACAGGGCCTGAGATGTCATTTCATCTCAGTGTCGGGTAAAAGTCCCACAAAATTGGAAGCAACGTCTCCAAAATGACCTTTACAGTGTTGACGGGGACGTTAAACCTCAAATCAAACAAACTAGAAACCTTGCAGATCCCCACCCCTAAACAATATTTTTTCTTGTTCTTTATGATAAGACACATTCAGTAACACCAACCTGGGGGTCACCCAGGGCGTTTTTGTTTGTTTGATTTGAGGTTTAACATCCCCGTCAACAAGTATAGGTCATTTTGGAGACGCTGCTTCCAATTTTGTGGGACTTTTACCCGACAATGAGATGAAATGACTTCTCAAGCCCTATCGCCCAATGAAACCAATAGGGTTTATAAGCACGGACAGCACAACTCGCACCACTTTGCCTGGGCAGGCTTAGATCCTCTAAGCGGATTACCAGTATCCGTGTGCGGGTCGGTTTCAGCTCTGTGTGGAAGCATCATGCAGCCCATCTATTTCTTTAAGCCCTGATGGGCGGGGGCCACACACCCAGGGCATGCCCGGGCCATGCTGCACCCCTCAACTTCACCAAAGACCATATACCTGAGAAACTGTTTAGAACCCCGACCCTAAACCATATATATTCTTGTTCTTAATTATAAGACCCAATCAGTGACATCAGCATGCCGCCCTGGTGGTGCCAGGGGCCATGCCCCACCTCTTAACTTCATTAAAAGCAATACATCTCAGAAACCGTTCAGATCCCCACCCCTTAACCATATATATTCTCTAAAAGGGAATTGATGACATGTTTTTTCCATAGCACTCAAGTGAAATTGACCCTATATTTAGTTGGTATTTATTTTCAGTATCAAATAAAACATTAAATTCTGTAAGTACCATATGTTTTTTCTCTTTAATTTTCAATCCAGTAGTTATGTAAAAATACCAGAGAACACAAAAAATATTAAACATGTATCAAGAAACTAAAAATACTGTGTTAAGTAACCAAAATAATGCTAATATAGCAGGTTTTTATTGGAAAAATATTGCTGGTTGTCAGGAGCATTTTGGATAGCAAAATGCTCCTGACAACCGGTTGTCAGGAGCATTTTACATAGCAAAAATGCTCCTGACAACCGGTTGTCAGGAGACGCAGCCTTTTTTTTTTTGTTGTTGTTTATCTGTACATACAATATGTAACATAATAACATGAAGTGCCGGCCTACGCGGTCTCGGGCTTGAATTCGTATTTATTTTGTTAGTGAGTGACTTCCTTTTTATGCATTTGTCGTTTTAAGTTAAGAAAAAGTGATGCCTTCCTCGAGGTAGGATGCCACACTCTGCGGGACCATAAGTGGGTCAGTCGCCATGTTTGCATATCAGTTACGCATCCTACGTGAAGGAAGGCACCATAGGTGGAAAGTATTCCTGCCTAGCCATTTGGAGGCCCGAGACAACGTTTGCCGATCTCATTTGTGTTGTTGTCCTTTTTGGGACAAGCCCATCCGCCCACAGTTGCTGGGAAGGACAATTTTTGTACCTGCAAGGTTGTGCTTGAAAATTATATTTGTGTTTTGTTTTTGTTTATTCTGTACATACAACATATAACAAAGTAACATGGTGTGTTGGCTTCCGCCGTCTCGGGCCCAAATTCGTATTTATTTTAGTTAGTGGGTGACCTCTATCGCGGAGGATGTGGAAAGTAGGTCAATCCCCTTTTATGCTTTTTCGTTTGAAGTTAAGAAAAGGTGATGCCCTCCTCGACGCAGGATGTCGTATTCTGTGGGACCGTAGGAGAGTCATTTTGTGTCGCCATGTTTGCATATCATTATCGCATCCTACGTGTAGGAAGGCATCATAGTAGAAAAAAAAAGTATTCTTGCCTAGCCGTTTGGGGACCCGAGACAACGTTTGCCAATCTCTTTAGTCAAGGTGGTTAGTGCAAATTGTTATATAATCATGTAGGTCGCATACAAGCGTCCGCCTGCGCACGTGCGCAGTCGAGCGCTCCTATGCGATCTTGTTTTTAATGTTTCATATTTACACAAATAAAAATGTTTGAAATCGCTTTTTGAGAAAACTCTTCTTCTTCTAACTCCAGGTTTTTTATCTCTCTTTTCTATACTATCCTCTCTACTGTATTCCTATCCTACAACTATCGCTATATCTACCTATCTAGTGTGGTTGTATGTTGTTTTAGTTTCGCGTGGGTGGTTGTGTGTGTTAAAAGCCTTCCTTCAGGTCGCGCTAAGTCATGCCCTAGTTAGTTAGTTAATTGCCCTTGTCTGTATTGATATGTGGCCATCTTGACCGTCTGTCTTTATTACGGACATGGCGCAATTTGCTGTTTTTGGTGATTTTTATGTTATGCGACAAGGGCAGTACAGAGGGCTGTATGATATACCGGTGTAACGGTCAGTTTCTTCCCCCGGCCCGGTTCTTCCCCGGGGAAGAACTGGGCCGGCCCATTTCTTCCCCGGGGGAAGAACTGGGCCGGCCCGTTTCTTCCCCGGGGGAAGAAACTGACTAGTCAGTTTCTTCCCCACCCGGTCAGTTTCTTCCCCACCTGAATTTTTTTCAGAACCATAGTCAAGGAGTAATATTCAGCTCACAATTTGATATAAATGAGAAAATAGACCATTCTGAATAAATTCGGAGTCCTTTTAGCTTGAATGACAAAATTTGCTCTATGCTACACCATTCATGGAGATACAATAAAATATGCATCCCAATTCAAGCATCTTTGATGAATTTTATTTGCTTTCTAAGACATAAATGAGTATTAACTAAACAGATATAATAAGCCACAAATGTTTGACGCTCAAATCTAAATAGAATTTGGAGACTGGGGGTGGGGAAGAACTGGGCCGGCCCAGTTCTTCCCCACCCCAGAATTTTCTGTCTACTAATAATTCTTGTGATAAATTTCCAATGCTTTTTAAGACAAAAAATGGTATAAACTAAAAAGATATAATGAGTAACAAATGTTTGGAGCTCAAATCTAAATATAGTTTGGAGACTGGAGGTGGGGAAGAACTGGGCCGGCCCCACCCCAGACTTTTCTGTTTACAATAAAAATCTTGTGATAAATTTTCTTCCCTTTTTAAGACAAAAATTAATATAAACTAAAAAGATACAGTATGCAACAAATGTTTGGAGCTCAAATCTAAACAGAATTTGGAGACAGGGGGGGGGGGGGGGGGGGAAGAACTGGGCCGGCCCGTTTCTTCCCCACACCAGAGTTTTCTGTTTACAAAAAAAATTCTTGTGATAAATTTCTTTGCTTTTTTAGACATAAATTGGTATAAACTAAAAAGATATAATAAGCAGCAAATGTTTGGAGCTCAAATCTAAATAGAATTTGGAGACTGGGGATGGGGAAGAACTGGGCCGGCCCAGTTCTTCCCCACCCCAGTTTTTTACTTGTGATAAATTTCCAATGCTTTTTAAGACAAAAAATGGTATAAACTAAAGAGATATAATGAGCAACAAATGTTTGGAGCTCAAATCTAGATAAAGTTTGGGGGCTGGGGGTGGGGAAGAAATGGGCCGGCCCGTTTCTTCCCCACCCCAGATTTTTCTGTTTACAGAAAAATCTTGTGATAAATTTTCTTCCCTTATTAAGACAAAAATTAATATAAACTAAAAAGATATAGTATGCAACAAATGTTTGGAGCTCAAATCTAAACAGAATTTGGAGACAGGGGGTGGGGAAGAACTGGGCCGGCCCGTTTCTTCCCCACCCCAGATTGTTCTGTTTACAAAAAATTCTTGTGATAAATTTTCTTTGCTTTTTAAGACAAAAGGTGGTATAAACTAAAAAGATAAAGTATGCATCAAATGTTTGGAGCTCAAATCTAAACAGAATTTGGAGACTGGTAGTGGGGAAGAACTGGGCAGGCCCGTTTCTTCCCCACCCCAGAGTTTTCTGTTTACAAAAAATTCTTGTGATAAATTTTCTTTGCTTTTTAAGACATAAATTGGTACAAACTAAAAAGATTTAATAAGCAACAAATATTTGGCGCTCAAATCTAAATAGAATTTGGAGACTGGAGGTGGGAAAGAACTGGGCCGGCCCAGTTCTTCCCCACCCCAGAATTTTCTGTCTACTAATAATTCTTGTGATAAATTTCCAATGCTTTTTTAAGACAAAAAATGGTATAAACTAAAAAGATATAATGAGCAACAAATGTTTGGAGCTCAAATCTAAATACAGTTTGGAGACTGGGGGTGGGGAAGAACTGGGCCGGCCCGTTTCTTCCCCACCCCAGATGTTTCTGTTTACAAAAAAATCTTGTGATAAATTTTCTTCGCTTTTTAAGACAAAAATTAATATAAACTAAAAAGATATAGTACGCATCAAATGTTTGGAGCTCAAATCTAAACAGAATTTGGAGACTGGTGGTGGGGAAGAACTAGGCCGGCCCGTTTCTTCCCCACCCCAGAGTTTTCTGTTTACCAAAAATTCTTGTGATAAATTTTTTTGCTTTTTTAGACATAAATTGGTATAAACTAAAAAGATATAATAAGCAACAAATGTTTGGAGCTCAAATCTAAATAGAATTTGGAGACTGGGGGTGGGGAAGAACTGGGCCGGCCCATTTCTTCCCCACCCCAGATTTTTCTATTTACAAAAAATCCTTGTGATAAATTTTCTTTGCTTTTTAAGACATAAATTGGTATAAACTAAAAAGATATAATAAGCAACAAATATTTGGCGCTCAAATCTAAATAGAATTTGGAGACTGGAGGTGGGGAAGGACTGGGCTGGCCCGTTTCTTCCCCACCCCAAAGTTTTCTGTTTACAAAAAATTCTTGTGATAAATTTTCTTCACTTTTTAAGACATTAATTGGTATAAACTAAAAAGATACAATAATCCACAAATTTTTGGCACTCAAATCTAAATAGAATTTGGAGACTAGGGGTGGGGATGAACTGGGCCGGCCCATTTCTTCCCCACCACAGACAACTTAAACATCATGATTTAATTGTACATCACTAGACAAGGGTGGGGAAGAAACGGGTCGACCCAGTTCTTCCCTGCCTCAGACATCCTCTGATATGACTGACATAACTGCAATCTGATTGAAACCCGATCTAAGCTGAACTAGCCGCAGCAAGATCGGATTTTAATCAGATTGGACATAACTGTACAACACTAGCCAAGGGTGGAGAAGAAACGGGCAGGCCCAGTTCTTCCCCACCTAAGACACCTTCAACGTCATAATTGACTTAACAGTACAACACTTACCAAGGGTGGGGAAGAAACGGGCGACCCAGTCCTTTCCCACCCAAGACATCTTCAGCAATAAGTGAAATAACTGTTTAACACTACCGAAGGGTGGGGGAAGAAATGGGCCACCCCAGTTCTTCCCCACCCCAGACATCTTCAGCGATATAACTGACATAATTGTACAACACTACCTAGGGGTGGGGAAGAAATGGGTCGGCCCAGTTCTTCCCCATCCAGACACCTTCTATGTCATGATTGACTTAACAGTACAATACTTACCAAGGGCTGGAAAGCAACGGCCCAGTTCTTCCCCACCCAAGACATCTTCAGCAATATAACTGACATAACTGTACAACACTACCCAAGGGTGGGGAAGAAACAGGCCGGCCCAGTTCTTCCCCAACCCTGAGTCTCCGAATTCTATTGAAATTTAAGTGCCAAACATTTGTTGCTTATTATATCTGTTTAGTTAATACCAATTTATGTCTCTAAAAGTGAAGAAAATTTATCACAAGAATTTTTAGCAAACAGAAACATCTGGGGTGGGGAAGAAACGGGCCGGCCCAGTTCTTCCCCACTCCCAGTCTCCGAATTCTATTAAGATTTGAGCTCCAAACATTTGTTGCTTATTATATCTGTTTAGTTTATACTAATTTATGTCTTAAAAAGCAAAGGAAATTTATCACCATAATTATTAGTAAGCAGAAACATCTGGGGTGGGGAAGAACTGGGCCGGCCCAGTTCTTCCCAACCCCCAGTCTCCGAATTCTATTGAAATTTAAGGGCCAAACAATTGTTGCTTATTATAGCTCTGTAGTCAATACCAATTTATGTCTTTAAAAGTGAAGAACATTTTTCACAAGAATTTTTTGTAAACAGAAAAATCTCGGGTGGGGAAGAAATAGGCCGGCCCAGTTCTTCCCCGGGGAATAAATGGGCCGGCCCAGTTCTTCCCCACCCCCACTTTCCAAATTATATTTAGATTGGAGCACTAAAGGGTTGTTGCTTATTATATCGGTTTTGTTAATACCAATTAATATCATAAAAAGCTGAGAAAATTAATCATAGATACTGGAATTGGGATGAAAATTTCCTTGGATCTCCATATATTGTATGGCATAGAGAAAATTTTGCCATTCAAGCTGTAAAGACTCAAAACTAATTCAGAATGGTTTCTTTTTGAATTTTTTAACCATCTGTGAGGCATAAATTACTCGTTCTCTATGGTTCTAAAAAATTTCAGGTGGGGAAGAAACTGACTGGGTGGGGAAGAAACTGACTACCGTATTCGGGCGTGTATTACCCGCAGTTTTTTCCCACAAATTACAGGCCCAAGTTCTGGGTGCGGGTAATCCGCCCGAATTATTTTTGGACCATTTTATTTTTACTTTTGTCAGCTGAAAATACGATGCATCTCATGTTATGCTCTATCCTTTTACGATTCCCGACATAAATAACGTTTAATTGTCCACTCAATTTTACTTACACATGAGTAATATAACAATCTCTATTACTAGCAAGCCCGATTTTGTGAATATTATTCCTAAAACTCTGATTTTAAACAAAATAAACAAGCAAGTTCAATGCGAACATCAAAGTTTTCCGGCATCCAAACTGCCGCCCACAAATCACCGCTAGTCTTTTTCTGCACGCGATCGGTAAATGACGTCATCGTACCCCATCAACCCCACACGTGTCTATTGTTTTATCTTATTGGGGCGTATCTGTCTCATAAAAAAATGTTTGGAAACGGTAAAAGTATTCTCGCTAGCAAAACAGCGCTTTCCGTAAGCTCCGCGTCAATAACCAACAACAGAATACAGATGTGTTGACACAAAGAGTTCAACTTTTCTCGCCAAACGTCTGCTATTTGGCGCCAAAACATAACCATTCACGAGATAAATGAATAGTCGTAGCAACTCGTCTTAGGAGCAATTAAATAATTTTCACACTGATTGCGGATTAAATTTTATGATTGGGGAATAAACGCAAATTAGAGACATAACTTGACCATATTTTCACACCTTATCGACACGCACCGCAGGGTGGCAATTATATGACAGGGATTAACAATAGTGTCATAATTGAACCCTTATAAATCAATAAACAGTGTAAATCCAAATCAGACATCTGCGGCGTCTTTCTGAGGTGTCTGATCTGGGACTGCACTGTTTGCCGATGTCCCAAAAAAGAAACGTCTGCGGCGTCATTCTGAGTCGTCTGATCTGGGACTGCACTGTTTGCCGATGTGCGGGCATATGTGGGTTAATAAATTAATAACAATGGTGAACAGGTAAAGTTTTTTCAACATTTTAATGCAAAAATACATGCTTTCTGGTGATACTCGCACGCACGTGCATTTTCCCGCCTTTTGAAGACGATCGCGCGTTCCGTTGTGTGCTACAAAAACTGGCCAAATTCTTACTTTTTCTCACTTACGCATCCACCAAAATTTCAGCAAATGTTCCATGCGGGTAATACAACAGTATTGCAGTTTTCCCCCTGATTTTGGCCAAAAAAAGGGGGTGCGGGTAGTACGCAAATGCGGGTAATACACACCCGAATACGGTAGTCAGTTTCTTCCCCGGGGAAGAAACGGGCCGGCCCAGTTCTTCCCCGGGGAAGAAACTGACTGGGGGGAAGAACCGGCCTGTTACACCGGGCGAGATGCGGTTTTTCAGTCGTGGTGGTATGAAAAAGGCCCTTTTGAGGGCCCCCATGTCATTCCGTTTGGGTAACCTTATAATGTACATCCTTTATTCGAAAGCGAAAGTTGCGAAAAAAGAAAGAAAAAGATGTGATAAGGCGTCCTGTTTCTTATTTCTGTCCCACTTTTCTATATGCGTTCCTGAAGGAGATGCTTTGTTTGCTAGTGTGCTGTTGTGCCGTTCTCCTTTGGGTTGTGTGGCTCTCGATCAGCCAGGCTTTTGACGCAACGCTCCTAAGTGCAAAGTCCAAGGACCGCAACCACAGAGCTACGTCTCGTTCTGACTTCCCGTTTGCCTCACCCCCTCAGGCGGGGCTGGGCGACAGATTTTCCTTGTGGTGGGTCCATGCCCAGTCCCGGCGTGATTTCGTGTGGTCCTCTTTCGGGCTGTGTGGCTCCCGATCAGCTAGGGCTTTGGTGCAGCGTTCATAAGTGCAAAGCCAGTGGGCCGCAACCACAACGCTACACCTTGTCTTAACTTCTCGCTTGCCACACCCCCTCTGGAGAGTGGGTCGGGGCCATGGATTTTCTTTGTGGTGAGTCCATGCCCCATTCTGCTATGGTCTTCTCACAGGGATCCAGGGATCGCTGTCATCGATAGGCACTCCTAAGTGCAAAGCCGAGGCCGCAACCACATAAAGACTCCCCCTTCTAAACCACACTTTATATTCACCTTATTTGCATTATCTGCTGGTTCCTAGTCTGAAGGTTATCAGTTTTGGAAAAATAGGTAACCAGGTCTGGTTACCTGTTTTTCCAATATTGACAATGTGCAAGTTGGGAGCCAGCAAATACATGTAATGCAAATATGGTGAATAGAGAAAGTTGGGGTTTATTGGGTATAGGTTATTATTTTTGCACCATGACATGGGTTCATTGCGTGATAGCTCAGTGGTTAGTGCTCTTGCCTCTGATGCTAGAGGTCCCGGGTTTGATACCTGACAGCAGCAATGAAATTTTGGTGTCCGAACTTGCACCATTGGCATCTTTTGCAGGGGTGAATGTCATCAAGTGCACCGTCCTTCAGATCGGGGCGTTAACTGGAGGCCCCTAGTGCTGGGAGAGTCATGCCCTGTGCAGGTTAAAGACCCTAACCGTAATTACATGATTACTATGTAGGCTTTCATCCTGCAAACCAGGCGTTTATGTATTGTACACCTGCAAGTAATGGTCAGATGTGACCGATACCAGTTTTTAGAAAGAAAGACGGTTTAATGAGCACCCACAACCTATGTTGGCAGTGTGAATAAGAAAATTACAACTCAACCTCGTTATAACATGGAACTCCGGGTCCAACCAACAGACCGTGTTAACCTAATCATGTTATAAACGCCAACCGTATTTGTCACAAATCAACCATTGACACTATGGTGTTCAATAGTTTTCCAAACAAGATGATGTGCGGTCCGGTTAATAACTGTATTTCCCGACTAGATTGTGTATAGAACTAATCAATGGCAGTAAATACCATGGCCCATAAAGTCAAACAAGTCTCTTTAATTGAAACCAGCTGATAAACCATGTTGATATCCAGAAAATCGTCCGACCTGACTGCGAGTATGACACCTGGCATTTTGATAACTGTTTCCTGATGAGTGGAATTTTCCAAACCTGTCTTGCAACCCCCCCCCCCCCCCCAAAAAAAAAAATAATAAATTAGAAATATTTGCAATAGTTGGTAATCAAATTATAACAATAATGATATGTAGAGGTGAAACGATTCACTTAATCATATCGTAATCACGATACATCTGCTTAGTTGCTAACGATACATGTATCACATCATGAAACAGTTTGACGATGCTATTACGATACAGCAAGCAGAGTAATTTGATAGAGATGAGATGTAAACTTTTTGTGGTTTTGCATAAATTTGTGTCAACACATTACAGATAAGTTACTATTTTCACCTTTTTTTCTGTTGTTCATGTATATTTCAGTTAATTTCTAGCACAGAATTATATTTGAGTATATTCATACAGCCGATTTTAAGGGATTTCTTTGCTTGAAGTTTCTTTTTCATGCCAGAAAGTGTATAGAGATACGTATCATGAGGTAACTATATCGTTGCACGGCCCCCGCCCATCGGGGCTTGAAGAAATAGATGGGCTGCATGATGCTTCCATGCAGAGCTGAAACCGACCGCACACCTATACAGCGCTGATGGCGCGGCTTTATCCAGGTATTTTCTGAAAAGGCCCCTGGGAAAAAATTTAATACTTACAAAATACCAAAACTGGGAACACAATTTCATCGGAGAAATGCCAGGACGATGAATTTTGCTCATGATAGTCTTATGAATTTGATAGTTAAGCAGTGCAGTACAGCTGTAGCTTCACATCTTGACTATCCAGTGTTCACCTCTGATGTTTAGTATTGTTTTCTCTTGTTCCTTTAGTTGTGACTTTCATTTTTTGGGGGAAAAATATGGTGAAATTGGGAAAAATTTAGGCTATTGGGCATGGGGCCGAATTTCGGCCCTGCTGAACAGGCAGAAAATGCCCTGGATGGGGACGCTAAACCTCAAATTAAACAAAAAAATCTATATTGTTGCAGTCCTAATGACAGGTAACATTTTAAATTTTGACCCGCTGGGCATGGGATTGTGCGACGCGTTATATACATAGTAACCCAACTGAGATATTATTCATTGATAGGTGCCAGCATTTGAATCCAGTGATGGAAACTGTGTGTTTGAGAGCAATGCTATAGCTCACTATGGTAAGTGAATGATATTTACTGCATTTTTTCTCCCTATATCACTTTTCTATGTCCTTAATTTTCAGTCAGATGAAGAGAAATTCTACATTAGTTCTACAGTCATCAGATTTTGTCTATTATGTACTATCATCTAAGACAATAAAAAAGCTCTGCAAAAATTGAAAACAGCGACACATTTTTTGGGCAACTGAGTTTAAAACACGGAATCTAATAAATGTGGTGGCAGATTTTGAACTGGACCATTCGGACCAGCCAGCCACGGACCTTACTAGACCTGACCAGTCTTCACAAGACGATGTCCTGCGGTCATGGGTTAATGTCAAACACTGAATAGGAAGATTTAGAAATTGTATTTGGCATTTTAACCATTATACTGCCGGATAAATTATTTTAGCCACACCCATTTCTGACTATTCCCAATCAAATTATATGATATTAGTCCACAACTTTTGCATGAGTTGCCTCCCCACAAGGTGTTCCCATTCCCCTTAATATCTGGAGGCATGTTTTTGATCCCATTATTTGTACCAAATGAAATCTTTCAGTTTCTCCTTATCATAGCAGTCCATAAAATTTAGGGTTGCACATGGCATTAATAATTTTATCTTTAATATATTTTATTTGGTAAATGGTTGACGGTTTTGCAACAAGTGTAGGCCCTGATCAGACGCTGCAGTCGGGTTAAAGTCCCACAAAATTGGAAACGTCTCCAAAATGACCTCTACTGTGTTGACCGGGACGTTAAACCTCAAATCAAACAAACAAGATCATTCTCTGCTATCTTGTCTCCTATTTTTCGTCTTTGAGAGGCGACAAGAAGCATCCGTGGAGTAGTGGTTATGCTACTCGCCTTGTAAAACAGGGAGCACAGGATTGATCCCGGGCTTCGCCAGACTTTCGGATGAGTCTGTAAACTGAGGTCCTGTCTCCGTATGACCTTAACTGTTGGCGAGATGCAAAACTCAAACACTCGCTCTGAGAGACGACATCAATGACTCAACGATGCTGTTAAATTTGAGTCATCTACTCTTAAAACCTACATTTTTCTTTTACATGTAGATTCTTACCGATAATAAGAAATCACCAGGAAATTCAGACTGTTTTACTTGCCTTGCAGGCTTGCACTGACATTCACTTGCCAGTCCTAGCATGAATAACGTTGATGTGACTGAAACATTCCCGCATTTGAATCTAAAGATTTCACTGCACAAGGGGTGTGTTGTAATTGGTACAAAAAGTAGGTCCAGCTAAAGAGATTTATTTCCCCAGCTAAGAGGAAATATTTCTTCTTAGCAAAAAGGAAAATAAGTTTATGTCTGGTAGAAATCATAATATATCTCTGTTATGCATGTAATACAGTAAAATTCCTATATTAAGACCACCTTTGGGACTGTTCAAAAGTGGTCTTAAAGACCACTTTTGAACAGTCCCAAAGGTAACAGTCCCAAAGGTGGTCCCTGACCAGAGAACCTTTTTAGGCAGAAAACACAAAGAAAAATTAAGTGTACCCTTCAAAATAAGCATTTTGCAGCAGAATTAGTCCTAATTTTAGGTGGTCATAATAGCGGAATTTCACTATATATTTTTAGTGGGGAATAGTCAGTTACAAGGGAGTACGCCAATAGATGCAGCCTACGTACAACAGTGGATCAACTTTGCTGACAATGAAATACTTCCAGCGTCGTGCACCTGGGTCTTTCCCTGTCTTGGGATTACACAGTTCAACAAACAGGTACAATGCCGTAA
Source organism: Lucinisca nassula (assembly GCA_963580285.1). Lineage (NCBI taxonomy): Eukaryota > Metazoa > Mollusca > Bivalvia > Lucinida > Lucinidae > Lucinisca > Lucinisca nassula. Next base: position 25,692,964 of record OY757012.1, read on the forward strand.
AAATCCTGATACATGTAGTTCAGACACTTTAGAACTTAGTCATAATTCTCCAAAAAATTTAACCCATAAAATGACAATTGTCTCTGCTTTGCCGTCTGCCAGTTACCTTAAAAGTAATTTTTGCAAACAGTGTGGACCCAGATCAGACTGCTCCTGTAGGAGCAGTCTGAACTGGGCCCACACTGTTTGCCTGTATGCAAAATATTTTTAAAAGGTTTGCAAAAAAATCAGCAGACTACATTTTGGGATATAGTTTTTGTCGGCGTCCTAAGGGTTAACAAACATGTTTCACAATCCAGCAAGGAGTCAAAAAGATGCAGACAATGTAGACTAGACCCAGATCAGACGGCTCATTAAGGAAAGGTTTGATCTGGGTCTGCACTGTTTGCTTATGCCTATCTGTCCCAATACTTAGGATAATTACGGTACTAAGAGGATCTTATATGCATAGTCATTTCATATGAAACTGATGATTTGTTCATGTTTATGAATTTAATGGCTCTGTCAACACTGTTTAGGTCATATCAAGCCGTTCAGTTCACCTATCTACACTTTTCCTGTACAGCCTTATATGTAAGCGGTTAACTGGTACAGTGCACATTCTTTCTCCAGAAATTGACAACTGTCCTTGAATCATCAGAAGTGAGAGTATGACTAGAAAAGATTTCATGATTGATCAACTTCGATGAAAGAATGTTGCTGACCCCGCATGTATCGAGCATGTGCCCTCCTGATCACCAGTCAAACACGCATCCAACCGAGCTAATGAGGCTCGCAATGAAACTGACGAACCAAACCTCTAGCAAAATTTATTATGAAATGGTCACTCTTGTAACATTCTGTTTATTATAAAACAGTTCTAGTTCAAATTTTTACTCCTAATCATTGTCACTGCTGTGGTTCCAACCTCCCTGAAGCCACATGTGAGATGCGAAGTTCTGCAGTGGATGTTTGGCTAATGACATACATATGTAAATGTAGCTGGCCACTGTAGCGCAGTCGGATACCCATCTGACTGATGATCAGCTGAATCCGGCCTGCACACTAGTACTGGTAAACCGTTTAGAGGATCTAAGCCTGTCCAGGAACCGCGGTGCGAGGCGGACCGTCCACGCTAATAAACCCTATTGGTTTCATTGGGCGACAGGGCTTGAGATGTCATTTCATCTCGATGTCTGGTAAAAGTCCCACAAAATTGGAAGCAACGTCTCCAAATGACCTTTAAAGTGTTGACGGGGACGTTTAACCTCAAATTAAACAAAACAAACCTGAAATTTTAAAAAGTTTACCAAAAAAATTAAGCAGACAACTTTTTTTGGATGTAGTTTTTCTTGGTGTCTTAAGTGTTAAGGTGCTTTTCTTTTTCATCAGAAAAGTACTGCACTGATATTTATCTTATTTCTGCCCGAATACACACAGTAATGTGAGTACTCAGTGGGGTGCTTCCAATGAGTACCCACAACATATTTTTGTGCAGAAATAATAAAAATGATGTGGATACTCCCTTTAATCTCAGGCTATGCTTTAACATATTTCAGCCTCGCCGAAATGCTTCTGAGTACCCAAAACATGTTTTCATGCAGACATAAGAAAAATATCTGAACTTTACGGATGAAAATAACACATCCGGAGTTCTGGGGATTTAACCCTTGTCCTGCTGAGCCTGGATATGCCTTATCTGCCAAACAATGTAGATCCAGATCAGAACTATTCAGCAGGACAGGGGTTAAGAAAACTTATGCTAGGTACTCTTAGCATTGATTCTTTCAAAAGTAAACTCAAGAACAAATTCCTATAACCCTTATCCTGCTGAATTAATTAATTTAGCCACACCCATTTCTGTGACTATCAGACAATCAAATCACTTACTATAATGTAATCACTCATTTTACAAACTGCATGACAGCCTGTTGATTCTGATCAGGTGGCCTCTTCAGAAGCCTGAATAAGCCATCTGATCTGGATCTACACTGCAAAGGTAGGGGCTGCTGTGTTCAATGGGATAAGGGTCAAACGTGGGTTTTTGTTGACAAGGGAAACGAGAAATTCGGAGTTTTCTCCCCTGAAGGTGTATCCCTTCCCCTTAAACATGCCGCCTTATCTCCTGTACATTATCTTTCTTGTAGGAGACAGATCGAGCGAAAGAACAGCTAAAAACAGCACTCGCTGTCCTCAACAAGTACTTAGAGACCCGAACCTTTCTAGTCGGCGAAAGAATCACACAGGCTGACATCACCGTAGCTTGCAATCTTCTGCTTGCCTACCAATATGTGAGTATAGTGGAACCGTAACCCTTTTTGTACCAAATGGAATCTTCCTCTTTATATATAGCAGGAGTCCATTTCAAAATTTAAGGGTCTCAGGTTGTGTTTTCTTCAAAATTTATTTGGAAAATAACTTAACTTTATGCAAAGTGTAAGCCCTGATCAGACGCCACATTCTGCAGCGTTTGATCTGAGCCTGCACTGGTTGTCAATGTACCCCTTTAGGGGCTTCCTGCATACAATGGGTTAACAAACTGACTGTAAAAAGGTAAAACAGTGGACGTTTAGCTCACAAGAGCGGAAAGACTCCAAGGTATCTTATAGGATAAACAATGGTCCATTCAGGCCTCATATTTTTCAGGCATTTGCAGAATTTCAGGCTTTTAGAGCTTGATTTTTAGCTCACCTGTCATGTAGTGACGAGGTGAGCTTTTTGGATCACTTTTTGTCCGTCGTGCATCCGTCCGTCCATGCATCCGTCCGTAAAGAATTTCAAAAAAGTATATCTCTAATACCCCATGGCCAATCTTGATCAAATTTCATGTGAAGCATCATTAGGTAGAGGGAAAGGCTGCATAAGGTTTTTGGGCAGATCAGATTGGAATTCTGGTTGCCTTGGCAACATATAGCTCCCATAGACTTATATTGGGAACATTTTTAAAAATCTTTCCCCTTCGCTCCCATAGACTCATAATGGAAAAAGCTTCAAAAATCTTCTTCTCTGAAACCACAGGGCCCAGAGCTTATATATTTAGCATGTAATGAGGGCAAGTGGTCACCTACATAATTCCTGCCAATCATGCCCCTGGGTTCTCAATGGGCCACGCCCCTGGGCCCCTTCGCTCCCATAGACTCATAATGGAAAAAAAGCTTTCAAAATTGCTCAACCCCTTGTGCTTGGATGAACAAGATGGCTAAAATTATAAAAACCTCCTTGTGTCTACCAAAATTGCTCAAACCCTCTACTCTACCATATATTATAGTTCAAACAAATTGACCTGATACTGGTGAACTCTATTAACATAATTTCATACCCGACTGAATGCATATATTTATCTTCTCCGTTTTCCGACGATGGCGATATTGTTATACAATACACAGAGGTCAGTAAATGTGCCGCTATTCACGTGATCCCAAAAATTCTCGAGAAGTTTATGAAAGCCGACGTATTAGGCGATAGCATTGACTAATTTATTCCATGCATAAAGGTCAGTCTCACGTCAAATTGTTCCCACTATATCTTCAATTGCATTTGTACAATATGGATCAGGTGAGCGATCCAGGGCCATCATGGCCCTCTTATTTCTTGATTTCAGCCTTTTAGATTTTGATTTTTCCTCCTATATCCTGTTTAAAATGACTATTTTACTCTTATCCTGCTGAAAAAAAAAAATAGCTCCATTTCTGACTATTCACCAATCAAATTACTTGATATAATGTATTTGTTCAGTTCACATATTGCGTTACAGTGTAGATCCTGATCAGATGGCTTCTAAAGAAGCCATCTGATCTGGATATAAACTGTTTGCAATGGTAATGGTTGTCCTGTCCAGCAGGATACGGGTTACGACTGCAAAATCAGGCCTTTCAGGCATGGAAAAGCTTGGTCCATTTTAAGGATAACTTGAGGCCTTTTAAAGATAACTCAAATGCGTTTTCCTTCATTATAAGGCATGTTTGTCTTGCTTCATGGATAAATGTGTAAGAGCTGAAGGTACATTAAATCAGAGAGAATCTCAGATTTGTAGGAAAGCTTTATATAGCTTCTCTTGTTTTGGTTTCTCTCTTACAATTGTAAAATTTAGAGCCATCCTTTGTGATTTGTTTTGTTTGTTTGATTTGAGGTTTAACTTCCCCATCAACACTAGGTCATTTTGGTGAGATTGCTTCCAGTGTTGTGGAACTTATACCAGACATTGAGATGAAATGATATCTCAAGCCCGGTTGCCCAATGAAACCATTAAAATTTATAAGCATGGACAGGCCGACTTGTATCGCTTTGCCTGCGCAAGCTTAGATCCTCTTAACCTTTAACCTGCTGAATATTCAATTAAGCCACACTCATTTCTGACTTTGAACCAATCAGATTACTTGATGCAGCTTATTTCTACATATTCATAAACTGAATGTCAAACTGTGTAGATCCTGATCAGATGGCTTCTTCCGAAGCCATCTGATCTGGATCTACACTGTTTGCAAAGATAGGGCTTGACGCCTACAGCAGGGTAAAGGTTAAGCTGTTTACCAGTACTCGGTGTGCGGTCGGTTTCAGCTCTTCGCGGAAGCATCATGCAGCCCATCTATTTCTTCAAGCCCAGATGGGCGTGGGCTGCCATCCTTTGTGATATGTGTGTGTTAACCTTAAGGGGAAGGGCCATTACCACCTTGACCCTGTGTCTTCAACATTAGGTCTCTCGCAACTAAGGCTGACACGATTAATAGATCGATAAATTCCCCCAAAATGATTATTATAGCCCCGCTTGAAAAGTGGGGCTATATTGGATTTGCCCTGTCATTCCGTAATTCTGTAATTCCGTAATTCTGTAATTCTGTAATTCCGTTATTCCGTTATTTTTTCGTCACAGTTTTCCCCGAAACTAAGAGAGCTAGAAAACTAAAACTTTGTATACACGTGGACAATGGGTGCCTCCACGGACCTTACCGAAATTATGACCAAGGGCCCATAACTCTTGGAGTTATCTCCCCTGATAGGTTTTTTTAAATGAAAATGTTTGGTCACAGTTTTCTCAGGAACGAAAGAAGCTAGAAAGCTCAAACTTTGCATAAATGTGGACAATGGGTGGATATAGGGAGCTTACCAAAATAATGGCCAAGGGCCCATAACTGTTGGAGTTATCTCTCCTGATAGGTTTTTTAAATAAATGAAAATATAGGTTTTTTTTAAATGAAAATGTTTGGTCACAGTTTTCTCAGGAACTAAAGAAGCTAGAAACCTCAAACTTTGCATAAATGTGGACAATGGGTGGATATAGGGAGCTAACCAAAATAATGGCCGAGGGCCCATTACTTTTGGAGTTATCTCCCCTGATAGTATAGTTTTTTTTAATAAATGAAAAGGTTTGGTGACAGTTTTCTCAGGAACTAAGAAAGCTAGAATACTGAAACTTTGTATGAACATGAAAAGTGGGTGGATGTATGGCCCTTACCAAAATAATGGCCAAAGGCCCATAACTCTTGGAGTTATCTCCCCTGATAGGATATTTTCTGCAAGTAAAAAAATCATTTCACTTTTCTAACCATCAAACCATGAAAAATATTTTCGATACAGTTTTCTCAGGTACTAAGAAAGCTAGAAAGCTGAAACTTTGTATAAACATGAACATTAGGTGGATGTAAGTAAATAATGGCCAACAACATTACTCTTGGGGTTATCTCCCCAGCAAAGAAAAAAAAAAATATTAAAGTTTTCTCTGGAACTAAGAAAGCTCCCCTGATAGGTTAAAAGCTTTTAGAGTCAATGTGTCTTACTCCTCTGATAGCGCTATAGCGGGGCTATAGTCAGATCCTCTGACAGCTCTAGTTATTTCTGATTTGCTTTCAATCATTTACTTGATATGTACAATTAACTACCAAAAGTTATGCCTAAATTACCTGGGTGAGTGGCAAACAGTGCAGACCCTGATGAGACACCGCATTCTGCGGCGTCTCATCTGGGTCTACACTGTTTGCTCAGGCCTGTCTGTTCAAATATACATATGGTAAAGAGCAAAATATGGTTAGAGTCATGCTCAGACAGAAAGCCAGACAGGTAAAATTATGACAAAAACCTTAGCGATTACTAATCGATTATCAATCACAACGGCGAGACTGATAATCGATTATCTTTTCTGCTCCGATTAGCCAGCCCTACTCGCAACTGTGTGTTTGAGTCTTGCTCTTGTCACATTTTAGATGCCAAGTGGCAAGTTCTAAACAGAAGGTCCAGTTGATTTTTGTCGGTGTATTCATTTTTTCAAATTTTCACTGACCAGTTTAACAATTACTCCATATAAGTGCTAGGCTTGAAATGTCCATAAACCCAAATGCATTTTAAATTCAGAGTTGTCAACGCCTTAAAAATATTTTTGTTTCACTTAACTCATTGTATACTAGTAGGCTATTCCATTGTTATATGTTGGACAAGTCCATTTGTCAGATCTGTTTTTCATTTTCATTCTATTTTTGATGGAAAGTTCTGAGCGCAAACATTGTAGACCCTGATCAGATGCCACATTATGTTGTGCACACACAGTTACTGTAAGAGACCAAGGTCCTGTTTTTCAAACCATCATGAGCTTAACAAGTACACTAGCAGGCAAATTTCCAACTGTACTACATGTAGCAAGTTTTGTAAATGCAACCCACCGAACAGAGACCACCTGCGAAAAAAGACCACTTTTGGTCATTCCCTCGAGTGGTCTTTGTAGACAGGTCAGACTGTACATGTATAGATCTAATAATGAAAAACTGAGTGGCTTTCTCGTTGAATATCAGTAAACAGTAAAATTCCTATATTAAGACCACCTTTAGGACTGTTCAAAACTGGTCTTTAAGACCACGTTTAAACAGTCCAGAAGGTGGTCCCTGACCAGAGGACATTGTGTACAGAAAACACAAAGAAAGAATAGCTTCACCCTTCTTAGTATGCTTTTTATGCAAAATTAGTCTAAACCCTTATCTTGTTTTCACGACAACCCCTATCTTTGCAAACAGTGTAGATCCAGATCAGATGGCTTCTGAAGAAGCCATCCCATCAGGATCTACACTGTTTGGCATTCAGTTTATGAATTTGTAGCAATAAATTACATCAAGTAATTTGATTGGTTGATAGACAGAAATGGGTGTGGCTTAAATGAATATTCAGCAAGATAAGGGTTAATTATAGGCGCTCTTCAAAGTGGAATTGCACTATTTGCCATATTAGATAAAAATTTTTGACAATTCACTATTAAACTAAGGACTTTGTTAGTTTTAAACATCTGTGTTCTGCAGGCCTCATACTTTTCAGGCATTTGCAGGATTTCAGGCTTTTAAAGCTTGATTTTTTTTTCTTGATTTCAGGCTTTTTTTTCCTCCTATTTTCTGTTAAAAATGACTATTTAACCCTTATCCTGCTTAATAAAATTATTTAGCCACACCCATTTCTGACTATTCACCAATCAAATTACTTGATATGATGTGTTTGTTCAGTTTACAAACTGCTTTCCAAACATTGTAGATCCTGATCAGATGGCTTCTTCAGAAGCCATCTGATCTGGATCTACACTGTTTGCAAAGGTAATGGTTGCCGTTTTCAGCAGGATAAGGGTAAAGGCAGCAAATCGGGCCTTTCAGGCATGGAAAAACTTGGTCAGTATGAGGCCTGGTTCTGATGCATGCTCTTTATTCAGGTCCTTGAGCCAGCATTCCGACAGTCATATGTGAACACAAACAGATGGTTTACAACCCTGATCAATCAGCCAAACTTCAAGTCGGTGATAGGGGACTTCAAACTCTGTGAAAAGATGGCCACTTTTGATGGTAAGTAGGGTGGTGTGTGTTACTCTCAGCATGGTCCATTTGTTCTACGTAAACAACTTGTACGATGGGAAATGTTCAAAGATCTAGCAAGTTTAATATTTAAGCCATTTGGTACCAGAAACCCCAAAACGGGTACCCTGGCAAACAGTGCAGGCCCAGATCAGATGCCGCAGAATGCGGCATCTGATCAGGGCCTCCACTGTTTGCTAAAAGTTCAGCCATTTTCCAGATAAATTTTGATTAAAACACAACCAGACACCCCTAGATTTTGAAATGGACTCCTGCCATATATAAGGAGGAAGATTCCATTTGGTACAAAAAGGGTTAATGCACCAGCTTTTTTTTTTTGCTGAAAAGAATGTCGGTATCTGCTTCTTTTTCAACAAAAATTTTAGTACAGCCAAACTTCAATGTCTTGGATAGCTTTGGGACCATAACAGTTCGTTAACATAATAGTTTGAGGCACAGAGGATTAATTGCAGTCTCAGAACGGGAGCCATAATGGAGATAGTATATATCTGGGTTTCAATGAAATAAAGGTATGTACTGTGTCAGAGCTAATGAGTTCACACATCATACCCTTTCAAGACTAAATAGAATAATGTTAACTCTTATCCTGCTGTTCACGACAACCCCTATCTTTGGAAACAGTGTAGATCCAGATCAGATGGCTGATGGCTGAAGAAGCCATCTGATCAGGATCTACACTGTTTGGCATTTAGTTTATGAATTTGCAGCAATAAATTACATCAAGTAATTTGATTGGTTGATAGACAGAAATGGGTGTGGCTTAAATGAATATTCAGCAAGATAAGGGCTAATCTACCGTACTGTGGTACATGTAAGTTTGTTATTGTTACTGTCAGACAGTCTTTGGAGCATTGTCCTCTGAAAGGAATTACGGGCAGTTCCATGCAGGTTTTAGTGTTGAAAATGTGGGTAAATGTTTGATTGCAAACAAGTGGATTTTTTCGTCTCGCTTGTCAGTGGACACAAAGAAATATTGGATTTCCTAGCCCCTGACTTCCAACAAATATTGACTCACGTAACCCTTGCAGCTCCACCATCAGGGCTTAGAGAAATAGATTGGACTGCATGTGTCACTTACTGAGAGCTTAAAATGCACTGGACAGGAGCACGCAATGGCTGGTACTTAGAAGAACTGAGCCTGCTCAGACAAAGTGTTGCGAATCTGACCGTCCCTTAAACTCTGGCGGTTTCTTTGACAGTAGGTTTGTTTTTGTTTGTTATAAATGAGGCTTAATGTCCCTGTCAACACTATTTGCATCATTTTGGAGACTTTGCTACTTTTACCCAACATTTTTTTACCCAACATTAAGATGAAATGACATCTCAAGTCCTGACGCCAAATTAAACCAATAGGATTTATATGCAATGTGAATTCATCTTTAGAAGTGTCATGTAAAGTCCCACAAAATCACAATCAATGTCTCGAAATTTCGTAAATGACCTACATCGTTTAGACGGGGACGTAAAACCACAACATAAGCTACATACAATCAAACTTCAATGGCTCGAACACCTTTGGGACCTCGAAAATCTGTTCGAGACAGGGGTAGTTTGAGCCACTGAGGGTTACTGTCAGGAGGCATAACGAGATACTTTTAGACATCTTTTTGGTGTTCTATATTATAAATGTATGCTGTGTATACTCATTAGAATCGCCTTGAGGCGATTCTAATGAGTACACACAGCATACATTTGCAAGATAAAACACAAAAATCTCCTTAATTATCCCCCTCTATTTCTTATGTAGAGGATTTCGCTAAGAATTCAAGAACGGGTTCGACCCATCCATGGTAAACGAGTGTTCCAGCAATCGAAGTTCTACTGTATTGATATGATTTGTGAGCAGGTTTGTGAGTACCGTAATGATCCTAAGTATTGAGACAGACAGGCCTAAACAAACAGTGCAGACCTTGATTAGACTGCTCCTTCAGGAGCAGTCTGATCAGGGTCTACACTGTTTGATATTCCGTCTGCCCGTCTTGGCATGAAACAAATTTCATAATATTTTAGGAGAATTACAGCAAGTCCTCTAGGCGTCTGAAATTTTAATATCAAATATAACTACCCATCACTACAATTATAGCCTTTTCACCAGACGCAGGTCTGGGACAGTCTGACACAAAAAAAAAAAATCTAGCCAGAAATGCCACTGGCATGTCCCTTTTCCCGTGACCTCCCCAGCGTCGAGTCCTGATTGGTCGCTGATGTCACATGACCTATCAGACCAATAGGCAGACGATACAGGTCACGTGACCGCGATTTTCGCGCCGAGAAGGTCATTATTTTTTCAGACTTGCTTGGGATAGGATGTCAAACTACATTCCATGGAAGAATGAATAAACGGATAAGTGTTTTATTCTTTTTTGATTTTGCACTTACCTTGAGTTTCCACAACGTACATAGGCTTTTTAAGCTTACTGTTTATTCCGAAATTCTTAGAGACTTTATTTCGCGTGTTTCTGCCGACATTACATGTGTAGTGGTTGTCCGCCATTTTGAATTTTCACTTGGAAGTTTTGTTTATCATGTGATCAACCGTTTTTGGTTTTTGATAAGCACCACACTTCTTTTCATGTTATGTGCCAGGGTATACGCTCGTATTATTCCTGGTAATGTTTTAATAGAAGTCGGCGTTGTGGAAACTTAAATTGCCAGAAAAGAGGACGGTTTTTGTGCGTGTTCCTTCCACTTCCGGTATCGGAAGACGTTGTATCGCTGAATAAAAATTCTCAGCATTAATTTAGTTTTGAACATGTGCAAGTCCCGTCTTCGTTTAGTACTTATAAATCCCACGATGCAGATGGATAATATTCAGGTCCCTTTGTGGCCTTTCTATAGTATCTTCTAAACAGAATCCATCCAATTCGTGTGGGTCACCTTTGCCGAATCAAGATGAGCCAGTCTATGTCCCCTCCTCCCATTTGGGCCTGGGTTGACTAGGATAGGTTCGTCCACCGCCCCGTAGAGACCCTGCTCATAATTGCGGGGACTCCGGGGTGCGGGGAACCTATGCCCAAAATTTTTTTCCGAATCCATGTTACATACGAATTTTGGTACGGTTCCGATCCCGGTTTTTATCGGGTAACCTTTCCGGACCTTCGGTACTTAGTTTACCTTGGTCATATGCTTCTTTCCTCTTATTATGATAAATTTTTGTTATCATAATCATTTAATTGGATTGTTTTCCCTTGTAAAACATACAGACTTGGGCATCGTTTATTGGAATACCGTGACTATTGCAAGTCAGTCCGGGGCGTTTCGGTACGGAGTCGTTTCGGCCTGGGTCGTTTTCGGCCCGAATTTGCACCTGGATCGATTCGGCCTATTTCGGTGGGTCGTTTCGGCCTTGGGTCGATTCGGCCTAGATCGTTTTAGGCACGGCTCCTTGAATGCTCAATTTTGATTCGGCAATTTCGCATGTTCAGTGCACGATACACAATAAAGGGCCTAACACTGGGGAAGTTTAATTGAGCCTCGAGTGTTTTGCCCCTAGAGCTGAATCTGGGCCCAGTGAATTATCCTCTGGGAATATATCAATACTCAGAGGTTGGTCTTTTTTCGTCTTTACTAATTAGCGATTATGAGAAGGACATATTTAGAGCCTCATCACCTATTGATTCTAAAACTATAAGCGGACCATGTCTTCCCAACGTTTTCAGAATCAAGCTTCAAGACCGGGGGCACTCGTGCGAAAAGAACTTGGAACATTGGTTCTAACAACAAAAAACATCAATTTGTTTTGTTCTTATGAAATTCCAAAATTCTACCCAGATTCAGACTCTGTATATATGACGTCAGGGAAATTGGCATTACTTCCTGTTTCGACGCTCTAACATTGGAGCTTCTTACCAGGACTATTATTAAGTGGGTTCTCATTATGACTGGTATTCTAATTCTACCCACTTTGCCTTCAAACAAGAGCATTCCGACCATATAGCTGCTATTCTAATGCTTTTGTTTATTTCCCGGTCATTTTTTTCACATGCCATGGCGGTCTACCACCATGTTGCATGTTTGGCGCAACTCTGCTCTTGATAACTGGTTCAGTTTTTACTGAGCATAGTAAATGAAAACTTAGAGCCTCAGCGCCTCTTGATTCTAAAACTATAAGCGGACCATGTCTTCCCAACGTTTTCAGAATCAAGCTTCTAGACCGTGGGCATTTGTCTTTTTTGAAGTCTTCGGAGAGCGTATCAAGTACAGGTACCGCAACCAAGAGACGCTCTTCGACTACTTCCGATGACTTTTAAGTGCTTATCACCCTCGACTAGAAGATCTCAATCAGTCCTCGTCTACTAATAGATCATTCTCAGATCAGGGTACACGGTCCTTTCGTTCCAGAGGTCGGACTGGAACGAAATCTCCCAATAGAGGAAGACACAAGTCTAACAAATGACTTTCTTCCTTCCCCTCCTCTTCATCTTCTCCCAGTAGGAGCCGAGCTTTTTCAGTTCTATCAAGCCTTGGCTTCTTTTATTAAATATTTTTTGAGTTTTATGAGTTGTGAGAAAGGGTTACTGGATTGCGTTCGTTAGGAATCCTTTCTTTTTCTCACATGCAAATACTATTTCTGGTAAATAGTATCAAGAAAAGAAATCTTTTTATTGGAAGAGGAAGGGTTCTTCTCCAAAAGAAAGCCGTGTAAGTAGAAAAATTTCTCCTTTCCCCAGGCTTCTACAGGCGGATCTTTCTGTTCGAGAAGAAAATGGGAAAATCGACTCATCATCGAGTTCTCACACTTAACACAGATGATGCAAGTCGATCATTTCAAAATGGAAACTTCGTCCTCGATTAGTCAGGTCAATTCTCCCAAATTCGGGGACGATTTCCGTAGTTTTTAAAGGACGCTTACCTTCACATCTCCATCCATAGGTCATTACGCAAATTCCTTCGTTTCACCTTGGATGGAATTTTGTGTATCAGTCCGTTGCCTTTCCTTTGTTGGATTTGTCAACGGATCAATGAAAGGAAAAGAAGAAAATGGGAAAATCGACTCATCATCGACTTCTCACACTTAACAAGATGATGCGAGTCGATCGTCTCAAAATGGAAACTTCGTCCTCGATTAGTCAGGTCAAATTTCCCAAATTCGGGGACGATTTCCGTAGTTTTAAAGGTCGCTAGCCTTCACATCTCCATCCATAGGTCATTACGCAAATACCTTTGTTTTCACCTTGGATGGAATTTTTGTGTATCAGTCCGTTGCCTTTCCTTTGTTGGATTTGTCAACGGATCAATGTTTTCCCTGTTCACCAACTTATTGGAAATTAATTAAGCAGCTCTCATCATAGAATTAGGCCCCAATCTCGTGTAGTGTTCCGATGATGGGTTTTGTCATCATTTTTTACAGATACTGTTTATCATACCTTGTCCTAACGTGTACAGGTTATTGTGAATTTAGATTTCATACACTTTATCGAGAAGTTGAAATTGACTCTACCTCAAAGATACTTCTCCAATTTTTTTTTTTCACTCTCCGAAAAACTTTCGATTTATGTCAGGGGTTTGTTTCCCCTTTTTAGAACTTAGTAATTGGATCCAGTTTCCCTGGACAATCTCATCTTAGACCTTTCCAGTTTATTTTTGCTAATATTATCACTGGAAATACCATACGGTCTAAAGGAGCAATAAATTCCATTATCAAGATTGCTCTCTACGATTTATGAATCCCTCAGTATCAAATGGGGTCTCCTCTTTTAGAGACTATTCCCTATTTGTTTTTTCGCATGCCAGCCTTTCAGGTTGGTTTTCCACTTCGAACCTCAGGGATTAGTTGTTCAGGGAACGTGGGGCCTATATTAGGCGGGGCTATATATATATATATATGTGTGTGTATGCGTATATGTATGTATATATGTATATGTGTATAAACATTCTGAAACTTCAGAAAAATTTCCTTGGTTTATCAGTTCTTCATAGCTCCAAACTGAGGAGCAGCTTCATTATTGTTACTCCAGACAAATGAATAGTGTAGTTTTTTCTACTTATCAGGGAGTGACTCATTACTCTTCCCTGTTGGCTTTTACATGGAAGATTATAACTTGGTGTCTTCAGGAAGGTATGTCTATCCTTGTCGGACACCTCCAGGGCAGATTATGTCATTGGGATCGCCCCTATAGACCAGTTCACCATCCGTTCTCTACAGGGCGTTTTCTCAAATGGAGAGAACCTTTATTGGGCCTTTTTTAATCAAATGTCCAAACAACTCGGTTCTCCAATCAACTTCCTTTGTGTTTCAAGTTTCAGATCACCTGGAACGTGCAGTTGATTTAAAATCTCTAGATTGGGGGAATCTTTTACATATGCGTTTACACCATTCAACTGAATTCCTCTAGTTCTAGGTAAAAATTCAAGCGTCCAAAAGCCGAGCCATTCTGATTACGCCTCCTATGGCCTCAGAGATCTTGGTTTTTTAGTCATTCTGAGCCTAGTCTCAAGACTTGCAACCAGTCTTCCAGTAGTTCCAGATCAAATATCTAAAAGGTGTGGGTCAAGCATTCCATTTCAATCCAGAAATGCTTTACTTACACATCCAGATGTTGTCATGAATCAAACCAGAGGAGGACACTTTTCTGGTTTCTCTGCCGAGTGTATCTTCAAATATAGAAAGATCTCCACTCTCAAGTTTTACTCTGGAAGATGGAAGATATTTTCTAGTTGGTGTAGAAAAAGGGAAATAAATCCAGACAATTCCTCTAGGGAGGTTTTTTTTTACTGGATTTCTTTTTCTGTCTGTTCTCTACCCTTCAATTTCTATTTCATCTAAGAGAAGGGTACAGATCAGTAATCTCGAACATGTTAAAATTTTAGTCGGCTTCACACTTTTTCATTAAACCCTACCATCACCAGCTTATTAAAGGGGTTTTTTCACTATGCCGACAGGTTTTCAGGACTTTGAATCCAAATGGAATCTTGCATGGGTGTTGTGGTCTTTTCTAAACCACCTTACGATCCGGTGAATTCAGCTTCTTTTATTCATTTGATAGTCAAGCTGTATTTCATTTGACATTGGCTTCAGTTCGTAGAAGTTATAGTCATGCTTTGCCAATTACAGAGGGTTGTTTTCAGGTATGACAAGAACAATGACTTCTTTTTCTCTTCTCATTCAACCTATTTTTGTTTCAGGCTATAAATAACCTTGTCTGAAACTACTATTTGTCCTGTCATTTCCAGGATTCGTGGATTGTAGGCTAATGTGAATTTTTTGTATACATTAGAATGTTTAAAACGTTTCGAGATTATCATGAGAATTTTTTCTTTTCAATCAAGGGGTTTTGGATATATTTCTAACCATCCTTGATTGCAAAGTGGATTTGTAAAGTGATAAAGCTTCTACCAGTATATGCTAATTTCACTTCTGCCCTATTATCATTCAGAATACAGTATGAGGTTAGAACCTTCTACATTTTGGGCATATTGGAACTCCGTTTTTTTTCTTCAGAATGTTTTTTCTTACTGCGTAATGGATGTTCCAACGCTACTTTTCATCCCTTCACCTAAGGTGCTTGGTTCCCATTCGTAGTGGTACTCATTCCTTGGGTAGTTTAGTAGCTTCTCAATCTATTATGAGCAGCACTTATTTTGGGATTTTATTTTCCTTGGTTGTTTGTTAGCCTGTTTGAATAGGTATGAACCTTCTATTTTGACTCCGGTTCCTGTCCATTTATCTTCTCCACTTGTGAATTTTGGATTTGGATCCCTTGCAGTCATCGTGGATACTCTCTTACATTACCATCATTGGATGGTTTTAAAAGGGGTATAAACAACCAAGGTTGGAGGAGTTAGGTATGTGTTACTTTATTTTTCATCCAACCCTCCACTTGCTTTGAATTCAGGCTATAATTGTAGTGATGGGTAGTTATATTTGATATTAAAATGATATTTTTAATGTAAAATTAATTTTAATTAATAATATACCTACCCATCACTACAATGGTATGTCCCGCCTCCCAGCCCCGCCTGAAATATTTGTTTTCCTGAAAGAAATAATGACCTTCTCGGCGCGAAAATCGCGGTCACGTGACCTGTATCGTCTGCCTATTGGTCTGATAGGTCATGTGACATCAGCGACCAATCAGGACTCGACGCTGGGGAGGTCACGGGAAAAGGGACATGCCAGTGGCATTTCTGGCTAGATTTTTTTTTTTTGTGTCAGACTGTCCCAGACCTGCGTCTGGTGAAAAGGCTATAATTGTAGTGATGGGTAGGTATATTATTAATTAAAATTAATTTTACATTAAAAATATCATTTTAGGATTTTTAAGGTATCACTGTTAGCTATGCTCCTATATACCCCTCCAACAAAGGCATGTTTGTCAGTATCATTGACAGCCATGTAAGAACTGGAGGTACAGAAAATACATTGTATTGTAGTCATAGGAGCACTCTCATTTGAAGTGTTACCTGTCAGAAATACAATGCAACATCACTTGTTCAGTGTGTTTTGTGACATATACACCACAACTTCACTATAATACGGGGTAGTCAAACGATTTTGGTACTTATCGCCTATGGGAGCAGCGAAGGTTCAGGCGAGCCTGCGCATCCACGCAGTCTCGCCAGAACCTTCACTGCTCGCTCATACAAGCAGTTGTTCAAGAGGAACCTTCAGACAGAAAGCCATATCCCTGGCCCCTCTGAATGGCTGGGCATGCGCAGTTAAAATTTGTCATGACGGAATGCTCGAAGACACAAATTAGCTTGGCGGGGCTCATACTATTGTTGGGGCCCAAAGCAGGAATCCTGATTGCCCTTATCCTACTGGACAAGAGGAAATACACTGCAAGAGATAAGGTGAGTATTTTGTGATAATTGAAGGATAGTTTTCCTTATTTCTCCATATTAACCTACTTTGTGGGTACTCATTAGGACCGCCTCGGCGAGGCGGTCCTAATGATTACCCACAACATAGGTTTTTATGAAGAAGACAAAAACTCATTCAATTATCACAAAATACCTTATCTGTTGCTATGAAATATTGGAATTTCCTAGCCCCCTGACAGGATGCAGTATTTTGACAGATATTTACCTGTACTGTACAGTGTTCAATCTAGGATTTGGTTGGCCCCCGCCCATAGGGGCTTGAAGAAATATTTGGGCTGCATGATGCTTCCATGCAGAGCTGAATCCGGCCCGCACACTAGTACTGGTAAACCGCTTAGAGGATCTAAGCCTGTCCAGGAACCGCGGTGGGAGACGGACCGTCCATGCTAATAAACCCTATTGGTTTCATTGGGCGACAGGGCTTGAGATGTCATTTCATCTCAATGTCGGGTAAAAGTCCCACAAAATTGGAAGCAACGTCTCCAAAATGACCTTTACAGTGTTGACGGGGACGTTAAACCTCAAATCAAACAAACAAACAAAATCTAGGATTTGGGGTTAGGGGGCCCTTGGGCCCACAGACCTTGCAAAAGGGGGCCATTTGAAAATTTAAGCGGCCAATAGATATACAAAATATAGCTGCCAGATCCATCGCATGATAAAAAAGGATACAAACAAGTTAGACAGACAACATAAATTTTTTAGAATCCTGTCCAATACAATGTATGATTTCTTCATCTTCATCTGTATAGAGTAGAAGGCCTGTATATCCGTTTTATTTTGAACAAAATCTAATTAAATTAATTCTAGCACATAAAAACTCTAAAACAAATACCTTCAGTTTCAGTACTTTGCTGTAGTTCGGTCCGGTATTAAGCGTAAGCCGCGCTCTTTTGTACGGCGTATACCTTGTGAATGAATCAAGCACAGACCCTCAAAATCTGGCCGCATCCACGGTAAACTAAATCGATATCCTCGCAAAAAAAAAAAAAACAGGATTGTAATGGGTAAAACAAATAAAACAAAACGTTTTTACTGTGCAGTAGCGATCGTACAACATATGGTGTATGACGAACTCATAAAGTTGTGCAAGACAGCTGAAAATCGTGATAAAATTCCAAAATCGAACTTTTGATTGAAGAGGCACAAACTTATAATGTTGCATCCGATGGGCTCATGGAATCCTGCTTTCCAGTGTGCCATTCATGCTAAAAGCGAGCCCAGGGCGCAATGGTGCAGCCTAGATTGAACACTGACTGTATTGACACATATAGTCCTTGCAGCCACTCCCATTGGGGTTTAAAGAAATAAATCGGTTGCATGGTGCTTATGCTCGCGGCTGAAACTGATTAAACACTGGTACTCGTAAACAGCTTAGAAGGACTATGCTTGCCCAGGCAAAGTGGTGCAAGTTGGACTATGCCTTGAACCCTAGCAGATTCTTCAAGCAGTAGGGCTTGAGATGTCATTTTGTGTCAATTTTGGATTAAATGCCCACAAAATTAGAAGCAATTAGGGGATAACTGTATTCAAAATTGTTATCAGAGGTTTTACAGGCGGAAATTTCGTTTTAAAGGAATTTGCGACCATTAAACTGATGATATACCTCCCCTAATGACAATTTTCAATTCAGTTATCCCTATTTTAATGCACAAATCAGTTGTTTTATTAAAAATTAAAACGTGTACTGTATTTTGCTCAATGTGGCAAATGATGTGAGGTGCATAAAACCAAATGCTGCACAACTAGAAGCGATGTTACATCATGATGTCGGGTTTACGTAAATATTTGTCATTACGGTATCCAATCAAATGTAGTGTTACATACGCAAATGCATTAGAATGTCTTACAAATGACGAACATAATAGTGTGGAGGGGGACATAAAAAAGACTCGTATGACCCAGGAGTAGAAAGAAATTTTCGTTAATTGTGTGCATCTATCTCCCTCCAACAAAGGCATGTTTGTCAGTATCATTGACAGCCATGTAAGAACTGGAGGTACAGAAAATACATTGTATTATAGTCAGAGGATCACTCTCATTTGAAGTGTTACCTGTCAGAAATACAATGTAACATCACTTGTTCAGTCTGTTTTGTGACGTATACACCACAGCCTCACTGTTTTGAACCTACGTATTGAGCCAGATACATGTAGGCCTAAGCAAATAGTGCAGACCCAGATCAGACTGCTTCTGCAGTCTGATTAGTCGCTACACGGATTGGCATTCCCTCTGTAGCTTTTGAACCCCTTGCTGGATCGTGCAACCAGTTCGATAATGTTGTCAGGCCTCATATTTTTCAGGCATTTGCAGGATTTCAGGCTTTTAGAGCTTGATTTTTTTCTTGATATCAGGCTTTTAGATTCTGACTTTTGCTTATATAGTTTGTTTAAAAAACTATTTAACCCTTATTTCTGACCAAATTACTTTATATTTTCACAAACTCCATTACAAACAGTGTGGATCCTGATCAGATGGCTTCTTCAGAAGCCATCTGATCTGGATCTACACTGTTTGCAAAGGTAATTGTTGTGTCTTGTTCAGCAGGAAAAGGGTTGAAGCTGCAAAATCAGGCCTTTCAGGCATGGAAAAGCGTGGTCAGTATGAGGCCTGTGTTGTAGGAGAACCACAGTAAGTTCTCAAGGTTTCCAGACTTACAGGAGTTTTACAGTATCACAATATGGGGAGGGAGGGAGATCCACTGCAGAATTAGTGTTAGATAAACCATCATGGTTCACATAAGAAGTTTTACAGTGTAACCTCCATTAAATGGCCATCCTGGGAAAACTCCAGAACTGGCTGTTTAAGGAAGATGGCTGTTCAACAGAGGAAAGTGTTTAAGATGATGTATGGCTTTTTATCGACAGACAAAAAATAGTGATTATTGAAGACAGCCCAACATGGATGTACTAAAAGAAAAATAAATGATGGAGAGGTGTCACCTGACACCTCTCCATCATTTTTGTTTCTTTTCACATGCTTATATTGTATTTATGCATATATCGCAATGGTAGTTTTGAGAAAAATAAATTTTGAAATAAATAAATACACCAGAAGAGAATTCCTATTTTTACATCCGATTTTTTGCTATTGAGTTAACTCTGGCTGTTTAATAGAGGGAATTTAGATTCGGTAAAGTGGCTGCGGCTGGAGGAGAGAGGTCGCTGCTGAGCAGAGATTAAATATATATTAAAATGATATGGGAGGAATTAATGTGGCTGCTAAAGAGAGGTGGCTGCTAACACAGGTGACCATAAGTGGAGGTTTTACTGTACTGTAAATGGTGAAAACGTATTCTTGCATAAATACTTATGCGCATGGCTGTTTGAAGCCATTGTCAAATGGACCGAAAGCCATGCTCAAACAGCAAAAACCGTGTTCAAATCATGAAATTTGTGTGCTGTTTGAACATGGATTTTGAGCTTTTGATATCACAAGACGGGCCTTGCTTTGTTTACGTTACTTTGAGAGAAGTAACGTTATTGCCCCGAACGTAGCCTTTTAGGGTTCTATGATGACGTCAGCGGGTTACTGCATGACAACGTCGTTGTAAACAACATTCTGAACTGGCCACCATTTTGGTTTGCCAGTCGCATTTGAAGAGTTTATGTGGAATTTATATGGAGCTTTTTGGGCATTTTCGTATAAATTTGCGGTCGGATTCGTAAGTTATGCAAGATCAAAGATCATCCTGGCTATTTCATTGCATTAACATTTGCTGGATCCCTCGGAAGATATTTGAACATTCGGCCTGGCGGCCTCATGTTCAAACAGCTTCCTCGGGACCCGGCAAATGTTAATGCATGAAAAACCATGGTTGATCCCTATATTCCACTTCAGGAAAGAAATATGCCGAGTTACATGGTGGTGATAAGAAAAAGAAAGAACCCAAACAGCAGCAACAGAAAAAAGAACAAGCGTCCCCAAAACCAAAACAAGAAAAGAAAAAGGTACAGACAAACCTGGTTTGAGTCAGCTCATGAGAAAAGATTACTTAATGCATAAGCCATCCAAATCTTATGGGGAATGTGAACTCTTTCATGGGAGGCAACTCCTGCAAAAGTGTTTTTGTCTCACATGTCAAAAGGGGTCAACTCTTAAAAGAAAGAATTTGCACCTGAGGAGAAGCTTCTTTCCTTTAAGAGTAGACCCCTTTTTCAGTGGGACAGGGCTTACTGAAAAGTGAACAGGAAGTACCGAAAGTTGTCTCCCTTGGAAAAAAAAACTGCCAGGTGTTCCCATTCCCCTTAAGTGAGCCTGCTAGTAAGCACAGTCTCTGCTACTTGGCAGCATTGAAAAGACAAATTAATATGTGTACCTTCATGAGAAAGCATGAGGTGTACAGAAGCTGAGAGTTGAAATCTTGATCAGACTGCATACTGATCTCAGCCTTTAATGGGCCTCAGTGGCCTATTGGTTATGACCCTTGAGTCACGGCTCTAAATTATTAGGGTGAACCTTGCTTGGGTCAGTATTACAATTGGTCAGTTGGTTTTTCTCGGATACTCTGGGTTTATGCTCAGAAGAATTATTGGCTGGATATAAGTGTATCATATTGAACCTGTTTGTAATTGAGTTTACTTTACCACATATTGCCAGCCCTGGGTTATATTTTATCTGACAGTTACTCTTCTTGAATCAGGGGAAGAGGGAAGATGATCATAAAAGAAATTTGGACAACATTTGTCATAAAACATTTGTCATAAGAGGTTGATCATGAAATCTTTTCTACATTCTC
Source organism: Lucinisca nassula (assembly GCA_963580285.1). Lineage (NCBI taxonomy): Eukaryota > Metazoa > Mollusca > Bivalvia > Lucinida > Lucinidae > Lucinisca > Lucinisca nassula. The sequence continues at coordinate 25,714,339 of OY757012.1, forward strand.
TCCCTTCTGTTGATTTAAGAAGGGTACTGGTCAGTTTGAAACCAATATGGCCTAGATAGGGTTGACTAGGCGATACAACCCCATTATAAATAAAAAAATCTTGTCAGCCTATGTATCTGTGTTGTATGCTCAGCCTTTGCTAAACCATAAGTCATCTGCTATATGGCTTTCAATACTATTGCTTTGTGCTGGTGATGTCCAGCCCAACCCAGGCCCTCATTTCATATTCTCCAACAGCTCTTCTACCTCTTCATCAATGTCTAGTGATTTATTCCCAGTTCTAGGCCTAATCTTAACTGTGATACCTCTCTCAGCAGGAGGGAGACTCCCTCATTTTGGTGCTAATTTCTGCCCAATTTATGCTAAATTTTAGTAAAATTTTGGAGTCTCCCTCATTTGAACTGAGAATTTCCCTATATATTCTTCACATCTCCCTCATCACAATGACAAATCTCCCTCATACAGTTCAAAAAAATTATCACAGGAATGCTGAATGACAAACAACATTTCCTTTGTCCAGTACAATGTTCAAAGTATAATTAACAAACTCAATGTACTTCAGGCAGAACTAATTGAAGTAGACACTTTAGCCTTCACGGAAACCTGGTTAAATTCAGGCGTCCCTGATGAGGAATTAAACTTCGTTCAGAACATCGGGATCATGGATTTTTTCGTTTCTCGCATTTATTACCCACTTTAGCCCATACATCACTATGGGAAAGTTTTAGACCTCACCCTTCACCAATTTCTCCAGCAAGTCGCAGGCCTCTTTGACATCCAGGAATGGTTGTGTATATTTGGAGAAAATTGCAAAATCTAAATTTTCTTTCACAGACTAAGATATTCTGATGGGTTCGACACACCCTTTTAAACCATATATATAGAAGTGGTTACTGCTCTGGTAAATTACAAGGGCGTCTGTGTTTTATTTGCGCGATCACTCCATGGAAAATCATTAGCTGTGACACCACATCTGATATTGGTATAATTCTTTTTGACCACTGTTGACAGCACATCGCGCTAGTGGCTCCCCGTTCCCAGTGAGCCTCTATTTGTTTTGTTTGTTTGATTTGAAGTTTAACGTCCCAGTCAACACTGTATAGGTCATTTTGGAGACGTTGCTTCCAATTTTGTTGGACTTTTACCCGATAGAGAGATAAAATGACATCTCAAGCCCTGTCACCCAATGAACCCCATAGGGTTTATAAGCATGGCCGGTCCGACTCGCACCGCTTTGCCTGGGCATGCTTAGATCCTCTTAGCGGTTTACTAGTACTCGTGTGCGACCGGTTTCAGCTCTGCGTGTTAGCATTATGCAGCCCATCTATTTCTTCAAGCCCCGATGAGCGGGGGCTTCCTAGTGAGCCTCTATCTAGCCATTCGAATGTAAAGTGTGTTGTAATTGCATATCTATTTATGAATTGCATCACACGGATTTGAATATTTATTATTTCACCTGACAATCATCGTCAAATGGACTTAGTCTGTGGTCTCATTTCTTTGTTTTGCAATTTTCTCCAAATAATCACAGCCTTTCCTGTCTGTCGCAGAGGCATACGACTTGTTGGAGAAGTCGGCGGAGGGCCAGGTCTAAAACTTTCCCATAGAGATGTATGTGCTTAAATGAGTATGAAAAGGAAGAAACGGAAAAATCGAGGATTCAGATTTTCTGAACGGAGTTTAGCTCTACAATGCTATAGTAGTCGCAGATAAAATTGACTAGGCGTCGCTATTCAGGTGTTGTCAATATATGTCAAATTCGCGGAGTCCACAACAAGATTTGGTAGAGTGCCTTTTGCACGCTTTCTACAAGCGGACGAAATGGTCATATACGCCACAGCTATGCTTCTGTTACAGTTGAATTCACACAATCGGGTGACTTGTTAATGGAAATTCCTAAGGTAGGTACAAACGATAGCTCTGCCTAGTCAATGTTATCTGCGACTACTATACAACAAACCTGAATGCAAGGATCAAACCGACGGCCCTCATGAAGGTGCAATGATCTATGTAAAATAAGCTATCCACTACAAACGCTGAAATGATTTAGAAATCCAAGATACAGAAAACATGTGGATTGAAATAATAAACAATCGCAAGAAAATTCTATTTGGGCTCTTTTACCAGCCACCAGCCGGCCTCGTTGGCTCAGTCGGATGCGCGTCTGACTGGTGATCAGGAGGACGCGGGTTCGACTCCCGCCGGGGTCGGCAACATTCTTTCGTGGAGATTGATCATGAATTCTTTTCTACGGTCATTCTCTCCCTTCCGCTGATTCAAGAAGGGCAGTTGTCAGTTTCTGGCGAAAGAATGTGCACTGTACTGGTTAACCGCTTACGTATAAGCCTGCCCAGGAAAGTGTGAATAGGTAAACTGACCGGCTCAAAAATGACCTAAATAGTGTTGACTGGGCCGTTAAACTCCAATACAATACAATTTACCAGCCACCAAAATTCTTAGGCTCAGTATTGCTCTTGCATTGAAGACTCAATTGCGTTAGCGACTGATACTGGTACTTCCGATATTGTAATCACCAGTGACCTCAATTACAGTTTTCTTAATTCATATAGGATAAGGAAAATAGACTCATTTTGTACCCAGTTTTCGTTATATCCGGCTATAACTCAGCTATGCATTTTACAGAACTCTTCTTCATTAAGGGGGTACTAACGAGTACCCACAATCTATATTTTAGAGCAGAAAAAAGAAATAAGGTTTACCCCTGTAAACCTCTGTTTTACTATATAAATATAAAAGTGGGGTTCAAGGGGGTCAAAATTATAATATAGGTGTGTTTTCATGATGCTGAGGATTGTTTATACCGTAACTATTTACTTGCAGGAAGAAGATGATGAAGAAATGGATGATGCTCCAAAGGAAGAAAAGAAAGATCCTTTTTCAAAGTTTCCAAAAGGGTAAGGCTACATGCCACCAAAGATTGATCAGATTATACCTGTTACATAAAGCTCCCCATTTTGAAAACATGCATCTGTAGTGCAGTGTAGATTCTGATCAGCCTTGATATTTGTATGTACAGTGATCTGAGTCTTCGCTGAAAACATGTCGGATATCAAATTATCACCTGTCCAGAACTGTGGAAATATAGGCCCGACTTGTCCTGCCTGTCCCTTTACACTATAGAGTAATGAAAAGGGAGGCAAAACTGATTTACTTTTGCAAAAAATAATGACTTCAGGCTGTAGAGTGTTTTGATTGACAGAACTACATGTATATGGTCACCTTTAACTGTCCCCCCCCCCCCCCCCCCCCCTCCCCCAGAATTTCTAAATGTCCCCAGAAAACGAGGGAGGGGACGTGTGTCCCTTAACCCTTATCTTGCTGTTCACGACAACCCCTATCTTTTCAAACAGTGTAGATCCAGATCAGATGGCTCCTGAAGAAGCCATCTGATCAGGATCTACACTGTTTGACATTCAGTTTAAGAATATGTAGGAATAAATTACATCAAGTAATCTGATTGGTCCAAAGTCAGAAATGGGTATGGCTAAATTGAATATTCAGCAAGAGAAGGGTTAAAATTACAAACCTAGGCACAATGCTGCTGTTGACTCAGTTACATCATACAGACGAAATGTAGCTGAAAAATGTTGCATTCTTTGTTTTCAGTTCTTTTGACTTTGATGCCTTCAAGAGGGAATATTCTAACAAAGACACACTCACAGAGGCTCTGCCATACTTCTGGAAACATCTAGATAAAGAAAATTACAGTATTTGGCATTGTGTTTATAAATACCCAGAGGAATTAGGGGCAGTGTGGATGAGCTGTAATCTAGTAGGAGGTAAGGCAGTACAAGCGTGAGACCGAAAAGCTCAAACACATGCATTAACCCATTTTGTACCAAATGAAATCTCCCTCCTTTCATAAAGCAGGAGTCCATTTCAAAATTCAGATTTGTCAGGTTGTGTTTTCAGAAGTAATTATAGCCCCGCTTTGAAAAAGTGGGGCTATATTGGATTTGCCATGTCCTTCTGTCATTCCGTGATTCCGTTAATTTGTGTTGGCTCCATAACTTTGTATCTGCTTAACATATTTTCATGAAACTTCACACAAATGTTAAACACCATAAGACAATGTGCAGAGCGAAGGAATTATAACTGTGGATTGCCTACTTTTGGAGTTATTGCCCTTTGAACATTTTCCGTAATTCCGTGATTCCGTTAATTTGTGTTGGCTCCATAACTTTGTATCTGCTTAACATATTTTCATGAAACTTCACACAAATGTTAAACACCATAAGACAATGTGCAGAGCGAAGGAATTATAACTGTGGATTGCCTACTTTTGGAGTTATTGCCCTTTGAACATTGAAAAATGGCAATTTTAATTGTGTCCGCTTCATAACTCGAAAACCGTTTGAGATATTTTTAGGAAACTTCACACAAATGTTAAGCACTATGAGACGATGTGCAGAGAGCAGGAACCATAACTCTGCATTGCTTATTTTTGGAGTTATTGCCCTTTGAACATTGAAAAATGGTAATTTTAATAGTGTCCGCTTCATAACTCGAAAACCGTTTGAGATAATTTCATGAAACTTCACACAAATGTTAAGCACTATGAGACAATGTGCAGAGCGCAAGAACCATAACTCTGGTTTTCGTATTTTCTGTGTGTCTGTCTGTGTGTCTGTCTGTGTCTGTTAACAATTTTCGTGTCCGCTCCATAACTTTAAAACCCATTCACATATTTTCATGAAACTTCACACAAACATTAAACACCATGAGATGGTGTGCAGAGTGCAGGAACCATAACTCTGGATTGCCTAATTTTTGAGTTATTTTCCTTTGAATATTGAAAAATATCAATTTTAGCCGTCTTTGCTCGATAACTCAAAAACCGTTTGAGATAATTTTATGAAACTTCACACAAATGTAAAGCACCATATTACGTGTGCAGAGCGCAGGAACCCAAACTCTGGATTGTCTACTTTTTCAGTTATAGGCTTTTGAATATTAAAAAATGGCAATTTTAACTATGTCCGCTCCATAACCGTTTCTGATATTTTCATGAAACTTCAAATAAATGAAAAGCACCTTGAGATGATGTGCAGAGTGCAGGAACCATAACTCTGGTTTGCCTACTTTAGGAGTTATTGCCCTTTGAACATTTAAAAAGTCAATTTTGACTGTGTCGGCTCCATAACTCACAAACCATTTGAGATATTTTCATGACACTTCACACAAGTGTAAAGCACCATGAGACAATGTGCAGAGCGCAGGAACCCTGACTCTGATTTGCCTACTTTAGGAGTTATTACCCTTTGAACATTGAAAAATGGGAGATGAAATTTAGTATAAACATGGACATTCTGGTAATGTATCATGCTCATTGAAATGAGGGACAAGGGCTCACAACTCTTAGAGTTTTTCCAGATAATGTAAAATTTTCAACAGTTATTTCTTGTTCATAACTGTTTTCTCTGCAGCTTAAATAACTTTCTTCTCTGACAGTGCTGAAGCGGGGCTATAGTCAGATCCTCTGACAGCTCTAGTTTGGAAAATGGCTGAATTTTTTGCAAAGAGTGTAAGCCCTGATCAGATGCCGTGTTCTGCGGCGTCTGATCTGGGCCTGCACTGTTTGCTAATTACCCTTTTAGGGATTTCCAGTACAAAATGGGTTAATATTCCAGGAAGTGATGCTACACTTTCATTCTCTCCTATATCATCCAACCCTCTTTATATTGACATGAGAATTTGTCTCGCCTGCAATTAGCATGGCGCGATATAGCCGTCCAGTTTTCCGTCCGTTCATCCTTGGGACCACCCTAGAATTCACCCTAATGGTCAAGTTTATTTCTCAAGAATTATAAGAGCTTCATTAATGATATTTGGTACAAACTTGAATCTGGGGATGGCAACGTAAATGCAAGCATCCATATTTGACCTTGACCTACATTTCACGGTTCACTGACTTTGTAAAATATTGCAACCACCTCAGCGTTCACCCTAATGGTCAAGTTAATTTCTCAAGAACTATAAGAGCTTCATAAATGATACTTGGTACAACCTTGTATCTTGGGATGTCAACTTTAATGCAAGCATCCATATTTGACCTTGACCTACATTTCATGGTTGACTGACTTTGTAGAATATTGCAACCAAATGGTCAAGTTAATTTCTCAAGAACTATAAGAGCTTCATTAATAATACTTGGTACAAACTTGTATCTGGGGGTGGCAAGTTAAATGCAAACATCCATATTTGACTTGACCTACTTTTTATGGTTCACTGACTTTGTAAAATATTGCAACCAAATGGTCAAGTTAATTTCTCAAGAACTATAAGAGCTTCATTAATGATACTTGGTACAAACTTGTATCTGGGGATGGCAACTTAAATGCATGCATCCATATTTGACCTTGACCTACATTTTATGGTTCACTGACTTGTAATCTATTGCAACTACCATAGCGTTCACCCTAATGGTGAAGTTCATTTCTCAAGAATTATTAGAGCTTCATTAATGATAAAATGTACTTTGTACAAGCTTGCATTTAAGAATGACAACTTTTATGCAAGCATCTATGTTTGACCTTCGCCAAGATGTCATGGTTCGGTGACTGCGCCCCCACAGGCGCGACATAGCCTTTGGCGGAATTCTTGTTTTGACAAAACTCTTCAGTGGCATTTTCAGTGCAATGGATCCTAATAGCTCTAGGCGAGACAGGGTAATGGAGACATTCAAGAATATTGCTTTTATTACTCCAAAGAAACAAATGTTTTGGATACTTGTTGGAATTGCTAGGCAATTCTAACATGTTTGCAACATCAGTTTCCTAGAGTAATTAAGGGAAAAAGGTCTGTAATACTTCTCATTATTGGGCTCTTAGTAACGAACAATTCTTGTCCTGCAGTTATCAATACTGCAAAACAGCAGCCTGGGTAGCTTAGTCAAATGCTCGTCTAATTGGTTATCAGGAGGTTGCGGGTTCGATACCTGCTGGGGTCGGCAACAGTCTTGTGGATATTGATCATGAAATCTTTTCTATGATCTTTCTGTCCCTTCCACTGATTCAAGAATATCAGAATCTGATATGGGGTTCTGTTGTAGATGGGTGTTTCCAACACGAGGGATGACCATGCTGAGCGGAACCGAGGCTAAGCGGCTATGCCGAGATTCCGCTCAGTACAGTAATCCCGAGGGTTGGAAATGCAATCTACAAAAGAGCCCCATACTAGATACTTTGTCTTGCACAACACCATCGAAAATTTTCATTTTACTTTTAATGTTTTATTTTTTTGTGCATTATACTTATGTAGTTTTCCGGGGTAAGAACACCATGGTAAGAATTTATGTCCCAGGCTATAGATTTCCTTATCTAGGCCCAGTTGTTCAAAGCCCAATTCTAGTGTTCACACCAGGGTCCAGTTGTATAAAGCATCGTTAGCTTAACGAACTCGTTAGTGGTCAAATTGTTAACTGTTCTAGCAAGTATAATATTGAAAATGTTGGTATTTTTGCTGAAAAAGTGTGAGGAGCTTTTGCATCTCACATTTTTTCAGCAAAAATATTAGCATACAATCAAAGTTTTAATGACAAGTTAACTAACGATGATGTTAATTTTGAACAACAATGGGTTAATAATGACTGTAACCACTTAATAATGACTGAACTGTTAATCTCCAAAACAAAGATCTCCGGTTTAGTTCACTGGCTTCACATTAATTAATATAGATTTGTCACATGGGTGTAAAACTCGATAGAATTTTTAGTCTCGCATACAACATGAGCCCTGTTGAATATTAGTTGGGTTTATGGTAGAGGTTATTTCTGAAATTTATTTCAAAAATGGCTAAATTCTTGCAGATAGTGAAGGCCCTGATCAGATGCACTGTTTGCTGATTTAGGGTTTCCTGTATAAAATGTGATAGTTTAACCCTTTTTGTACAAAATGGAATCTTCCTCCTTATATATAAAAGTAAAAGGAGTCCATTTGAAATGTAGGGGTGTCAGTTTGTGTTTTCTTCAAAATTAATTTGGATTTGCCAACAGTGTAGGTCCTGATCAGAAGCCCTGTTCTGCGGCGTCTGATCTGGGCCTGCACTGTTTGCCAATTACCCGTTTTGGGCTTCCTGGTACAAAATAGGTTAAACTGTGTATTAAAATACATTATTTTTTTTCAATTTCAGGAATGATGCAACGAATAGACAAAATGAGAAAGAATTCTTTTGGTAGTGTGTGTATTTTTGGTGAAGACAAAAATTCACAAATAGAAGGCATCTGGGTATGGAAAGGTGACGAACTTGCCTTTGAGGTAATCATTTTCTATTTTCCATACGGCATCTGCCCATCGGGGCTTGAAGAAATAGATTGGGCTGCTTGATGCTTCCACACACAGCTGAAACTGACCACACATAAGTACTGGTAAACTGCTTAGAGTATCTAAGCCTTCCCAGGCAAAGAAGCCTCCGTGGTGCAGTGGTTACGCTACTCGCCTTGTAAACCAGGGATCGCAGGATCGATCCCGGGCTTCTCCAGACTTTCGGATGAGTCTTTAAACCGAGGTCCCGTCTCCGTATGACCTTAGCTGTTGGTGGGATGTAAAACTAAAACTCACTCACTCACTTCCCAGGCAAAGTGGTGTGAGTCAGACTGTCCATGCATATAAACCCTATTGGTTTCATTGGGCAGCAGGGCTTGGAGATGTCTTTTTCAACTCTGTGTCAGATAAAAGTCCCACATAATTGGAAGCAGTGTCTCCAAAATGACCTATATACATGAAGTGTTGACGGGGATGTTAAACCTCAAACAAACTTCCCATCATTATTGAATACTCTCACATTCAGTCACCCAGACCCAGTGGCAGAGTCTAATGTGTATCTGACTGGTGATCGGGAGGTTGCGGACTGGATCCCCACCTGAGCACCATGTCTGGTAACATTCTCTTAAAATTGGAGATTTTCTGCAATCATACTCTTTTGGTGCATTTGTCAGTTTCTGGCAACAGAATGTGCTATACAGGTTAAGCCTTGCCAGGCTTGATATTTCAATAAGCTTCATTTTACCCTGATTTTCAGTCATTTGTGTTGTGTGATTTCAGTCTTTATCATGAATTAACCCATTTAGTACCGGAAACCCCAAAACGGGTACCAGGGCAAACAGTGAAGGCCCAGATCAGACGCCGCAGAACGCGGCGTCTGATCAGGGCCTACACTGTATGCAAGAAGCCAAACCATTTTCCAAATAAATGTTGAAGAAAAAACAATCTGACAACCCAAAATTTTGAAATGAACTCCTCCTATACAGGGCTTTAGATAAGGCTGCGTACCGCGTAAATTACGAAAGTATTTGAGAGGATACTCCCTATTTTTCAAATCTGGTGTTTATCAGGTACGAAAAACAAATAAGCATTACGCATTTAATGTTTTTCGAGAGCATATTTTGTTTTTTCCACCCGTTGTTTACAAAGTCAAAGAAAACGGCAGAGGATATCCGAATGAATTGAGTAGCTTCCCTTTGTTTTGGTCAATGATTAAACAGCACCGAATATTGTAGTGTAAGCCAATCGGTAAACGGCGGAAACCTTGTCCTTGTTAGTGCGACTCCGAAAAACGTACACCACCTGGATTACAATCGTTACAACCCGTTCTAAACCGAAAGTAGCGTGAGTATTGACAAAACATGAGACGAGGACGACCTCCAGAACAGCCTACAAAAAGGGCTGAAAATAATTCAGAGACAATCCTTAAGTTATATGATCAGAAGCCTGTCTCTACCGCACTTGTTGTAAAAAAAGTTCTGACAGATTTTTGACCCAGTAACTGATTCTGATTGTAACATTGCCTGTAAGGAAACACGATAGTTCCCGCGATCAAAGGGTGGAAGAAAATAAATATCCATGGACAATATATGATGAAATTGAGAATATGGTTTGGAAAAAGAATAAAAGTTTAAAGAATTTGAGTTTCTCTCCATATCTTTGACAATAAAGTGAAGCTCATATTCTAATTTCTTTGGCCACAGTAATCAAATATTAAGGTTCTGCTATCCTCTAAGAGAACTGAACCCCAAAAGCTGGATTTCTCTGTCAACATACTGCTCAGAAGAGATTTCGATATGGCATTGTTTTGACTGACTTGCGGCCAGGCTTACTGCTGACATAGATATTGAATATGTGTATCTATATAAGAAAACAAGCAGTACACCTGGCCACAAATCAGTCCATATTGTGTCGAGGCTGCAAAATAAAGTTTTTTGGTTTATTTGTCAGTACTCTTTAAAAATTTCTCGTTACTCCTTTTTTAAAAAAAAAGACAAGTACTGTATTCATTGGAAAAAAAGATTATCTAAAGCCCTGGGCCCAGTTGTTCAAAACTAACGACGTCATTAGTTAACGTATCGTTAAAACTTTGATCATTAAATATGGCAAAAATACCAAAATTTACGATAGTATACTTGCTAGAAGAGTTAACAATATGACCACTAACGAGCTCGTTAAGCTAACGATGCTTTGAACAACTGGCCCCTGTCCTATATATAAGGAGGAAGATTCCATTTGGTACAAAAAGGGTTAAGAAGCAGATTGGAAGCCAGCTGATCAGGATCTGCACGGTTTTCAAACAAAGATAAATCCCTGTTCAGCAAGGTGAGGGTTAACCATTACGCAAACACGCCTATACAAATACATTGACACCTTTATCGCCGAAAAAATGAAAATTTTATGATGAAAAATTGTGATATTTTTCTTATTTCTGCTCCAAATATAGATTGTGGGCACTCGTTAGAACCCCCTCATCGAGGCGGTTCTAACGAGTACCCACAATCTATATTTTAGAGCAGAAATAAGAAAGATACGGTATACCCCGGAAACCCCAGTTTTTCTATATAAAAGTGGGGTTTAAGGGGGTCAAAATTATATAGGCTTGTTTTCGTGATGTATATAGAAGCCTGTCTTGGAAAAGTGGATAGAAAAACTGACCGGCATTACCAAAAGGGTGTTGACTGGGCTGGCTTGGCATTTCCTAAATAGTGTTAACTGGGTTGGCTTAGCATGACCAAAATGGTGTTGACCTGTGCCGTTAAAACGCCAAATCTAGATTTACATATAAGCCAGAGCTTGACACAACCTACAGGATTGCTGGGTGTGATTTAGAACTTCTGGAAGCAGAAGATCACGTGATAGAAGACCTGAAACCACGTGACAGAAGATATGCAGAAGATGGAAGAACGAAAATAAATCAAACATGTCGAACAAAACGGAAGTTGGAAAATCAAAGGAAGCTCTCCCAATAGGAGGAAATAGTAATGGCAGCCCCCATCTCACTTAAATAGATAAAATTGAATAGCTGTAGTATGTAGGCCACATCATGACAGATTTTTATATGCAGAATGATGGAATGCAACATTCATGACGGCAGCCATTACTATTTCCTCCAGTTCAATTGGGAGAGTTTCCTAGAAGGTAACATTTATTTGAATGTCACTTAAAATAGATTCAAATACATGTTACTCTCAGTTTTGGCTGTTTTCACAGTTTCATTCATTTGTCATCGCCAAGTAGGACGCCATTGTTGTTAGGGCGAACGATCATGTGACAATCTTCTATCTTCCAGCTTCTGCTAAAAATTCGGAAGATAAAGAAGAGCTTCTGAAAGCAGAAGTGAGCCGTTCGATTTGACAGAAGCAGAAGAATTTTTCAACTTCTGTTTTCAGAAGCTGTAAATCGAACAGAAAAGACAAGCTTCTGCTTCTGGAAGGCATCTTCCATCTCAAATGGCACCCAGCAGATGTGACACTAGCAAAGATTCAGAACAGCCTGCGCATCCACTCGGTCAGGACAGAATCTTCCCATTTGGTACTTTATGTTGCTCAAAGCATAGACCCAGATGAGGGGAGGGGGTGGGGGAGTTATCCACAAATTATTTTTCTTATTTCTGCACAAAAACATAGGCTATTGGTATTCATTAGAGGTGTCTCTGTGAAGGCTTCTAATGGGTACCCACATGTTTTGGTGCAGAAATAAGAAAAATAACTACTTTTTGGCTGAAAAAAGCACCTTATCTGGAGCTATGCTCAGAGGCTATAGAAGGCTGAAGCAGGCAGCAGAGACTTATCATATTGTGGGTGCACAGGCTGATTTCTTGTTACATAGGTGGTATTAATGGCTTTTATTATGTGATATTGTCCTTAGTAGCTGGTGGTTCTGTCCGATGTGCGTGCGACAGAGGATTAGGGGGTCCTCCACTGCGTCCAGTGATTCAGGAATCGGGACCCTCCATGTTGTTTACACTTCATCTGAACAGATGCATGGATTCTTACCAAACTTGCATGGCTATATGGCAGTTGTCAGTTACTTGAGAATTGTGTGCCCTACTAGTTAACCACTTATAAATCATAATGTATTATAAGCTTGCCCAGGAAAACTGGTTAGATAAATCAAAATGTATTTAAGCTTGCCCAGTAAAAGTGTGGTAAGATAAACTAACTGTCTCAGTATGACCTAAATAATGTTAACTGGGATGTTAAACTGCCAACCATACCACAGGGGGTTCGGGGTTGTTTTGTGGTGGTTGATGGCCTCAACCTGTGACCTTTAAAATGAATTTTTTAGACCATCAAAGCCAGAGTTGCATGCTTCAGGGGAACTTTAACCCATTTGGTACCAGAAACCCCAAAACGGGTACCCTGGCAAACAGCGCAGGCCCAGATCAAACGCTGCAGAACATGGCGTCTGATCAAGGCCTACGCTGTTTGCAAAAAGTTTAGCTATTTTCCAAATAAATTTTGAAGAAAACACCACCTGATACCCGGTAATTTTGAAACGGACCCCTGCTATATTAAGGAGGAAGATTCCATTTGGTACAAAAAGGGTTAAGGATAGAGTGGTCTAAGGTTGACACGATTAATCGGATAATCGATTATTCAATAGATAAATTCTACAAAAATGATTATCATTACTGATTTGCTTGCAATCGATTATTTGATAAGTACAATTTACTACCAAAAGCTGTGCTTAAAATAGCTGTATAAGTGGCAAACAGTGCAGACCCAGATGAGACGCCGCGTTCTGTGGCGTCTCATCTGGGACTACACTGTTTGTTCAGGTCTGTCTGTTCAAATACGTATGGCAAAGTATATCATATGGTAGGAGTCATGCTCATACAGAAAGCCAGACAGATAAAATTATGACCAAATATTCAGTGATTACTAATCGGTTATCGATCGCAATGATATGACTGATAATCGATTATCATTTCAGCTCCGATTAGCCAGCCCTAGAGTGGTCTGCACAGTCTGTTGTCAATGTCTGGAGTGCTGTGAACCATGACCTTAACCTACTTCTTTCCACTCTTAATTGAACATTGTAAACTTGACACTTTCCTAACATCTTGCACACTGAAGCTTTCGGGCTACAGTAGAACTTCGATGGCTCGAACACCTATGGCTCGTTTACCATGGATGCGTCGAACACATTCTTGAGCCCCTAGCAAAATCCTCTACATAAGAAATAGTGATGGATAATTAAGGAGATTTTAGTCTTTTATCTTGCAAATGTATGCTGTGTGTACTCATTAGAATCGCCTCGATGAGGCGATTCTAATGAGTACACACAGCATACATTTTCATTATAGAACACCGAAAATATGTATAAAAGTATCTCGTTATGCCTCCTGACAGTAACCTCAGTGGCTCGAACTACCCCTGTCTCGAACAGATTTTCGAGGTCCCAAAGGTGTTCGAGCCATTGAAGTTCGACTGTATTCTTATTACATATACAAGACGACATTTTGCTGTTCTGTTGAATGCTGTTGGTGGTATATGCATGTAGGTCTAGGGTGACAAGATTCTGACATTGAAATTTTCATTGAATGATGCCCCTTTAACCCTTTTGGTACCAAATGGAATCTTCCTACTTAAATATAGCAGGATACCATTTCATAATTTAGGGATGTCAGGTTGTGTTTTCTTCAACATTTATTTGGAAATTGGCTTAATTTTTGGAACAGTGTAGGCCTTGATCAGACACCACGTTCTACAGCATCTGATCTGGGCCTGAACTGTTTGCCAGGGTAACTGTTTTAGGGTTTCTGGTACACAGTTCCAAAGGTGGTCTTAATATAGGAAATTATATGTGTTACGAGAAAGTCTTCCTCTGACAGTCTTAATGCATACATTGCTTCAATTTTTAGGGAAAGCAATTTTAGCCTTTGACCTGCTGAATATTTAAATATGCCACACCCACCACTGATTATCAACCAATCAGATTTCTTGATGCAAATTATTGCAACAAATTCATAAACTGAAAGACGAACAATGAAGATCCAGATCAGTCCCAAAGGTGGTCTCCTATCAGAGGACACTGTATGCAGAAAACACAAAGAAAGAATCACTGCAACCTACTAAATAAGCTTTTAAAAGGAGTATAAGTCTTAATATAAGGTGGTCTTAATTTTTAGGTGGTCTTAATAGCGTAATTTCACTGTACTTTGTATCATTCCAGCTTTCACCAGATTGGTCAATCGACTACGCGTCATATGAATGGAAAAAGCTGGACATTAATTCAGCAGAGACGAAGAAGATGGTTGAGGAATTCTTTGCATGGGAAGGTGACTTTGACGGCAAAAAGTTCAATCAAGGAAAGATTTTCAAATAAAGTGGCAACGTTCTGTTTTAAATAGGATATTTATTTCAACAAAGTGTTACACAAAAAGTGCTATAGAATTGGTGCAAAAGAAGAAAAGGGGAAAAACATTTTGTTGTGTCTTATTTTGTCCCTTTGCCATAGCAGAAAAATATAATAATTTGGATATAATTTTCTTTATTTCATGTTCAGATCATATGTTGTGGGTACTTGTTGGTATTGCCTCAATGAGGCAATTCTAACAAGTACCCACACTATAGGTTTAAGATTTAACTTGAAATGCAGAAATGGGAAAAATTGTCTGAAATTATGTCAGAATCATATGTTGTGGACACTTTTTAGATCGAGGCAATTCTAACAAGTACCCACAAAATAGGTTTAAGATTTAAACTTGAAATGGGGAAAAATTGAAATTATGCTAGAATTATATGTTGTGGATACTTGTTCGAATTGGCCCGATGAGGCAATTCTAACAAGTACCCACAATATGTTTAAATGGAGAATCAGCCTTGATGGCTAGATCATATGCGAGGTTGCATGTTCGATCTCTGCCAGGTCCCGCAACATTCATTGGTGAAAATTGATAATGAAATATTTTTATGGCCAGTCTGTCGCTTCATCTGATTCAAGGATAGATTTTGACAGAAGAATGTGCACTGTACTGGTTTACTACTTAGGTACAAGCCTGCCAAGGAAAAATGTACTCGGTAAACTGACCAGCTAGTCATGACCTTAATAATGTTAATAAGGCTGTCAAAGGCCAAACAAACCAATCAGCCTTCAGTATACTGTTAACAGCTTGAGCAGACCCCCCAGGTTGTGAAACTTGTTTCGTGCTCAACGGACTTGAGCATGAAATTTGTCCTGCTCATAAGTTTTTAAATTGTTGGCATTTTAAAATAAACAACATTCTTTGCTGCTGAGTAGTAGAATTGTCTGATTTGTTTCTATTTAAAACTTGTGAATATTACAGATTACGTACTGTATTGAGTTTAGCACAGAAAAGTTTTATGACCTTGATGACAAAATTTGAGTTACATCAAGGGGAAAAATGTGTTCTGGCATGAAGGTTATAAAACTTGTTCAACTCGCTTGAGTATGAAATTTGTTGGCATTTTATAATTTATGAACATAACAAACAACACTCCTTGCTGATCAGAGCAGTAAAATTGTCCGATTGTTTGTATTTTAACCCCGGAAACCCCACCCCAAAAGTGGTAAGTGGCAAACGGGGCAGACCCAGATCAGACCCCGCAGAACGCTGCACCTTTTCAGGGCCTTCACTGTTTACAAAAAGTTCAGCCAATTTTCGAATAGGGGTGACACGATTAATTGGAAAATCGATAAATAGATCGATAAATTCCAAAAAAATGATTATCATTACTGATTTGCTTATAATCGATTATTTGATAAGTACAATTTACTGCCCAAAGTTGTGCCTAAATTAGATGGATGAGTGACAAACAGTGCAGACCCTGATGAGACGCCGCAGAACACCCTGATGAGACGCCGCGTTCTGCGGCGTCTCATCTGGGTCTACACTGTTTGCTCAGGCCTATCTTTTCAAACACGTGTGGTAAAGTACAACATATGGTAAGTCATGCTCAGACAGAAAGCGAAAATTATGACCAAATCTTCAGTGATTACTAATCGATTATCGGTCACAGTAGCAGGATTGATAATCGATTATTTTTCATTTCCGATTAGCCAGCCCTATTTCCAAATAAATTTTGAAGAAAACAACCTGACACCCCTAAAGTTTGAAATGGACTCGTGCTATATATAAGGAGAAAGATTCCATTTGGTACAAAGTGGGTTAACACTTGTGAGCATTACAAGTTAAATGCTCAGTTGAGTTGAGCATGAAAAATGTTCTATAACCTCGGAGGGACTGATGTGCATTCTGTGAATATGCAGATAAGCCTTGTAAAGGCATATTGGTAATTATGCGTATAATATGTACGTATTGAAAAATATTTGCAATAAAGAGACCAACTGTATAAAAAGTATTTTCTTTTACATACCACAGAGGCTACATGTGAAGACTATGCCTTTACACACCATAGGGTCTGCTGTTCAAAAGCGATTTCTTTGTATACCTTGGGAGCTGTGATCATAAAAGGTGTTTCCTTTATATGCCATAGGGGGCTGCTTTGAAATAATTTGGTCTCCTAGGGGGCTGCTTTGAAATAATTTGGTCGCCTTGGAAGTGAATAATAATCTTTTAGAACAGACCTCTATCTGAGAAAGACAATTTATGCATGTTATGAAAATCTAACAAAAACTTTGTGAGTAGGTCTACTGTTAAACCTTGTCCTGCTGATCCTGGATATGCTCTACCTTTGCAAACAGTGAAGATACAAATCAGATAGCTTCTGAAGAAGCCATCTGATCTACACTTTTGGCGAATTTGTAGGCATAAATTATGTCAACTGATCTGATAGCTTGGAAGTGTTTTGCTAAATATATTCAGCAGGACTTTTTAAAGGAAAGAATTTGCTTACTTTAATGGTCCCAAGTATTGGGACAGATAGGCCTAAGCAAATGTTGCAGACCCAGATCAGACGGCTCCTGAAGGAGCCGTCTGATCTGGATCTGCAACATTCTTCACTGCCATTCTGTCTGCACCTTTTGGACTCTTTGCTGGATCATGGAACAAATCTGTTAAAATTCTAGGAGAATTGCGGCAGGTCCTCAAAGTGTCGAATTTTTAGTCTTTTTACAATAGTCTAGCTACGCCACTGTTCCATACTCAGAACACAACCTTCCCTGTGTACCTAGTAGCTTCAGTCAGCAGGTATCCATGAAATAAAGCTTTTGCAGGCATTATGAGGCACATTTTAGTCAATAATCCTGATATGTGCACACCTGTTTTGGGGTCCTTGTTTCAGTGGAGATAAATGTAGTTGCCCCATTATCTGGCTCAGTGTTGACTCGGACGTTAAACCTCAAATCAAACAAACATATTTGCCTCATGGAAAGGCCAAAAAAAATTACCCATATTCCTTATCCCACTCGACACAACCCCTACCTTTGCAAACAGTGCAGATCAAGTTCAGATGGCTTCTTGTCAGGATCTACACTGACATTCAGTTTGCAAATTTGAATGAACAAGAAAATCAAGTACATGTAGTTTGAGAGGCTGATAGTCAGAAATTGGTGTGGAAAATTTAATTTATTCAGCAGGATAAGGATTAATTATCGTTATTGCGCCTCCTTATCTAGAGTATGAATTCTCAGATGCAGAGGCTGATGTACATGTAGCATGTCAACATTTCATAGGTCTAAAATTGAAGTGACGGCAATGATCAGGAATTGATACAATTAACCCTCACCTCCCATTGGAGACACCGAAGGGAACGAGACACAAATATGAAACGACTAGATCCGAATGGAAACATCAATAGCGGAAAGCCCAAAGGACAGTTACTTTCCCACAGAATGACCAATTGGCTATCCAAAACAAGATCATCTAAGCGATGCACAAACTCAAAGATAAACCATAACAAAAAAAAAAAAGACAGAAGAACCGCCTTGGAACAGTCAGTGTACAGAATTCACTCGGGGCTTAATTTGATTTTACGGGGCCACACTCCTCTCCCTTAGACAATTTGTTCAGTCCACATGAAGGCTTCCTAACTCATTAGTGCAACATCTCGGAGAACACAGAAATCAAACAACCTGCCTGGGCCATTAAACTCCAATACAAACAAACAAACAAACCACAGAGATGAAACATAGAAGATGCAGGCTTACATGTGCAGCAAGCAAATTGTTCAAAACTAACAACATCATTAGTTAACATACATGTATCATTAAAACTCAGATCATTTAATATGCCTAATATGCTAATATTTTTGCTGAAAAATGTGGGCAAAAGCTTCTCTCATTTTTTTCAACAAAACAACACTATCAGATACTGTACTTGCTAGACCAGTTAAAACTTTGACCAGTAGCGAGCTTGTTAAAAATAAGCTAATGATGCTTTGAACAACGCCCCTGATCAGCCTTCACATATTCTGTATGATCAAAATTCTTGCCATTTGCTTGAATCGTCTGTGGCACAGCATATTAAAAAAAACACACCTGAAGTTGCATGTGTGTCCATACTAATGTAATATTCACCAGCTGGACCTACCAAGTTGTACCTTTCATATGTGATTCGTTAAAACGGCCTGCCCGTCATCAAATAAAGTGTACTAAGTTTATATTTTCCTGTCCTGGGATCATTGATGCCATTGTGGAACCTTGAAAATATTTGATCCCTGTCACCCAAATGAAACCAATAGGGTTTATATATATGGACGGGCCGACTCGCACAACTTTGGCTTGGCAGACCTAAATGGTTTACCAGTACTCGTGTGAAGTCAGCTTCAGCTCTGCCTGGTAGCGTCATGCAGCCCAATCTACCTCCAAGCCCCAATGGGTGGGGGCAAAAGCTCATTTGGATGCATGTCTGGCTGGTGATTTAGAGGAGTTATTTGATACCTTCTGGGTCTTCAGTAGTGTTTACGCTACTGGCCTCATAAACCAGGGGTCGTGAGTTCGATCCTGGGCTTCTCCAGACTCTGGAGATTGATCAGGAAATCTTTTCTACAGTCATTTCTCCTTTCTGCTGATTCAAGAAGAGCAGTTGCCAGTTTCTGGGGAAAGAACATCTGTTCACTGTACTGGTTAACTGCTTATATATAAGCCTGTCCAGAGAAAGTTTATTTATACAAACTGATCTACTTGATATGACCTAAATAGTGTTGACCGGGCAGATGAACTCAGACGAACAAAAAAACTCCAAATGATCGAACAGAAAACCTTTCAAACCTAGTAATGAAAGCAACCGCAATGATCCTAACCCTTATCTTGCTGTTCACGACAACCCCTATCTTTGCAAACAGTGTAGATCCAGATCAGATGGCTTCTGAAGAAGCCATCTGATCAGGATCTACACTGTTTGACATTCAATTTATGAATTTGTAGGAATAAATTACATCAAGTAATCTGATTGGTTCAAAGCCAGAAATGGGTGTGGCTTAACTGAATATTCAGCAAGAGAAGGGCTAAGTACTGAGATAAATAGGCCAAAGCAAACAGTGCAGACCCTGAAGGAGCATTTTGGTCTATACTGTTTGCCATTCCATCTCCAATTTTTTTGGACTCCTTGCAGAATCGTGAAACAAATTTATAATCTTTAGATAAATACAGCAAGTCCCCAAGGTGTCCAAATTTTAAAGATTTTTAAAACGATATGTAAACTATGCAGACCTGTCCTGAATCAAAGATGAATGAGTCTACCGGGGGAAGGATGATATTCACCTTATTTGCATAATCTGCTGGTTCCTAGTCTGAAAGTTATCAGCGTTCGAAAAACAGGTAACCAGACTCCCCTGACCTTGAAAGGTTGCCTGTTTTTCCTATATTGACAATGTGCAAGCTAGGAGCCAGCAAATAATTTGAATATGGTGAATATTTTGGATAAAATGTTGATAAAGGAATTAGGATGCCTATGGAAACAAAGACCAACATAATGAAAATGAGTGGTTTTATGGAGGCTTATTGTTTGCTTACAGCCCCAGTGGATAAGAACAATTTAATTATTAGGTTTCATGGCGGTGGGTTTGAGCCTTGCTCCGGTCACGCGAGGTGCTAGGTTCTACCATGGAAGGTCAGATGGTTCTTCTAGTACTTTGGTTTTCTTCCATGTTGGATTAACAATTGACGCAATATAAATGAAATAATCATAAGCCCCTCACCAGCAAAAATGTTGAATTCTAGCCAGTGCTAATAAAACAGCTCCAGATCAGGCGACTAGGTAAAATAACTATTATATACTACTCAGTTTGATAGGGATCACTTTTTTAATGCAAAATAAATTTTGGAAGAATTAATCACTTTAATCCAAATTCGATACGTAATGATAGAAAACGTATCCTTCACAAAACCTAGTGATTAATTTTGACAACTGGTACTGCATTCAAGCGTGACAACAGCAACCGTCTTGGCACCCCCAAAATTTGCCGTAACACGAAGGGATTTGGACAACTGTTTTTTTTCCCAAATTTCCAAATTTGTTTAGACAGCTTTCATTCAGCAACCAATGCATCTTTGAGCTCCTGTAAAGTCCTCGGATGCACAGGTCGGGCTGAAACAGCACGCTGTAGCATGTCCCGCGCATGCTCAATCGGATTTAAGTCCGGTGACCGAGCAGACTAGTCCATACGAACGATTGTCTCACGTTCCAGATAGCAATCAGTGACGTTTGCACTGTTGGGACGGGCATTATCGTCCATCAGAATAAAGTCCGGGCCGATAGCATCTGCATATGGTCTTACAAACT
The DNA here is from genome assembly GCA_963580285.1 of Lucinisca nassula. NCBI lineage: Eukaryota > Metazoa > Mollusca > Bivalvia > Lucinida > Lucinidae > Lucinisca > Lucinisca nassula. The sequence continues at coordinate 25,735,273 of OY757012.1, forward strand.
CATCAAGAATATCATTACAGTACCTCAATGCCATTAACGTTCCGTTTTCAACGACGTACAAGTCAGTTTTACCGTTCACGCTTATGCCAGCCCAAACAATGACTGACCCCTTTCCATAGTGATCATGCTCTGCCACATTCAAGTCATCGAATCGCTCTTTAGACATTTGCGGCACTAACTGACGTTTATAAGTGAAGTCTAGACAGAATCTGGACTTCTCAGTAAACAGTACTGGCGTCAAGTCACGAACCGTCCACCTGACATGAGTTCTGGTAAAGTCCAACCGGTCTAGCACGTGCTGTCTCGTCAACAGAACACGTACAGCAGGCCTGGTGGCATTAAGTCCGAACTCGTGGAGCCCGTTTCTGACAGTTTGTGTAGAAATTCGTACTCCAGTTCCGTTCCTAAGCTCGTTATGCAAACGCGTAGCGTTCAGGAACCGTTGACGTCGAGACTGAATCAACAAGAAACGGCCCTGATGTTGAGTTGTAGCCCTTTCTCGACTCCGCTGTGTCTGTGTGAAGGATTTCCGTGGGTAAGGTGCCGACTCCACATTCGGGAAACCACGCTCTGAGACACATTCAGAATGCCAGCAACACGGCGTTGAGAGACCCCAGATTCCAACATTCCGACGCCACGATTCATTTCTTCGGGGCTCAGACGGTTCCTTTATTGTCGCCTAGGCATTTTAGTGTTTCTCAAACCAAATGAAGTCCTTTTTTACGCACGGAAAAGGAACGCTGACAATTTGATTGGTCTGTTGGAAAGCAGTGCTACGCAAGATTTTGGGGGTGCATGAATTCATTTGCGAAGTGTGAGAAGTGTGCACTTTTATGAGTACTGAACTGCACACGAGTTTCTGCTTAAGATATTTATCAATATACCGAGTACAAATTCTGTCAAGAAATTTTAAATTTTCAGTGCAAAATTTTGTATATAAAAAGTGATCCCTATCAAACTTTGAGTAGTATATCTTTAATTTTTGCAGCATAAAATTCTAATTGTTCTAAAATTAAGACTGACTTGTCAGGTGAGACATGTATCTTAGCCGATTTGGTTCACACTTTTTGTTATATTTTAAATTTTGCAAGTCTCGCTACTTTGGACATCTTCCTGATGCCCGGGACTTCCTTGGAGTGTGGGTCATGTTTGTTGATGTTGGCTCAGTGGGGGGACGCCTATAAGTCCGCGGGTAGGCTCTCTTGCCTGATGCTTCCAGTTGACCTGTATCATAGGCTACGTCGGTCGGTGTGTGCTCGGAGGGGGATGTGCTGTGTTTGCCGGGTCTTGTCCATCATCCGTTTCGGTTTCAAAACTTTGGGGTTGAGACACACTGATGAAGATTAAATATCAGAAAGGCCTCTGTGTCACTAAATTTGGTATAGTTACGCCTTAATTAATTAAAAGATAAGTTTTCTATTTCTTCAGGAAAACGTATATTGAGGATAAGCGCCTCTGTTAGAATTGAAGCGATTATAACAAGTACCCAGAAGAGCAGTAAGAAAAATCCCCTAATTATCCTAGTAAACCCTCACCCCTCCCCACTTATTAGCTCACCTGGAGCTTTGCTCCAGGTTAGCTTATGCCTTGGCCTGTTGTCCGACCAATAGCAACTTTATTTTTGATTGGATCAGCTTCAAACCTGTAGATAATGAGGACAGCCATATAATCTTGGACAAGTTCGAATTTGGGACAGATTGGATTGTTCGTGTCAGGGTTACTTGCCCTTTTATCCCCTATAGACTTACAATGGGGAAAATGTTGTCCGGGTGATAGACGTTTTATTTTTGACTTTATCCTCAACAAACTTGTAGGTATTGAGGATAGCCATAAAATCTTGGACGAGTTCGAATTCGGGGCACATCAGATTATTCGTATCAGAGTTACTTGGCCTTTCGTCACCCATAGACTTATAATGGGGAGAATGTTGTCCGGGCCATCGGAACTTTTTTTTTGTTTGATCCTCAACAATATTCTAGGTAATGAGGATAGTCATAAAATCTTGGAAAAGTTCGAATTTGGGGCATTTGGCTGTTATTTGCCCTTTCGTCCCCCATAGACTTACAATGGTGAAAATGTTGTCCGGGCGATAGACACTATTTTTAGCTCACCTGTCACGTAGTGACAAGGTGAGCTTTTGGGATCACTTTTTGTCCGTCGTGCGTCCGTAAACTTTTCTTCAAACGACATCTCCTAAACCACTGATCGGATTTTGACCAAACTTCACAGGAATGATCCTTAGGTGGTCCCCTTTCAAAGTTGTTCAAATGGTTCCGGTCCATTGCTTATATAGGTCACAGGAGCCAAAAATAGATTTTTTTCACCGAAAACTTAAAAAATCTTCTTCTCTGAAACCGCAAGGCCCAGGTCTTTGATATTTGGTATGAAGCTTCATCTAGTGGACCCCTACCAAGATTGTTCAAATTATAGTGCTGGGGCCAAAAATGCCCCCGCACGGGGGCCCTTTGGTTTTGCAATGCATGGGCTTATATGGGGGAAATCTTAAAAAATCTTCTTCTCTAAAACCGCAAGGCCCAGATCTTTGATATTTGGTATGAAGCTTCATCTAGTGGACCCCTACCAAGATTGTTCAAATTATAGTGCTGGAGCTAAAAATGCCCCCGCATGGGGGCCCTTTGGTTTTACATGGGCTTATTTAGGGAAAATCTTGAAAAATCTTCTTCTCTGAAACAGCAAGGCCCAGGTCTTTGATATTTGGTATGAAGCTTCATCTAGTGGACCCCTACCAAGATTGTTCAAATTATAGTGCTGGGGCCAAAAATGCTCCCGCACGGGGGGCCCTTTGGTTTTGCATGGGCTTATATGGGGAAAATCTTAAAAAATCTTCTTCTCTAAAACCGCAAGGCCCAGATCTTTGATATTTGGTATGAAGCTTCATCTAGTGGACCCCTACCAAGATTGTTCAAATTATAGTGCTGGAGCTAAAAATGCCCCCGCATGGGGGCCCTTTGGTTTTACATGGGCTTATATAGGGAAAATCTTGAAAAATCTTCTTCTCTGAAACAGCAAGGCCCAGGTCTTTGATATTTGGTATGAAGCTTCATCTAGTGGACCCCTACCAAGATTGTTCAAATTATAGTGCTGGGGCCAAAAATGCCCCCGCATGGGGGCCCTTTGGTTTTACATGGGCTTATATAGGGAAAATCTTGAAAAATCTTCTTCTCTGAAACCGCAAGGCCCAGGTCTTTGATATTTGGTATGAAGCTTCATCTAGTGGACCCCTACCATGATTGTTCAAATTATAGTGCTGGGGCCAAAAATGCCCCCGCACGGGGGCCCTTTGGTTTTACAAGGACTTATATAGGGAAAATCTTGAAAAATCTTCTTCTCTGAAACCGCAAGGCCCAGGTCTTTGATATTAGGTATGAAGCTTTATCTAGTGAACCCCTACCAAGATTGTTCAAATTATAGTGCTGAAGCTAAAAATGCCCCCGCACGGGGGCCCTTTGGTTTTACATGGGCTTATATAGGGAAAATCTTGAAAAATCTTCTTCTCTATAACCGCAAGGCCCAGGTCTTTGATATTTGGTATGAAGCCTCATCTAGTGGACCCCTACCAAGATTGTTCAAATTATATTGCTGGGGCCAAAAATGCCCCCGCACGGGGGCCCTTTGGTTTTACATGGGCTTATATAGGGAAAATCTTTAAAAATCTTCTTCTCTGAAACCGCAAGGCCCATGTCTTTGATATTTGGTATGAAGCTTTATCTAGTGGACCCCTACCAAGATTGTTCAAATTATAGTGCTGGAGCTAAAAATGCCCCCGCATGGGGGCCCTTTGGTTTTACATGGGCTTATATAGGGAAAATCTTTAAAAATCTTCTTTGGGGCCAAAAATGCCTTTGGTTTTGCATGGACTTATATGGGGATAATCTTTAAAAATCTTCTTCTCTGAAACCGCAAGGCCCAGATCTTTGATATTTGGTATGAAGCTTCATCTAGTGGACCCCTACCAAGATTGTTCAAATTATAGTGCTGGAGCAAAAAATGCCCCCGCACGGGGGCCCTTTGGTTTTACATGGGCTTATATAGGGAAAATCTTTAAAAATCTTCTTCTCTGAAACCGCAAGGCCCAGGTCTTTGATATTTGGTATGAAGCTTTATCTAGTGGACCCCTACCAAGATTGTTCAAATTATAGTGCTGGAGCTAAAAATGCCCCCGCATGGGGGCCCTTTGGTTTTACATGGGCTTATATAGGGAAAATCTTTAAAAATCTTCTTTGGGGCCAAAAATGCCTTTGGTTTTGCATGGACTTATATGGGGATAATCTTTAAAAATCTTCTTCTCTGAAACCGCAAGGCCCAGATCTTTGATATTTGGTATGAAGCTTCATCTAGTGGACCCCTACCAAGATTGTTCAAATTATAGTGCTGGAGCAAAAAATGCCCCCGCACGGGGGCCCTTTGGTTTTACATGGGCTTATATAGGGAAAATCTTTAAAAATCTTCTTCTCTGAAACCGCAAGGCCCAGGTCTTTGATATTTGGTATGAAGCTTTATCTAGTGGACCCCTACCAAGATTGTTCAAATTATAGTGCTGGAGCTAAAAATGCCCCCGCATGGGGGCCCTTTGGTTTTACATGGGCTTATATAGGGAAAATCTTTAAAAATCTTCTTCTCTGAAACCGCAAGGCCCAGGTCTTTGATATTTGGTATGAAGCTTCATCTACTAGTGGACCCCTACCAAGATTGTTCAAATTATAGTGCAGGAGCTAAAAATGCCCCCTGCACGGGGGCCCTTTGGTTTTACATGGGCTTATATAGGGAAAATCTTGAAAAATCTTCTTTTCTGAAACCGCAAGGCCCAGGTCTTTGATATTTGGTATGAAGCTTCATCTAGTAGACCCCTACCAAGATTGTTCAAATTATAGTGCTGGGGCCAAAAATGCCCCCGCACCAGGGCCCTTTTGTTTTACATAGGCTTATATAGGGAAAATCTTGAAAAATCTTCTTCTCTGAAACTTCAAGGCCCAGGTCTTTGATATTTGGTATGAAGCTTCATCTTGTGGACCTCTACCAAGATTGTTCAAATTATAGCCCTGGGGCCAAAAATGCCCCCGCTCCGGGGCCCTTTGGTTTTACATAGACTTATATAGGGAAAATCTTGAAAAATCTTCTCTGAAACCACAAGGCTTAGGTCTTCGATATTTGTTATGACGCTTCAGCTAGTGGACCTCTATAAAGATTGTTCAAATTATAGGCCTGAGACCAAAAATGCCCCCGCCATGTGGCCCTTTGGTTTTACATAGACTTATATAGGGAAAATCTTTAAAAATCATCTTCTCTGAAACACAAGGCTTAGGTCTTTGATATTTGTTATGAAGCTTCAGCTAGTGGACCTCTACCAAGATTGTTCAAATTATAGCCCTGGGGCCAAAAATGCCCCCGCTCCGGGGCCCTTTGGTTTTACATAGACTTATATAGGGAAAATCTTGTTTTACATAGACTTCTATATGCAGGGTAAACCTTTAAAATCTTCTTTTCTGAAACCAGAAAGCCCAGGTCTTTCATATTAGATATGAAGCTTCATCTTGTGGACCTCTACCAAGACTGTTCAAATTTTAGCCCTGGGGCCAAAATTGACCCTGCCCGGGGCCCACTTGTTATGCTTTGGATCAGGTGAGCGAACCAGGGCCCTCTGGGCCCTCTTGTTTGTTTAATCCTCAACAAACTTGTAGGTAATTAGGAAAGCCATACAGTCTTGGACGAGATCAAATTTGGGGCAGATCGGATCGTTCGTGTGAGAGTTACTTGCCCTTTCATCCCCCATAGAAATATAACGGGGGAAAATGTTGTCCGGGCAATTTCAACTTAATTTTTGATTCGATCCTGTTTAAACTTCTAGGTAACGAGAACAGCCATACAATCTTGGTTGAGTTTGAATTTGGGGCAGGTCAGAGTTATTTGCCCTTTTGTTCCCCATAGACATATAATTTGGAAAATAGTGTCTGGGCGATAGACACTTTATTTTTTGTTTGATCCTCAACAAACAAAGGTAATGAGAAAAGCTATAAAATCTTGGAGGAGTTCGAATTTGGGGCAGATCGGATTATTCATACCGGTATACGAGTTACTTGCCCTTTAGTCTCCCATAGACTCAAAAAGGGGAATATAATGTCTTTACTTTTGATCAGATCTTCAACAAACTTGAAGGCAATGAGGACAGCCATAAAATCTTAGATAAGTTCAAATTTGGAGCAGATCGGATTGTTCATGTGAGTTGCTTGCCCTTTCTTCCCCCATATGGAGCGTGATAGCTCAGTGGTTAGTGCACTTGCCTCTGACGCTAGAGGTCCCGGGTTCGATCCCCGGCAGCGGCGATAAAATTTCGGTGTCCGAACACGCTCCATTGGCATCATTAGCAGGGATGAATGTCATAAAGTGCACCGTCCTTCGGATCGGGGCGTAAACTGGAGGCCCCCTGTGCAGGGAGAACCATCCCCTGTGCAGGTTAAAGATCCCTACCGTAATTACATGATTACTGTGTAGGCTTTCATCCTGCAAATAAAAATCAAAAATGAGTTCCTTTAAGAGCAATGAAAACATTCATAAGAATGAAGATGGGTCATACTACGTAGTTTCGGTTAATAAAGCCTCATCAGTGACCCTGTAATGATCCGGCAAAGAAAGCCAGAGGAAACATACTGTAATTTTGCGAATTTCGAATAGGCAGTCGATACAAAGACTGATATAAATCAAAATGGGGTCCAAATAATTTAAAACCTGTCAAGAATATGAGTCTAAACCAATAATTTATTTCTGATTTCTCAGAATATTCACGCTGATCTCAAAGGACCAAAAGTAAAATATAAACTGCACTATGGTTGATGTACGGGGAGACGTTTTACGGCCGCCACACGGCACAACACCAGCTGCAGTGAAGGCAAATAAAAATCAAGAATGAGTTCCTTTAAGAGCAATGAAAACATTCATAAGAATGAAGATGGGTCATACTACGTAGTGTATGTAATATACACCTGCGGTAATGGTCAAAAAAAGTGACCGACGCAGTATCAGAAGATAGATAGATAGATAGACTTAATATGGAGAAAATGTCCGGGTGATGTAGGTTTTATTTTAGCTCACCTGAGCCGGAGGCTCCCGCGGAGCTATTGTGATCATTCACCGTCCATCGTTGTCGTCTGTCCACAATTTCTTCTAACAACGTCTCCTTCTAAACCACTGATTGGATTTTGACCAAACTTCACAGAAATGATCTTTTGTTGGTCCTCTTTCAAGGTTGTTCAAATGGTTCCGGTCCGTTGCACATCTGGGTCACAGGAGCTAAAAATAGGTTTTCCAACTGAAAAGTTAAAAGATCTCTGAAACCGCAATGCCCAGCTCTTTGATATTTGGTATGTAGTTTCATCTAGTGGACCTCTATCAAGATTGTTCAAATTATAGCCCTTGGGCCAAAGATGCCCCCTTACCAAGGCCTACTGCTTTTTACATAGGCTTATATAGGGAAAACCTTTATAATCTTTTTGTCTAAAACCAGAAGGCCCAGGTCTTTGATATTTGGTATGAAGCTTCATCTAGTGGACCTCTTATCAAGATTGTTCAAATTATAGCCCTGGGGCAAAAAATGCCTCCGCACCAGGGCCTACTGGTTTTACATAGGCTTATATAGAGAAGACCTTAAAAACATATTCTTGTTTGAAACCAGAAGGCCCAGGTCTTTGATATTTTTTATGAAGCTTCATCTAGTGGACCTCTACCAAGATTGTTCAAATTACACCACTGGGGCCAAAAAAGCACGCACCAGGGCCTCCTGGGCCAAAAGCACGCACCAGGGCCTCCTGGTTTTACATAGGCATATATAGTCAGTCAAAAAAGCTGCTACAAATAAAAACTACACAAAGTTTGTTATGTTTTGATAAGAAGACTCATTTTTCCGTGCAAAAGCACCATTCGTTTTTGTTTTCGTAAACACATCATCGTAGACTATTGCTTTAAACACCCAAGGGGTCACTGTGTCATTTTCGCAGAGAAAATCATTAAAACATGCTATGATTTAACATCACAAAATTTCCCTGTACCCTACATTTCTAAAATTTGATACATGTGACATTTCTTTAGATACCATTTGCGTCTACTCACAAAAGATTTGGAACTTTAGTTGCATCAGCTACGAGAAACAGGCTATCACATATTGACCTCCAATTCTTAGAAGTTGTGTGCAAATGCTGCTTTCAATGGGAACTCCATAGAAAATCGCAATCGATGGTGCTACATGCTACATGAAATTTCTGTATTTTTTACCATCATGATGAACAGCAATGATGGACACAAAGCGTTTTTTTTTGAAAAAAAATGCGATAATTGATTGACAGGAATAAAAATTACGGCAGTTCGAAAATTGCTATATTTTTAATTACAAGGGAGATAATTTGAGAATTTCGCAAATTAAAACCTAGCTTATAATGCGAGATCATGAGATGTAAAAGTAAAGTGTTATCCGATATTCAGAGAATATTGTCTTCCATCTTAGACAAAAAGAACTTTCTGCGCATGCGCAATGTCCATTTTCTACCAAAATCTTTCTAGGCACATATTGGAAGACAACTCTGGAGCAGAAAGGTATGGACAAATGCAAGTTTGAGCATTCTCTAGCTAAACGTCCGATTTAAATGTCTACAAACCAAATTTAGCTCAATAGCTACCAGATATCTAGTGAGTTTCACCCGAAAGTTGGTATAGTTACTTTTTTTGACTAAGTATATATAAACCTTTAAAAATCGTCTTGTCTGAAACCAGAAGGCCCAGGTCCTTGATATTTGGTATGTCGCTTCATCTAGTGGACCTCTACCACGATCGTTCAAGTTAAAGCCCTGACTACAAAAATTGCCCCCCTCCGGGGCCCACTGGCTTTACATAGACTTACATAGATTAGAGAAAACATTTGAAAATCGTCTTGTCTGAAACCAAAAGGCCCAGGTCTTAGATATTTGGTATGAAGCTTCATCTAGTGGACCTCTACCAAGATTGTTCAAATCATAGCCCGGGGCCAAAATTGACCCCACCATGGGACCCACTGGTCTTACATAGGCTTATATAGGGAAAACTTTTAGAAATCTTCTTGTCTGAAACCAGAAGGCCCAGGACTTTGATATTTGATATAAAGCTTCATTTAGTGGACCTCTACCAAAATTGTTCAAATTATGGAACTGGGGCCAAATATTGCCCTGCCCTCGGGACCCACATGTAAATCGCTTAACTCAGGTGAGCGATATAGGACAATCATGGTCCTCTTGTTTAGAGACCACAGCTCACCAATAGCACCAAGAGGAAGCGCAATAATATGCTTAAATAATAATTATGTCAACATGTTTGAAAATATCAAAGAAGGTAAGTTCTTTGCCCCATATTCCTCCCAAGAGAAGAAAAATGCGCGGAAACCATGTTGGCATGCTTTATCAATATATATGGAGATGAGGCAGCCTCAGATTCAATCCTGCTAGGTAATATTCTTCAGTAGTCACTGAGCATAAAATATTTTCTCCGACTCTTTTCTTAGGTTTGTTAGCAGCATTTCTCAGCTTCTGGTCTCATAAAGCTGTTGTGCTGTACCGCTAAGAAGGTCACCCAGGAAAAGTGGTTACAGATTAATTTGACTGGCCCAGCGTGACCTTTATAGGATTGACTATGCTGTTAAAATGCCAAACCGTTCGGCCTAGTGGTTCTCCCACTACTGTGGTCGGGTGCATCGCTCGAGTGACGTACGAGATGCCATGTACTACGGAAGGTAGGTGTTCGTATTTCAGATACTACAGTTTTGGCCAACCTCTGCTGGTTTTTCTTTAAAGAGCCGCAAAATACAAAAGCAAGAACTGGGATGCATTAGGGAAATGGATACAACTTCCAATGTTGTCATTAAATGGGGGTAAAACCTCAAAGGAAAGAATACTGGGATACAGATTCGAATTGGGATACAGATTCGAATAAGTCACTGGACTTTTTTCTGAATCCCATTGTTATGCATAAGAATTTATTTTTCTGATTCCCACTTGCACCCCACTGTGACCTAATAGTGCTATAAATATCTTGTTAATCTTCTTATAGAAGATTCTAGAAAACTGAGTCACAGATTAATTTCATTTTTGTAAACAACATGTTTACAAGGAAAAGTACTTCAGAACCTTCCAGAAAGTTCTGGGTTGCATTATTTTTAGAAAATTACCTCATCTTATTCCACAGCCCTCTGGAATGTTCTAGAGAAATCTTAGGGTCTATAAAAGAGCTTGATTTTTCTCATTGAGTCAAGACTTTGGAGTTTCAAGTTTGGGCTTAGAAGAAAAGTTATTTCTAAATTCTGTGTTGGATTGTTAAAGGATATTACTTTTCATTTCGGACTGTGAATTCTGTGGGATCAAGGAAAATAGATTTATTCAGGATATTTCATAACAGAGCTAAGTACATTTAATTTTCTTACTTCTACAGGTTAAAGTTAACTTGTAAATAAATTTTGTTAAATTTTTCCAAAAGGCTTGTTTGCTTTTTCTTTCTGCTACGCCTGGCTCGTACAGAAATTGGGGGCTCGTCCGGGATAAAACCATTTGAGCATTTTAAAACTGACATTTCATGTGACGGCAGGTTATTGTCATTTCTTATCAAATATACTTGGCAGTTGCTTAACAAGATTGGTATTTCCCTATAGGCATATAGGGGATTGTCATTTCATGTGAATTGTCATTTCAGGTGAAATAGTACTTGTCATTTCATGTGAAATTTTTGTTGGGCTTGTCATTTCAAAAAAAAAAAAAAAAACTTTGTCAAATTAACCTCAATCTGTATTACCATAATAACTTATAATTACTAAAAGCAAATATGTCGTTTGATTTGAGAAGCTTTTTGGCTCAGCCTACTCAGGAGTTGTTTAATCAGGCAAAAAGGACAGATCTGCTAGAAATTGCTTCCCATTATGGGGTCACTGCTGTCAAAACAAGCATGAAGAAGCATGAAATTAAGAATATTTTGGTACAGTTTTTTGTTGATGAAGAACTTTTCGATCCATCTGCTTTGTCTCTCATTATGGTTTCACATACTGAATTGCAAATGAGACAAATTGAAATAGGAAGGCAAATTGAATTAGAGAAGTTAAGGTTAGAAATGGAAGAAAGAGAGAAGGAAAAGCAAAGAGAAATGGAAGAAAGAGAGAAGGAAAAAGAAAGAGAAATGCAGAGACAAATGCAGATGGAAAAATTAGAAATGGAGAGGGAAAAAAGAGAAATGGAGGAACGCCTTCAGAAAGAAAAATTAGAAAAAGAAGAGCGACTTGAAATAGAAAGAGAAAAATGGCATTTTCAACTTAAGATGAAAGAACTGGAACTCCAGGGTCAAGATAGGGTGAAACATACCCCTGTTTTTGACTCTGGTAGTTACTTTGATGCCACAAAGCACATCAGATTAGTTCCGCCATTTCAAGAAAAAGAGGTAGATAAGTATTTTTATGCCCCCGGAATCTAAGATTCTGGGGGGCATATAGTTTTTGGTCTGTCCGTCTGTTTGTCTGTTTGTCCGTTTGTCTGTTTGTCTGTTTGTCCGTTTGTCTGTTTGTCTGTTTGTCCGTTTGTCCGTTTCTCCGTCTGCAAAAACTTTAACATTGGGCATAACTTTTGAATGGTAAGTGATACAGCTTTCATACTTCACATGTGCATTCCTTGTCACAAGACCTTTCAAGAGGTACCATAAATTTTGACCTCGTGACCTTCACCTTGAGATTTGACCTACTTTTGGCCTCATTTTTAAAAACTTTAACATTGGCCATAACTTTTGATTGGTAAGTGATAGAGCTTTCATATTTCACATGTGCATTCCTTGTCACAAGACCTTTCTATTGGTACTATAATTTTTGACCTCATGACCTTGACCTTGGCATATGACCTACTTTTTTAAAAACTTTAACATTGGCCATAACTTTTGATTGGTAAGTGATAGAGCTTTCATATTTCACATGTGCATTCCTTGTCACAAGACCTTTCTATTGGTACTATAATTTTTGACCTCATGACCTTGACCTTGGCATTTGACCTACTTTTTAAAAACTTTAACATTGGCCGTAACGTTTGATTGGTAAATGGTAGAGCTTTCATATTTCACATGTGCATTCCTTGTCACAAGACCTTTCTATTGGTACTATAATTTTTGACCTCATGACCTTGACCTTGGCATTTGACCTACTTTTTAAAAACTTTAACATTGGCCGTAACGTTTGATTGGTAAATGGTAGAGCTTTCATATTTCACATGTGCATTCCTTGTCACAAGACCTTTCTAATGGTACCATAATTTTTGACCTCATGACCTTGACCTTGATGTTTGACCTACTTTTTAAAAACTTTAACATTGGCCATAACTTTTGATTGGTAAATGGTAGGGCTTTCATATTTCACATGTGCATTCCTTGTCACAAGACCTTTCTAGTGGTACTATAATTTTTGACCTTGTGACTTTGACCTTGATGTTTGACCTACTTTTTAAAAACTTTAATATAGTCCATAACTTTTGATTGGTAAGTGATAGAGCTTTCATATTTCACATGTGTATTCTTTCTCACAAGACCTTTCCAGTGGTACCATAATTTTTTACCTCGTGACCTTGTGGCCTCAACCATGACATAATTTAGTGATGGGGCTTTCATATTGCACAGGCGCTGTCCGGGGGCATCGGTGTTTCACAAACACATCTTGTTTGCATTTTGAAAAAGTTGCAGAAAATTTAAAATGGCCAAAAGAGCATTGGACCTTACTTTTGCAAAGCGTTGTTGTCGGAAAGGCTCGGGACATTTACACTCAGCTGACTGTCGAGCAAAGCTCAGACTATGATCTGGTTAAGGAGCTTATTCTTAAGGCATATGAACTGGTCCCTGAGGCTTACAGGCAGAAATTTAGGAACAGTAAAAAAGAAATTTCCCAGACCCATGTAGAATTTGCTCGAACCAAAGAACAGTTATTTGATAGGTGGTGTTCTTCTAAAAAAGTAGGCTATGATCATGACAAACTTAGACAGCTTGTCCTTGTTGAAGAGTTCAAACGGTGCATAAATTCTGACATTAAATCTTTTCTCGATGAGAGACAGGTTGAAACTTTGGAGGAAGCTTCTCGTTTGGCAGATGATTATGCTTTGACTCATAAAGTCTCATTTGTGAACAGGCCTTATCCTCGAAAACCTTATAATCCACAGACAGGTCCAAGATTCTATCCCAGTATTCCTTCTGGTAGTTATAGCCATACATCTAGTACTATGCCCAAACTTTCTGGTGAAAATAAAAACCAGAATCCTTCCAAACCTTCTGGTGAAAACAGAAGCCCAAATTTTTCCAAACCTTCTGGTGAAAACAAAGACCAGAATCCCTTATCTCAATCTCAAGTAGTTTGTTATTATTGTAAAAATACAGGTCATTTGATCTCTGAGTGTTTAAAATTAAAGCGAAGGAAAGAAAGAGAAAGACAAGAGGAACTTAAGCCTACAGGCTTCACTTCTATAAGGCCAAAACCACAGTCTTGTGTAAGGGAGGAAACTCTTTCTGATATCAAATTATCTGAGACTGATTCAGTTATGGAGATTTATGAACCATTCTTATCAGATGGTTTTGTGTCACTTAATGGTGACAGTTATGCCCATCCTACCCCTATTAAAATCTTACGAGATACCGGAGCTTCTCAATCTCTTATTCTTGCAGATACTCTGCCTTTTTCTGAGAAGACTTCTTTGGGCCAAAGTGTCGTTATTCAGGGTGTGGAATGTGGATTTGTTAATGTTCCGCTTCATAACGTTTATTTGTCATCAGACTTGGTATCCGGTTCAGTGGCTGTTGGTATTAGACCTTCTTTACCTTTTAAAGGTGTTCATTTGTTGCTAGGCAATGACTTAGCTGGAGATAAGGTTGTGGTAAACCCACTTTTGACTACTAATCCTTGCATAGACCAACCGCCTGATCCCATTGAGCAGGAAATTCCTGATCTTTATCCATCTTGTGCAGTCACAAGGGCGATGGCACGTAAGGCCAAGCAAACTGATGGGAAACAGGATTTTGATTTTACTGATACCTTTTTGGGTCAGTCTTTTAATGACGAGATAACAAGGTCTCTGTCTTCAAACCTGCCTGATAAGCAGGCAGATTTTCATGACAATAACTCATCTGTCGATCTAGGCCATGACAAAATGTCCGGGTCACAACTAGCTATAGAACAGCACAAGGATTCTGAAATTTCGCCTTTGTTTGAAAGGGCCTTAGATGAGCAGGAAGTATCTCAGGTCCCAGTCTGTTATTATGTCAAAAATGACATTCTTATGAGAAAATGGCGTCCACCAGACGTCTCAGCAGAAGACGAGTGGACTGTCAACCATCAGATAGTGGTTCCACGGATTTACCGTCCTGAAATATTAAACTTGGCACATGAAACTCCCATGTCAGGACATTTGGGTGTAAATAAAACCTATCACAAGATTCTTAATCATTTTTACTGGCCTGGGTTAAAATCAGATGTTTCCCAGCATTGTAGGTCCTGCCCTACATGCCAAATGGTAGGAAAACCCAATCAGACTATACCTAAGGCTCATTTGCAGCCTATACCTGCTTTTGATGAACCTTTCAGTCGAATAATTATAGATTGTGTGGGTCCCTTGCCCAGAACAAAGTCTGGTTGTGAATATCTATTGACTATTATGTGTGCTTCCACACGTTTTTCTGAAGCCATTCCACTAAGAAATATCAAAACTAAGACAATCGTCAAGGCCTTAGTGAAGTTTTTCACATTTGTTGGGCTTCCTAAATCTATTCAGTCAGACCAAGGCTCAAATTTTATGTCTGGAATATTTCAACAAGTAATGCATGAACTTGGCATTGTACAGTAGTCATCAGCCTATCATCCTGAAAGTCAAGGCGCCCTTGAAAGATTCCATCAAACATTAAAAAACATGATAAGATCATATTGCTTTGACACAGAGAAGGATTGGGATGAAGGCATCCATCTCCTTTTATTTGCTGTTAGAGAATCTGTGCAAGAATCTCTTGGCTTCAGTCCATTTGAATTAGTATTTGGCCATACTGTTCGTGGTCCTTTGAAACTTCTCAAAGAGAAATTTCTCTCCAATGATGACACCTCCCTGAATTTACTTCAGTATGTGTCTGATTTCAAAACTAGACTTTCACAAGCTTGTGAGGCTGCTCGGACCAATCTTCAGTATATATGACATAGGGACAAAAGAAAGGAATTTTAAACCAGGTGATAAGGTACTAGCTCTTTTGCCTATTCCAGGAAAATCGTTGCAGGCCAGGTATTTTGGTCCATTCACTGTAGACAAAAAGATCAGTGACGTAAATTACATAATAAACACTCCTGGGAGGCGCAAGCTAAAGCAGCTATGTCATATTAACATGCTTAAGGCATACATAGATAGGGACAATACATCTTTAACATCAGTCAATCTAGTTAGCTCTGTTCCACTTAATTCAAGTGACAATGACTGTGAGGAAATCTTTTCTACGGTCATTCTCTCCCTTCCGCTGATTCAAGAAGGGCAGTTGTCAGTTTCTGGCGAAAGAATATGCACTGTACTGGTTAACCGCTTACGTATAAGCCTGCCCAGGAAAGTGTTGATAGGTAAACTGACCGGCTCAAAAATGACCTAAATAGTGTTGACTGGGCCGTAAAACTCCAATACAAACAAACAAACAATTAATTCAGTGAAGTCGGATCCCACATCATCAAAACTTCAGAATTCTGACATTCTACGGAATCTTGACCAGAAACTGTCACATCTAGAGCCAAATCAGCGGAATGAACTGAAACAGCTGATATTTGAATATGAACACTTATTTCCTGACATTCCAACACGGACAGACAAAATATTTCACGATGTGGACATAAATGGGTCTAAACCTGTAAAACAACACCCATACAGGATGAATCCTGTGAAACAAAAATATCTTAAAGAAGAAGTTCAGTATCTATTAGACAATGACTTTATTGAACCAAGCCAAAGTGAATGGAGTTCTTGTATTCTAGTACCAAAACCTGATGGGACATATCGTATGTGTACAGATTTTAGGAAAGTTAATTCCTTAAGTAAAACAGATAGCTTTCCTATTCCAAGAATGGATGACTGCATTGATAACATCGGGAATGCCAAATACATAACGAAATTCGACCTTCTGAAAGGATTTTGGCAAATTCCACTCACAGATAGAGCAAAGGAGGTTTTGGCATTCACAACACCAGACGGATTATTTAACTATAAAGTCATGCCATTTGGAACGAAAAAATCTCCGGCAACATTTCAGCGCTTAATAAACATGGTAATTGCGGGGCTGGAAGGCTGCAGTGCTTATATCGATGATGCTATCATATACAACGACCAGTGGAATCAACATCTTGGGACTATTCGAGCATTCTTTGATAGACTGAGTAATGCCAAATTGACAATCAATCTTGCTAAAAGTGAATTCTGCCATGCAAGTTTGACATTTCTAGGTCATGTTGTAGGTCAAGGTCATGTGAAACCCATTGATGCTAAAGTTGAGGCTATCTCAAATTTTCCCGTACCCACGTGCAAAAGACAGCTGATGCGATTTCTTGGTATGGCTGGTTATTACAGAAAGTTCTGTAATAATTTCTCTGTCATTGCTGAGCCTTTGACAAATTTGCTCAGCAAAAGAACAAAATTCCATTGGAATGCAATATGCCAAAATGCTTTTGATAAACTTAAAGCCATACTCAAGAGTGAACCAGTTCTCTTAGCACCAAACTTTGAAAAGGAGTTTAAGCTAGCTGTAGATGCTAGTGACGTAGGTGCAGGTAGTGTTTTGTTGCAGGAAGATGAAAATGGTGTGGATCATCCAGTTTGCTACTTTTCCAAAAAGTTTAATAAGCATCAGAGAAATTACTCTACCATAGAGAAAGAGTGCTTGTCTCTGATTCTTGCTCTGCAACATTTCGAAGTTTATCTTACCCCTACTACTGCACCGATTGTTGTTTTCAGTGATCACAATCCACTGACTTTCATACATAAAATGAAAAACAAAAATCAGCGGTTGCTCAGGTGGAGTCTTATGCTACAAGAGTATAATTTAGACATAAGACATATCAGAGGGAGAGATAACATTATCCCTGATGCCCTTTCAAGAGCTTGAGCAGTGTCAGGAGTTGTGTTTTTCTTTCCTACTAAAGTGGATTGTAGATATATGTAATTGTATATGCTATGTTCAATATTTTATTAATCTTAAAGCAAAAGGAAGCTTTATTATATAAATCTTTCTTTTCCTCGAAGAGGGGGAGTGTTATGCATAAGAATTTATTTTTCTGATTCCCACTTGCACCCCACTGTGACCTAATAGTGCTATAAATATCTTGTTAATCTTCTTATAGAAGATTCTAGAAAACTGAGTCACAGATTAATTTCATTTTTGTAAACAACATGTTTACAAGGAAAAGTACTTCAGAACCTACCAGAAAGTTCTGGGTTGCATTATTTTTAGAAAATTACCTCATCTTATTCCACAGCCCTCTGGAATGTTCTAGAGAAATCTTAGGGTCTATAAAAGAGCTTGATTTTTCTCATTGAGTCAGACTTTGGAGTTTCAAGTTTGGGCTTAGAAGAAAAGTTATTTCTAAATTCTGTGTTGGATTGTTAAAGGATATTACTTTTCATTTCGGACTGTGAATTCTGTGGGATCAAGGAAAATAGATTTATTCAGGATATTTCATAACAGAGCTAAGTACATTTAATTTTCTTACTTCTACAGGTTAAAGTTAACTTGTAAATAAATTTTGTTAAATTTTTCCAAAAGGCTTGTTTGCTTTTTCTTTCTGCTACGCCTGGCTCGTAACACCATTTGTATAGTGGTTGTAATCGTATTCTATACTGTTTTGTATATTTACTATGTATTATGCAAATAAAATAAAGTTTAAACCAAAGGAAAGAATTTTACGTTGTATCAGGGATCAAGGGTCCCTAACTCGAGTTATGTCCCTTGTTAGGTTTTCAAATTTTGAAATGCATTTTGCTTGATAACTTTTATGTGTGTGGTCATGCTTCAATGAAACTTCTTTTGGTCTCAATAATGTAACAGTTATGGATAAACACCAGAAGCCGGCTCATTCAGAGATGCGGGTAGAGTGTTTGGCTTCTTCAAGTTAAGCAACGGATATTGCGGTTAGTACCTGGATGGGTGACTGCGTGGACGACCCAGCAAACGCTAAATTGGTGTAGCGGTGGGATGGAAACAGTGCTGTTGGTTTGTTGCATAGACTCCGCCCTCGAGTTGACCTTGTGAGACATGCGTGACTTCGGGATGAAGCCAATAGATGATGGGGGAGAAATGTAACGGTTATGGATAAAAACCACTTCTACAGCCGTGCTGTAGGAGCCGGCTCTTTTAGCGATTCGGTTGGCTTATCGGATATTGCGGTTAGTACCTGGATGGGTGACTGTATTGCTTGATTTCGTGGACGACTCGGTACACGCTACAATAGTAACCAAGGGCCCATAATTCTTGGAGTTATGTCCCTCGGTAAGTTTTCAAATATTGCCAATCATGAAAACTTTCATAACAGATTTCTCAGGAAATTTTAAGCTAGAAAGCTGAAACTTCGTATAAACATAGACAGTGACTTGATATATCGTTTATACCGGAATAGGGATCAAGGTCCGATCACTCTGAGTTATATCGAGTAAATGTCCCTTGATAGGTTTTTAAATTTTAAAATGCATTTTGCGCAATAACTTTTAAGTTTGTGGTCCTGCTCAAATGAAACTTATACTAACTTAAGGTAAGAAAGGCGGAATAGTGGCCAGGGCCAATAACTGAGTTATGCCCCTTGGCAGGTTTTCAAATTTGGCCATTCTTGAATATTTTCGTAATATATTTTTAGGAACTAAACATAAAAATTACTGGATATGTCTTGCATACCGGAAATAATAAGCATTTATTTAACGTTTTTAAACAATAATTTATAAACATTGTCTTGTTGACTGCTGTCGGTTATTAGTGAGACCGCGGAAAGGGATCAAGGGTCCATATCTTTCGAGTTAAAAAAATAAAATGCATTTTGCTTAATAAATTCTATGTTTATTGTCCTACTTCGATGAAACTTACACCTATAGGGTTACAAAGTTGAAACCCGGTACAAGCATGGAGAGTGGGTTGATGAATCGTGTATACCATCATCAGGGCTGAAGGCCCAGAACTCATTGAGTTAGATCCCTTTTTGAGTTTTATGTTGCCCTTTACCATGTCCTACAGTGATGTTATTCGGCCCCCGCCCATCGGGGCTTGAAGAAATAGATGGGCTGCATGAAGCTTCCACGCAGAACTGAATCCGACCGCACGCAAGTACGGGTAAACCGGTTAGAGGATCTAAGCCTGCCCAGGCAAAGCCGCGGGTGCGAGTCGGACCGTCCATGCTTATAAACCCTATTGGTTTCTTTGGGCAACAGGGCTTGAGATGTCATTTCATCTCAATGTCGGGTAAAAAGTCCCACAAAATTGGAAACAACGCCCCAAAATGATCTATACAGTGTTGACGGGGACGTTAAACCTCAAATCAAACAAACAAAACAAACAAACAGTGATGATGGGTCTTTCTCCTCTAATAATAATAGTTCGTCTGTCATTACTGACAATGGCCAAACTAAATCACATTTGTGTGTTCTGACGAATTCTAGCTCTGAACTGTCTGTTGCAGATAAAGCAACAGAGGTTAGAGGAAGACAGCTCTGTTGGTGATATCTTAGCTTGTGCGCTTTTTCGCTCAGTTTTGCTGATTCTATATTGCCTCGTATTCACTAGCACCCCTTCTGATGAGGCATCACCACTTTGTTGTGTCCTGTGCATTTTGTTACCACGACTCTGTTGGTTTAGTTTGTTTGGGTTGAGATTTAATGTCCCCGTTAACACTATTTAGATCATTTTGGAAGCGTTGCTTCCAATTTTGTGAGACTTTTGCATGCAAGAATTCGAAACCTTAAAGTTGATTTACACAACATCCAAATGTGCAAATATACTGGACCCAGTTTTATTTTCTCTTTGTACTCGTACTGCGATCGGTCACATTTGGCAATTACCCGCAGTGTACACTCCAGGTTTGCAGGATGAATCATGTAATTACGATTGGGGTCTTTAACCTGCACAGGAGATGACTCTTCATGCACAGGGGGCCTCCAGTTAACGTCCCGATCCGAAGGACGGTGCACTTTTTGACATTCATGTATTAAACTATATGTAACAAATTCGTCAAGACCATGGACGTAACGTCGGTATCACATATGCGCACGCAAAACTGACGTCAATAACATTACGTCTGTTGTCAATAACGACGCAGTTAAGACGCGTTTGAGAAAACAAGAAAAGACAGTTTCCGTTTTAATTCGTCAAATAATATAAAATTCATCCAAACAATCGAAAAATGGTGGCCGTTTTCAAGAAAAGTAGTGAAGGTATGAAATAAGTTTGCCAATATGGAGTCTATGTAATGTACACATGCGAGCAATGGTTAAATATGACCGATCGCAGTATAAGTGGAAAGAAAGAAAGGGTAATCACAGAGACCAGCAACTAATGGTGTGTTCTGTCTGTATACGGAGTCGCTTATTTCAGTCAGGCTTATTTATCTGCTTCTTTGGCAATAACATATTCCTATATATAGTCGAACATCAATGGCTCGAACACCTTTAGGATCTCGAAAATCTGTTCGAGACAGGGGTAGTTCGAGCCACTGGGGGCTAATGCCAGGAGGCATAACGAGATACTTTTGGACATCTTTTGGGTTTTCTATAATGAAAATGTATGCTGTGTGTACTCATTAGAATCGCCTCATCGAGGCGATTCTAATGAGTACTTACAGCATACATTTGCAAGATAAAAGACGAATATCTCCAAAATTATACCCCTCTATTCTTATGTAGAGGATTTGCCTAGGGTCTCAAGAACGGATTCGACTCAGCCATAGTAAACGAGCCATCGGTGTTCGAGCCATTGAAGTTCTACTTTAATGTGTATATATATATATATATATATATTTTTTTTTCGCTGATCTGAGCCGTGCCATGAAAAATTCATTCTTTGTTTGTATTTGGGTTTTTACGACCCAGTCAACACTGTTTAGGCCATTTTTGTGCCGGTCAGTTTACTAATCCAACCTTTTCCTGGGCAGCTTATACGTAAGCGGTTAACCAGTACAGTTCACATTCTTCGCCAGAAACTGGCAACTGCCAGTTGGCCAATTCAATGATGCGTTTAATAAAACTGAGTTCACGGAGGTTCCATTGACTGGACGATCGGCCCCATTCATGAATAATATTGTTGTGACAGTTGCAGGAGTGATCAAGTTACTTCAAGGCTTAAACCCCAGTAAGGCCTTAGGACCTGATGAGCTTCATCCTAGAGTCCTGAAGGAACTGGCAAATGAGTTGGGTCCAGTTTTTGCACACTTGTTTCAACAGTCTCTTGATACGGGTGAAATCCCCAAAGAATGGCTCTTAGCAAACATCTGTCCACTCTTCAAAAAAAGGAGATAGGGCTCTTGCCCGTAATTATCGCCCTGTGTCTCTGACTTGTGTTCTGTGTAAATTGCTGGAACATATAGTCTGCTCAAACATCATGGCCCACTTGGACGAAGATAAACTTTTGTCAGACCGAAAACATGCATTTAGGAAAAGGCACAGTTGTGAAACTCAGCTAAGCACAGTTATTAATGACTGGGCAAAAATCTTGGACAAGGGGGACAGGTGGACACATTTATTCTGGACTTCGAGAAGACTTTTGACACCCCTCCTCATGAACTACTTAAATCTACGTTATTTGGTTATGGAATTGGGGGAAAGACCCTCAAATGGATAGATTCCTTTCTTTGCTACAGAAAACAGCGGGTTGTTGTTAATGGTGAATCTTCGGAGTGGGCTCCAGTTTTGTCTGGAGTCCCGCAAAGGACCCTTCTTGGTCCACTTTTGTTCTCCCTGTACATCAATGATATTTCCACTGACATTGACTCAGAAATAAGACTGTTCGCAGATGACTGTGTTTGTTAGCGGGAAATTAGAGATACAGATGACTCAATGAAACTTCAGGCTGACATAGATAGATTAGGATGTTGGGCCCGAAAATGGGGCATGAGATTTCAGCCAGTTAAATGCAATATTATGCAGATAACTAGGTCACGTTAAATGGTCACTGGACCGCTTTATGTTATACAGCCCACCGGGCACATGGCGTCGGAATGCTGTCGTAGCGGCGTGGTTGCGACGTGATAACGTCGCATCGACGCCGATACGATGTCATTTCAGTTTTTTTTTCTGTTATGCTTCGTATATTGGGGTGGGCTATGAAATCACCCACAGTCTGTCAGGTGGGTGAAACTGAACTGATTGTATTATATCTCTGCAGACGTGGACGTACAGGGTGATAACGTCGCACGATGTCATTTCATTTGCTTTACAGTCCAGCGGGTATTCAACATCGGAATGCCATCGTGTCAGCGTTGTTGCGACGTAATAACGTCGCATCGACGGTGACATGGTGTTATTTCTGCAGTTTTCTGCTTTGCTTTCTTAACGAGCCGGGTTAAGAAATCACCCACGGTCAATGCTCGGTGGGTGAAACCGAACTGATTGCTTTATATCTTACAGCCCAGCGGGCACTCGGAATCGGAATGCCATCGTATCAGCGTAGTTACGATGTAATAACGTCGCTTCGACGTTGACATGATGTCTTTTCTATAGTTTTATGCTATGTTTTGTATATTATTAGGTCGGTCTTACAGCTCAGAGGGCTCACGGAGTCAACATGCCGTCGAATCGGCGTTGATATGACGTGATAACGTCGCATCGACGTTGATGAGTCGCATCGACCCTAACATGATGTCATTTCAGTTATTTTTCTGTAATGGTTCGAATATTTGGGAGGGTCCAGAAATCACTCACGGTCAATGCTCGGTGGGTGAAACCGAACTAAATACTTTATGTCCTATAGCCCAGCGGGCACACGGTATCCGAATGTCATCGTATCGGCGCCGTTGAGACGTGATAACGCCGCATCGACGTTGACATGATGTCATTCCAGTTGTTTTTCTGTTATGTTTCGTTTATTGGCTTTGAGGTGGCGTTACAGCGGTCACATGGTGATAACGTCGCATGACGTTATTTCAGTTGTTTTTTCTGTTATGCTTCGTATATTGGGATGTGCTCGGAAATCAACCCAGGTCAATTCTCGGTGGGTGGAACCGAAATGATAGCTTTATGTCTTACCACCAGTCTGGCACACGGCGCCGGAATGCCGTCGCATCGGCGTCGTTGCGACTTAAAAACGTCGCATCGACGTGAACTTGATGTCATTTCTGTTGTTTTCTGTTATGTTTCGTATATTGGGTCGGATTCAGAAACCGCCCACGTCATTGCTCGGTGTGTAAACTGAACTGACTGCTTTATGTCTTACAGCCCGGCGGGATACAGCTTTGGAATGTGTTGTGTCAGCGTGGTTGAGACAAGATAACGTCGCAATGACGTTGACATGATGTCATTTCAGGGGTTTTTTTATGCTCAGTATATTTGGTCGGATTCAGAAGGCACCCACGGTCAATGCTTGTTGGATGAAACCGAACTGACTACTTTATGCCTCTACGGAGGTTGATTTACAGCCCGGCGTGCGCGTGGCGTGGGAATGCCGTCATGTCACTGTCGTTGCGACGTGATAACGTTGCATCGACGGTGACATGTCGCCACTTCATTTGTTTTACTATTATGCTTCGTATATTTGGGTGGGTCCGAAAGTCAACCACACAACACGTAATAACGTCGTACTGACGTCTGTGTGACGTTTTTTCGGAGTTGTGTGCCAGCTGGGAGTGAATTATAGATTCCAGTCATGTAACACATTCAATCCTGATTTTGCCACTGACCGAACTTAGTATTTAAACGTGAGTATCCAAACATGGTGATCGGTCATGAGTCGTCATGTTTGGATCCACACTGTCGATGCACATTCTCAAACAGAATATTGAGTTTGAACAGGTATTTATTACTATCCTGTATAAAGTTGTAAATAGTTGAGGGTAAAATGATCCGGTTTGATCCAACTTTCATGGACTATCACTGTACAGTAGTTGTTGAATTCAATCCTTTTCCTCATGCTATCTTCTATATCTTTGCTTCTTTTCTATCTGTTATCTTTGTCTTTGCTAGTCATATCTACGTCGAACTACTGAATACACGAGCAGCAATATCATTTCTCATGAACCTCAGGTGGTTTGTTGTGTGCTGTTTTTCCAGCCACGAACGCCATTCTTTGAACATCTTGAATTGGTATATTTTCCAAATTGAATAAAGGTATAAAGAGTATTTTGAATGACGTCGTGGCTGCAAAATACAGGGTTTGTGCCTTCTCTGGATTATCTATTTATGTTTTTTTTTTTCAAATGCTGTTTTTTCATGTCATATTTGATTTCCTGCTTTGCAAATAGTGGTATCCCTGTTGTATTCCTGTCAATGTCAATTTTATTATCGGGGGATGTTAAAACAAACCCAGGACCGATTTTGGGAAATTCGGAAGACGCGAATTGTTTATCGATACGTCATTTAAATATTCGTAGTATAAGGCATAAATTAGATTACATAAAAGATAACTTTTTAGACTTTGATGTTCTCTGTTTTACAGAAACGCATTTGACACATGATATAACCGATGACTTTATCAGATTAGAAGGGTTCACTGAGCCCTTTAGGAAAGATAACTCAGCTTATTCAGGTGGTCTACTTATTTATGTATCTGATAAATTAATTGCAACTCGCAAACCTGAATTAGAGACTCAAGCAGACAATACTATTTGGATTGAATTCAATATAAGGAATCTCTTCTTCTATTATCAAATATTTATCGCCCACCTAATACACCTGTTGCCTTTTGGCAAGATTTAAACATAACTTTAGAACAAGCACTAGCTATTATGGACAATATAGTTATAGTAGGGGACATCAACGAAGATCAGCTCAACGTTACCAATCGTCACTTAAAAGATATTCAGCTCTTAAATAATATAAAAAATATCATTACGGATCCGACTAGGATAACTGCTACCACATCTACACTTATAGATCCAGTTTTATTATCCCAACAAATTCAGCCGCTAGATTCTGGTGTCTTAGTTGTACCAGATATAATTAGCGATCATCGTGCTACTTATGTCTTTATCTCATTCATTCATGAGAGTTCAACTACATATAAGCGCAAAGTCTGGTTGTACAAAAGAGCTAATTTTGAAAATTTGAACGAAATGATAACACATGAAAACTGGAATTTTATTAATGATTTGCCTATCGACGAAGCCTGCAAAACTTTTACTGAAAAATTACTTGAACTAATGCACGTTTGTATACCAAATAAGGAAGTTGTAATAAGGCCCGATGATAAACCGTGGTTTGACTCGGAAATTCGAAATGCTACAAGACGTCGAGATAGACAAAAAACTAAAGCAGCCAAAACCAAAAACCCTAATGATTGGATCAAGTACAAACAATTAAGAAATAAAGTAAATAATATGAAAAAAACATGCAAAAGAACAATATTTTAATAACTTAGAAAATGTAATTACTGATGCTGACAAATCTAATCCGAAACTATACTGGAAGATTTTAAAACAATTAATTAAGGAAAATAAAGGAAATGACACGATCCCTCCTTTAAAAAACTGTTCAAAATGGAGAAGAAAGCTATCATTTTTCTGATCAAGAAAAGGCAAACTGTTTAAATGATTTCTTCGCCTCAATTTCCACTATAAACGATTCAAATGTTTCGCTTCCAAATTTTGTACCAAAGACATTTAATAACCTATCAAATATAGAAATTTCGGAAACTGAAATAATTGAAACAATTGAAATACTTAATTCTAACAAAGCTGTTGGTGAGGATCAAATTAGTCACAAAGTATTAAAAGCAACTAAAATGTCGATAGCAAAGCCGTTATGCATGTCATTTAATAAATCATTACTGTCTGGTGTCTTCCCATCTTTGTGGAAATCATCTATTATTATGCCATTATATAAAAAAGGACTCAAAGATATTTCATCAAATTATAGACCTATTTCGCTACTGAGCTGTATTGGAAAACTAATGGAAAGATTAATTTATAAAAGTATATATAATCATCTTATTTCAAATAATCTTGTATATAAAAAACAATCGGGATTCTTGTCCGGCCATTCCACTGTACATCAGCTTATTGATATTTACCATCAGATCTGTCAAGGCATAGACTCTAAAGTTTATACTTGCATGATATTTTGCGACATATCTAAAGCCTTTGATCGAGTATGGCATCGTGGCTTACTGTTTAAATTACAACAAAACGGTATATCAGGGAAGTTATTAGATTGGATTGTTAGTTATTTATCAAACAGACAGCAAAAAGTTTTTCTTGGTTCTTCCATGTCAAACGTTAAACATACATCAGCAGGCGTACCCCAAGGCTCTGTTCTTGGGCCTCTGTTTTTCCTTATTTACGTGAACGATATCATTGATAATTTATTAAGTATCACTCGACTGTTTGCTGATGATACATCTTTGGCCTTTTCTTCTTCCAATTTGGCAGATTTGGAAGGTATCTTAAACCATGACCTGCAGGTCATTTCAATTTGGGCAAAACAATGGTTAGTTGACTTTAACCCAGCAAAAAACAGAAGCAATGTTATTTACACTGGAAAAGGGCATAAATCCACCTGTATTAATGTTTGATGACACACAAGTAAAATTTGTAGACCAGCACAAACATTTAGGAATTTCATTTAGCCACGATGCCAAATGGCACGAACATATCAACAATATTTTAACCTCCGCTGCAAAAATTCTAGGTATGATGCGTAAATTAAATTCTAACACAGCGCGCCTATAAAGGCAATGGAAAACAACTGTGTTTTATTCTGCAACAAATCACAGCTCGGAAGAGCGTGACGAGTGACGTCATTAAAACTGCAAAGTTATGACGTCACTAGTCGATTTCCTTGACGTTGGACGGTGTAGCGTCATTTTCTCGCATCGACAACGTTAGAAAAGGATGTAAATGCATGTGTTTCAGTCGATACTTTTAGCGGGATTTCTTCTAACAATGGCGGAAAGTTGTGAGAATTTGGAGGAAACAACAACATTATTGCCGATTTTCAGCGTGTTAGAATCGAAATAGATCAGCTCTATCCAGTGATTTGTTGGGTAATAAATCACAGTTTGTCGGTCAGTTGTAAGTAGACAAATCACGCGCGCTACGCGCTCGTGATTTGTCTACTTTACAACTGACCTCCAAACTGTGATTTATTACACAACAAATCACAGTTAGAGCTGATCTATTTCTTAAATATAAACTTCACAGAAAAGCACTAAATCAGATTGATTTACCGCATCAGCAGTATGGGATGGTTGTACAATGTATGAAAAAGATAGTCTCGAAAAAATACAACATGAAGCTGCAAGGATTGTTTAAGAAATAGATCAGCTCTAACTGTGATTTGTTGTGTAATAAATCACAGTTTGGAGATCAGTTGTAAAGTAGACAAATCACGAGCGCGTAGCGCGCGTGATTTGTCTACTTACAACTGACCGACAAACTGTGATTTATTACACAACAAATCACTGGCTAGAGCTGATCTATTTCGATTCTAACACGCTGAAAATCGGCAATAATGTTGTTCTTCCCTTCAAAATCTCACAACTTTTCGCCATTGTTAGAAGAAATCCCGCTAAAATTATCGACTGAAACACATGCATTTATATCCTTTTCTAATGTTTTTGATGCGAGAAAATAACGTTACACCGTCTAACGCCATGTAAATCGACTAGTGACGTCATAAATTTGCAGTTTTTACTGACGTCACACGTCACGCTCTTACGAGCTGTGATTTGTTGCAGAATAAAACACAGTTATTTTGCATTGCCTATATAGGCGCGCTGTGTTAGAATAGTGGTTTAACTAGATCAGTTTCTATTGCCAAATTATATTCTGAAATTGGATGGCTTTCATTAGCTGACCGGCGAAACTATCAGAAGTTAGTTCTTGTGTTTAAATCCAAGAATGCCATGTTACCAGAGTTTCTAACTAATCTTTTTCCTCCAATTGTGGGTATGACATCTCATTATACTTTACGAAACAGCGACGACTTTGTTATTCAAAACCAAAGAACGCAAGTTTTCTCTAGATCCTTCATCCCATCTTCTACAAGTTTATGGAACCAACTACCTCAAGAAATTCGAAACAAGCCCACATTATCAAGTTTTAAAAGCGCTTTACTCAGTGATCTGTTTATTGCACCAAAAGTACCACAATATTTCTTGTATGGTAACAGAAAATTATCAGTAGTACACGCATGTATTAAAAATAATTGCAGCAACTTACACAATGACTTATTTAGAAACAGATTAAGAGAAAATGCACAATGTGAATGTGGAACAAGTATAGAAGACGCAGAACATTATTTCTTTCAATGTTATAGATATACAAACGAACGGCGAAAACTCTTTCACAATACCCACAGATTCCATCCACTAAATATAAATACTCTACTAAATGGCAGAGAGTCACTTTCTTTCGAAGAAAACTCAACGATATTTCATAGTGTACAGGAACACATAAAGGATACCAACCGCTTTTAGGCATTACAAACACTCATCAGGAAAACACGCCTATATAAATTCGATACCCTTGAACTCCACTTTATATAGTAGAAATGGGGACCTCCAGGTGTAGACAGTATTTATCTTGTTCTTGCCCTAGAGCATGGAGTGTGGGTGCTCGTTTGGACTGCCTCACTGGGGCGGTTCTAGCGGATACCCGCAGTCTGTGTTATGGGCGTGGATATGGGGAGTATCTGGAATTTTACTTGGAAAAATCACTTTCAGTGGTAAAATTTTACCGGTATATTTGATTAGGTGTGTTTACGTATTGATTCATATAGAGTAACTTCCGAGAGGTTGAGAGAAATGTTGCTGCTAATTGTGTTCCGGTTATTTCTGCATTTTGAAGATATATTTCAAGACGTTCTACCTATATCTATCCTTTCTCCTTATTTCTTGGATATTTCTCTTCTCTATTGATAGTCCCCATACTCGTGTGGTTATGTTTGATTTGTCATTTGTGAATTGCTTAAAACTGTATTTTGTACTTGGGAAGGGCCGTAACTAATGTTGCTAGAACTTGTGGCCCAACCCATTTGCTTGTATCTTATGTTATAAGCAATAAAATATGTTTAAATCAAATCAGATAGCTAGGAAGAGATCTTATAAAGTTGAGGCTTCTTACACCTTAGAGGGAACGGTCCTCGAGAATGTGGACTCCATTAAATACCTTGGAGTGACAATCTCACACAACTTGAGATGGAATACTCATATTAGCAACCTGTGTACTAAGGCAAATAGAACGCTTGGTTTCCTGAGGCGAAATCTTCATCAGTGCCCTCAGGATGTTAAAGAGGCAGCATATAAAGGTCTTGTTCGCCCAATCTTGGAATATGGTAGTTGTATCTGGGACCCCAGTGGAGTGGTCCTTAACGATGAAATTGAGAAAGTTCAGAATAGAGCTGCTAGATTTGTAACAGGCAATTACTGCTTTGAAACTGGGAGCATGAATGGAATACTTGGAAAATTAAAATGGGAGCCTCTCAAGAAAAGGAGAAAAGACAGTAGGCTAATCCTTTTATACAAAGGTCTAAAGGGTGCTGCCAGCATTCCAACAGATGGCCTTGTTCCCCCAGCTAGACACTGTAGAAATCACCATTCGTTGGCGTTTCAGACCCTTACTGCAAGAACTGACAGTTATAAAGAGTCGTTCTTCCCCAGAACCATTAGAGATTGGAATGCCCTTCCCGATTCGATTATTTCGACAGCTGAAGGTGCTGATGATTGTGTAGCTAAATTTACGTCTTTGGTTAGAGCTAGGGACTAACTTCCCTGGTGTATGAATGTCTTTTGACGTGTCACATGCAGTAACAATTCTGATTCTGATTCAGAAAGATTCTGACTGCCCTTCTACACAGTACCGGCTCGGTCGACAACACAGGTATAGAAAATGGTATTACCCCCGTGTTCTTGAATCTGCGGAAGAAAGAGAATGACCGTAGGAAAGATTTCATGATAAAAAATACATTCTGCCGGGCCTGGGAGCGCTAGAATGTTCTACATTTTATCATGAAGACCCTCTGCATTCTTCAAATACGCGTGTAACCCAGATGCCTTCCTTACTTTCTCTTTATTCCTTCGTTCATTCCTTCGTTCATTCCTTTCTTTCTTTCGCCTTAACCTCAGGAGGGGACAAAGACGATATATGTTATATACACTCCAGATTCGCAGGATGAAAGCCTACACAGTACAAATGCAGTTACGGTAGGGATCTTTGACCTGCACAGGGAGTGACCCTCCCTGCACAGGAGGCCTCCAGTTAAATCCCCGATCCGAAGGACGGCGCATTTTATGACATTCATCCGTGCAAATGGTGCCAATGTGGCGTGTCCGGACACCGAAACTTTTTCACCGCTGCCGGAGATCGAACCGGGGGCCTCTAGCATGAGCGGCAAGTGCACTAACCACTGAGCCATCACGCTCCTTTACTATTAGTAATATTACTACTATAACATCGCTACTAGTTCTACTGCTCTGTTGTTACTAATGCAAATTCTGTTGCTTGCCACTGCTACTACTAAACGCATTACTAAACGTTTTAAAATACTGGGTCCAGTTGTTCAAAGCATCGTTAGCTTAACGAGCTCATTAGCGGTCAAATTGTTAACTATTCTAGCATGTTTAATACCTAAAATTTTGTTATTTTTGCTGAAAAAAATGTGAGCAGCTGTTGCATCTGCAAGCGCTGCTCACATTTTTTCTGCAAAAAATATAACTATATTTGCCAAATTGAATGATCAAAGTTTTAACGATACGTTAACTAACGACGTCGTTAGTTTTGAACAACTGGCCCCTGGTACTATCTATCTATCTGCCTAGCTTTTCATACTGAGTCGGTCATATTTGGCCATTACCTCAGTTAGGTGGGCGGCTATCTATCTATCTATCTATCTATCTATCTATCTATCTATCTATCTATCTATCTATCTATCTATCTATCTATCTATCTATCTATCTATCTATCTATCTATCTATCTATCTATCTATCTATCTATCTATCTATGTATGTATCTATCTATCTATCTATCTATCTATCTATCTATCTATCTATCTATCTATCTATCTATCTATCTTCTGATACTGCGTCGGTCATATTTGACCATTACCGCAGGTGTATATTACATACACTCCAGGTATTTAGAATTTAGCTTAACTGGATGAGCCCTTAAAAATATTTAAGGTCGTTAAATCGTAACGTCATTCATGTCAACTCCCAAGATGCGCACGCATCAAACTGGCGTAATTACGTTACGTTCGTTGTCAATAACAACGTAGTTTAGCTAGTTTGAAGAAAGGCACGTTTTACTATTCCCACTGAAAATATTTTCAAGTAACAGAAAATTCTCCGAAAATCCTAGAAAATGACAGCTTTAAAAGAAGTCAATGAAGGTATGGTTTTGATATTCAATAATTAATTAATCGAAGACCAAATATATTAGATTCATTTGTAAGAAGACATTAGATATTTAGTCTACGATCATTCTCTCCATTCCGTTGATTCAAGAAGGGCAGTGGTAAGTTTCTGGCGAGAGAATGTGCACTGTACTGGTTAACCGCTTACGTAGCGTGATAGCTCAGTGGTTAGTGCACTTGCCTCTGACGCTAGAGGTCCCGGGCTCGGTCCCCGGCAGCGGCGATAAAATTTTGGTGTCCGAACACGCTCCATTGGCATCATAAAGTTTGTAGGGATGAATGTCATAAAGGGCACCGCCCTTCGGATCGGGACGTTAACTGGAGGCCCCCTGTGCAGGGAGAACCACCCCCTGTGCATGTAGGTAAAAAACCCGATCATAATTACATGATTACTGTGTAGACTTGCATCCTGCAAAAACTGGTGTGTTTGTAATACTCGTATATACCTGCTAGTAATGGCCAAATGTGACCGATCGCAGTATCTGTAGAACGAAAGCCTACCAGTGAAAAATGTGGATAGGTAAACTGACCTAGCTCGATATGACCTAAATAATGTTGGCGGGGCCTTTAATCTCCAAAACAAACAAATTATTAGATAATTATAAGAGTTTCATGCATCCAGTCTTATGTCAAGTTGTCCAAAGTGTAAACTAATAAAATATGTTTATTTTTCAATCAATCAAGCAATCAATTTTATAAAAAATAAAATTATCTATTATTTATTATTATTTCTTAATACTGAGTCGGTCATATTTCACCATTACACAGCGCAAGTTGCCTGGCGTGGGAATTAGACCCGGAACCTCTCGATCAGTAGTCAATATCAAATTGCATGCATGGTACTTCCGCGTAGAATTGAAACCGACCGAACTAGTGTCTTGGTAAACTCTGCCTATAGAAGGTCTAAGCCAGCTCAGGAAACGTGGTGCGAGTCGAACCGCTCTTTAAATAACCCACAGCGGTTTTCTTTGGTTGTAGGGCTTGAGGTGTCATTTCATCTCAATGTCGATTAAAAGTACCACAAAATCAGAAGCAGTGTTTCAAAAATGACCTAATTATTGTTGACTGGGACGTAAAACCTCAATACAAACAACCAAGTGTCAAGTGTTTTATTAGTGCAGCAATGCGCTGGACACAAATAATTAAATATAATAAACAGCATTAAAGAAAGAAAGAAAGAAGGAAATTGCCCAATCATTTAGGGTTTCGTACTGAGTGAAAAATAAACAACTTCGTGAGTAAGTTTTTTCAAAGGTGGTAATATTTAGGCTATCCCACAAAATAAACCAGTCTACTCTTAAAGGGATGTTTCTAGTCCTAAGAAACTGGCTATTTCCTCTATTGATCAGAAACCCTGTGTGATTTTCAAAACATTGCCTCCCATCAAGTATTTCGAATTACTTCACCACTGTTTGGGGGCCGGAACAAGCGGAACTTTGTCCCCATCAAATGCTCTGATGCGCAGTCTGACCAGAGCAATCGCTGGGCGCTGTATGCACAGCCGTACCCTACCTGTCCCAAGCTGGACGGAGAAGATTGGGTCTAAGTCTTTCACCACTTTCACCCCTGTTTTGTTTGTTTGAATTTAGGCTTAACGTCCCCGTCAGCCCGTCAACATAATTTAGGTCATTTTGGAGACGCTGCTACCATTTTGGTAGGACTTTTATCCGATATTGATATGAAATGACATCTCAAGCCTGCCGGCCAATGAAACCAGTATGGTTTATATGAATAGACGGTCCACATGGTCCAACCTTAGACAGTCTAAGCGGGTTTACACTGAGTACTCATGTGCTGTCGGTTTCAGCTCTGCGTGGAAGAATCATGAAACCCAATCTATTTATCTATTTCTCCGAGCCCCGATTGGTGGGAGGGGGACACGTTCAACCCTGTTCCTGTGCAAATGTCGAAAGGCATATTTTTACTTAACGAGGCTCGTTTTAGACTTACTCATGAGAAAATAGCCCTTAATATTCCCTGATTTACCAATTTACGACCTTCAAATGCGCAAGACGCTTGACTGTTTGTGTAATGCGAGCGCACAGCCAACTTTCATGGCAAGACGCATGACTGTTTGTGTAATGTAAGCGCATAACCAACTTATAGGGCTGGACACATGCTCGTTTGCATGAAACCTCAATGTATCTCTTCGCGTTTCATGCATGATTGATCATGAATCATTCTCTCGCTCCCGCTGATGCAAGAAGGGCAGTTGTCAGTTTCTGGCGAAAAAATGTGCACACTGAACTGGTTAACCGCTTACACAAATGACTACCCAGGAAAACTGGCCAGCTCATTACGACATAAATAGTGTTGAGTGGGTCGTTAAACTCCATACAATTAAGCAAAACAAACTTTCATGTCTGCGAACAGCAAAGGCTCTGGCGAGACTGTCTTGCCTGAGCCTTTGTTGATCGCCTTTGCGATAATGACCCTTTTCTCATAAACTGTCTCATTTGTTGATTTCAGATCATGGGACTGAAGATGATGAGAAGCAAGATGTCGCCAAGCCCACGTCTAAAGCATCCTTTCTGAAAAGATGGATTGGACCCTGCCTCCCAAAATCAAGGTCTGAGATAGGAAGCAACACAAATGAACGGCTGGGTGGAGTTGACAAAAACCAGAATTCTACTCCTGAAGTTAAACAAGTTGAACCCAAGTCCGAGAGTGTTAGAAATGATGGGGATGGTAACAAAACTGCACTGCCTGCCAAGTCTGATATAAATCCTCTGAAGAAGTATGCGCCCGTGAGTGTACCAGGCTGGGAGGTTAACATCATCTACAAGCCCGGCCCTTTAAGGAAACGTCACAACACAGAAAAAGCTGAGGTCCAAGATTCAGTGCAAAACTCTGATGATGTCGCCACACTGACAGTCAATATGGAAAGTCAGAAAGAAATCCTGAAAAATCTGGATGTAAAAGATGTTAAAGAACCCATAGAAATCACAGAGACGGTTGAGAAATCGGGGTTTTGGAACCCAGTAACCGCTGTACAGAAACTGATGAAAAGATTTAGAGGCGGGGGAACAGAACGGGGAGGGGGAAGGGGATTCTCAGAATTAAATGTGATCAGATAACTCGAGTTTGTTTATGTTTAGTTACATGTGATCATGTTAACCATGTTAGCAAAGTCTGTGTAATGAGCACAGGCGCCCAATTTATAAAAAGAAAATAATTACTTTCATTGAGGGGAATGAATACACATTCAGGGAAGGCGACTTGTGCAAAAGCATTTTTATTTTGTCTCCCATGTCAGTAGGGGTCAACTCTTAAAGGGAAGAATTTGCTCCTCATGAGGAGCAAATTCTTTCCTTGAAGAGTAGACCCCTTTTTCAGTGGGACAGGGCTTATAGAAAGCAAACAAGAAGTCCGAACGTTGTCTCCCTATGACAAATGGCGAGAAAATCTGCCTGGCGTACCCATTCCCCTTGAATGAGCCAGTGTACTAGTGAGTGAGTGTTTGAGTTCTACGTCTCACCAACAGCTAAGGTCATACGGAGACGGGACCTCGGTTTAAAGACTCATCCGAAAGTCTTGAGAAGTCCGGGATAGATCCTGCGCCCCGAGAAGCATAACAACTACACCACGGAAAGATCCAGTGTACGACAAATTCCGCAATTAAGCTTGAGTGACCATCCGCGCAGTCTGATCAGATTGTTCGCTGATCACATAAACCTTCTACAACTATTAAGAGAGAAATGACCGGCCTCGGTAGCTCAGTGGGATGTGCGTCTGACTGGTGACCAGGAGGACGAGGGTTCGATACCTGCCGGGGTCGGCAACATTCTTTCGTGTCATTCTCTCCCTTCCGCTGATTCAAAAAGGGCAGTTGTCACTTTCTGGCAAAAAATGCTCTGTACTGGTTAACCGCCGCGGCCCCAGCCCATCGGGGCTTGAAGAAATATATGGGCTGCATGATGCTTCCACGCAGAGCTGAATCCGACCCACACACGAGTACTGGTAAACCACTTAGAAGATCTAAGCCTGCCCAGGCAAAGCGGGGTGAGAGTCGGAAAGTCCATGCTTATAAACCCTATTGCTTTCATTGGGCGACAGGGCTTGAGATGTCATTTCATCTCAATGTCGGGTAAAAGCCCCACAAAATTGGAAGCAACGTCTCCAAAATGACCTTTACAGTGTTGACGGGGACGTTAAACCTAAAATCAAACAAACAAATCTGGTTAAGCGCTTACGTATAAGCCTGCCCAGGTAAACTGACTGGCTCAAAAATGACATAAAATAGTGTTGACTGGGCAGTTAAACTCCAATGCAAACAAAACAAACAATTTAAAGAGAAATACGCGAAATCTCTTGCCAAATTGAATTGATGCACTGACTAATGTGAGTATTTGTGACAAATTTAATCAAAGTATTAACAACACTGGTGGGTTGCTTACCTCTGGGGGGTTGGCCGGGAAAATGGTCCTGAACGGGGTCATGCGGTTTCGTTTAATCTTTAATTTCGTGTATTTTACGCTGATCTGGGTCTATACTGTTTGCCAATGACCCAGTACACGAGCCCAGTCCAAATTTTACTTTTTACACTGTGATCTGGCGTCACAGGAAGAAGAAAAGCGCTGCTATATATAAACGCTACCTCGAATGTAATGCCTCATGAACCCCGCCCGCCGGGGCTTGAAGAAATAAATGGGCTTCATGATGCTTCCACACAGAGCTAAACCCACCGAAAATGAGTACTGGTAAACCGCTTAGAGGATCTAAGCCTGTCCTGATAAAGTGGTGCGAGTCGGACAGTCCAAACCCTATTGGTTTCATTTGGCGACAGGGCTTGAGATGTCATTTCATCTCAGTGTCGGGTAAAGTCCCACAGAATTGGATGTAAAGTCTCCAAAATGACCTATACACTGTTGATGGTGACGTCAAACCTAAAAATAAACACACAAGGTCCCGAGGTTATAAAGAGGAGCTCACTATAGCTTGAAATTGGTCATGCTCATAAATCTTAAAATGCAAACAAATGAGGCCTTTTTCTGCTCAGATTAGCAAAGAATGTTGTTTGTCCTGTTAACAAATTTCAAAATGTCAACTTTGATTGAAATACAGTGTAACGTCGATAACTCAGACACGGATGACTCGTGTACTATGGCTAATTCGAACTTGTTAGGTCGTCCCTACTGATCTGGAAATATATTAAGCAAATATATTAAGGATAATTTATTGAAATTCTTAGTCTAAACTATATTTTATTTATTTGTTTGATTGAAGTTAACGTCCCTGTCAACACTATTTAGGTAATTTTGGACAAGTTGCTTCCAATTTTATGGGACTTTTACCCGACATTGAGATGAAATGACAACTCAATCCCTGCCGTCCAGTTTATATGCATTGGACGGTCTGACTCACACACTTTGCATGGGCAGGCTTAGTCCATCTACCAGTACGCATGTGCGGTCATTTCAGCTCTGCGTGGAAGCATCATGCAGCCCGTCTATTTCTCCAAACCCCAATGGGCGGGGGCCGGTATATTGTGTGTACTCATTAGAATCGCCTCATTGAGGCGATTCTAATGAGTATACAATACACAACATTCCTTTATTTAAGGTATATTGTGTGCGAGTATGATGCTTACAACATTCAGATGAAAATTCATCATTTTCAAAATGTCTCATAGGCTGGCGCTGCGATTTCTCCTTCGAACTAGCCCTATCTCAAACACATGTTAGTCGGGCCTCCGTGGCCTAGTGGATAAGAGCGCTGACTCTTAGTCATTAGGTCTCTCACCGCCGTAGGTTCGAGCCTCGCTCGGGCCACGTGTGAGACGCCAAGTTCTGCAACGGAAGGTCAGGTGGTTTTTCTCCGGGTACTCCGGTTTTCGCCCACCTCTGATTAACGATCGGCTCGATATGAGTGAAATAATCTTGAAAGGGCCGTAAAACCCAAACCAAAAAAAAAAAAAAAACACATGTTAGTGGTTCCCAATGTCTTCGGTTTTTTGAAGTTTGATTGTATTCAGATGCAGGAGATGGCACATGGATCTGAAACAGGTAGGGAGCAGATCATGGGGAACCAACATTGCACAGAATTTAGTGTTGGCGGGGACGTTAAACCTCAACTCAAACAAACAAACATTGCACAGAATTAGATTGTCGTGGTTTGTACAATCTGAACATCAGCTATAACTATGAAATGAGAAACTGTCCAAAAACAATTTAAAGCTATAGGATTTGAAACTAAAAAGTTAAATAAATTCGATTTCACCACTTGTTTCACCGATTAGTAGGAAATGCAAGTTTTCATGGCTCTCAAAGTGCATCCGCAGGTCTCTCTTTCTCTCTCTCTCTCTCTCTCTCTCTCTCTCTCTCTCTCTCTCTCTCTCTCTCTCTCTCTCTCTCTCTCTCTCTCTCTCTCTCTGTAGGTAGCATTAAGCCTAGGTCACATAGCCCGACCGCTGTCCGGCATCGGTGGAGCTCGGTAGATTTTTGGGGTGTCGCCGAGTTCCCCTCATCGGAGGCATAGCTCGGTGACGTGAACGGGCTCCATCCGGAAATCTACAGGCGACCGACCAGACACCGGTCGATGGCCGTACGGACTCTGTCTTAACAGGGGAGATTTTTTCGGCCTATGTGGTAGCAACTACCGGCCGGTGGTCGATCGGACATCGGGGGGTATA
Source organism: Lucinisca nassula (assembly GCA_963580285.1). Classification (NCBI taxonomy): domain Eukaryota; kingdom Metazoa; phylum Mollusca; class Bivalvia; order Lucinida; family Lucinidae; genus Lucinisca; species Lucinisca nassula. The sequence goes on from OY757012.1 coordinate 25,773,485, forward strand.
CGGCCGGTATCCGAGCAGGTTACAGGACACCGTGCGATCATCGGACGGGTTGTAAACGGTCTTTGAACACTGCCCGGCCGTTGTAACTCGGACTTGGCGGGGGCGGGGGCGATGGTCAGCTATTACATCACTGTATACAGTCGAACTTCAATGACTCGAACACCTTTGGGACCACGAAAATATGTTCGAGACAGGGGTAGTTCGAGCCACTGAGGGTCACTGCTATAAAGGCATAACGACATACTTAAGGACATCTTTTCGGTGTTTTATAATGAACTAGAAATGTGTCCAGACGACACAGATGCCCCCGCCAAGGGCCCCGCCTCACCCCGAAAATCCATGTTGCAACAAAATTTTCTAAGTGTGTGACCTTGACATCAGGAACATTTGTGAGAAGTTATATTGAAATTGGTGAAAAAATGTAAGTGCTAGAGCAATGACAAAGTTTTTCTAAAAATAGCCACAGTGACCTTGACCTTGGGGTCATGACCTTGAAAGTAAAACTCGCTCGAGATATTGTCATAAGGAACATTTGTGTGAAGTTATATTGAAATCAGTGAAGAAATATAGACACTAGAGCTATGTTGTGTGAGGGGATAATTAAAAATATTTAAGTCTATGACCTTGACCTTGAGCTCATGGGTTTTGATTATATAAAATGGACAGGTATCTTACATCATACCAAATATCAACTCAATCCATCGCACGATTTGGAAAATATCAACTCTTAAAATATCTAATTAAAAATTTCTTCTAAGTCTGTGACCTTGACCTTGAAGCCATAGGCATGAGTGGGGGTATTGCCAAATAAACATTTGGACCTGTATCTATCATCATAGCATACATAAGTCAAATACATAATATAGTTTGGAAAATTTGAGCTCTTTAAAATCTTTCACATTAAAATTGTCTAATTCTGTGACCTTGACCTTGAGGTCATAGGCATGGGTGGGGGTATTGCTGAATAAAACATTGTACCTATATCTATCATCATATGAACCAAAGTCATCATAAAAGTTCAGGTTCTACCAGGTACAAATACCTTAAATGGAGTCTTTAACATGGAAAATTTCTATGTCCATGACCTTGACCTTGAGGCCATGGGCATGGGTGGGGGTATCGCTGAATAAAACTTTGGACCTGTATCTATAACCATACCAAATATGAACCAATTCCATCAAATGGTTAGGAAAATATGAGTTCTAAAATGTTCAAGTCTACCTGTTACAAAAACCTTAACCTGAGTCTTTAACATTGAAAATTTCTAAGTCTGTGCCCTTGACCTTGAGGTCACAGGCATGGGTGGGGGTATTGCTTAATAAAACTTTGGACCTATATCTATCATCATACCAAAGATGAACCAGTTCCATCAAATGGTTAGGAAAATATGAGTTCTAAAAGTTCAAGCTCTACCTGTTACAAAAACTTTAACCTGAGGTTACAGGATCACGTACGTACGTACGTACACACACACGTACAGACGGACGTACACATGTACGCACGTACGCACGTACGGAAAACCGAAAAACTATATGCCCCCCGGCATCATATGATGCGGGGGCATAAAAATGTATGCTGTTTGTATTCATTATAATCGCCTCATCGAGGCGATTCTAATGAGTACACACAGTATACATTTGCAAGATAAGATGAAAATATCCTATATTTTACCCTCCCTATTTCTTATGTAGAGAATTTCCATAGGGACTCAAGAACAAGTTCGACTCAGCCATGGTAAACGAGCCATCGGTGTTCGAGCCATCGGTGTTCGAGCCATCGAAGTTCTACTGTATATGTCCCACCTGCCTGGCATGGTCAGTTCATCACTATGGCTGCACCGAGAAGACTTCGATTGGCGTTGTTAGAACACGAGCTAGGTCAGGCGAGGATCCAGTACACTGACTTGGTCCTGGTGGCAATAGTCGAAGAAGCCGAGACGGAGCGACAGAGGGCCGGCAGAAGAGAAAGACGTTGGTGGGTGCGAGAGTGGATCCTACGCAGAAGACCCCTTTTCGGCCAATATAAGACGCTCATGAGGGAACTCGAGGCCGAGCACGCTGCCGACATCAAGGCCTACCTCCGCATGGATCCACAGATGTTCCAAGAGTTGCACAACTAGCTGAATATTGTTCACGGACTGGAGCGAGCGGTTTATATGCAAGCAGCGATATCCGGCCGAGTTCCGGCCGATGTCCGGCCGAGCTTCGGCCACTGTCCCTTACATCGGTCACCCACCGGTACTATATTTTCCAAGGCTCGGTCCCACATCGGTCAGACCTCGGCCGAAACTCGGTCGGTGTCCGTTCACAAAAGTTTGTCCTCTGGTGGCCTCATATGCACGGGACACCGGCCGATACTCAGTCGTACACCGGCCGATTCGTATTCCGGTGTGGTAAGAATGGGGCTGCGATTAAGAAGCTCGGTGAGAGCCCGTGGAATTTTAACTCCGAAGTTAAATTTCGCCGAGCTGCCCACCGATGCGGTTTTAAGCCCCAAACGCCGGCCGGTGACCACGGGATTCCGGCCGGTGTTTGGCGAAAGTCGCATCGCTCGCTCATCGAAACCTCATCGGCCGGGCTATGTGACCTAGGCATTACACTAAATACTGGGAGGTGCCGGGTTTTATTACTTTGGGACAGAGCGTTTAGTTGCGTTCTAAATACCAGACTTGTTTCCAGTGGATATATATCCCATGTTTTATTTCAATACGAGTCAATGATAGGTTTTGTTTGTTTGTTTGATTTGAGGTTTAACGTCCCCGTCAACACTGTAAAGGTCATTTTGGAGACGTTGCTTCCAATTTTGTGGGACTTTTACCCGACATTGAGATGAAATGACATCTCAAGCCCTGTCGCCCAATGAAACCAGTAGGGTTTATTAGCATGGACGGTCCGCCTCGCACCGCGGTTCCTGGACAGGCTTAGATCCTCTAAGCGGTTTACCAGTACTAGTGTGCGGGCCGGATTCAGCTCTGCGTGGAAGCATCATGCAGCCCATATATTTCTTCAAGCCCCTATGGGCGGGGGCCAAACAATGATAGGTATAAGGCACTAAAATGATGCATGTTTTATAAATATATCTGCAAGCTCAAAGAAATTTTTGCTGATTTTATATGGTCACCCCTCCTTTAAAAATGTTGGTTTTATTTACTCAGTAATAGCAGGTAAATCAACATGGTTGACTGTAACTTGAAAATGAGCCCGTCAACATGTGGAATTTTTCTCATTAACTTGTTGGGCTAGGATGGCTCTATAAACAAGTAAGGTTTGAAAAGTTTTGTATATGTAGTTTTTGTGGGAGCAGGTAAAAGGTTACTTTTGTCGCCTATGGAAAACATTTAGTGGAAAGCTCCCTATATACACACACATGGTGTTATGGCGATTTTTCATGGCCTTCTCTCTTACTGACTTCACGCAAACACACGGTACAAGGAGATTTCAGTTGCGTCCACTCTGACTGACTCCATGCAAACACACGGTATATAATGGAGATTTTTCTGGGCGTTCTCTCTTACTTCATAGAGACTCAGGTGTTAATAGTTGTATTTTACTTTTACTAAATTAAATTTTGATAGGAAAATCGTTGAAGTCGTCAATTAAATCTTCATATTTCCTTAGGAATCTTCTACCAGTAATTTTGTAATGGTGTTTCGTTTCTTCTCCAGCTATATATTCGAAAATTGAAAACCAGAAAAAAAATCAAATCTCTGTCGATTTGAGGTAACGTTTCACCAAGAATATGATTAAGCTGAGTATTGTTTTCATTTTCATCTCGCTAGCGATGACTAAAAGTACAAATGGGTCCGCGACGATCGCAAATATGTTTAAGAAATAGATCAGCTCTAACTGTGATTTGTTGTGTAATAAATCACAGTTTGGAGGTCAGTTGTAAAGTAGACAAATCACGAGCGCGTAGCGCGCGTGATTTGTCTACTTACAACTGACCGACAAACTGTGATTTATTACCCAACAAATCACTGGCTAGAGCTGATCTATTTCGATTCTAACACGCTGAAAATCGGCAATAATGTTGTTGTTTCCTTCAAAATCTCACAACTTTTCGCCATTGTTAGAAGAAATCACGCTAAAATTATCGACTGAAACACATGCATTTACATCCTTTTCTAACGTTCTCGATGCGAGAAAATGACGTTACACCGACTTACGTCAAGTAAATCGACTAGTGACGTCATAAATTTGCAGTTTTAATGACGTCACACGTCACGCTCTTCCGATCTGTGATTTGTTGCAGAATAAAACAAAGTTATTTTGCATTGCCTATATAGGCGCGCTGTGTTAGAATTGTGGTTCAACGTCCCCGTCAACTTTGTATTAATCATTTTGGTGACGTTTCTTCCAATTTGTTCGACTTTTACCCGACATTCAGATGAAATGACATCTAAAGCCCTACCGCCCAATCAGCCAACAGGGTTTATATGCTTGGACGGTCTGACTCGCACCACTCTGCCTGGACATGCTTAGACCCACTAAGCGGTTTACCAGTACTCATGTGTGGTGGATTTCAGCTCTGCGTGATTAATCTATTTCTCCAAGACCCGATGGGCGGGGTTCCTTCGCAAATGTGTATTGAAGCATGTGTGCAAAGCAAAGACTCTGATCAGTCTGCGCACATTCGAAATAAATTAAAAATTTTACAGATAAAAATTCTGATATTTTTCACAAATCTGCTCAAAACATAGATTGTGGGTACTCGTTAGAACCGTCACCAAGGCGTTTCTAACGAGTACCTATATGTATGATTTTGCACAGAAATGGAAAAAAACGTATACCCCTGTAAACCCCAGTTTATAGTATAAAAGTGGAGTTTAATGTGGTCAAAATAGTAAAGACGTATTTTCGTGGCGATCCACGCAGACTAATCGGTGTCTTTGATGTGCGGTAAATGGACGCCCATTGGTCCGAAATTTTTCATGTGACCAGGCCCCGAGGTTATAAAACTTTTTTCATGCTCAACTCAGCTGAGCAGGAAATTAATAATGCTCATAAATATTAAAATACAACTGATAGAGTCACTTTTCTTGCTAAGATCTGTACAGAATGTTATTTGCCCTGTTCATAAATTTTAAAATGCCAACAATTGTTGGCATTTTAAAATTTATGAGCAGGACAAATTTCATGCTCAGCTGAGTTGAGCATGAAAAAAGTTTTATAACCTCGGGGCCAGGGTACGTATGCGAGTGCGTAGGCTGATCTGTTTTCAGTTTCAGTTTATTCAGAAATTCCAGGTTTACATGTTGTAAACAACAAGGACACTCAAGGATCTTGAGTCTTCGTTGAGCCCAGGTGTAAGAAGACATATTATCGTTTGCCGCGGATTTAAAAAAAAATGATACTCCAAAGTTCGGTTTATTGCAATATTCAGTTTAATGTCATTTTTCCTCTTTTTATAACCTGGCTTAAACTTGATCAGTTGATTTCTCGTTTGTAATAGCTTGTTTTTTTTTTCACACATTTCGTACGAAGTATGTCAATCCATTTTGTACGAGAAACCCCAAACGTGACCGACTCCTGCTATGAACATGGCGAAAGATTCCTTTTAGTGAAAAATGTGTTAAAATGGGCCACAAATTCTAAGTCACATTGCAATTTATCTAGGTCTCTCACACAACGCTGTGGTTCGCGCTTCCATCGGGCCAGATCTGCAACGCCAAGTTCTGCAACGGACGGTCAGGTGGTTTATCGCCGGGTACTCTGATTTTTTGTCCACCTATGATTAACGATCGGCTCGAAATAAGTGAAATAATCTTGTCTTGAAAAGGCCGTAAAACCAAAACAACAAAAAAAAAAAAGCAGTGTGGAGAAAATCGCGTTTTATTCAGGAAAAGTGAGATTTTCAAGGATACAAAAAACTTGCTTTATTTTTTTTTCTCAAAAGATAGATTGTGACATTTGTTAGACGATTTAACGAGCACCCGGAATCTATATTTAAGCCAGCTCATTAGAAAAACGACTTTATTAAATAAGGGAGCACCAAAGGCTCTGTCGAGCCTGCGCATGCGCAGGCTCGTCAGAGGCTTTGCTGCTCCCGAACATGTAGCAGAGACCTTGGGGGAGCTGCACGCAAAAAGTCCGTAATCTAGCTGTATTCGTTGCTTGAATAAGTTCGGCTAAACCTTGTGTGGTTGATTATGCGTTAAGTTTCCTTTTCCCGTGAGCTGACATGGTTAGAGAGAGAAAAAGAGAGAAACATTTCTTTCTTTCATTTTCTTTTCTTTCTTTTTTTTCTTTCTTTCTACTGATACCTCGATCTGTCACATTTGACCATTACTCAAGAAGCCTCCGTAGTGTAGTGGTTATGCTACTCGCCTTGTAAACCGGGGATCACAGGATCGACCCCGGGCTTCCTCAGACTTTCGGATGAGTCTTTAAACCGAGGTCCCGTCTCCATATAACCTTAGCTGTTGGTGAGACGTTAAACTCAAACTCACTCACACACTCACGTGTCCATTACTCACAGGTGTAAATTGCATACACACCAGTTTGCAGGCTGAAAAAAGTAAGTCCTGAATAGGTTTTATTGAGACTGTTCATGACCAGTACTTAAATGTGCAACACCGGCCACGCCCTCTAGCACCGGCTTAAGCAGAACGAACTCTATTTTCAAAATAATTAAAAATGAAATCAATGATCCCAAAGGACCAAAAAATATAATCTGCACTATGATGATGTACGGGGAGACTTTTTACGGCAGCCACACGGCACAACACCAGCTGCAGTGAAGACTGCACAGGGAATGGTTCTTCCTGCCAACTTGAAGGGGCGGGGGTCCAGTTAACATCATCTCGATTCGAAGGACGGTGCACTTTGTGGCATTCATCCCTGTAAATGATGCCAGCGGAGCATATTTGGAAACTGCAATTTTATTGCCGCTGCCGGGAATCGAACCGGCGGCCTCTAGAATCATAGGTTTCAGAAGGAAAATATCTTTTTTTGAGCCACGACGGAAAACTTTATCTTGTATGGAATAGTTATCATATGCGTCTTTTAGACAAACGTTCACTGCACAAACCAATCGACTGGTATTTTGCCCTTGTCATTTAGTTGCTGTCCTATAATTATGCGCATGGCTTTTGTCATAAAATCGAATTCAGCTTTCAGCATCCATCGTTTCTTCGTCTTTGCCACGCCCTCAACTTCAGCAGCCAATGAGAGACTTCCAGTTTCCCAGGTATGGAAATATTCCACAGGTAATGAACATATTTTCAAGTAGAAATATTGGAATATTTGTCACAGATTTGCAGATTGTTTAATTCTTTGTGATTGTCATTGTCTGGAAGTTCTTATTCGTATGCTTATTTGAAAATGCACGGTTACTGAAATAATATTTGACCAGATTTTGGGAAAGTGAACTGAAAAAAAGAACAAAAAAAAAAAAAAAAAAAAAATGCTGGCTTCATTCTTAGCTAGTAATTACGCATTTTACGCCGCCAGCCAAGGGTACACTCAGGGTTTAGTATACCCAACTTATGTCGACCCTCAACTGGTCGCTTATTCGACGTTGGCTGCGAAAGAGTCAGAACACACACAAATGACGCCAGTGACGTCAAAAACACTAACAAACACACCAGACAACTTCATCGAGGCGTCGAGAAAAACGGGAAACTGTCAGAAAAGTTTGAAGGATTCAAATGTTCTGAAATTTTCAATTGCTAGGATTCTTGGTGAAACGTCGTCGACAGAATCAAAAGAAGACGCGGAAGAAGACATTGATGACGCCATGAATGACACGACGTCAGACGTCGCGGAGGAGAATTTACAGTATTCGTGGCTCCACTGTACCCGCTACAAACCGCCCAAGCTACAGCGTAAGGAATTAATTTCATTAGCTGTGAGAGATTGTACATGTTTTCAGGGCTCCAGTAATAATACACCACTTCCTCATTTCAACACTATTCGTTATTACACGGTTTTAGATACAATGCGGTTTCAAATGGATCCCAAAATGTATAGATTATATATTATTATATAGATTTCTATATAATCGACACATTTTTGTTAGGATATAGCACAGTTGTGTAACAAAAACGGTTTCTGCTTTGGACCCCACAAAAGGTTGTGGTGTAATTTTCTGTTGAAAATTTGAGATAGTTTTCTTATTTCTGCTACAAACATAGATTGTGGGTGTTCGTTAGAACCGCCTCAATGAGGCGGTTCTAACGAGTACCCACAATCTTTATATTTGAACAAAAATAAGAAAATATATAAATACGCATGTTCACCTTACTTTTTGCTATGTAAAGTGGGTTTTCCAAAACGTTAATTGAACCGACTTAGATATATGTTTTGTATTTGTTTATTTGCTTTTGTAAATTAACTTGCTTAACTTGTGCCTGACAAACAGATTTTTCCATAATTTTAAAATTTATGTAAGCAGTATGGGCATTTATCAGTCGCTTGTATAGGTCCCTTTTAAGTCACTTGAATCATATATCGTCTAATTTAAAGGTTACACATCAGCAAATGATATGTTTTTTTGTTGTTTTTTTTCTTATTTATTTGTTTGTTTCGTATAAAACACAACTATGACGTAGAACACTTGTTCATATCTCATATTTCTGTGATATTTTTCTTATTTCTACTTCAAACAAAGGTCGTTCGTTATTAAAATATATAAAAATCGAAACAATACTAATAGGCTAATAACAAGGACTCCGAAGGCTATGTCACGCATTCAGGGGTTCCCAAACAAGAACTGGAGATTATCCCTCCATCACGTGAACAAGTCCGGGAAATGAATACCCCCCCCCCCCTAAACCCCACTTTATATAGAGAAAACTGGGGTTTAAGGGGGTAAACATTATTTTTTTATTATTATTATGATTATTTTTTTATTTTTACTCCAAGACATAGGTTGTGGGTACTCGTTAGAACCGCCTCATTGAGGCGGTTCTAACGAGCACTCACAACCTATGTTTGTAGTATTTATAAGAAAAATATCACAGATTTTCATCAGAAAAGTAGTCATTTTGGAGATGTGAAAAAATGCACCATACCAATAATAATACCATACGGGCGTGTTATCGTAATGTACGAAATTAATATGAAGGCGCCTATGTAATTTATTTATTTATTTATTTATTTATTTATTTTTTTTTTTTTTGAGATCCGGGTTATTTTATATGTAGCAAGTTCCAACGCGCTCTTGGTAACTCAAATAACTTATGAAAACATGATTAAGACTAATTCTCTGACTTCTTTTTTCCCTATCCAAACCTGTGATTTTTGCCGGGACTTTTTTTCCTGCGACTTTCTTTCCTACATTCGCGTTAAATGTATCATGTGAACATGTTCAAAGTTTATTCAGATTCCATCACGTTTAATTTGGCCCCCTTAAACCCCATTTTTATACAGTGAAACTGGGGTTTACAGGGGTATATATTTTCTTCCTATTTCTACTTAAAAACATAGATTGTGGGTATTCGTTCGAATCGCCTCGCTAGGACTTTTCTAACGAGTTCCCACAATCTATTTTTTAAGCAGAAATATGAAAGATATCAGACTTTTTTTTTTAACTAAACATTTTCAAATATTTGGTGGTAAAATTTTTAATATATTTGAATAGGCTTTTTCTTCGTAATGATGATCTGGGTTTTTCGATAGGATAGTATACCCATGTGGCAGTGATAGTGCAGTCTTTTAGAACTCCATAACGGATTTTTTTTTTTTTATGAAAATCATGATTTTCCTTATTAATACTACAAACATAGGGTGCGGTTCTAATGGTCACCGCCAATCTATGTCTTGGAGCAGAAATAAGAAATTTTCAGTATATTGAGTTGGTCAAAGGGGTGTTCATTTCACGAAGTTTCATCACGAATACACGCCTATATAATTTTGACCCCCTTGAACCCCGCTTTTATATAGTAAAACTAGGGTTTCCGGGGGTATACCTAATTTTTCTTATTTCTGCTCTACAATATAGATTGTGGGTACTCGTTAGAACCGCCTCGATGAGGCGGTTCTAACGAGTGCCCACAATCAATATTTTGAGCAGAAATAAGAAAAATTTCACAATTTTTCATCATAAAATTTTTATTTTGTCGGCGATAAAGGTGGCAATGTATTTGTATAGGCGTGTTTGCGTAATGGTTACGCGATTTTCAAAGATGTAAGTTACCAATAAGTTTATGTAAGATCAATTTACTGGCATGGTTATATACGAGATGAAAATATGTGTCTCCATTCTCATCAGGAATTATCCATACTGAAAAGAATTCACTTCTTCTCGGAGCAAATGCTTTACTCTAAGAGTAGTTCCACATTTTTAGACAGATTTGTTAAACAAAACATCCGTCCATCCGTCCTATAAAATTAAGAAGTTCACTATACCTTGGGACAGTGGTCACCTTTAAATGATTCTTTCTCAATTTTAACAAGACACAATCCTATTAGGTTATATATCAAATTAAAGCGAAAAACTGAAGTTTAATATAAGCTATTTTATAATTGAAAAATAAAGCTGTATTGATGTTATTAACTGAAAAGTAAAAAAAAATGAGATTTTACATTTTTGGATTCATGTTTTAACCATTTGCCTAAAAAGAGCCATTTCCTTGGATAGGCATCACAATTACATGCTCTACAATAATGCATCACAGATTTTTTCTAACCTTGTTCAAAAGAACGATTTTGCAATTCTTATTTTCTGGAACAAAATTAATCGGTCATTCTGAACAAAAGTTTAATTTTATCTCAAATGGAATGAGATATCAAAATTCTGTGATACAGTTATCAAGTTGTGACTTCAAGACTTCAAAGAACTTTTGTGCCAAATATTATGCAATTTGTGCACTAATTAAAAAAAACTGAATCAGTTTGAAGACAGGCACCCGTACAGAATTATCATTTTCCAGGAAAGCTGAAAAAACGTGTGATATCCTTTAAAACTATTTCAAAAAAGACTGTCTGGGCAGAGACAGCAACACATTGCCCAATTTATCAATCAGCGTTCACAAAAATTCATCGGTATTATTCTTGGCGTGTTTTAATTCATTAATATGTATGCACAAAATATTCATTTTCTACTCATAGACATTCATCAACTGCCGGCTGACAATGATGCTAAATGAGAGCATAATCGCTTCACCCCTTGTTACAGACCATCACGTGAACAAGTCCGTGAAATGAAGACCCACAAAACCACATTTTATATAGAGAAAACTGGGGTTTACGGGGGTATACATTATTTTTCTTATTTCTGCTCCAAGACATAGGTTGTGGGTACTCGTTAGAACCGCCTCACCGAGGCGGTTCTAACGAGCACCCTCAACCTATGTTTTGAACATTTCTAACAAAAATATGAAGGATTTTCATCAGAAAAGTAGCTATTTTGGAGGGGTGAAAATGCACTATGTCGCACGGGTGAGTTATCGTAATGGTACAAAAATATTGGCGATGAACCAAGGGAGTTTTATGGCAATTAACTAAGGCTGTGTCTAGTCTTTGATGTACAATATCTAATTTGTTCCAACAATTCAAAAATGGCCTAAGCATCCTAAGTTGAAATAAAAACACATCTCTGAGATATACAGTTAATTTTAGATTTCTTAAAATGCAAGCTTATTAAAAAGACAGAATGTCAGGCGTTTTTGTTTATTTGGTGTGTTCTTTGCTTCAAAAGAATCTAACTTTAGAGTTTACGTCCCACCAACAGCTAAGGTCATACGGAGACGGGACCTCGGTTTAAAGACTCATCCGAAAGTCTGGAGAAGACCGAGATCGATCCTGCGATCCCTGGTTTACAAGGCGAGTAGCGTAACCGCAATCTAACTATTCAGAACTTATTTTGACATAAGATGTGAAATATAAAAAGGATTTAGAAAATGTAAATTGCGCAAAAATGCAGAAAATTTTGAGATCATGGTGTAGTCTTTTCTTAATGGCACCAATGGCCAAATTTCTGGATGAAAATTGCCATTTTTCTAACGTACATTTATTTTAGGTTTAACTTTTTTCAAAGTGCTGTATTTCCGTTATTCTTCTGTGTATTGCTTCCATATGTGATGCCTCATTAGAGATACTCCTTCATTATACATACCATTTACTCCACCAGTCACCTAATTTTTGGGTTTAAAAATGGCATTTTACGTGCATATATCCAAATTTCCAAGTTAAGTTTCTTGTTCACCAGTTTCCAAAGTGCTATACGTCTACATTTTCCAGTGGATTGTTATACCCCGGTCACACCTTTACGTTTCGACCCGCGTAAGCGCTACGTTTCTCAAAACGTGGCGAAAGGAAAGGTACGCCGCAGGAACGTAGCTCTTACGCCGAGATACGTAGCAGGAACGCCTCTTACGCGAGGCTGCCACGTAAAGAAGTTGCATGCAACTTCTTTACGTCGCACATACGTGGCAGGTTCGAAACGTCGTACATACGTAGCAGAAACGCAGTGCAAACGAAAGGAACGCAGCAGCAGCGTAGCACAAACGCCTCTTACGCCGCCTATACGCCACTCAAGACTAACCACGTAAGTGTGGCGTACGACACGTTGTCGCTGCGTAACAGCGACGTTCCTTTCGTATCTACGGCGTATCTGTTACGTTTTAACTTTAAATACGCCGTTTCCACGGCGTATCATAACGTAAGCATGGCGTAAGTACTACGTAGCTGTCGTATGTGCGACGTTATTGCTGCGTATGTACGACGTAGTAAAAATAGCTGTGGCGTTTCAAGTTTACCTGCGGCGTAATAGCGACGATTGTGGCTTTTGTTGAGTTTCAAATGAGGTCAAGTGGCATCGCATAATACATTTTAATCTCGATCAAGTGGTCTCATATATAAATTATATATATACAACAGCAAGCATTCGGGTCCTTCGCATTCATGTCAAAGCTATCATGGATTATTATTCTGAAGAACAGATTGTTGTTGTTGGTTTACTATGGACCTTAATCGAGACTGAAAAGAAACGGCAAGTGGGCAGGAGGCTGCGAGCGATTAGAGTTGGCCAAGGGATTGTGAGAAGGAGGCGACCAAGACGCTGGCAACAATACTATTACCACATACGTTTTAAAACGCCGCTGTTACGCAACAGCAACGTCGCAGGTCAGAATGAAACGCAGCTCCTACGTAACAGCAACGCGATATACGCATCACTTACGTCAAGCAAACGCCGCGATACGTGGGTCTTACGCCGCAGCTTCGCAGTAGAAACGTAGCTCGTACTCCATGTACACAACGAGACATCTAATTTGCATAAAAAACGCAGCAGGTTGCGACGTTTGGCCACGTTTTGGGTTTTTGTCAGAAACGTAGCAGAAACGTAAAGGTGTGACCGGGCTATTACATGTGCAGGTTTCGGTAAGTAAGCCTATCAAATCTTGAAAATTGTTTTGCCCCCTTTAAACTTTGTGGGAACAATCCCAGCAGGCACATGAGGTAATTATGAAGTCACATCAACGTCGGTACAACGTCATAACGTTTATGCAACGTCACATCAACGTCGGTGCAACGTCATGACGTTTATGCAACGTCACATCAACGTCGGTGCAACGTCATAACGTTTATGCAACGTCACATCAACGTCGGTGCAACGTCATGACGTTGCACCGACGTTGATTTGACGTTGCCCTAGCGACATGTGCCTGCTGGGATGCTTTTGCTTTCTGCCATAGTAGTTAGCTTATTCCAAAGCTATATTGAAAAACCCGTCCAAATGCCATTAGGCATTTTTTTTTCTGTGAGTGCAACAATTACGAGGTGCTATACCCCTATCTGCGAAAAGTGAATCACTTTGTTAGTATATTGTGAAGTGAATATTTAGGGGCTAACTGTACTGAAAATTGTCATTTCTGGAGGTAGATCGGCGGTTTTACGGTCGGAAATTTCGTTTTACGGTAAAACCTAATTTGCGACCGTAAAACCGCCGATGTACCTACCCGAGTGACAAATTTCAATTTTAAAGCACTTATTCACTTGTTTTGTTTGAAAAAAAAAATCTTTTTGTCCAAAATGTCAAGCGCAGTAAGCTGCGTAAAACCAAACACCAACTAATGAAAAGCGACGTTACACGATGAAGTCGGATTTTTTACGTTATCCAATCAGACGTCGCGTTACATATGCAAGTGCATTAGAATTTCATTAAGACAAAAATAAAGAATTTGGGCCAGTTGTTCAAAACTAACATTGTCGTTAGTTTACGCTTCGTTAAAACTTATATTTTAACTTAAATATGACAAAAGCTGCTCACATTTTTTTTTTCAGCAAAAATACCACTGCAATAGATATTGTACCAGAACAGTTAGTATTTTGACCACTAGTATTTTTGGGCCCCGCTCATCGAGGCTTGAAAAAAGCGGACTGGGCTAGCGTTTTACAAGTACTCACGCAGTGCTGAAACCAACCGCACGAGTACTGGTAAACCGCTTAGAAGGTCTAAGCCTGGCCTGTCAAAGTGGTGCGAGTCGGACTGTCCCTGCATATAACTATATTGGTTTGTTTGGGCTGTAGGGCTTGAGATGTCATTTCATCTCAATGTCGGGTAAAAGTCCCACAAAATTGGAATCAACACCCTTGACAAAACAATCGTTATATGATAAACAAAATCAGCTCATTTCATAAAATCACTCGGGCCTCCGTGGCCTAGTGGATAAGAGCGCTGACTCTTAGTCATTAGGTCTCTCACCGCCGTAGGTTCGAGCCTCGCTCGGGCCACGTGTGAGACGCCAAGTTCTGCAACGGAAGGTCAGGTGGTTTTTCTCCGGGTACTCCAGTTTTCGCCCACCTCTGATTAACGATCGGCTCGATATGAGTGAAATAATCTTGAAAGGGCCGTAAACCCCAAACCAAAAAAAAAAAAAAAATAAAAAAATCATAAAATCACTCAACGTCAACACCATTTAGGTCATGTTCAGCCGGTCTGTTTACTATGGCAGGCTTATACATAAGCTGTTAGCCGGAACAGTGCACCGTCTTTCGCCAGCGTAACTGTAGAAAATAGTTCATATTCAATCTCTAAGAAACAGGGTTGTCGATCCGGCGGGGATCGAATCCGCGTCCTCCTGCCGTATGCATATTGGTTAGTGTTTGGTTTTGCGTCACTGACAATGCTTGCTAAATTTAGTAATAACAACGTGCCTATGTCGTCGTCGTGGACTGTTCTGTGACGGGCGGAAGAGTGTGGCGAGAAAAGCCGTCGTTCTACAACGTTTTTTGACGCGATTTCCTTATTGTTCTTGAAGTTGGACGGTGTAACGTCGTTTTCTCGGACCTTAACCCATTTTGTTCCGGAAACCCCAAAACGGATAATTGGCAAACAGTGAAGGCCCAGATCCGACGCCGCAGAACGCGGCGTCTGATCCGAGCCCACACTGTTTTCAAAAAGTTCAGCCATTTTCCAAATAAATTTTGAAGAAAACACAACCTGACACTTCTAAATTTTGATATGGACGCCTGCTATATACAGTAAAAATATATTAAGACCACCTTTGGGACTGTTCAAAAGTGGTCTTTAAGACCACTTTTGAACAGTCCCAAAGGTGGTCTCTGATCGGAGGACATTGTAGGCAGAAAACAATGAAAGAATAACTGCAACATACTAAATAAGCTTTTTTATAGCATTAGTCTTTTTTATAGAATTAGTCTTATTTTTAGGTGGCCTTAATAGCGGAATTTTACTGTCTAAAGAGGGAGATTCTGTTTGGTTCAAAAAGGGATAACGCTAAAGACATTGGTAGAAGCATGTGTTTCTCGTCGATTTTTGAAATATATCAGCTAAAGCATAATAATGCAGTGTCTGCGCTAAATCCATTTTAAAATTTACCACCAAAAGAGTGAATTCCCTAATTCACTGCTAAAGTTGATCTATTTCTTAAAAAAAAAAAAAAAAAAAAAAAAAAAAAAAACGAACAAGGGCATTAGAATCGGGAGGAAATCGTCTGTTTCACGGTCTGAGACATTCTTGCGACTTAGTGCATCCCACCATTTTTCTCCAAACGGTTTATTTTTTATGTAAATTTGCAACATTTTTTCTTATTTCCACTCTAAACATCCATGCCAAATTGCAGGCCAACCTATATATGTCTTATAGAATAAGAAAAATAATGGATAACCCTGCAAACCCCAGTTTTCTGTACATGAAGTGGGGTTTACAGGGTCTTCATTACACGGACCTGTTAACATGGTGATTAACCGTCACGAAAAAACACCTATATAATTCTGATCCCCTTAAACCCCACTTTTTTACAGTAAAACTAGGGTTAACATGCGTAAACCTTATTTTTCTTATTTCTGCTCGAAAATATAGATTGTGGGTACTCGTTAGGACCGCCTCGATGAGGCGGTTCTAACGTGTACCCACAATCTATATTTTAAACAGAAATAAGAAAAATATTACAATTTTTTTCATCTTAAAAGCTTCGTGTTTTTTTTTCGGCGATAAAATTTGCAATGTATTTGAACAGGCGTTTTTTTGTAATGCGTCTGGCTGTTAAACAAAACTTGCAGGTCTCCAAAAATGACAAGTAGTAAGCACATTACGAAAACACGCCTATACAAATACATTGCCACCTTTATCGCCGAAAAAAAAAGAACATTTTAAGGGGAAAAAATTGTTATATTTTTCTTATTTCTGCTCAAAATATAGAATGTGGGCACTCGTTAGAACCGCCTCATCGAGGCGGTTCTAACGAGTACCCACAATCTATATTTTAGAGCAGAAATACGAAAAATAAGGTATACCCCCGGAAACCCCCAGTTTTACTATATAAAAGTGGGGTTCAAGGGGGTCAAAATTACATAGGCGTGTTTTCGTGATGAGATTTAGAGAAACACGATTTCTACATTTCGCCTAATCTGAAATGCAAAGTGTGGCATTTTCTATCTCTACATGTATATACCCGAAAATGGAGGCATCAAAGAAAATGATCTTGTTAAATTAAACAATGCGGCAGTAAAAGCAAAACTCTCACGATCAACAGAGGATATCAATTTCTAATCAGAGGGCTTAAATTAACAACTCTTTAAGTCTTGAGTATTATTCTGCATCATAAACAAATATGGAGTTGCCAAAAATGGAAAGAAATGCGCTGGTAGTAGCTAATCTTCGCGAGATTTTATTCTGTTCTCAATACCTAGGGCGGAGATATGCAGGCTTTATAGCCAGATAATAAGGATAAGCATCTGAAACCATACCTGCCCACAGGCCCAAGGTGTCAAAATGACCGGTAACATGGACCACACGAAAGTAGTGGCCATTTTGATGACTGCTATTAAATTTCATAAACATGATAAATACGTCAAAGTCAAGTTTGGTCTGCTGCTCTGAATATAGTTCTGAATCTGCGCTTATACCAATGAAGCGTAAGGAAAATCTGAAAGAAAACGCCTTTGAGCGTATACTCTACCATTTATTGTGTTTACAGGGGAATTCTTTAACCCTTTTTGTACCAAATGGAATCTTCCTCCTTAGCAGGAATTCATTTGAAAATTTAGGGGTGTCGGGTTGTGTTTTCTTCAAAATTGATTTGGAAATAGTCTGAATTTTCTGCAAACAGTGTAGGCCCTGATCAGACCGCGTTCTACATGAAAATTATGACAATTTATAATTTATCTTTACAACTGTGTAAGACAGATACGATCCTTCTCATTACGATTCTGTTAATAATTTTACATTACGTTTAACACTCAGTCCGTGAAATTAACACCCCTTTAAACTCCACTCTATATGGAGAAAAACTGGAGTTTACAGGGGTATATATTTTGTTTTGCTTATTTCTGCTCCAATACATAGGTTTAGGGTACTCGTTAGAACTGCCTCAACGAGGCGGTTCTAACGAGCACCCAAAACCTATGTTATGAATTTAAACAAGAAAAATATCACAAATTTTCATCAGAAAGGGATATGAAAAATGCACCATTTCACACATGTGTATTTTCGTAATGATTAGGCTTTCAGAATTTACAACAACTGATTTCAGAAAACGCAGGGGAGAAAAGGTTAAATGTGCTTTAAGCTTCCGAGCTCGTCAATTGTCAAAATGTTGACGGTTCCAGCAAGTATAATATCTGATAATTTGGTATTTTTGTTGACATAATCCAAGTAGCTTATGTTTTTTTTTTTTACATTTTTTTTTTTCACCTCAAAAATTAGTTTATCATATGGCGTCGTTATAAGCAGTGGATAACGTCGTGTAATAAAAATCGTATGACCACACGTGTAATAACACTTTGGCGGGATTAAGTAACGTCATGACGACGTTCATGTCAACCATGCATTTTTTTGTGGTCAAATTGTCAACTTTAAAGACGATAAAATCCAATTTAAAGTGGTTATATGATAAACAGAATCTTACACTCGTGGTCATTTCATATGAAATTTATGAAACTCGCCAAAGGCTCGTTTCATAAATTTCATATGAAATGACCACGAGTGTAAGATCCTCTATGTATGTGCCATGTTTAATTATCACAGTTTTAACGTTACGTTAACTAATTACGTCATTAGTTTTGAACAACTGTCTAAAGTAAGTCATGAAAAAACAACAACAACAACAACAACAATAAAAAATGTCAGCAAACATTCTCGGTGTTTTCTTTCATCTTAATAAGCCAATGTTGACTGCCTGCCAGTTGGAGAGACATTCCCCTTCTTTGATGTTTTAAACAGCGTATTAAGATTTTTTCATCGGGAATAAAAAGAGAAAATGTGATAACGGAGGAATTAAAGGGTGCGAAACTGAGGTATTGATGTTTTATGATGAAATTAGCAATTGAATACTTAAAAATGAATGGGTAACAATTTCCCTTCTGGGGAAGTCAAAGTATTCCGTATCTTAAACGCTCGTGCCCACAGCATGCTTTTTTGCCATTAATGCAGCAAACTTGTAATCTTGAAGATGATTTTGTTTCTCAAATGCGTTACATCTTTATTTTAAAATTATATGTTATGGGCAAATTGAATAAAACACAAAAATGTTTAAATTTTCCTAATTTTTATCACCATGTTGATATATCCACTTAACATTTTATCCTGGGTCTCCGTGGCCCAGTGGATACGCTGACTCTTAATCATTAGGTCTATCACCGTTGTGGGTCACATGTGAGACGCCAAGTTCTGCAACGGAAGGTCAGGTGTTTTTTTTTTTTTTTTTTTCGAGTACTCCGGTTTTCGCTTATCTCTGATTAATGCTCGTCTCGATATGAGTGAAATAATCTTGAAAGGGCCGTAAGACCAACACCAAAAAAAAAAAAAAAAAAAAAAACATTGTTGTGTAAGCGCGGATAGATATTTCTTTTGTTTTTTTCTGTCATTAACCCTTATCTTGCTGTTCAAGACAACCCCTATCTCTGCAAACAGTGTAGATCCAGATCAGATGGCTTCTGAAGCCATCTGATCAGGATCAACACTGTTTGGCATTCAGTTTATGAATTTGTAGCAATAAATTACATCAAGTAATTTGATTGGTTGATAGACAGATATGGGTGTGGCTTAAATGAATATTCAGCAAGATAAGGGATAATATGGTTACACTTCAGTTATCCGTCTAAGCCGAGTATGTACGGAACGGAGAAAAATATAACAATTTCGAAAAAAATAAAGCAGAGAGTAAGAATTATCTGACAGCAATATGTTTTTGATTTTGGACAGACAGGCCTTAGCAAACAGTGTAGACCCAGATGAGCCGCCGCAAAACGCGGCGTCGTCGCATTTTTAACAAGAGAGTGTTAATTTGGAGTCACAAAAGAATGCATTTTGTCACTTGGGTATATTATGATATCGTCTTAACCCTTATCTTGCTGAATATTCATTTAAGCCACACCCATTTCTATCTATCAACCAATCAAATTACTTGATGTAATTTATTGCTACAAATTCATAAATTGAATGCCAAACAGTGTAGATCCTGATCAGATGGCTTCTTCAGAAGCCATCTGATCTGAATCTACACTGTTTGCAAAGATAGGGGTTGTCGTGAACAGCAAGATAAGGGTTAGTATCATAGTGTGTTTATTTATTACCCAGGCCCATGCAGTAATTCAAAGCTTCGTTAGCTAAATAACCTCTTTAGTTGTCAAAATGTTAATTGTCACAGCAAGTAACATATCTACTTTGGTGATACTTTTGCTGAAAATGCCAATGCTACTCACATTTTTATCTCTGGACCCAAATGTTCAAAACTGACGACAATCCGGTTAAAATTCTGGGTTCAGTTGTTCAAGACTACCGACGTCGTTAGTTAACGTATCGTTAAAACTTTGATCGTTAAATATGGCAAATATGCTAATATTTTTGCTGAAAAAATGTGAGCAGCTTTTGCAGATGCAAAAGCTGCTCACATTTGTTCAGCAAAAAATACCAACATTTTCGATATTATACTTGCTTGAACAGCTAACAATTTGACCAGTAACGAGCTCGTTAAGCTAACGATGCTTTGCACAACTGGGCCCTGAGCAAGCAAAGAAACTAATATTTTACCTGCACATATGAGTAGTGTTAGCAAATTCAGTTTTGTAGCAAAAATATCTCTGTTTCATTATTACTAGAACAGTTAACCATTTGACCACTAACGAGTTCGTTAAGCTAATCATGCTTTTCAAAACCTCGCCAGGCCTCCAGGTTATAAAATAAATTTATGCCCAACTAAGCTTCATATGAAAGTTATGCTCATAACTTACAAACACGTTAGGCAATTTTCCTGCTAAGATCACACAATGTCATTTATCCTGCTCATAAATTTTAAAATGACAACATTTGTTGTCATTTTAAAATTTATGAGCAGAATAAATTTCATACTCAAGTGAGTGGATCATGAAAGAATTGTTGTAACCTCATGTTAATTGTTATGACCAGGTAAACCCATAAAATGCCAATCACGACAATTGTCGTATGTTTTGTCGTCTGCCGGTTACTTTAAGAGCAGGCTGATCTGGATCCACACTGTTTGCCTGTATGCAAAAATATTTTTTAAAAGTTGGCAAGAAGAAGATTCAGCAGATGACATAAGCAGACGACTGTTTCAGAAGTAGTTTTTCTAGGCATCTTATAAATATTGTCAAAGAAGTCTCCGTGGTGTAGTGGTTACGCTACTCGCCTTGTAAACCAGGGGTCGCAGGATCGATCCCGGACTTCTCCAGACTTTCGGATGAGTCTTTAAACCGAGGTCCCGTCTCCGTATGACCTTAGCTGTTGGTGGGACGTAAAACTAAAACCCTCACTCACTATACATGTTGTCAAACGGTTACTACTGTTCCAGCAAGTACCTTATTCACCTTGTTTGCATTTTCTGCTGGTTCCTAGTCTGAAGGTTATCAGCGTTCGAAAAACAGCTAACCAGACCCCGCTGACCTTGAAAGGTCAGGGGGGGGGGGTCTGGTTACCTGTTTTTCCAATTTTGACAATATGCAAGCTAGGAGCCAGCAAATAATGCAAATATGGTGAATTGAATACAGATGGTAGTTTTACGAGTAGCTTTCGCAATTTTTTTTCTGCAAAAACACTAGTCCCCCACCCCCTTTAGTACATAGCTGGACACGATGACGTTTTCAAACGTTGAAACGTAATGTGTAACCAACGACTTTATTAGCTTTGAAAACTTGTTTTGCTCTATTATTTATTTTATTTTTAAAAGTAAGCTTAGATACGAAAAGGGGAAAAATCGGTTGCGATAGTCGATGAAAATTTACGCATTTCGATGACAAAAAGAAAACGCTTTTGCCAACATGTTGTCCTTCAATTCTTGTTTCCAAGATTTTTCACGAATCTAATTAACTAATTAATTGACGCGAAGACTGTTTCCCAAAGACTTTTAAATAAATTAATAAATAAATAAAAATAAATAAATAAATAAAACTCGTGCTCCCCTGCTCGTTTGTGAGATTTGCCAGCCTATCAAATTTTAAATGCAAAAATGTAGTCATGTTCCATTTTTTCCCCATTTTTTTCAGGGATACGAAAACGGGAATGTTCAAAGAAAAGAAAATTAGGTCGGAACCCGAGGGTGCCTTTTACCCAACAGCAGGTAGCAGCTTTGGAACAGAAATTTTTCAGAACGCATTATCTAAGCAGCATGGATGTTGCTGAACTTTCAAATGCACTGAATCTAACAGAAACAAGGGTAAGTATCTTTTTATTATTTATTTATTTTTTTTATTTATTTTTTTTTATTTTTTTATTATTATTATTATTTTTTTTTTTTGCAGTAAGGAAAATAAAAACCCTTAAAACACCTGATAATTTCGAAAAGCTATCCGCGTGACATAGCGCATACTTTCGTGTCTCCAAAATGGTTAATTTTCTGATGAAAATTTGTGAGATTTTTCTTATTTAAACTTAAAACATATGTTGTGGGTGCTTGTTACCCACACCTTATGTCCTGGGGTAGAAATAGGAAAAATAATGAATGCCCCGTGAACCCCAGTTTTCTTTATATAAAGTGGGGTTTGCGGGGGGAAGGAGTGTGTCTTCATTGCACGGACTTGTTAACGTGATGCGACTATATCTTTCTCGTTATTTTTTGGTTACTTTTTATCATTATTAATTTTGAAAATGAGGCATATCAGTTCGTGTGAATCGTCTATCAAATAAGATTTAACATTCACATGTATTGTCAAGCCTTTTTCAGACGGTTTTCTCGGACAAATAAAACGAATATTGGCGGTGGTGCCTGCTAGTATGATAATCGCTTTAAAGGCAGATGGAAAAATGCATTTTTGGGGGTGAAAATTTGCGGTCTTTTTTCTTAAACGTTTATTTGTTGGGGAGAAGCGTTGCATTGTGCCTTAGAGCAGGATTAGAAAATACTTTTGTAAACGCCACAGGAAATAAAACAAAGTTAAAGAATAAAACATTGCCCGTGGAGCCCTATTTCCTTGCTTTATTTCATTGCTCTTTTTATTTTTGAATGCATTCGTAATCCGCAATGATATTGTGCCGATACATCACGAAAACAGGCCTATATATTTTGACCCCCTTAAACCCCACTTTTATATAGAAAACTGGGGTTTGCAAGGGTATACATTTTTGTTCTTATTTCTGCTCAAAAACATAGATTGTGGGTACTCGTTAGAACCGCCCAAACATAGATTGTGGGTACTCGTTAGAACCGTCTCGCCGAGGCGGTTCTAACGAGTATCCACAATCTATGTTTTGAGCAGAAATAAGAAAAATATCACAATTTTTCATCTGAAATTTTTCATATTTCGGTGGTAAAATTTACAATGTATACTTTATTTGTATCGGCGTGTTTTCGTAATGAAAGTAAATAAATCTGACAATCACAAATATAATTGGCCCAGTGAAACTGAAAAAAAGGGATACAGAACCAAATAAGCCTCTTTTGTCTTCCTTCTGAATGTCTTTTGTATGCTACTTGCCTTCAACATGTATGTATTTAATGTATGTGTTTTACAAAGAAATAAAGTTTAAACCAAACGCCAAAGGGCGACAGTTAATCCGGAACTGCACGTTTTTGCAAAACCTTTCTTGCTTTCTTTCTTCTTTCTTTCTTCTTTATTTATTTATTATTTATTTATTTATTTATTTATTTATTTATTTATATGCTTTTATTTATTTATTTATTTATTTATTTATTTATTTATTTATTTATTTATTTATTTATTTATATGCTTTTACTTGGATGAAAAACTATTTATTTATTTATTTATTTATTTCTGGTATGCTTTTACTTGGAATGAAACTATTTATTTATTTATTTGATGTTTTGATGTGTCCGTACAGGCAACGGCCACTTAAACGAGCCGCAAGGATAACAGACATGTTCTGTGAGCTATTACGAAAACACGCCTATACAAATATATTGCAAACTTTACCACCGAAAAAACGAAAATTTTAAGATGAAAAATTGTGATATTTTTTCTTATTTCTGCTCAAAATATAAATTGTGGATGCTCGTTAGAGCCGCCTCGTCGAGGTGGTTCTAACGAGTACCTACAATCTATATTTTAGAGCAGAAATCAGAAAGATATGATTTCCCCTGTAAACCCCAGTTTTACTATATAAAAGCGGGATTTAAGGGGATCAATATTATATGGACTCGGAATACTTATCAAACATGCTAAAGCCCGTCACCCAAACTCATTCTTTAAACTTGATCGAGTGAAAACGGGGCCTTATATGTACCAAAATCACGTGCAACGCTTTATAGTGGTGCATTCTCATACTCAGCACCCAAGCCGTGGAACTAACTATCTCCGTCCGTCAGAAACTGTGACACAGTTGATGCTTTCAAAACAGTGGTTTAGGTGGAAGCGAATTTATATTCCTAAATTTTATTGCTATTCACTTATTTAATGGTGTTCCTACTTTCACATGCTGTGGGCAAAATGCGCAGTGTTGGGCGTTAGAATAACGTTTTAAATACCTTATTTTCTATTACGTAGTTAGTCGGTGACACGCGTTTTATATGCCCTGTTGTGAGTCTTAACATCTTTAGTTTTAATCTAATTACAAATTTTAAGCATGCTGAATGCTTTCTTGCTTGTGAAGTTTCTTATGCACAGTCACAACATATCTGTCGTTATGATGTTTTTTTTTTATATGTATTTAATATTTATATTCAACGTGTTATAGAGGGCCGCAAGGTAGACTGCCTTTTGAAGCTAATTGTGTATTCTCTTTAAATATTGTACGAATAAACAAAAAATGACATGTTCTTACTGGCTATCTATTTATTTATTCATTTTCTGATATGCCTTTATTTGGAATAAATTTATTTATTTATTTTCTTTCTGTCTTTATTTGGAATAAATTTATTTATTTATTTGTTTTCTTTCTTTCTGCCTTTATTTGGAATAAATGTATTTATTTATTGGATATCCTTGAATATCATTAGAGGAAAATCCAAATATTGGTGTAAACTTTGGTGTAATTTTAATAGAAATATGAATGCATGAGAGAATAATTTCATTGTGGCATCATTAATTTGTCACCAGAAGGTGCCCAGAATGGGGCGTAGCGCGACACTTTTACCGACATCTAATTGCTTACTCCACCACGTAATTAGCAAACACGGAACAGCGGAGCCGCGTCGAGTGCGACCGTGTCTTTGGGCATGTGCATACTGTGAAGCCACAAATCTGTCTGCGTCTCCATTAAGCAAGAACATGGCCTTCTTCGACTTTATAATGAAGCATTGGGTAATAAAGCACCAAAGAGCGCATATTGAAGACTCAGATCAGCCTGCACATTCGCGCAGGCTGATATGAGTCTTCACTGTGCGCCGGTAGCCGAAAATGTATAGGCCTATTCGTCAGACGCGGCAATGTCATTGTTGTGAAAATGTCATTAAAGCCGGAGGTAGCGATTTCAACACTGTTGTTGTGATTGAAGGGTGCCCATCGTTATGACGTTTTCATCAAACGTCGTGTCGTAATTACAATGATTACTAGTTATACAGATTCGTTCGAATTTCACTGAAGTTTGGTTTCAATGGACCCAGCAGCAACAATAAAATTGTTCTTCTTTCCTCATCAGAAAAACTCACTCTTTGAGATAGATCGGTCCGTCCGTCCGCCTCGCCCAGACGATTCTAAAAATATTCACACCAATTTGTTTCTTGAAGTATAATATGCAATAATCTTCAATATCTCAACTAGTCTCTCAAATTGGGGCGGTTGGGTGAGGGCGAAAGCGTCACTGGGGTTTAACGGCACAGTAAATACTGTTTAGGTCGTGTCGAGTTCTCCTGAAGAAGCCATCTGATCAGTATATACAATGTTTGACGTTCAGTTTGTCTATTTGTAGGAATAAATGACATCAAGTAATCTGATCGGTTAAAAGTCAGAAATAGGAGTGGCGAATTATTTTATTAAGCAGGACATGGCTTAGATGCGTGTTCCTTGATAACCCTTCTTTATAAACAGAAAAGTGGGTTTAGAAATATGTTGACTGCTTTCCTGATTTTGCCCTGTGTTTGTGACTTAAGCGTGAACATTGTCGCAAATTTTCATCAGTCAAAATACGACATTTAGAACAATGAAAGAAAACATTACCTCATTACGAAAACACACCTATTCAAATGTACTGAACAAATACAACAAAAAAAAAAAAAAATGAAAATTTTCGATAAAGAGTTCCGATATTTTTCATATTTCTGCTCGACCACCCATCCATCTGGTGTAGATTCTTTATTTTTCATGATTATCAACTGACATAAATATACCCACTACGGAAGCTTCCCACCTGCCATTGTCCACGTGACGTGACTATCTCTGATCATGCACAAATCCAGGAACCGGTTTTTTTTATTTTTGTCTGGCAGCGCTTGTCTTCTCATTGTGACGTTAGAGCGCTGTGTAAAAAAATAAACTTGATCTGAAATGGGCTCGTATACTGGGACATTGGCAAACGATGTAGACTAAGATCAGACGCCTCTGACCGGGGCGTCTGCTGAGGGTCTACAGTGTTTGATTAAAGCACACTAATTTAAAGCTAAGCGGAACGGTCTGTCTGTTTGTCTTTGTTTGTTTGATTTGAGGTTTAACGTCCCCGTCAACACTGTATAGGTCATTTTCGAGACGTTGGTTCCAATTTCGTGGGACTTTTACCCGACACTGACATGAAATGACATTTCAAGCCCCGTCGCCCAATGAAACGAATAGAGTTTATAAGCATGGACGGTCCGACTCGCACTGCTTTGCCTGGGCAGGCTTAGATAATCCAAGTGATTTAACAGTATTCGTGTGCGGTCGGTTTCAGTTCCGCGTGGAAGAATCATGCAGCCTATCTAATTCTTCAAGCCCCAATGGGCGGGGTCTGCCTTGTGGTTTCACGCCCCCTCTACACTATATAGGTCACTCTGGAGACGTTGCTTCTAAGTTTTGGGGGAGTTTTACCTGACACTGAGATGAACGGACATCTCAAACCTTGCCGCCAAATGAAACCAGTTAGGTTTATATGCATGGACGGTCCAACTCGCACTACTTTGCCTCGGCAGGAAAAGACTTTCTAAGCGGTTTACCGGTACTCATGTGCGATGGGTTTCAGCTCTGCGTGGAAGGACCATGCAGCCTAATCTATTTCTTCAAGCCCCCATGGGTAGGGGCCCAACTGTATATGTATTCAAACAGTAGATAGGATATTAAAGGTGAGGCGATTTTTTCGGACTCGGTAGCTCAGTCGGATGCGGGTGATCAGGAGGACGCGGGTTCGATACCTGTCGGGGTCGGCAAAATTCTTTCGTGAAAATTGATAATGAAATCTTTTCTACGGTCATTCTCTCCCTTCCGCTGATTCAAGAAGGGCATTTGTCAATTTCTGCCGCTTACGTACGAGTATAAGCATGCCCAGAGAAAGTGTGGATAGGTAAACTGACCGGCTCAAAAATGACCTAAATAGTGTTGATTGGGCCGTTAAACTCCAATACAAACAAAGAAAACTTCGCCATGGATCATGGGGATGTCTGCGGACTGCCTGAAGGATACAAAATAAATATTATAGAACAGAACAGAATACGAGTACAAACATCAATTGCGGCACGTTTCCTCCCGGGCAATCGTCGCATTTTGTTGTAATTTTCAGGCGCATATTTCTAATTTTGTCGTGTGCAGAAGGCGCATAAAGACAAAATTATGATATTTAATAATATAAATTTGAAATCTAACTACAATTAATATTTCTAGTGATCGTCTGCTTCTCAAAGCTCCCCTCAAAGAAACTAATCAAGACATTTGAAACACCGGTATTGTGACAGACGAAAAACAAGAATTAATCTGTCTTTAATAATAATCCTATTTTCTGAATAGGACAGTTTTAATATATAACCCTTGTCAGGCGAAAAAGGTTCTTGCGCTCTAAGCGAAAATTTGTTTGTTTGTTTGTATTGGAGTTTAACGGCCCAGTCGACACTATTAACGTCATTGTTGAGCCGGTCAATTTACGTATCCACACTTGTCCTGGGCAGGTTTATTCGCAAGCGGTTAACCAGTACCGTCACAAAAACACGCCTATATAATTTTGGCCCACTTGAACCCCACTTCTATATAAAACTGGGGTTAACAGGGGTAAACCTGGTTTTCTTATTTCTGCTCTAAAATATGGATTGTGGGTACTCGTTAGAACCGCCTCGATGAGGCGGTTCTTACGAGTACCCACAATCTATATTTTGAGCAGAAATAAGAAAAATATCACATTTTTCAGCTTAAAATTTTCCTTTTTTTCGGCGGTAAAGTTTACAATGTATTTGTATAGGCGTGTTTTCGTAATTAATGCAAATTCATTCGCCAGAAAATGACAACTGCCCTTCTTTAATCAGCGGAAGGGAGAGAATAACCGTAGAAAAGATTTCATGATCAATCAATCTCCACGAAAGAATTGTGGTATCGGACCCGTGTCTTCCTGATCACCAGTCAGATGCGCATCCGACTGAGCCACCGAGGCTGGCCTATCTAAGCGAGGAAAATCAAAAGCACTGACAACAATAGTGGGTCGATTCATAGCAACAGATATGGTAAGTATTTTGTGATAATGGAAGGATAGTTTTCCTTATTTCTCCTTATAAACCTATGTTGTGGGTACTCATTAGAACCGCCTCGGCGAGGCGGTTCTAATGAATACCAACAACATAGGTTTTTATGGAGAACTGACAAAAACTATCCTTCAGTTTTTACAAAATAATTACCTTATTTGTGGCTGTCGGTCTATTGTCTTTGAGTGTAGGCCAAGACATTGGACCCAAACAGGGACCTTGACTATTTCACTTTTCCATTGAATTCCTATACTTCAAGCAAGCAGTCCAGACCCTGATCAGACGCCATAGAACGCGGCGTCTGATCTGGATCTACACTGTTTGCCTAAACCAACACAAGTGTCCGGTCTATGTACATGTAACCATCTTTGCACAGCACTCTAACGTCAAAAAAGAACAGCGCAGCTAAACTAACAGTTTCCTGAATTTCCTGCAATTCAGCGATAGTCACGTTGACTTTAGCAACAGTTAGTAGCTTTGGGTCGATTGATAAATAATCGACCCACAAATAAGCATTCTTGCAATGTACACAAAATCATGTGACAACTTTCTTATGTCTGCATGGAATTCCCATCCAAATCCGTTGAAGCTGTATAGGATGGTATAGCTAGCTTTACGTCTTTGGCGAGAGACATGGAATAATTTCCCAAACCAAAGGTCCTGGTGAACAAATGTCATTGGACACATCACTCGCAACGATGGGGGCCGGTTTTCCTAGGCACCGCAAATACGCGCGTATAGAAAGCTGAGCACCTGAGAATATGGCAAATAATAAAGTTATTGTAAAAATAAATCAAAGGTAAAAAACTACAATTTATACATGTGCCATTGCACTACAAAAACTACAGTAAGTTTGATGCGACGAGTGAAAGACTCAGAAAAGATCGCATGAGCCTTCTGCGGCCTTCTGCATGTGTGGACTGTTCTGGGTTCTTGTTGGTTTCCGGGTTCCTGTTCTTCTTATTTGTTTGATTTGAGGTTTAACGTCCCCGTCAACACTATTTCGGTCATTTTGGAGACATTGCTTCCAAATTTGTGGGGCATTTACTCGACATGCAGATGAAAAGACATCTCAATTGCTGCCACCCGATGAAACCGCTAGGGTTAATAAAGATTCAAAGATTCAAATATTCAAAATTTATTCTGCATTCAATCCAAAATAAACATGATTATGGAAGAAACATATGGGCCCCGCCAAGCGATTTTGGTACTTATCGCCTATGGATGCGAGCAGCGAAGGTTCAGGCGAGCCTGCGCATCCACGCAGTCTCGCCAGAACCTTCGCTGCTCGCTCATACAAGTAGTGACTCAAAAGGAACCTTCAGACAGAAGGCCATATCCCTGGCCCCTCTGAATGGCTGGGCATGCGCAGTTAAAATTTGTCATGACGGAATGCTCGAAGACACAAATTCGCTTGGCGGGGCTCATATAACATTACACACAATACAGGAATCACAATGAGCGAAAGTTCGTGGACAACAATTGCATATCTTAGAGTTCTAACACAATTACTTAACAGTGCAATCGTTTACTCTAACATACTATCAGCTGGCAGTAATTAATCTAATGCCAGTATTCTGTCAAATCATGATGTATGTTTAATCTTGCATACTGTAATCAAAATACGTTTTTATAAGTTTTTTGCATACTGACCAGAATCATGACCCTTGTGTCTAATCTCAAAACATTTATCAACATATTGAAGAGCTTTTGGGATAATATCCATTTGCGCCAAAGACATAATAAACAAGAATTTATCCTCCAGACAAAACGAATCAAATTCTGTTGTATATCTGAAATGTCTTTGTAAAGCTGCATTCTTAAACCAGAAAATGCAATACATATACATATACATATAAAATGGAATTCGTTCTCAACTGCATTCAAGTTACATGTTGTACAAAGTCTTAAATCATGAGGTTTTCTGGAATACCAGCTAATATTTGTTTTGATATTCGAAGTTTCGTAAATTTAGAGATAACTGGCCTATCTATATTTGCATATAGATAATTTTTAAAACAGAACTTATGCTTAAATTTACCATATGCTCGCAACTTGTTATTTAGGCCTATTACAATATGGGACGCGGTGCCTGGACCTATGCATGGACGGTCCGACTCACACAGTTCCTATTGTCGGTATCGTCGGGCGCTATCTCAAATTTGAAAAAGGCAATCTATAGGCAAAAGAATGCACTGGTGATAAAATATATTGCAGATCCTAGAGCATTTTTCGTTTAATATGTCTTATATTGAGACACTAAACTTGTACCGCGAGACTGGATAAAATGCATTGTAATAGTTTATTGCATTTAGTAGTAATCATCTTATGTAACTGTGGGCTCATGCTCGAATATCCCATATTCAGAACAACGTGCAAATTTATGTGTGCTCTAATGAACGAATTGATGGATAGGTTTTTTGTCTCAAGTTGTTATTTTAAATTTGTAGTCCTCTCTACGCATACGTATTCCAAAATGCCTTATATGTATATACATGTACTTAGATTCTCAGGTCATTTACAGAAAAAAGCCCCTTCAGTTAACTAGTTGGACGTAAAATTGTTCATACTTCAATGAATAAATTGACTCACGTGACGTCAGTGACGTCAAAATAAACTCTAATTTTCTCCGGCATGATTGACGATGGCGACGATATGACGCCAACGATACTGTGAAAAACAGATTGCAGTTGCTTTTGTTTCAATTTCAGCATTTTCGATTGAATAATGGCTCAATGGAATGTAATGTAAATATAAGCAACAAATATTCTTATTTAACGTTCAGTGAAGTACAAACAAGATCGAAACACGAGCAAAGTTAGTTTAACATAACTTTGCTCGTGACCCGATGCTGTTCATATTCATTACGAAAACACGCCTATACAAATACATTGCGAATTTTACCACCGAAAAAAAGCAAAATTTAAGATTAAAAATTGTAATATTTTTCTTATTTCTGCTCAAAATATAGATTGTTGGTACTCGTAAGAACCGCCTCATCGATGCGGTTCTAATGAGTACCCACAATCTATATTTTAGAGCAGAATTAAGGAGGCGGTTCTAACGAGTACCCACAATCTATATTTTAGAGCAGAAGTAAGAAAAATAAGGTTTACCCTTGCAAACCCCAGTTTTATTATATAATTGTGGGGTTCAAAGGGGTCAAAATTATATAGACGCGTTTTCATGATGTAAATGAATGTTAAATAAATTACATACATTCATTCAGAAACGGATGCAATTTTGTTAACGTTCATTGAAGTATTAACAGCATCGGGTCTCAAGCAAAGTAAGGTTTACTTAAAAGTTCATAAGAGCCCCCGCCCATAGGGGCTTGAAGAAATATATGGGCTGCATGATGCTTCCACGCAGAGCTAAATCCGGCCCGCACACTAGTACTGGTACACCGCTTAGAGGATCTAAGCCTGTCCAGGAACCGCGGTGCGAGGCGGACCGTCCATGCTAATAAACCCTATTGGTTTCATTGGGCGACAGGGTTTGAGATGTCATTTCATCTCAATGTCGGGTAAAAGTCCCATAAAAATTGGAAGCAACGTCTCCAAAATTACCTTTACAGCGCTGACGGGGACGTTAAACCTCAAATCAAACAAACAAAACAAAAGTTCATAAGCTGATAATTCGATGAACGTTAAATAAATTTTCTTTATTTCTTATATTTACATTGAAACTAGCTGGGTATACTTTGCAATGGTAATGACTTGTATGTGGAAGAGACAATAGGCTCTTTCAACTTATTTGTTCATCTGTTCTTTCATTTTTCTTTTTCACCATATAGGCCGATGTTAATTTTGTCGTCAAAGATTTCTCAGGAACTATGAAAGCTTGAAGCATTAAACTTGTTATGTAATACAATAATAACGTATAGTGTTTGTAAAGAGATAATGGGTTTTCTTGCTTCATTTGTTCTTTTATTTTCTTACTCTCCATATGGTTCCCGCCCATCGGGGCTTAGAGAAATAGATTGGGCTGCAAGATGCTTCTACACAGAGATGAAACCGACGGCACATGAGTACTGCTAAACCGCTTGGACGGTCTAAGCCTGCCCAGGCAAAGTGGTGCGGGCGGACGATCAGTGCATACAAATCATGTTGAATATCATCGAGCGGCAGGGCTTGAATGTCATTTCATCTCAGTTTCGGGTAAAAGTCCCACAAAACTGGAAGCAACGTTTCTAAAGTGACTTAAATAGTGTTGACGGGGACGCTAAACCTCAAATCAAACAAACAAATACTCTACATATATATCCAGTGTTGTTTTTGTCAAAGCTTTCTCAAGAGCCACAGAAGCTAGCTTGGTATACTTTACAATTATGATTACTTGTATTGTGTAAGAGGCTATGGACATTTAAGCAGCTTATTTGTTAATTTGTTCTTTCATTCTTCTTTCTCTTCTTAGTTAGTCTTTGATCAGTGCAGAATAAGGCAAATGCAGTATAATTACTATTCCTATATTAAGACCACCTTTGGAACTGTTCAAAAGTGGTCTTAAAGACCACTTTTGAACGGTTCCAAAGGTATTCCCTAAACAGAAGACACTGTGGTCAGAAAACACAGAGAAATGTAAGTGCATCCTTCAAAATAAGCGTTTTTAAAGCAGAATTAGTCTTGATTTTAGGTGGTCTTTATAGCAGAATTTTACTGTACACTTATATTTTGCTGAAAGAAATGATAAGAAATGCGAAAGCTACTTACATTTTTTCAGCCCCTGCCCCCAAACAAGAAGAAAAAGAAGAAAAAAAGAAATGATTCAGCTTATATTTCTCGCAGACTAATAGCGCAGTTTCATATAGACGATTCTTCAGATTTCTGCAAGACGAAGACTTGAAAACAAAACATTTTATTGTACTTTGTAACAACGAAAGAAATTTGAAAATTGAGATATGAAATAGAGAGAATTGAAACGAATGCCCTATTTGATAGTTAGAATATTGCTTTTGTAACTTAATATTTAAATTGTTCAACATTTGCCATTTGTCATAGGAAAGAAATTAATAAGCAGCAGCATCTCAGATGAAATAGCGCAATAAAACTTTTTATACACTGTCAACATGAGCGCCGGTGCCCAGCAGAGCCTTTAAATATTACTAACCGCGGTGTGAAGCCACTGCCGCATGCGACCGCCTTATGTCTGAACACTTGTCGCTCAACGCGAGTGGTGTGCAGACCATAGCCAAACTGAAGAGCTCTGATCAGAATGCGCACAAACGAAGTCTGGTCAGAGTCTAACTTTTCCATACATATCATTTTTCTCGGTTTTGATGTAGCTTTAACTCATGATCAATATAGTGTCCGATTACATGTAACAGGTTTCTAATCTAGACTTGATTATAGGTACCAGTATTCGTGTTTAATATGCCATCTAATTAAAACGCGTTTCATTGCAGAACAAATAAAAGATTCATCAAACGCCACAGATGTGTACATAGACATGCCTCGCTTTTAATGTGACAGGACGAATAAGGATGAATAAAATTGTGAGCGGGTAAATTTTCTAATGAGCAAAAATAAATAAATAAATAATCCCAAAAATGACATAAACAGTGTTGACGGGGACGAACAACCTCAACACAAAAAGACCAAAAGAAAAACAACTGAACAGAATCTTTATGATAGTCTAACAACTTTCTGGCTCAAACGAAGATCCTTAACATAGATCCACAAAAAGTAACAAAGTGATATTATAGGGCTTCCATAACAGCCTAATGACCGGTTATTAAAGACACATGTTTGCTCTTTAGTGAAAGGGTGGCCTGACTAATAGCCCCCAATTAACAGTCCTTCGGACCATAGCGCATATCAAAGGTTTAACTTCTCTAAGTGATTACGAGCAGAAGGGACCCAAAAAAGAGGAATTCATGTGATAGTAGGCTTTATGTGGTAATAGACGCAAACTGGACTATTTTCCAACAAAATGTTTATTTGTGTTATGGTTTGTCTTTTGGTGTGTGTCTCACTTATATTATTTTGTTTTGGATAGTAAATTGACCATTTTGTGGGAAAGTAACTTTCCTTTTGGCTCTCCGCTATTGATGTTTCCATTAGGGTCTAGTTGTTTCATGTTTGTGCTTCTTTCCCTTTGGTGTCTCTGATGGTTGCTGTGGGTTAATTGTATCGATTCCTGATCATTGCGTTCACTTCTATTTTTAATTACTTATTTATTAAAAAAAAGTTTTATCTTAAAAACGAAGTAGTAAAATTTATATTAACTATTGTTTCATTAACAAGCAATAGTTCGTCTGTCAATACTGACAATGAGCAATCTTAATCATGTCAGAAATGCTAGTGATGAGACCAATTCTAGCTCTGAACTGTCTTTTGAAGATTGAGTAACAGAGGTTATTTCGGTGGTGCCTCAACTCTGGCTTTGCGCTGTCCACGTTTCTGTTCGGCTTTCCTCATACAGTAGAACTTCGTTGGCTCGAACACCGATGACTCGTTTACCATGGCTGAGTAGAACCCGTTCTTGAGTCCCTAGGGAATTTCTGTACATAAGAAATAGGGAGGGTAAAAATTAGGATATTTTCGGCTTTTATCTTGCAAATGTACGCAGTGTGTACTCATTAGAATCGCCTCGATGAGGCGATTCTAATGAGTACACACAGCATACATTTTTCATTATAGAACACAGAAAAAGATGTCCTAAAGTATGTCGTTATGCCTCCTGACAGTAACCTCAGTGGCTCGAACTACCCCTGTCTCGAACAGATTTTCGAGGTCCCAAAGGTGTTCGAGCCATTGAAGTTCTACTGTATTTACCAGCGCTCCTTCTGATGAGACCTCGCCACTTTGCTCGGTCCAGTGCAATTTGTTCCAAAGACTCTGTTTGTATAGTGAAGTCGTTAAAAGAGGCTTTGAGGGAGTCCTTGTAACGCTTCTTCTGACCGCTATGGGAGCGTTTGCTTGTTTCTGATTCTCTTTGGCAACCGCTCCACAGATTTTCTGATAACATGGCCTGTCTATATTAACTGCGCCAGTTTCAGAAGAGTATGTACACTCAGCATCCCTGTCCTTTTCAGGACTTCTGTGTCTAGAATCCTGTCTTACCATTTCATCCCAGTTTTATAAGACAGCTTGCATTCCCGTTCAGCTTTATGTCAAGCCTGATTTCACTTCGAGACCAAGTGCTGCACTAGCTTTGGCGATCCTGACATTGAGCTCGTCATCAATATGCATGACTCTTGACAATGTGCTCCCAAGGTAGGTGAACTTTTCTACCATTTGCAGTCGTCTTTGCTCTTTCACTGTGGCGGTGGGCTCCTTGATAGACAACCTCAGTCTTTTTGATGCTGATTGTGAGGCCATAGATGTCACAGGAGTCAGATACTTGATCTACACCTTTTTTGCATCTTCTCTTCTGTTGCAGCACCGTTTGCCGTGTTATCAGTTAGAAAAAGAAGTAAACAAAAAAAATTAATTAATTGATATATCTATAAATTTTGTCAATCAGTGAACTTATTATTTTCTTTTCTTTTTTATTTTACATTATAGCAATTCCTCTATAATTTGATATTATATAAAACGTTCTCCTTTCTTCTATTTCTTCTTCTTCTAATAATAATAATAATAATAATATTAAGAAGAAGAAGAAGAAGAAGAAGAAGAAGAAAAAAAAAAAGAAAAACAAGAAGTAGAAGGAGAAGTAGACGAAGTGATACACAGGCATACTTAACCCTTGTTCTGCTGAATATTCATATATGCCACACCCACTACCGATTATCAACCAATCAGATTACTTGATGCAAATTATTGCAACAAATTCACAATCTGAATGGCAAACAATGTAGATCCTGATCAGATGGCTGACGAAGCCATCTGATCTGGATCTACATTGTTTCAAAGATAGGGCATATCCGGGCTCAGCAGGACAAGGGTTAATAAATAAATAAATGAAAATAGAATTTGAACAAGCTCAACTAAACAATTGAATCAAGAAATCCTTACAAGCAAGAAAAAAAAGTTTTTATAATAGTTTCATTTGTATCCAAGTTCAAAACAAAAATTATGGAAACAAGCAAGCCTTTGACTTTAAGATAAAATCATTCAGAAACTTGTTTTATGGATTTAACTGAAATACATGTTTATCATTTACTTTTCTAATGCACAAAACAAGATATTTTTTAATGTTGATAAATGAATAACAAAAATGTTTTAAAGCATAATTAGCTTTTATTTTTGGAAGGTTTTTGTTCGATAAATATATGGACAGCAGCTATTTATAATACACAATTATACCCACCCCCCCCCCCCCCCCCCCTCCAAATACTAAGCAGTTTGTGGCCCTTATAGGTACACTTGATGATGGAACCAGACCCGCGGCATGCCAGCTCTTACGCTTTTCACTTCGACTAAGGTTATAGTCGGAGAGAAGCTGTAATGATTAACTTATTTTGTAAAGACGTCATAAGCATCATATACAGATTGAATATGTTACACCTTTGACGTGCAGGGTGTGAAAAACTATCGCGTACAAGTAATTTTACCTGCTTCAGTTTCAGTTTCAGTTTATTCAGAAATTCCAGGTTTACATTTTGTAAACAACAAGGACATCTAAACTAACTATTACAATAAGTAAATATGAGATAATTAATACACATTCAACATTTTTTCAGCTAAAATCGGTTATGGCAGGAAAAGCAAATGGAGCTGCCCCCGGCGGCCCTGCCTATGTCCGTGCGCTTCCCCAAACCAGATTGGTGCGGGGGAGAGCGGACGACGCCCAACCCTCGCTCGCGCCACTGATCAAACTCGAGCAAGCATCGAGAACCTTAACAGGCCAAGCTACTGTGTACAGCCCCATTTGCTAGGTTCAGCAATGTATAAATGTTTCCATAAGTACTGAAGTTTTCGTGTACAGTGAAATGTTTTTCGAGGGATAAGCTTTTTAACTAGCGTAGATAGAAAAGTTCTTTTATTAGAGTTCCGTTACCTTTAGGGGCTCAAGATAGTCTAGTCAGACGAAACATATACTTAATGTATATAATTCTTGTGATCCGTGACCATTCGGTCTATACCGGTAAATATAGCAAGCAGGAGTGGTTCGCACGGACCGGTTACGTATAATCATTGTGGGTTATCATTTAAGACACATCTTGCTCGATTTAATCCTGGCTTGCAATACACTGGTGACCGAATTTTTCAAAGCCTGTCACACACCCATCAGGCGTGAAACCTACAGAAATCCACCTAATTTGGAGCTTTGGAGAGAAATGTTGATATATTTCCTCTCATTTGTCTGCTAATAGGAAACAAATGTCAACAAGTCTTCGGGCCGCAACAAGGGATTAAGTGACTTCGACCATGTACGCTCAGCGATGAAATAAACCCGCCTCCGTGCGCATCCAATTAGCTTACAACCGTCTCGAGCTCTAAACTTTGGATCACCGGTCACCGCAATAGCGCACAGCGAAGAATCTTATCAGTATGCGCATGCGCAGTCTGATCAGTTCTCTCCGCGCACATGCGAGAATCCACCTTTTCACTTGGCGCGGCTATTGAACTTTGGAGAAGGGATATAACATGTCATTGATATTGGAAAATTCATACAAAACTGGCAAAATAATCACGGGTGCAGTAATCTTTATATTCTTTATATCTCTCCTCCTACTATTTGAGGTTAAACATGAGTATATTTAGGGGATAACTGTTTTCAAAATTGTGACTTGGGGAGGTCAATCGGAGGTTTTACGGTCGGAAATTTTGTTTTACGGCGGAGCGGAGCCGTAAAACGTTATTTGGACCGTAAAACCGACGATTTACCTCCCCAAATCACAATTTTTCAATACTGTTATACCCATTCTAATGCACTTCTACGGTTGTTTTGTTAAAAACTGTACTATTACAAAACGGCTAGCGCTGTGAGCTGCGTAAAACCAAATGCCAGTCAATGAAAAGCGACGTTACGCGATGACGTCGGGTTTCCGACATTATATCGCAGAATATACTGTAGCAAATTTTTGACGTTGTCCAATCAGACGTCGCGTTACATACGCAAGTGCATTAGAATTGGCATTTCATATGCAGATACATGTAACACAAAAATTAAGACAGGTAATCTACCAATAGATTAAAACGAAAGAATGTGAATTTTGCACCTCTTATCCTGACGGTCCGATTTTATTCGCCGTTACACGATGGTGTGGGTGTATGATGAAATATCTTCAGAATTTGTACCTGATTCAAACTTCATTTCTTTGCCGGTAACACATACATGTGATACATACATGTTGAAGGCATACCTACAAACATTGTACAAAAGGGATTCGGAAGAAAAACATAATACGTATTTAAATCCGTATCCCTGAATTTAAATAGATCTATTATTGTGTTAGTTAATTTTGTTGCAGATTATCAGATTTGCTGAGAATTTGACATCGATGTCATTTCTGTAGAGGAAATCATGTTTTTAAGCATTTGGTGTCTCTGGTGGGAGGTGTGGGCTAAGTGTATCGATTTCTGATCGATTCGATTCTATTGCCTTCACTTCCTTTATACTTCTCTTGCTTATTTCTGCTCGTTAGACCGGCTCAGTGAAGGGTTTTCTATCTATACTTACACTCTGTCTTTAAATATGTAGACGAAGCTTAATATTATTTTCACCTCCATGTTTGCCTAATAAACAAATATTTTTACTTTAAAAAATGGAGCTCAACTGAATAAAATAGCAGTCTCATTTACTTAATTATGTTTTGTGTTTGACAGTTTCTTCATCGGTGAACCCTCGATATATTTCAGGTGAAAATCTGGTTCCAAAACAGACGCGCACGGGAAAGACGAGAGAGGGAAGCCAGGCAACGTGACGGAAATGTGAGAAAATCACAGTCGATGGAGAAGTCTTGGACGATTACCTCGTCATTGGCATCACAGTCAAATTCTTCTGTAGCAAGGATACAGGACGCTATATATGCTGGACATTCAGCATTTAAACCTGTCAGACTTCAAAATTACAAAGATACATGATCGGAAATAAGGCGACGGCGTCTTAAAGTCTTGTGGAATTATACAGATAAATGATTATCTTGAAAACTGATCAAGACAGACAAACAAATTAAGGAAAGTTTGGCGAAACACTTGTTATCACTTGAGATTAAGGTGAAATATGCGAAACAAAACGGAGCAGCAATTAATGAATCTTCCCATTACGATAACACATCCGTGTGATATAGTACATTTTTTAGACCTCAAAAAAGGTCATTTTTCTGATGAAAATGTGTGATAGTATTCTTATTTATACTCCAAACATAGGTTTTGGGTGCTCGTTAGAACCGCCTCATCGAGGCGGTTCTAACGAGTACCCACAACCTATGTCTTGGAGCAGAAATAAGGAAAATAATGTTTACCCCCTTAAACCCCAGTTTTCTCTATACAAAGTGGGGTTTAGTGGGGTCTTTATTTCACGGACTTGTTCACGTGATAATATTGGCATCTAGGAATGTGAAACATGGAACTACATACATGTATATCTACTGAAAGTTAAGACTAGATTTTAGTTGCTGAGAAAAAATTTGGCTATTTAGTTATCTGCTCAGACAAGCTGAAAATAGCCCTGCAGGCACACGGTTTTTAAACGTTGAATCAACATTGGGTACCTCCTAGGCGCTTCATCGATAAGACGTTAAACTATGCTTATTCAGCAGACGACAAATTGTTTGTATTTTTCTTAATTATTCATAGGATTTGACATTTCTAGGAAAATTTAGAACAATATTTCACCATGTGTCTGCAGAAAAATACCAAAATAGAAGTGGAAGCAATGATCAGGAATCAATACAATTAACCCACAGCTCCCATCAGAGACAACAAAGGGAAAAAAAACACACAAACATGAAACACTAGACCCTAATGGAAACATCAATAGCGGAAAGCCAAAACCACAAAACGGCCAATAGGCTATCCAAAATAATATAAGCGACACAAACACCAAAAACAAACCATAACAAAAATAAACCGCGGCAGAAGAACCGCCCGTGAACGGTCAGCGGAAACAAATCCCACTTAAATCGATTTCACGTGACCACAATCCTCGCCCTTACTTCCGTCGCGATTAAGACAAATAATTTGTTCAGTCCGCATGAAGGCCTCCAAACGCATCAGTGCAACATCTCCGTGAACCCCAAAATCAAACAACCACAGAGATGAAACAACTATGAGGACTCGACAGCAAGAAACCAATGAAATGCTGGAGCAACAGAAAACCAACAGTTCGACTCCGATGGACCCGACCAAGTCTGCAAGCGTTATGCAATGTCGTAAATGTTTCATGCGCTAGCGAGTAAGGCGATTATACACTGATCGGCTTCCAGGACAAATTTCTGGTCAGTACACGCGATTTGTAAAGAGTTTTGAAACCCAAACTGAAATCATTGAAGCCTTAAGCTCGACTTCAAGATATTTGGATGATTTATTAAATATTGACAATAACTTTTTCGATGGGTTGATCAGTCAAATTTACCCCAAAGAACTTCAGTTAAATATAGCAAATTCTTTTGATACCGAGGCCCCTTTTTGGATTTACATCTATCTATTGTAGATGTGTTTGTTTCTTGCAAAATTTATGATAAACGCGATGATTTTGAATTTGAGATTGTAAATTTTCCCATCTTGGATGGTGATGGTCCTCGTGCGGCATCCTAAGGCGTTTATATTTCGCACTAAATTCGATTTGCCAGAGTGTCTAGTCATGTAACTGACTACAACACTCGTAATAAATTGTTAACTACTAAACATCTTAATTAGGGTTATCGGTATCATAAACTACGCAAAGCATTTTCTAAATTTTATAGACATCATTCCGATTTAATTTCAAAATCCAATGTTGGACTTAAATCTCTTCTGCAATAAGGACTATCGGGACCCGAATATAATGGTGACTTAGTATCTAAATTCAGAAAAAATATATACTTGCAATGACTTCAGCACCCAATTTCGTGAAACCATTCTTCCATATAAAAAGATTTGGTTATACGACAGACTGCATGCATGGTAGATAACCCAATCACGGTAGACAACTTTGCTTCCCTCTTTAATTGCACGCCGGTGGGTCAGGCCTCAGATTCCATTGGAGTCTATCTGTTGGTTTTCTTTTGCTCCAGCATTTCAGTGGCTTCATGCTGTCGAGTCCTCGTCGTTGTTTCATATCTATGATTGTTGCATGTTTGTGTTCACGGAGATGTTGCACCGATGAGTTACGGGGCCTTCATGCGGACTGACAAAATAATTTGTCTAAATCTCGACGGAAAGGGTGAGGATTGCGACCGCGTAAAATCGGTTTAAGCACCCCCACTCCAGTGAAATTCTTTTCCCTGACCTTCCCTGGGCGGTTCTTCTGTCACGTTTTTGTTGTTGTGGCTTATCTTTGAATGTGTGTATCGCTTATATCTTTTTGGTTTGGATAGTCAATTGGCAATTTTGTGGAACAGTACCTGTACTATTGATGTTTCCATTAGGTTCGAGTTATTTCTAGTTTGTGTTTCTTTCCCTTTGTTGTCTCTGATGGGCGATGTGGGTTAATTGTAGCGATTTTCGATCATTGATGACTACAGAAACATGTAACGTAAATGTCGGGATTGATGTTTTAAAAATGGGTCACCCTTGGTCGGTTGGTTGATTTGAGGTTTAACGTCCCCGTCAACACTGTTTAAAAGGTCATTTTGGAGACG
This sequence comes from Lucinisca nassula, assembly GCA_963580285.1. Lineage (NCBI taxonomy): Eukaryota > Metazoa > Mollusca > Bivalvia > Lucinida > Lucinidae > Lucinisca > Lucinisca nassula. Next base: position 25,815,604 of record OY757012.1, read on the forward strand.
TTGCTTCCAATTTTGTGGGACTTGTACCCGACATTGAGATGAAATGACATCTCAAGCCCTGTCGCCCAATGAAACCAATAGGGTTTATTAGCATGGACGGTCCACCTCGCACCGCGGTTCCTGGACAGGCTTAGATCCTCTAAGCGGTTTACCAGTACTAGTGTCCGGGCCGGATTCAGCTCTGCGTGGAAGCATCATGCAGCCCATATATTTCTTCCAGCCCTATGGGCGGGGGCATTGGGTCACCCTTGGTGTATTGAAACTGAATTTCTCTTGAAAAGCCGATCCGCGCATACAATTTTCGTTATTTCCAGCGCATAACATTTAAATAAATAGAAGACGGATTAACCATAACCAACGCATAAAAATTTCCTATTAGCAGCTTGTTGGCCATTTTGTGGGAAAGTAACTGTCCTTTTCGGCTTTCCGCTATTGATGTTTCCATTAGGGTCTGTTGTTTCATGTTTGTGATTCTTTCCCATTGGTGTCTCTGATTGGAGCTGTGGGTTAATTGTATCGATTCCTGATCATTGCCTCCACTTCTGCTTTGGGTATAATGAACTTTGTGATATTTTGTGAAGAATTTGGGATCTGATTGTATAAGTTCCTAATAGTTTCTCATTATAATTTGAAAAAAAAAACAAAAAAAAAAAACAGATTTGTCCAATCGCGTAAACAATCAACCAGCACCAAAAACGGACCAACGTCGGGTCGACAGAGATACTTTTGGTCCGTCTTTGGCCCGCCAATCTGTGCTGGCTGGTTAAGCACACTTCGAACTATAGGGAGTCTTGCTCTACATCCAAGAGATGCCATAAAGTTAATCCAGATTAAACTTCATTAACTAGGAATGTTTTCGCTGACTGATCAAGTTGATTCATCTAAGTTGCGTTTACCAGGGACCAAGTTGATAACATTCAAAATGAGCCATATTATGTTGCGTACATAATGATGCATTGTGCAGTGGGGACTATGATTACGTTTCACGTACATTGTGTTGCATGAAATGTCGTATTTATGGCTATGGGGAACTTATATTGCTTTGCAATGCCGTAAGTCTACTCATGATATTCAGACCACCTTTGGGACTGTTGAAAAGTGGTCAAAGGTGAATTCATACAATAGGACAGTTGGTGTAGAAAGAAAGAATAAATGAAACATTTTATATGTGTTATGAAAGATAATATGGGCCCCGTCAAGCGATTTTGGTACTTATCGCCTATGCGAGCAGCGAAGGTTCAGGCGAGCCTGCGCTTCCGCGCAGTCTCGCCAGAACCTTCGCTGCTCGCCCATACAAGCAGTGAATCAAGAGGAACCTTCAGACAGAAAACCATATCCCTGGCCCCTCTGAATGGCTGGGCATGCGCAGTTAAAATTTGTCATGACGGAATGCTCGAAGACCCAAATTCGCTTGGCGGGGCTCATATATTCACAATTTTAGCTGGTCTTAATCGCGGTATTTCACTGTACTTTCTCATGCACTCCAGTTTGTTTTTTGTTCATTTCGACGTCTGCATGGACGTCGCACGAATGAAATGCAAGCAAATTAAATTTAACAGTACGTGTCCATTAGGTACCATATCAGCTAATTGCAAACGTACCAAATAATAATTTAATCATCTTAAAAATCACTGCAATGTATGAAAATTTGCTTTTGCACTTACATAAACAATACCCTATCCACCTATTACAGCGTCCAATTCTATCCATAAATGACAGTTTTCAAGAGATTGTCATGGACTCCATGGAACACATGATAATTTGACAGAGCATCTACAGAGAATTAACTAGAATTTGTTTTTCTACAAAAACACAGATGTCTCCCCCTCTTTGACCTCTAAGTATGGCCTTGACATTGAGGTATGGACCAAGGTCTTGTGTGCAGCACATCATATATTGAAGATGATTATATCTGGAAGGTAACTTTAAAAAGTTCATAGAGAAATAAGAAAGTTATTGACTGTACACAAAAAGCCCCTTTTTACCATTGACCTCTAAGAATGGCCTTGACCTTTGAGGTACAACACAATGCCTCATGATGGTTCACATTTCTGCCAAGTAATTTCATAATCCATCAAAGAATAAAAAAAGTTATTGACTGTACACAAACAAAGGCCCCTTTTTTGTCTTTTGACCTCCTTGACCTCTAGATATGACCTTGATATTAGAGGGATGGACCTTGGTCTTGCACACAACTCATCATCTATTGAAGGTAAACATTTCTGCATGGTTACTTTAAAAAGTCCATCCAGAAATAAAAACAATTATTGACTGGACACAAAAAAGACTTGTTTTGACCTTTGACCTAGTGTGACCTTGACCTTGGAGGTACCGACCTGAATCTAGCGCGCAACACATCGTCGCATGATGGTTAACTTTTCTGCCAAGTAATTTCATAATCCATCAAAGAATAAAAAAAGTTATTGACTGTACACAAACAAAGGCCCCTTTTTTGTCTTTTGACCTCCTTGACCTCTAGATATGACCTTGATATTAGAGGGATGGACCTTGGTCTTGCACACAACTCATCATCTATTGAAGGTAAACATTTCTGCATGGTTACTTTAAAAAGTCCATCCAGAAATAAAAACAATTATTGACTGGACACAAAAAAGACTTGTTTTGACCTTTGACCTAGTGTGACCTTGACCTTGGAGGTACCGACCTGAATCTAGCGCGCAACACATCGTCGCATGATGGTTAACTTTTCTGCCAAGTAATTTCACAATCTATCCAGGAATAAGAAAGTTATTGTCTGAACACTAAAAAGGCCCCTTTTTTACCTTTGACCTCTATGTATGACCTTAACCTTGAGGTACCAACATGAGTCATGCAAGACACATATCGTCTTATGGTGGTTACCATTTCTGCCAAGTAATTTCAAAAACCATTTAAAAATAAGAAAGTTATTGACCAAACACGAAAAAAGGTCCCTTTTTTACCTTTGACCCTGTAAGTATGACCTTGACATTTGAGGTAACAACCTGGGTCATGCAGGCAATACATCGTCTCATGGTGGTTAATATTTCTGCCAAGTAATTTCAAAATCCGTCGAAAAATAAGAAAGTCATTGACTAAACACGAAAAAGGCCCCTTTTTTGACCTTTGACCTCTATGTTTGACCTTGGCCTTTGAGGTACCAACCTGAATCATGCGTGCAACACATCGTCCCTTGATAGTTAACATTTCTGCCAAGTAATTTCAAATTCTATCTAAAAGTAAGAAAGTTATTGACAAAACACGAAAAAAGGCCCCTTTTTTACCTTTGACCTCTAAGTATGACCTTGACCTTTGAAGTACCAACCTGGGTCATGCACCCTACACATGGACTCATGGTTGTTAACATTTCTGCCAAATAATTTCAAAATCCATTAAAAAATAAGAAAGTTATTGAAAAACACGAAAAAGGCCCATTTTTTACCTTTGACCTCTATGTATGACCTTGACCTTTGAGGTACCAACCTGAATCATGCGTGCAACACATTGTCCCATGATAGTTAACATTTCTGCCCAGTAATTACAAATTCTATCTAAAAATAAGAAAGTTATTGACAAAACACGAAAAAAATGCCCCTTTTTTTACCTTTGACCTCTAAGTATGACCTTGACCTTTGAGGTACCAACCTGGGACATGCACGCAACACATCGTCTCATGGTGGTTAACATTTCTGCTAAGTAATTTTAAAATCCATCTGAAAATAAGAAAGTTATTGACCGGACACGATTTGCCCATACATACATACATGCATAGCGACAAACTTCCAAGGGAGATAATTCAAAAAGTATGAATGTGAGAGTTATAGTTCTTGTGCACTGCACGTCGTCTAATATTGATTAATATTTAAATGACGTTTCGTGAAGATAGCTTGAATGGTTTTCAGGTTATAGAGCGGACACGATTTTGTGACAGACGGACAGTTAGATAGACGGACAGACGGACAGACAGACAGACGCCCGGGGGAAAAACAATATGTCTCTCCGATTTTTCAGGGGAGACATTATTATATGCAAAAAATGAATACCTGTAGCCATGTTGCTTTTGCAGAAATTTTCACTCATAGTTAGCTCCAATTTTATTTGACAGCCTAAAAGTCTACACCAGACAGAAATACACTTACGTAGCTTACACATAGGTAGTGTGACTTCAAGAAAAGTGTTGTTTTTCAATGTTAACAATTACTGACTAGCACAAGATTTTAGATTTTGCCAAAATCTCCAGTAACAAGTATTTACAGACTGGTTCAGCCCTACCCTCGAATATTTCCATTTGTCCCCAGGTTCAGATGTGGGAAACTTTTGAATGCACCCTAACAAAAATATCACTGATATGCGAGAACGATTGTATATTCTTTGATGTGTTCTGTGTGGATAGTCCAGGATTTACAACTGATTTATGCGACCATTAATGCGATCAGTAAAGACTCGGAACAAACGTTCAAGGATTTATTATTTGAATCTTATATGGGTGTGAGGGATGAATAGAAAAATCCGTCCCAAGGGTCACTGTTCCGCATTACGAGGCTTGCCGAGTGATGCCGGACAGTGATCCCGGTGGACGGATTTTTCTATCCACCCCTCACACCCATGTAGGATTCTTTTTCTGGAATTTCGATAATGCAGTCACTTCTGTTGCCGTCATCCACCATATTGTGATGACAATGATGTGATGTTTAGAGACGTCACGTAACGTCTTAACGACGGTGCATATGAGGTCGGATTCAAACAGTGCATATCAAACACGTGAGAATGTTTGACTTTTTTACCCTGTCCCTGGGTAAGAACACCAGTATAAGAACAGAGTTTCTATCACAGGCTAAAACTACGGATTTCCTTACCTTATTTAATCTGAACTTGCGTTGTTCACTAATTTCCGTTGTCTGACTTTCATATATTGAAAGCGAAAGTACTTTTATATTTATGGGAAACTTGCTTGTGTCTTTATATGTTCATATATATGTATAAAATGAGAATGGAAGCGAAAGTACGTGCATAAACATGTTTGGAATTTTTATGTGAAAGTTGTTGATGTTAACGTTAGAAAATAGACATATTATACTGATACGCTCTGTTTTATTTTCTGCTTTTTAGTTCTCTTGAGCGAATGGCTCGGGGAGAACTTGAGGACGGTAATCCTCCGTCGTCCGTCCGTCATCCACCATTTTCAAAAGTCTTCTTCTGTGTAACCACTGGGCCAATTTCAATTAAATTTCATACGAAGCTTACTGACAATGAGGAAAAGAAAGTTTGCACGGATGGTCCAGGTCACATGACCAAGATGGCCACCATGCTCAAATATGGTAAAACCATATAATTTTTTTTTCTTCTCACGAACCACCAGGCCAATCGTCTCGAAACTTGGTATATAGCATCGGCTGACTGAGTACTACCAAGCTTGTAAAAATGATTACCCTAAATTGACATTGACCTATTTTATGCTAAGGTCAAATTGGTTCCTTAGGCTTTTCAATGAGAAAAAAGTGACAATATCGAAAAATATTGTGGTTTATGACATGGGAATAGGTACAAAATGAATGCCATTTGGTGACCTTGGTTGAAGGCCACTTGTATGGCAGGTCCATTGGCATTTCAAAATATATTTCTCTGAAACCACTTGGCCAATTTCTTACTTTATACTAATTTATTTTCGTCTTACACGAATCGCTCTCGAACAATCATTCCGGATGTTATCACGCGCGCGAGGAAGAGGCAGTGACTTTTACAGCACTGATGCCCATTTACACCTAGGCGGAGCGTGGCAGTGGCATTACTTGTCTTGCCTTAGGACACACCTCGCCGCCTCTGGCCGGATTCGAACCAACAACCTCTCGATCTTAAGTCGAACACGCTAACCACTGAGCTATTAAATTACATATGCCGCCTCAGGACAAGAACGGAACGAAATTTTTGGTTGAATGGTGTAGCTCACATGAAAAAAATGGCCACCATGCCCAAATATGGTAAAAACCTTTAAAATCTTCTTCTCAAGAACCACTCGGCCGATTGCCTTACAACATGGTATGTAGCACAAGGTGACTGAGTACTTCCAAGTATGCAAAAATGATGACCCTAGGTTGACCTTCATCAATTTTACGCCAAGTTCAAATTCGGTTATTTAGGCTTTTTAATGAGAAAAAGATAACAATATCGAAAAATGTTGTGGTTTATGGCATGCGAATAGGTACAAAGTGAATGCTAAATGTCAAGGTTATTAGGCGACCTTGGTCCAATGTCGCTTGGCTTGCAGATCCATTGGCATTTAAAATGCTTTTTCTCTGAAACAACTGGGCCCATTTTATTTAAAAATTATATGCAACCTCCAGACAGTGAAGGAAAGAAAGTTTCCACGACTAGTCCAGGACCATGATGGCCGCCAAGCCCAAATTGGGTAAAAAACAAAACAAAAAAAAAAACCCTTAAAAAATCTACTGCTCAAGAATCACTGGACCGATTGTCTTGAAACTTGGTATGTAGCATTGGATGACTGAGTATTACCAAGTTTGCAAAAATGATAATAATTAGGCTGACTTTCACCTAATTTACACCAAGGTCAAATTTGGTTCCTTGGGCTTTTCAATGGGAAAAAGGTAAAACAATGCATGTTTTGAAAAAAAAATAGTGTGACATGGAAATAGGAACACAATGAATGCCTATTAATGCTAACGGTCAATGTCATTAGGTGACCTTAGTCCAAGGTCAGTTGGCTTGCAGATCCGTCTACATTTCAAAATACATTTTATTTAAAAACAAAGGGGCCAAATTCATCGGCTATTTTTATCCCCCGACCGAATAGGTTCGGGGAATATAGCGATCAGCCTGGCGTTCGTACGTCTGTCCGTACGTCCGTCCGTAGACGCAACCTTGTGATGGCCATAACTCCAACATCCTTCAAGACTAGTTGATGGTTCTTGTCACAAGTTTTCACAATGCTGAGACGGTGTGTCATGCGCAAGAACTAGAACTCTGGATGTCATAGTTTTTTAGTTATCTCCCCTTTTAATAAAATAGAATGACTACCTTGTGATGGCCATAACTCCAATACCCTTTGAGATATATTGATGGTAAGTGACACAATTGTTCACAAGGCTGAGACGGTGTGTCATGTGCAATAACCACAACTCTGGCTACCATGGTTTTTGAGTTATCTCCCCTTCTAATAAAATAGATTGACTATCTTGTGATGACCATAACTCCAATAACCTTTGAGATATATCGATGGTACCTGGCACAGTTGTTCACAAGGCTGAGACGGCGTGTCATGCGCAAGAACCACAACTTTGACTGTCATGTTTATTTAGTTATCTCCCCTTCCAATAAAATAGAATCACTACCTTGTGATGGCGATATCTCCAATACTCTTTGAGATATATTGATGGTACTTGGTTCAGGTGTACATGACGTTAAGTAGGTGTGTCGTGTGCAAGAACCACGAGTCCGGGTGCCCTGTTTTTATAATTATCTCCACTGACAATATAATCTTGTGATGGCCATAACTCCAATATCCTTTGAAATATATTGCTGGTACTTGGCACACTTGTGGACAAGGAGGAGTCGGCGTGTCATGCCTAAGAACCACAAATCTGGGTGCTAGGGTATTTGAGTTATCTCCCCTTCCAATATAATCGCATGACTACCTTGTGATCGAACTCCAATACCCTTTGAGATATATTGAAGGAACTTGGCACAATTGAATACAAGGTATAGAAGCCATGTCATGGGCAAGAATCACAACTCTTGGTGCTGTGGTATTTGAGTTATCTCCCCTTTCAATATGACAGTACGACCACCTTGTGAACACCATTTATACCGCAATAAGGCATTCTAGTAACCTAATAAAGGGGGTCGAATAACTGCACGCTATAACCGGTAGTGACCTATAATTCCTTCTAGGCCCCCGCCCGTCGGGGCTAGAAGAAATATATGGGCTGCATCATGCTTCCACGCAGAGCTGAAACCGACCTGACACGATTACTGGTAAACCGCTTAGAGGATCTAAGCCTGCCCAGGCAAAGCGGTGCGAGTCGGCCCGTCCGTGCTTATAAACCCTATTGGTTTCATTGGGCGGCAGGGCTTGAGATGTCATTTCATCTCAATGTCGGGTAAAAGTCCCACAAAATTGGAAGCAACGTCTCCAAAATGACCTTTACAGTGTTGACGGGGACGTTTAACCTCAAATCAAACAAATCAACAATACCTTCTACTGACCTTTAATACGTCTAGTGACCGTTTATAGACCGGACCTACTTTTCAGGTCCCTAATGTTCAAGTGTAAACAATAACATGCAACCTTTTATACGTGGGAAAACAACGAAACTTTAAGTTAAAATCTTTGCAATATTTATTTAAACAGATGTAAAGAAATTTCAGCTAAATTCTTACTCTCTCGGCTTTTCCTGGTTTGAATGACCCGTTGGAATAACTGCGCACTGCAACTGCAGTTGCTCCTTAACCGCGAAAATTATTTTAAAGTTAAAATAAACTGTTTATTTGCAGATTTTCATACAGAAAGTAAAGCGCTGAGAAACTTTTATTCGAGCGTTCATGTTGTTTCCTACTGCTGTTGGTAGGGTGACAATGGGCCAAAAAGTCCACTATTTCTGGTAGTAACCCATACCCCCCCGTATAACAAAACATGTCATATACCAAAATGTTCGTCAGCATCCGTAGTATCTGAAACTGCCGGCATAAATTGGCATAAATGATGGCGAGCTGAGAAATCCAAGATGGCGTCCAAGATGGCCGCCATAGCTGTAAATTCCAGTTTTTCGTAAAATATGAATATAAATACCACAAATCAGCTTACAAAGTTATTTTAATTTATTTTTCTGGTGTAGAAAGAAGATTTGTGCTAGAATATATATAAAATTTTTAGGTTTTACTTGAAAACTGGTGAAAAAAATGATATTTTATTGTTTTTGTGTCTAGTTTCATAGGTGGTACATAAAAGCAATTCTGATGTTTCAAAATTTAAGCAGTTTTTACATATATATTGTTTATTTTAACTAAGACACTATTCTATCATACATTTAACTCTATTCTAAACTACTTTTATGGTTGGTTATGACTTTTTTACCATCAATTTAGCCCCAGGATTACCCCACCCACTCAGTTTACCAGTAAAATTCATTCACATAATATTGCCACAAATCATCTTACAAACTTATTTTAATTAATTTTTCTGGTAAAGAAAGACTATTTGTGCTAGAATATTGATCAACATCTTAGGTTTGACTTGAAAACCGGGAAAATAAAAGACATTTCATTGTTTTTGTGCCTAGTTTCATAGGATGGTACATAAAGGCGATGCGGATGTTTCAAAATTTTAAACAGTTTTTATTTATCTATTGTTTTATTTCAACTAAGACACTATTCTAAAATACATTTAACACTATTCCCAAGTACATTTATGGTTTGTTGTGACTTTTTTACCATCAATTTAGCCCCAGGATTACCCTACCCACTCAGTTTACCAGTACAATTCATTCACATAATACTCACACTCAAGGGATTTGCAGGTGAGGATTTCATTTTAGACAACAAGTAGAAGAGAGCATTGAAACTAATGTTTAGTTATGTTTTTATACTATATTATATGATCAGCAATTAGGATACACCACCTCTTTATGACACTGTTTTCGGGATCTGAGCATTTACCGTCTTAATTAAGCAGTGCTACATCCAAACAAAGTAGCAAAATAGTGTTTTTTATTTGATCTAAAATGACCGTTATTGTCATTTTTTGCTGTGTAACTGTCTAGGTTTTGGGGGTTATAAAGTGTTATATCCAAAACTGTGTTATAAAACGTGTTATAAAGAGGATATGCTATACAATTAGGTTATATTTTGTTTGATTTGAGGTACAACATCCCCGTCAACACTGTATCAGTCATTTTACATTTTGGAGACATTGCTTCCAATTTTTTGTGGGACTTTCCCCGACATTGAGATGAAATGACATCACAAGCCCCGCCACACATTTTAACCAAAAGGTTTTATATGCAAGGATGGTCCAGCTCACACGACTTTTCCTGGACATGCTTAGAATCTCTAAGCGGTTTACTCTGTATACCCTAGATCTACTGGGCTAGGCAAATTAATCTTAGATTTTATAGCTCCCAATCAAATCGGTAGCTGATATGCACACCTGTGCACTAAAAAGATTGCTGATGCTTTAACTAGCCCTGAGACATTTGACTCAGTCCCAAGATCTGAAATATCGTGAAGCTGGAAGTCTGGTTTAGGCAGAACATGAATTGCCTGTACTATGTAAAGAAGAGCATGTATCACAACCCATAAGGCAATACAGACAGCATAATTGCCCTTTCCTCTGGCTCTAGCTTCCTGAAACCAGCGTGAACTGGAATATACCTGGTGCAGTCAGCATAAATACCTTTTCTACCTGTCATCAGCATAAAGCAGGTTAAAGTGATGCACAAATAAAAAGAAAACTTGGTTTCAAAACTGACAACAAGGGCTGTGTTAACTCCAAGAGAACCTGCAGCTGCTAGTTGAAAATCATTCTACTATCAGCTTCTTCACGGTTTGAATAATGAACAGAAACAACATCAGCGGAAACTTCAGAGCCTTGTTTTTAAGTCAACCTGCACCAACAACAGTAGCATTCTTCTTAATAAGCTCATGGCAATTTTCATTAAGGAACCTAGTGTAAGTATTGTCAGTTCGTTCTTGCTTTTACTGCTGGAAAGTATCTATCAGTCACCAGTTACTATATTTTTTCTCGTAGACACAGGCGCGTGTGAAGAAATATTCTTTCCACACTTTTATTGGGTCTGTGATTTGAGACTGTTTGCCTCATTCCTGTCAAAACTGATGTGAATGGTAGCTACCCAAATAGTGGTAAGAAGACCGAAAGACCAAAACATAGAGGTCATCTGTTGATATGTCAGTTTGAGACATGATGAATGCTGCAACATTTTAAGTACAGACATCCCGTCAAATACTATACAACCAGCACATCTTTCTAGTTTTTCAAGGAAATCAGACTTATTGGTAGACATCAAACATTCTCCATCTGCAAACAAACTCGCGTGATCGTGCGCATTTTTGAAAGACAAGACCTTGAATGAATTGATGTATAGAAAGCATATATCTCTTCACCGGTGGCAGTCAGTTCCTCAGACTGGTTTCCCCAGACACCTGTGCCATTGACCTGATATCAATCTTAGTCAGGAGTTTTGACCCAGACAAAGGCTCATAAGATTGTTCTTTGGACTGCCTAGCAAGCTATGGGTATGAGCCTTTCCTAACTGAATGACTCAAATGGCTTTTGACCCATTTTATGTCAACTTATCAAACTTCTCTATCTCTTGAGGAACTTCATCTCCAATAGCTATATTGTTCAAATGTCTTCGGCCCCCGCCCATCGGGCTTGAAGAAACAGATGGGCTGCATGATGCTTCCACGCAGAGCTGAAACCGACTGATCATGGGTATTGCTAAACCCCTTAGAGGATCTAAGCCTGTCCAGGCAAAGTGGTACGAGTTGGACCGTCCAGGCTTATAAGCTGTGTTGGTTTCATTGGGCGAAAGGGCTTGAGAAGTCATTTCATCTCAATGTCGAGTAAAAGTCCCATAAAAATTGGAAGCAACGTCTCCAAAATGACCTATGCAGTGTTGATGGGTACGTTAAACTTCAAATAAAACAACAAACAAAATTGCCCAAATGTCAGAGAAAATGGTTCAATAAATTTTAAACTGTCATTGTGAAATAAATCCAGCATCTTGTTAATAGGCTTATTAGGGCCCCGCACTGAAAGTGTGGGTGCCCTATAGTAATCACTCTGTCCGTCCGTCTGTCTGTCTGTCTGTCCGTCTGTCCACAAATTTCTGATAGCGCTGCCGGGGCCCTAGTCAGTTTCACTGACAGCTCTAGTTATAAGCCGTGTTGAGTAGAGCTTGCAACTATGCATGGCATACTTAGCAGTAATGGGTCGTGATAAAAACCATCTTATATGGGCTTGTTCATAACTTCATTGTGGGTGATTCCTATGATATAACTGGATAGCCAGTTTGCCATTTTGTGGGACAGTAACTGTCCTTTTGGTTTTCCTCTGTTGTTGTTTCCATTAAGTTCTAGTTACTTCATGTTTGTGATTCTTAATATTGATAACATATTCTTCAAGACAGACAGGAAGGGTATTCATGCTGACTGCACCATGTATTGCAGTTCACACTGTTTTCAGGAAGATAGAGCCAGATGAAAGTGCAATTATGCTGTCTGTATTGCCTTACAGGTTGTGATACCGGCTCTTCTTTACATAGTATAGGCAAGAAGAGTGCCTAAATCAGACTTCAAGCTTCTAGAGAATTCGGATCTTGGGATTGAGTCCAATGTCTCAGAGCCACTTAAGGCAGCAGCAATTTTTCTGTAGGTACCAACTAATAGTTTTTTAGCTCCATTTGTACAGGTGTACATATCAGCTACTGATTTGATGGGGAGCTATAAAAGCTAAGATTAATTTGTCTAGCCCTATAGACCTAGAGCATATGGTTGATCCTGAAACTGGGTTATTCACTCCACAGCTCATAACAAAGACACAAGCAGCCCCCAGCTATTAACTGATATGGTTGTAAATAGCTTGATCAGTGTAGTGATGACTGCATTTGCTCATAGAAAGTACAACAATGTACTCTTTAAACCTTATTGGTTTCATTCGGCGACAGGACTTGAGATGTCATTTCATCTCAGTGTCGGGTATAAGTCCCACAAAATTGGAAGCAATGTCTCCAAAATGACATACATAGTGTTGACGGGGATGTTAAACATCAAATCAAACAATCAAAAACAAACAACAATGTGCTCAAGCTTGCAATTAGTAAAGCATGTTTGGATAGGTCTTACATTTGTAAGCGTCTAAATGGTGATCAGGAGGACACGGGTTCGATACCTGCCGGGGTCGGCAACATTCTTTCGTGGAGATTGATCATGAAATCTTATCTACGGTCATTTTCTCCCTTCTGCTGATTCAAGAAGGGCAGTTGTCAGTTTCTGGGGAAAGAATGTGCACCATACTGGTTAATCACTTACGTATATGCCTGCCCAGGAAAAGTGTGGATAAGTAAACTGACAAGCTCAAAGATTACCTAAATAGTGTTGACTTGGCCGTTAAACCCAAATACAAACAAGCAAACTAACATTCGTTAGTCGCCCTCAACCATCGGGGCATGGAGATAGGTTGGGCTGCATGATGCTTTCACGCAGAGCTGAATCTGACCACACACCAGTACTGGTAAACCGCTTTTAGGACTAAGCCTGTCCAGGCAAATCGGTGTGTGTCAGATCGTCCAATGCATATAAGCCTTCTGGTTTCATTGGGCGGTAGGGCTTGAGATGTCATTTCATCATAATGTCGGGTAAAAGTCCCACCAAATTGGAAGCAATGTCTCCAAAATGACCTTAATAGTATTGATGGGGACGTTAAACCCCAATTCAAACAAACAAACAAACACTAATATTTGTAAGAACTTGTTTACAATACTAGCTCCCGCCCATCGGGGCTTGAAGGAATAGATGGGCTGCACAATGCTACCACCCAGAGTTGAAACCAACCTGCACACGAGGACTGGTAATCCGCTTATAGGATCTAAGCCTGCCAAGGCAAAGCGGTGTGAGTCGGCCCGTCCATGCTTATAAACCGTATCGGTTTCATTGGGCAACAGGGCTTGAGATGTCATTTCGTCTCAATGACGGGTAAAAGTCCCACAAAATTGGGAGCAACGTCTCCTAAATGACCATTACAGTGTTGACGGGGACGTTAAACCTCAAATCATACAAACAAAACAGTACCAGCTCATGTTTATACCGAGGACTATGACAGTTTTAAAACATGTACTTGTAGTGTCATATAGCCTATTAGTACAGCACAACCGTTTTATAACACATTTTATATAACACTATTCAAAGTCAAAACCCCTAACTAATTGCATAGAAAAAATGACAAAAAAAAACATGTAAAGGAAGTTATTTTATGCTATTCTACCTTTTTGTTTGGATATAACACTGTTTAACTAAGAGGTTTATGCTTGGGTTAAAAAACAAAGTATTATTAAGAGGTTTTGTTTCCAAATGGCTAAATGGCTAAATACGTAATATAACATTACGAAAACACTCATAATTCATGTCCAATGGAAGATTTTACTACAGTCACCCCATCACATCCCTCACCCACCCACACACAAATCCAGATAAAAATGATTTTTTTCTTATTTCTCTTCAAGACATAGATTGTGGGGACTCGTTAGAATGCTCTCAACGTGGCGATGCTGTCAAACACCCACAAGATATGTCCTTAAGCATAAATTAGAAATATAATGCTTACCCCTGAAAACCCTAGTTTTTCTATATAAAACTGAGGTTCAAGGGGGTCAAAAACATATGGGCATGTTTTCGTGACAATATGAAAACAGAACTAAGCATTATTGTGAATGTCCTCTACTACTTAATTGTCTAAAATGGAGCACATGCCTACAAATCCCTTGTGTGTGAGCATTTATGTGAATGAATTTTACTGGTAAACTGAGTGGGTGGGGTAATTCTGGGGCTAAATTGATGGTAAAGAAGGCATAACCAACCATAAATGTATTTTAGAATAGTGTTAAATGTATTTTAGAATAGTGTCTTAGTTAAAATAAAACAATGTGTATGTAAAACCTGTTTAAATTTTGAAACATCAGAATTGCTTTTATGTACCACCTATGAAACTAGACACAAAGACAATAAAATATCATTTTTTTTCACCGGTTTTCAAGTCAAACCTAAAAAATTGATCTATATTCTAGCACAAATCTTCTTTCTACACCAGAAAAATAAATTAAAATAAGTTTGTAAGATGATTGGTGGTATTTATATTCATATTTTACGAAAAATTGGAATTTACAGCTATGGCGGCCATCTTGGACGCCATCTTGGATTTCTCAGCTCGCCATCATTTATGCCAATTTATGCCGGCAGTTTCAGATACTACTGATCCTGACGAACATTTTGGTATATGACTTGTCTTGTTATACGGGGGGGTATGGGTTCCCATTTTTTTGGTCCAGATTGTCACCCTACCATGTGTGGCGCGGTGACGGCAGAACTTTGCACTCGTTGTTTTTTGTTTGTTTGTTTGATTTGAGGTTTAACGTCCCCGTCAACACTGTAAAGGTCATTTTGGAGACGTTGCTTCCAATTTTGTGGGACTTTTACCCGACATTGAGATGAAATGACATCTCAAGCCCTGTCGCCCAATGAAACCAGTAGGGTTTATTAGCATGGACGGTCCGCCTCGCACCGCGGTTCCTGGACAGGCTTAGATCCTCTAAGCGGTTTACCAGTACTAGTGTGCGGGCCGGATTCAGCTCTGCGTGGAAGCATTGTGCAGCCCATATATTTCTTCAAGCCCCTATGGGCGGGGGCGGATTGCACTCGTTGAGGTCACGTTATACTACGTGTGCGCGCCGTGGCACTGAATGTCGTTTAACATGCCACACTGTCTGTTGTCCTTTTTGTTTAAATTTATTAAATTATTGCAAAACCCCTTGATTGTTTTGAATTGCAGTATAATATAATCGGTTCGCCCCGACAACTTTATAGAGGCTCGCTAAAGCTCGCCCCTATAAAATTGTCTAAGGATCACCGATTATATTTTATTATTAAAGACACTAACCATGTATTTACTATATCTCGAATACCCTTTGAGACATATTGATGGTACTTGGTACAGGTATACATGAGGTTGAGCAGGCGTGTTATGCACAAGAACCACAATTCTGAGTGCGTTGGTTTAAGGGTTATCTCCCCTGACAGTATAATCTTGTGATGGCTATAACTCAAATACCTTTGAGATATATTGCTGGTAACTGCCACAATTGTACATGTATATACAAGGATGAAAAGGCGTTTCATGTGCAAGAACCACAACTCAGTATACATGTACTTTGTGCATTGGAAATCTTGGATCTTCATCATGCTGAGAAGCGATCCTTTGTATCATTAGGCGAAGATAGCCCCAATAAACATTACATATACAAAATATACTACGGGCTTACCAGTGTGATTTAATTCTGGTGCACTTTCTATTCGTGAACAGTCTTCTGAAGGCCATATTGGCTTTTGGTCGGGGGATTTGCCATCTCCTCTGATGGCTATTTTTCCATGAGGAATTCATATACGAAATTTCAAAACCCTAGCTCACACGGTTCTAAAATTATGCTATGCATCACAAAGCATACAGTTTGCATGTGGAGATGGGGGATTTCGTCCACCATTATAAACAGCAGTGGGAATTTTGTCCCGGTGAGATTTTGTCCACCTCAACAAATGATGGGGTGGGGTGGGTGTTGATTTTGTCCGCCTTTACAAAAAAGGGGGTTTGTCGGGGGGGGGGGTTGCCCGTGATTAATTTGTTCCCTATTTTGTACATGGGAGACAACATTCGGGACCTCTTGGGACTTCTAGCGCCAGTTGTTCAAAGTATTTATATAGCTTAACGAGCTCTTTAGCGGTGAAATTGTTGACTGTTCTTGCAAGTACATTATGTAACGTAGTACTATATTTGCTAAAAAAATGAGAGCAGCTTTTGCCTATGCAAAAGCGGTTCTAATTTTTCCAGCACACTTGCCATATCAAATGATCAACGTTTTAACGATATCGTTAGTTTTGATCAACTGGCCCCTGGCTTACTTTCCTAATTAACTGAGTCCTACTGGACAGGCTCATATTCATAATAAAAAAATGTGATCTAGCGCACGACAAAACCTACAAACAGCGCTGTGCGACCAGTGAAGACTCAGCGCATTAGCTGTCTACAGCCTTCGGGAGATCCAAAGAGAGTCTCCTCCAAACTTTCTACGTTGAGATGTGGAAACCTCTACAATGTATTTCAATGCGGAGAGATGGCGTCATCTCAATGTTCAGTCACGTGATATGATGCTACAAAATTATGTGTCTTGAGATACAAGTGTGATAACAGACAGATTCCATCGACCATTTAACCTTTTTTGTACCAAATGGCTTGACTTGATAGATTTTGTAAGGTAACCGGACGCTAAAAGCACATAGGGGCTACATGTACCCCCTGTACCAAATGGAATCTTCCTCCTTATATATAGCAGGACTCCATTTCAAAATTATGGGGTGTCAGGTTTTGGTTTCTTCAAAATTTGTTTGTAATATGGCTTGACTTTTTGCAAACAGTGTAGGTCCTGATCAGACGCCGCGTACTATGCCGTCTAATCTGGGTCTGCACTGTTTGCCAGGGTACCCGTTTTGGAGTTTCTCGTACCAAATGGGTAAAGGGACTGGGTACGTTTTCAAGGGAGGCAATTTCTTCAAAAATCTTATCTCCTTTGTCAACAAGGCAAAGGAATTTGCTCCCGAGGATTAAAGAGTACAGTCGAACTTCAATGGCTCGAACACCTTTGGGACCTCGAAAATCTGTTCGAGACTGGGGTAATTCGAGCCACTGAGGTTACTATCAGGAGGCATAACGAGATACTTTTAGATATATTTTCGGTGTTCTATAATGAAAATGTATGCTGTGTGCACTCATTAGAATCGCCTCATCGAGGCGATTCTAATGAATACACACAGCATACATTTGCAGGATAAAATACTAAATTCTCCTTAATTATCCCCCACAATTTCTTATGTAGAGGATTTCGCTAGGGGCTCAAGAATGGGTTCGACACATCCATGGTAAACGAGCCATCGGTGTTCGAGCCATCGAAGTTCGACTGTATATATTTTTGACATGTTTGAGAGGGTTTGGTTTTATGAAAGCAGATGTGACATTCCAAAGAGTGCCTCCTTGTAGAAAATGATATAAAATACGTCTGGAATATCCATTCTCCATAAAGACTCATCCTTTGGTCGCCTTTCTGGGCAGGCTTAGACCTTCTAAGCGGTTTACCAGTACTGAAAAATTCGGTCGCCGGTTTCACCTCCGAGTGCGCGGAGGCACCATCTATTTAGCCAAGCGCGCCCATCGGGGCTTGAAGAAATAAATGGGATGCATGATGCTTCCACGCACAGCTGAAACCGACCCGGACACGATTACTGGTAAACCGCTTAGAGGATCTAAGCCTGCCCAGGCAAAGGGTTGCGAGTCGGCCCGTCTATGCCTATTGGTTTCATTGGGCGGCAGGGCTTGAGATGTCATTTCATCTCAATGTCGGGTTAAAGTCCCACAAAATTGGAAGCAGCGTCTCCAAAATGACCTTTGCAATGTTGACTGGGACGAAGCCAAGCGTGGGATGGGCGTGGGTGCGGGGGAGGGGCTTATCTATTTAGCTATTCAGTAGAACGCCAACGGCTCGAGCAATGATGGCTGGTTTACCATGGCTGGGTCGAACTTCTTAATGAGTCCCTGGGAAATTCTTCCGATAGCTCTATATAAAAAATAATAAGAAAAACATAGGGAGATGTTTCTTATTTAAACATGGAAATGAATGTTATGTGTACTCAGTAGGACCTCCTCAATGTATGTTTTGTGTACTCATTAGAATCGTCTCGTTCTGAAGTCCCAAAGAAATTCTTCCGATTTCCCCAGAAAACATACATTAAGGAGAAAATAAGGAGTTTTCTCTTATTTAATAATGGAAATATATGTTGTGTGTACTCATTAGAATCGCCTCGATTCTAATGAGTCCACACAACATACTTTAGTTGTAAAGAAGAACGAAAATAGAACCTAAGATAAGATACATTAAGAAGAAAACAGGGAAGTTTTTTTATATGATGGAAATGTATGTCGTCTCGATAAGGCGATTCTAACGAGTCCACACAACATACTTTTGTTGTAAAGAAGAACGAAAATAGAGTCTAAGCCATCTAGCTCCAAAAATGATACATTAAGAAGAAAACAGGGAGTTTATTTATATGATGGAAATGTATGTCGTCTCGACGAGGCGATTATAATGAGTCCGCACAACATACTTTTGTTGTAAAGAAGAACGAAAAAAGAACCTAAGTCATCTAGCCCCAGATAACAGATACTAAGGAGAAAATAGGAAGTTTTTTTTCTTAATTAATAATAGAAATGTATGTTGATTAGGCGATTCTAATGAGTCCACAAAACATACTTTGTTGTAAAGAAGAACGAAAAAAGAACTAGCTCCAAATAATATAGATTAAGGATAAAATAAGGAGCTTTTTTCTTATTTAATAATGGAAACGTATGTTGTGTGTACTCATTAGAATCGCCTCGATTAGGCGATTCTAATGAGTCCACAAAACATACTTTGTTGTAAAGAAGAAAGAAAAAAGAACTAGCTCCAAATAATATATAGATTAAGGATAAAATAAGGAGCTTTTTTCTTATTTAATAATGGAAACGTATGTTGTGTGTACTCATTAGAATCGCCTCGATGAGGCGATTCTAATGAGTACAAACACACATACCCTATGTCTTCTGACCTGAACTTCCTCTGTCATATTGTCATATGGGTTATTTCAGTCAAAGGGAGATCAGTGAGACTTTAATTCTATTGCTGTACATCGTAGCTGATAATTGTGTATCTCAGGTCTGCAACGGAAGGTCAGGTGTCTATTCTCCGGATCGTCCAGCTTTTCGCCAACCACTGATTAACGATCGGCTCGAAACAAGTGAAAAAATCTTGAAAGGGCCGTAAAACTTAACTCCCCCTCCCCGCCCCACAAATGTCACGTGGTGTTTCAGTCAAAGGGAATAATAATAATAATAATAATAATAATAATCGACCTTATTTATAGAGGGTAACACATTTAGTACTAGTACTAATCTTCCATGTGGAGATCAATGCGACTTAATTATATACATATACGTACATAGCAGAGCTATGATTGTGTTCTTGGTTTTCATATTTTGACACAGTTATCCTCCGTGAA
The DNA here is from genome assembly GCA_963580285.1 of Lucinisca nassula. Classification (NCBI taxonomy): domain Eukaryota; kingdom Metazoa; phylum Mollusca; class Bivalvia; order Lucinida; family Lucinidae; genus Lucinisca; species Lucinisca nassula. The sequence continues at coordinate 25,835,467 of OY757012.1, forward strand.
GGTGCAGTTTCTCAATAATCGTGCATTTCAGGGATTTTAGTAGACTGCTACACAGCCTTCCTTTGTTTAGGTTTCCATTATGGTCTGGTCGCTTAATGTTTGTATTTCTTTCCCTTTGGTGTCTTTTATGGGTGGAGTAAGTTAATTGTATCAATTCCTGATCTTTGTTTTACTTCTACTTTTCTATTTCAAAATATTATTCATTAATAGATGGTCTGTGTAGCAGTCTACGATTTTTTTAAATTGGGGGCGCAAAAAGGAGAAAATGTGCTCCTCAGGAGCCAACAGGAAGTTCCAAAAAATGTTCACCTTTTAGTCTATTCATTTCTTGACTGTTTTTTTTTTTTTTCGATTGTTTATAAATCGATCCAAAGTTACTAAATAAATCATAGCCCCTATGAATGAATCTTTATGAATTATGCTGTTATATATGTTGTAAATGTCCAAGTGATTATCCCGCCCCCGCCCTTCGGGGCTTGGAAAAATAGATTGGGCTGCATGATGCTTCCAAGCAGAGCTGAATCTGACCACACACGAGTACTGGTAAACCGCTTTGAAGGACTAAGCCTGCCCAGGCAAAGCGGTGTGAGTCAGATCGCCCAATGCGCATAAGCCTTCTGGCTTCATTGGGCGGCAGGGCTTGAGATGTCATTTCATCTCAATGTCGGGTAAAAGTCCCACAAAATTGGAAACACCGTCTCCAAAATGACCTAAATAGTGTTGACGTGGACGTTAAACCCCAATTCAAACAAAATCCAAGTTCGCTGAAATTCAGCAATGGTTATTTATAGCAGCGCTATTTTTGTCGCTGTGACGTCAGGGTATCGTGTATAGAGGTTTCTCTGTAAAATCTGAACTGGACTCATATATCGGGTTAGGCAACAAGTCTAGACCTTGATCAGACGCCACTGACGTGGCGTCTGATCAGGGTCTTCACTGTTTGCATAAGATAAAAAGAATTTAAGGGTTAAACAAAAGCGTCTAAGTCTCCGCCCGGGACCATTTTTAGCCTACACTCAGTGCCGGTCTTTTGATTTAGTTTGTTTGTATGTATTGGAGTTTTACTCCCCCAGTCAATACTATTTTAGGTCATTTTTCATATGGTCAGTTAACCTATCCGCACTTTTCCTTGGCAGGCTTATACGTATAAAGCGGTTAACCAGTTGATGTGTGCACATTCTTTCGCCAGGAACGGACAACTGCCCGTCTTGAAACAGCGGAAGGGAGAGACTGACTGTATGATCAATATCCACGAAAGAATGTTGCCGACCCCGGAAGGTATCGAACCCGCGTCCTCTTGATCACCAGTTAGAAGCAAATCCGACTGAGCTACCGAGGCCGGCCGCTTTGATTTAGATAAGTAAACCAAGAAAATCGAAGAAATGAAATGGCCAGATTTTTTCCCAGTCTGTGTAGGTCATTACATTCCAACTTATTCGTTTGTGTTGAGGTTTTACGTCCCCATCAACACTATTTAGGTCATTTTGGAGACGTTATTTCCAATTGTATGGGATTTTTACGCGACACTGAGATGAAATGACAGGTCAAGTCCTACTGCCGAAAGATACCGCTAGGGTTTAAGGAACGGTCCGTTCTGCGACTTAGACATAGTACTCAAGTTTGGTCGGTTTCAGCTCTGTCCGGAAGCATCATGCTTCTATAAGCCCCGTTGGGCGGTGCGCTCATTCTAATTTGATTTAAAACTTTGATGCCAAAAATTTAACGTTAAAATGCTTACTTGTAAATCGGATAGGTGTAAAACTAACGCATTTTTATGTTAAATTATGGGTGAAAACGAATGTTCTTATATGTTTGGAGTCGTTGGTAGCTGGTCATCGGTGTGTGTGCATTTTATAGTTCTTGTCAGTGCACAAAACAATAACAATAGTGCATTCTTTCATTTCTCCAAAATGACTTGTTTTCCGATGAAAATTTGTAATATTTTTCTATTTTATACTTCAAACTTGGCTGTGGGTACTCGTCACAACTGCCTCCCCACAACCTATGTCTTGGAGCAAATTCTTTCCTTAAAGAAAAGACATTTTTGACATTCTTGAGAGGATTTTGTTATGGAAGCAAATATGACATTCCAAAGAGTGCCTCCTTGTAGATTGACATAAATTACGTCAGGTGTATACATTCCCCCAAAGGTTGCCATTAGTTTTTATGTGTTACCATACCAAACGTAGATTGTGGCTTAATTGCCGCGAAGATAATGGCAAATCGGTATTACTGCCTCAAAGAGGGGTTCTAACGAGTACCCAAAATATACAATCTGGAGCAGAAATAAAAACAAGTAAAACAGTAGCACAGTTTACCATACTGGTGTTATTTTAAGAACTACTTAACCCTTATCTTGCTGTTCACGACAACCCCTATCTTTGTAAAAAGTGTAGATCCAGATCAGATGGCTTCTGAAGAAGCCATCTGATCAGGATCTACACTGTTTGGCATTCAGTTTATGAATTTGTAGCAATAAATTACATCAAGTAATTTGATTGGTTGATAGACAGAAATGGGTGTGGCTTAAATGAATATTCAGCAAGATAAGGGTTAATTATTATAACAGTTTAACCACTCTATACAATAACCACCCTGGAAAACCTCACCATTTGAAGAGCAAAGTTGGCTTGATAGGTAGAAGAATGAGACGGTTCTTAGGGATGACAAAAGTACCAACAGGAGAAATAAAGAAAAAAATCACGTTAACAAGTCCGTGTAATGAACACTTGGAAAACCATATGTTATGTGAAAATAAGTGGTGCAGTTTTTGTCTTATCTCTTTTCTTAGAAATTGTGTGTTGGTACTCACAAGAAGCTCCTTATTTTGGCTTTCCTAACGAACATCCACACTCTGTGTTTGGAGAACATCTGAAAAGCCAATGGCCATGTTATTGCAGTTCCAGTGGCCTTTTTATCTCACCGGAAACCAAAAGGCCCAGAGCTTAGATATATAATATGTAGTAACGTATAGTGGTCAACTACATAGATTCTGCAAATTCATGCCCCTGGTGTCCAAATCGGCCACGCCCTGGGGCTTATCATTTCCCATACACTTATAATGGGGAAAAATCTTCTCTGAAACCATAAGGCCTAGAGCTAAGATATTTAGTTTAGGCAATGATCAGGAATCGATACAATTAACCCACAGCTCCCATCAGAGACACCAAAGGGAAAGAAACACCAAAGAAACATGAAACAACGAACCCTAATGGAAACATCAATAGCGGAAAGCCAAAAAGACAGTTACTTTCCACAAAATGGCCAATTGGCTATCCAAAACAAAAGAATATAAGCGATACAAATACTCAAAGACAAACACTCAAACGCAACGTCAAATGGTCCCCTAAGTTTACTTACTTTTTTCTAGTTCCTGCAACTGGTCAGATCATGTAAAAATCATTTCTGAAAAGGCCTGGTCGAGACTAAACCTACTCCGAGCTCTAAAATTCAGAATAAGTAGAAAATCACTGAGCAAAATGTACATGGCATATGTCCTGCCCCTGCTAGAATATTGTGACTCGGTGTGGGACAACTGTCCTACGGAGACAAAAAAAAAACAGCTTGACGCAATCCATATCGAGGCTGCTCGAATTATAACCGGTGCGACTAAACTATGTAGCGTAAGCAAACTTCTTACAGATCTTGGATGGGAGACTCTCCAAAACAGGAGAAATAAGCACAAACTCATAATCCTCTTCAAAATTCTCCATGGACTAACTCCTACCTATCTCTACGATCTCCTACCACCACTCGTGCGAGACACGACCACTTACAATCTTAGAAACTCAAATCATTTCCAGAACTATCGCGCTAATACCAACTTGTTTTTAAATTCCTTTTTCCCAGCAACTATCCGTGCATGGAACGATCTCCCTACTGAAGTCAGAGAAGTGCCGTCAGTGGCTGCCTTCAAATCACGTCTGAAGCCTCCTCCGTACTATAATACTGGTACACGCATCGGCCAAATTCTCCAAGCACGACTAAGACTGGGATGCAGCTCCTTAAACGCAGATCTCTATCGCAAAAATATCGTTCCCAGTCCTACTTGTGCGTGTGGAGATTTTGAAAGTGCGTATCACTTTTTCTTTGTATGCCCTAGGCTGGCTCATATTCGGAGAAATTGCTTACCAGACACACTCCGAAACTACACGGTAAATGATTTTCTCCATGGCAACGAAAATTTAACGTTCCAGGAAAACGAAAGTATATTTCTCAAAGTGCAAGAATACATAGTAAAATCCGGCAGATTCTTGTAGTCCCTAGATGTAACCATGGATTCGAGTGGGGTTATTGGGGGAGGGGGTGCAGGGAATCAGCCATAGTATTTTCATTTGTCGCAAGAATATTTCACAGCTGTTGAATCTGAGCTTTAGAACTCTAGAATATGCTTACCGTTTCAAGATCTTAGCTATTTCTCTTCTGTATTTATAACTGAGCTACCACTTAAATCGCTTATCAGTTCTAGATTATTCTTATCAAACGTATAAAATGAGATGTTCTTGATCATTCTTTCTTTCTTTCTTTTTTTCTTTCTTTCTTTCATTCTTTCTTTCATTCTTTCTTTCCTTCTATATTTGTTTTTTTTTTATATTCATATCACATGTTTACGCTGCATTCCATTCATAGAAGATGTAACTTATTGTCTTTGTCTTCCAGGAGATGACTTAAAATAAGCACTTGTGCTTACTGTCAAATCCTGTGACATAAATGTCTAATATTGTGTATTGTATATGTTTACTGTAAAGTCAAATAAATACAGTTTAAACCAATGGTCCCCTACATAAATGCTGCCAATCATGCCTCTGGGGTCCAAATTGGCCACGCCCCGGGGCTTATCAGCTCCCATAGACTTACAATGGAAAAGTTTTCAAAACTGTTCTTCTCTGAAACCATAAGGCCCAAAGCTTACATATTTAATATGGAGCAACATATAGTAGTCAACGACATAAATCCTGCCAGTCATGCCCCTGTGGTCTAAATTGGCCATGCCATGGGGCTTATCAGTACCCATAGACTTATAGTGGGAACAACTTCAAAAATCTTCTTCTCTGAAATCATGAGACCCGGAGCTTAGATATTGAATATGTAGCAACGGCTAGTGGTCACCTACATAAATCCTGCCAATCACGCCCCCCCCCCCCCCCCCACACACACACCCCTGTGATCCAAATTGGCCACGCCCAGGGTTCATTAGCTCCCATAGACTTATAAAGGGAAAATCTTTAAAAAATCTTCTTCTCTGAAACCATAAGACCCAGAGATTAAATATTTAGTCCAGAGGTCAACTATATTACTGTTCATTTAAATCTCTGTAAGAATTCAGAATCAGAATCAGAATCAGAATTGTTACTGGTGATACGTCAAATGACATTCATACACCAGGACCTGTGATATGGAAAATTAGCCCCTAGCTCTAACAAAAGAGGTGAACTTAGTTAAACAATCCTCAGCACCATCAGCTGTCGAAATAATCGAATCGAATCGGGAAGGGCATTCCGGGGAAGAAGGATTCTTTATAAATTTCAGTTCTTGCAGTAAGGGTCGGACACGCCATTGGTGCTTTCTACAGTGCCTAGCTGGGGAAACAAGGCCATCTGTTGGGATGCTGGTAGCACCCTTTAGACCTTTGTATAAGAAGATGAGCCTACTGTCTCTTCTCCTTTTCTTGAGAGACTCCCAGCTTAATTTCCCAAGAATTCCAGTCATGCTCCCAGTTTCAAAGCAGTAATTGCTTGTTACAAATCTAGCAACTCTATTCTGAACTTTTTCAATTTCTTTATTAAGGACCACTCCACTTGGGTCCCAGATGCAACTACCATATTCCAAGATTGGGCGAGCAAGGATCTTATATGCTGTCTCTTTCACATCCTGTAGAAACTGATGAAGATTTCGCCTCAGGAAACCAAGTGTTCTATTCGCGTTTGTACACATGCTGCTAATGTGTGTATTCAATATCAAATCGTGTGTGATCGTCACACCAAGGTATTCAATGGAATTCACATTTTCGAGGACCGTTTACTCTGAGGTGTATGAAGCCTCTCTCAATTTTATTTGTTCTCTTTCTAGTTAGCTGCATAATATTACATTTAACGGACTGACTAATGCCCCATTTTCGTGCCCAGCATCTCCTTCTGAAGTTTCATTGAGTCCTCTGTATCTCTGATTTCCCGAAACCAAACACAGTCGTCTGCGAACAGTCTTATATCTGAGTCAATGTCAGTGGAAATATCATTAATGTACAGGGAGAATAGCAGCGGACCAAGAACAGGCCCCTGTTGGACCCAAGATAAAACTGGCGCCTATATCGACGATTCACCATTAATAGCAACACGCTGTTTTCTGTAGCAAAGGAAGGATTCCATCAATTTGAGAGATTTTCCCCAATTCCATAACCAAACAATTTGGATTTAACTAGTTCATGAGGTTGTGTGTCAAAAGCCTTCTCGAAGTCCAGAATAAATGTGTTCACCTGCTCCTCTTTGGCCAAGATTTTTTTCCAGTCATTAATAACCGTGCTCAACTGAATTTAGCAACTATGCCTTTTCCTAAATGCTTGTGGTTTGTCTGGCAAAAGTTTGTGTTCATCCAAGTGGGCCATGATGTTTGAGCAGACTATGTACATGTGTTCAAGCAATTTACATAGAACACAGGTCAGTGACTCCGGGCGATAATTACGAGCAAGAGCCCTGTCTCATTTTTTGAAAAGTGGGCAGATGTTCGCTAGGAGCCATTCTTTGGGGATTTCATCCGTATCGAAAGATTGTTGGAAAAGATGAACAAAAACTGGATTTAACTCATTTGCTAGTTCCTTCAGGACTCTAGGATGAAGCTCATCCGGTCCTTAAGCTTTAGACTGATTCAAGCCTTTAAGTGACTTGATCACTCCCGCCGAGGATACAACAATAATTTCCATGAAAGGGGCCGATCTTCCAGTCAATTATGGAACCTCGCTGACCTCAGTATTATTAAACGCATAATTGAATTGACTAAATAATTCCTCTGCCCTTTCAGATTCCGATTCAGCAACCCCGTTCCCTCCTCTTTTATTCAGGGGTGGAATACCTTGCCTGTCTTTCTTCTGGCTATTGATATGTCTGTAGAAGTCTCTGGGATTTGCCTTTACACCACCTACCCACTTATTCACATACAGACCATGCTGATATTTGGTGTCATTTTTAATTTCTCGTCTCAATTTTCAAATCGATTTTGCGTGGCTACAATCCTCGCCCTTACTTCCGTCGCGATTTAGACAAATAATTTGTTCAGTCCGCATGAATGCCTCCTAACACATCAATGCAACATCTCCATGTACACAAAAATCAAACAACCACAGAGATGAAACAACGGTGAGGATTCGACAGCAAGAAACCACTGAAATGCTGGAGCAAAAGAAAACCAACAGTTAGACTCCGATGGGCCCGACCAGAGTCCGATCATTCATGATGTCAACCAATATTTGCCATTCTGACGGACTCAGTATCGTGCATTGATTGCTGAGCCTATCAGGCCAAACGATCTTTCTTAAGTTGAAGTCACCTAGGACATGTACTTTAGGAAGTTTTTTACCCTTATTCTGTGACTTAATGCAATCAAGCTGATCTTTAAATAATTGGAAGTTTTCGACTGTGTCGTTAGGTAGTCGATACCAACTTGTTATAAAGTGAGAAGTTTTGTTTGCCAAAAACCTTTACCCAAGCAGATTCCGGGTCGTTTTCCAGTACCATGAATAGAATATGAGAGATGTCTTTGTGATTGAGCATCATCACCCCGCCGCCATGAGTGTTTGTATCTTTTCTGTAGGCACTGTATTCACACGTTTCAGGCAAAAGCCCCGAAGTCATAATTGAACTGTCAATCTTTGTTTCATGAGTAGCCACAATATGTGGTTGGTGAGTGTCGAGGAAAGCTACAAGTTCAAGCATTTTTCCTCTAAAACCGTTAATATTTATACTGCAAAATTCCAAACCTTTTACAAAATTCGGCTTTCTCATAGCCGTAGTCATGATTTTTAGAACGTGAAGAAATTTGCTAGGTTTGCTAGGAGTGAACCCAAAATAATTTTATTTACGGTGAACTGGGGAGGATAACAAAGTTTTCAAGTTGAAATACATTACAATATAATACGATTCTGACTGAAAACTATTGAATCTTCCGATATTAAGTACCAAGGTGAATCGCCTATCTATCTATCTATCTATCTATCTATCTATCTATCTATCTATCTATCTATCTATCTATCTATCTATCTATCCATCCATCCATCCATCCATCCATCCATCCATCCATCGATCCATCCATCTATCTGTCTGTCTGTCTGTCGTCTGTCTGTCTGTCTGTCTGTCTTCTCTCCGTCCGTCCATCCATCCATCCATCCATCCATCCATCCATCCATCCATCTATCTATCTATCTATCTATCTATCTATCTATCTATCTATCTATCTATCTATCTATCTATCCATCCATCCATCCATCCATCCATCCATCCATCTGTCTGTCTGTCTGTCGTCTGTCTGTCTGTCTGTCTGTCTTCTCTCCATCCGTCCGTCCATCCATCCATCCATCCATCCATCCATCCATCCATCCATCTATCTATCTATCTATCTATCTATCTATCTATCTATCTATCTATCTATCCATCTATCTATCTATCTATCTATCTATCTATCTATCTATCCATCCATCCATCCACCCATCCATCCATCCATCCATCCATCTATCCATCTATCTATCTATCTATCTATCTATCTATCTATCTATCTATCTATCTATCTATCTACTGAGTCGGTCATATTTGGACATTACCTCAGTTGGGTGGATAGCCAAATTTAGCTTTAAAAAAAAGAGGACACGGGATGAGTCCTTAAAACTATTTACAATCTGATCAACAGAGGTATACTACAGCGCATACTTCTGAGTCCCAATCTACACTGTACGGGCTTTGACTCCTCTGCGGACTTGGCATCTACCGCAGACGAGGGATAGTTCCTGGGGGATGCTTTAGGGCATCACTATAGGTCAGGTACCTACGATAATTGTGTGATATTCACTTTTGATGCTCTTGTTTTTCAGTTGAAGTTGTCACAGGGGTGTATATGTATCCAGATGTTTATTTATCTTTATACCCCGGTGATATATAGAAGAGTAGCGTTTACATAGTACATTTCTATGTATTCCAAAACACAGATTGTGAGTACCCGATAGATTATTATAAACGGGTGCAGGGAATGTGTAACAAGGTATACCCGAATATATCTATGCATTAGAGTGCCAAACTTTCTGGTTCAAGAAATATCTACATGCATTTGAATATATGTAATGTTTTAACTTATTTCTGCTCCAAACATCACCAGAGAAAATGAGTGTGGTGGCTTTTTTTTCTCCTATTACTGCTGCTCGCTCATAACTGAGCTACGAAATATGGGTGACGCACTGACCCATATTTCATAATTTTCAAATTAATTGAGGAAAATGGCATGCACAATGTGTTGAAAGCTTAAAATAGTGTGTATTTTGTATAAATATCCTAAAGATAGGGTCAAAACCGGGATGAGATTGGTTCCTTCCGATCCGTTCCGGTAGTTAGGTCCTTTCCGGTAAATTTACGCACCCGATTTTTTTGGTTCCGGGTCATTTCGGCCCATAACAAAATCGGCCCATGTCAAAATCGGCCCATGACAAAATCGGCCCATAGCAATTTCGGCCCATAAATAATTAAAAGGCTGTTATAGGGGTCAATTATCAGTCAAAATTAAAAAAAAATATGTAAGATATAGTAAATTTATGATAAAATACATGTATATACAATTTATTTTCACCGCTCGGCATCCGTATCATTATTTTCAATAATTACTTCCCTCAGATGTGTTTTCTCGCAATGCAAACTTTGTGATGGAAGATAAAAATAAAAATAATATAAAAGAGGGTGTGTTTATTTAGCAAAAAAAATGTATATTTATGAACTTTGGGGTCATTGCTTATTTGCTTATATTGTTGGCACATGTCGGTATGCAAAATGATTAATAATCTGCCTTTATCGACACGTGCCTTAAAGCAACAAACAGAACGATTATCACTTTATTCAAACCTCAGTCATTATTGGGACACGTGTCAATCACCCATAAGTCTATGTCTCCTAATGCAGGTCTTTAATTCTTTCTTTGTTTCTTGCATTCGGTTCCGTTTTATGAATGTTATTGGACAGGGGCGCATCGACAGCTATATATGATATATGACAGATTAAAATGATACCATGTTAAAATACATGGCTGCAATTGGGCAGTGCCCACCTAAGCTCTGGTGAGCATAGTGGCCCATGCGCCTCTTGTTTATATTCTGGCAGCAATTCGGGGCTGTGTGTATTTGATTCATCAGAGAGTTCTTCAGCACATCAGAAATGGCCAAAATTGTTTTTGACTTTGCAAATACTTTGTTTGTAGTGCATATATCATAAATCATAAAATATAAAGCAATAGCTTTCCACAGCATTCTGTCACACAGTGATATACAATAAATTAAGGTACTTTTTACCATGTCTCGACTCAGAAAATGCCAGTAGATATTGAAAGCATGGTAAAGTTGCCATAACCTTATATTGTGGTGTCAGTTATGGTTAATAAATGCTTTTTAGAGTTGTCAGTGTATCTTAAATTTCGAATCCTGTCATTTAACATGGCCATTCAGCAAATTTCGAATAAGCGCAACAGTACCTAAATGTATCCCATAATTTCAAAGCTTTTGCAAGACTTAAAAGTTGGGAAACATCTGTTTTCTACCTTCCAATATGTTGATCTTAAAAGGGTGATGGCTTAAAATTTTGGTACTTTCAGACCACCTATTGCTCAATCTCAATAGCTTGGAGCTCTTACTACACATGCCACACCCGGCACAAAGCACCACTAAACTTTGCCAATGTGGATTTTGTTTCTTATACATCTATTACGAAAACACACCCGTGTGACATAGTGCATTCTTTCATTTTCTCCAAAATGACTACTTTTCCTACACAAAAAAATGGTATTTGTTTTATTTATACTCCGAGCATGCCGGTTCTATCGAGTGCCCACAACATATGTCTTGGATCAGAAATAAGCATAATAACATATACCCCTTAAACCCCAAATTTCCTATATAAAGTGGGGTTAAGGGCGGTATTATTTTTCGGACTTGTTAACACGATGTGTTTTTTTTATCATTAGAGGAAAGAATATTAATTTCTCAAACTGAACATATTTTTCTTTTTATCCCATTTTCGACTTACATGCTACTGATTTAATTGGCAGTGCAAGCAAATCAATTATATGCAAACATAATAATGAAACCGCATGAAAATTGTGGATCGAAATTGCTATGGGCCGATTTTGTATGGGCCGATTTTGTTATGGGCCGATTTTGTTATGGGCCGATATGTCCAGGGACCTATCTATCTATCTATCTTCATATACTGAGTCGGTCAAACTTGGCCATTACCTCAGTTGGGTGGTGCGCTAAATTTAGAATTTAGCAAAAAAAAAAAAAAAAAAAAAACAAACAAACACACCCACTGGATGAGTTCTTAAAACTATTTACAATCTGCTTTCAGAGGTGTACTAAAACGCACACCTCTGGATCCCAATCTACACTATGCGGGCTTTGAACTCCTCTGCAGTTTTGGCATTTACCACAGAGGAGGGAAGACTATTCCACTGAGGAATAGTTCTAGGGAAGAAAGAATTCTTCAGGGCATCACTATAGGCCTGGTACCTACGATATTGACTGTTGTTTAGTTTTGATGCCCTTGTTTGAGTTGAAGTAGTCACAGGGGTCAAGTATGTATCTTTATTAAGAGACACTGTGTCAGAGTGAATCTTATAAAAGAAGGTTAAAGAGGACTGCTCGCGACGGGCCTCCAAGGATGGCCACTCCAGCTCATCGAGCATATCACCAACACTGCTTCTGTTCCGCCATCGCCTGCAGGTCCATCGGGCAGCCGTTCTCTGAACCTTCTCAACCTGCTGAACCTGAGTTTTAACATGGGGGTGCCAAACAGGTGATGCATACTCTAATTGAGGTCTAACCAAGGTTTTGTATGCAACACCCTTTGTCTGCCTAGGTGCAAAAGCCAAATTACGTCTAAGAAACCCTAATGTCCTAGTTGCTTTAGAGGTAATCTCAGAAATATGTTGACCCCAATCAAGATTATCAGTAATGGTGATACCAAGATATTTTGCGGATTGGACATGTTCCAAAGTATGCTGATGTAATGAGTAGTTGAATTTAATCTGCTTGTCTGGAGGGTGCCGTGACACCCTCATTGAATGACATTTGGCCACATTGAACTTCATTTGCCAATCGGCCTCCCAACGTGCTAGGCTATCCAGGTCATCTTGTAAGATAAGACAGTCAGAAGTAGTATATATGTTCCTATACAAAACACAATCATCAGCAAACAAACGAACAGATGACCTGATATTATCAGGAAGATCATTAATAAATATCAAGAAAAGGACCGGTCCAAGTACCGAACCTTGTGGGACACCGGACAAAACAGGGACTGGATCCGACGCTTGGCCGTCAAGTACAACTTGTTGAGTGCGTCCAGAGAGCCATGAGCTAACCCACTTAAGTGTGGATCCTCTAATCCCATAATAATCTAGTTTGTACAATAGCCTCCTGTGAGGTACCTTGTCGAAGGCCTTTGCAAAATCCATGATAATCAGGTCAGTCTGTTTGTGGCCACGATTAATGGCCCCATCCAGATTGCTCACTATGTCATGGTAGAACTGAACTAATTGAGTTTCACAAGACCTTCGACTTCGGAAACCATGCTGGCAGTCAGCAAGAATGCTTTCAAAGGCTAGGTGCTTGTTAATGTTGCTGACTAATATATGCTCCAGGGTTTTGCAACAGATGCATGTGAGCGACACCGGTCTGTAATTCGCAGCATCATATTTTTCTCCTTTCTTAAAGACCGGGGTTACGTTTGCTTGTCGCCAGTCATCTGGTACAGTGCCCCGAGCAAGTGATTCATTGAAAATAAAGGCCAGCAGGGGAGATATTTCAGCACTACATTCCTTAAGCACCCTGGCATGCAGACCGTCAGGCCCAGATGCCTTATGTATGTTGAGCTTGTCCAACAGTTTTGCGACCCCTTTGGGGTCAACTGTTATGTCCCCCATAGAGGGGAACGGACTTGTACCTTTTGATGGTAGCTCACCGTCAGCTTCACGTGTAAACGCCGATTGAAACTGCTTATTACATATATTTGCCTTTTCGCGTGATTCAGTTTTCAAAATTCCATTTTCTCTAAGTGAAGTGATCCCAAATGATTCTTTTTTCAGGGACTTTACAAATGACCAAAATTTCTTAACTTTTCCATTCTTCTGGGGGCCCTCGGGATCAATATTTTCATCATCAAAGGTAAAGATGCTGGAAACATGATTCCAATATGCATCTCTAATTACCTTTTGTACATGTGCTCTGAACCTTTTGTAATGGTTCTTCACGTCGGGATTGCTAGACTTACGAGCACGAAAGTACATTCTGTCACGTCTTCTGATTAGGTGTTTGATCGTGTTATCGATCCATGGTACACTATGCTTTGTTTTGGTCATTTTTATTGGTATGTACCTTTCCATGGCCGTCGTAAGTTCGGTCTTAAAACTGACCCACAAGTCATTTACTGACATGCGAGAGAGGTCAGAGGAAAGGAAGGAATCCTTAAATCGCGCCATATGGTCTCGCAGACCATCCATATCCGCACGCTTATATAAATATATTTTACGCGGGACCTGTCGGATTCGCTTTGCTTTTATGTCATACTCAATATAAACTATATCATGATCGGCCTTGCCGATCGGGGGCATCCCTTTGACACGACTAACTGGGGATGGAGAATTTGTAAATAGCAAATCCAGGGTTTTTTCTTGCCGGGTGGGTATATTTACGACTTGAGAGAGGCAATGTTCTTTTACTATATCCAAAAGCTGTTGTTGCGTTTGCCTTTTAGACACCCCATGGGGCACCTGCTGGTTGCACCATTCAATATCACCACAATTGAAGTCCCCTCCTACCAATATGTGGGCATTTCCATTTGACATTATCCTAGCCAAGGATGTATTGAAGGCCTCAAGATAATCTGGGTCAATCTGATCTGGTGGACGATAAAAAGATCCAAGGTACAGAGTCCTACACCCAATAATGTTCAACTTACACCAAACTATTTCACAGTCGGTGTCCAACTCCGGAGTTTCTGTGCAGAGCAGGTCTCTTTTAAATGCCACGAAGACACCACCATGGGCATCTCCAACTCTGTCTTTCCGGATGGCCTCGAATGAATCTGGGAAAATTTCCGAGTTTTTGATATCTGGGGTTAACCAAGACTCATTCCCCAAAATGATGTCTGGTTTAGCCGAGTCGATAATTGTGTGAATTTCAGCCCTTTTATTCTTAATTGACTGACAATTCATAATCAAGATTCTGAGGGGGTGGTTGAGGACCGCTTTTTTGGTCCTCGGTTTAGCTCCTCTTGGTTGCTGCACAATGGGCGAAGAAGCTGCAGTTGGTGGGCCAATATTGTCTGGTATCGGACTATCAGGCTCGGACAGGGATGATAATGGATCAAATCTATTATGAGTATCTAAAGTTGCTGAGTCACCAAATAGCGATGTGGAAAAGTTAGGCATTCCACATTTCAAGCAATCCCATGCCATGCTTGTACTCAATGGACTAGTATAAATGCTATACATAGTTGAAGACATGCCTTGACAGCCTATATGATACCAGACATTACAAGTATCACAACAAATTCCTCGGTCATCCCAACCAACACTTTCAGTACAGACCCCACATGGGAAATGTGTACTGTTACTTCGGGAATCTGGACCAGGATTAGTTTCAACATCCCAAGCATTTCCTATCATCACTGTAAATATGTATAAATAACAAAGTTTATTTGAGCCAGGAAATTCCTTAAACCTAAAAGATTTCTTTAGAATTGATACCGTGCACAACTGGGGTACATGAAACAAAAGGTTATGCTGGTTAGCTGTTGTACCTCTAGAGTCAGTGTAAACAGGGTAGAAGTCAATTGGAATTTCCTGTAGGTCTTGTCCACTGCAGTTAAAAAGTGAATCAAAACGTGTTGCCAACAGCAAGCAACACACTCCAAATAGGATGTCAAATACAAAATGACACATCATGGGTGGTTGAGTACTGACTTCCTGGGGTATGAAGGGCAAAAGTTACTGTGTGTGTCTTGGAAAATCTCCTCTGGTGGGCAATATCAGAATGAATAACTTTTATTCTATATTTTCATTATTTTGTTGTTTACCTATTTGTGTCCAATCCGCGAACCGGAACTAAATTAAGTTCCGGTGACCGGTGCAGGGTAGAAAATTACCACTACAAAAATGACCGGGCTACGCACTTTACAATTCAACAAACAAAAAACCTAGAGCTGAAAAAGAAGACTCAGGACAATAAATAAGTTAAGTTAAGATAAATAGCTAAACAACTCATCCAGGGTATTCCTAATTATTCCAAAAAAATCCAAAATTTGTCCCTGAAAATAGGGAAGCGCACAATTCGCGCGCATGCGCACCACCATCCGATTTTTTTTCTAGTAAGAGTAGCCTCCCATTTCCCGCGTTCTGTCCACGTTGCAAGATGTAAACAATAAATTTATCAACGTTGCAGTGGAGTAGAATTACCCAATTAATTTGTTGTGATTAAGAATAGTTGGTTACTTTTATACGCCCACTTCGAAACTAGAATATGAGCCAAAAATGAACAACAGAAAGAAAAGAAAGCTTGGCCTCTGGATTTTTGGAATTTGCTGTCTGTGTTTGACTTTTTATGGGTTCAGATCAGTGCACAGATACTACGCCTACCTACAGATGAAAGCCAGACTTCGTCCTTTTGTAAGTAGCATAGAATAATTTAACCTCAATGTGACCTGTGTCGTAATTGTTACAAAGGATGCTCGTAATGCTCAGATGTGAGCGAGTAGCAGTAATAGGAGAAAAAAAAAAAGAGAAAAGATAGTCTGCTCGAACATGATGGCCCACTTGGACGAACATTAACTTTTGTCAGACAGACAACATGCATTTAGGAAAAGGCACAGTTGTGAAACTCAGCTCAGCTAAGCACAGTTATTAATGACGGGGCAAAAATCTTGGACAAAGGGGGACAGGTGGACACATTTATTCTGGACTTTGAGAAGGCTTTTGACACCCCTCCTCATGAACTACTTAAATTTTAAGTTATTTGGTTATGGAATTGGCAGTGGCTATTCGTACGGCCCCGTACGAATAGCCTGCATTGGCTAATCGTACGGCCCCGTACGATTAGCCTGTATTGGATAATCGTACGGCCCCGTACGTTTAGCCTATATATGCTATATTGGCTAATCGTACGGCCATAATTCGCTATACCAAGGAATAGGTCAAAATATATTTTGCGAATATTAAATGTGTATTGGGCAGTATGAAACGGAATTATATTATTTATGTATATATTCTTATAAGTATTGTTAAATATTACTATCGATGGTATATACATGTCAACAGAAAAAAGTTAATATTTTAATCGTACTATCAATTATCAGTTTGCTAAGGATGGTAAGTTTATGGACAAGAGCGGGACGGATGAAACGGCGACTATATGCTCCCCCGAAATTCTTCGGGAAGCATAAAAATATATACCCCCGTAAACCCCAGTTTTTTTTTCTATATAAATTGGCAGTGTTATTGATAAGCTTTTGCCCGAGGAGTACTGTTACTCCTTCAACCAAAGACTATAGGCGTATCCTGTGATTCTTTGAGAGTATCGGTACTCCTAAATTAAAAACTAGGGTCGTATCTTCATAGATCTGTCATCACAGGATGGCTGCTAAGTGCACTTATATTAATGTCAGACGTGGCAATGGCCATATGTAAAAGACGTTAAAGACACATTTTTCGATTACATAACATCCTAATGACCGTTTATTAAAGAATCCAGCATTGAGATAAAATACATTTGGGGTATTCAGGCTGTCATACAGGTAGGGGACCAAGAGAGGGTAATAAATTACCTAGGGATATGACTTTGACAAATGACATCTATTCATTTACACCTTAGTCCTTATTTTAATTTGCACGGAAGAAACAACAGCACTTTTTCCGATTTTATATTTAGTAGCCATTATTTATAATCATTAAAGAAAATGCCAATTCAAATATATTGGCAAATTTTTTCCACCAAAAATGATTTTTTTTTTTTCAGATAAAATCCTGATAACTTTATTATTTCTTCTCTAAACATATATTGTGGGTACTCATTAGAACCACCTCGGCGAAGCGGTTCAGACGAGTACCCACAATCTGTTTTTACAGTGTGACTGCTCGTAAGAACTGCTTCCATGAGGCGGTTCTAACGAGGACACACAATATATGTTTTTTAGGGAAAAGAAACATCCCCTAAACCCCACTTTCTACAGAGAAAATGGGGGTTTAAACGGGTATACATTATTTTCCTTATTTCTGCTCCAAGTCATAGGTTGCGGGTGCTCGTTAGAATCGTCTCATTGAGTCATAAGTTGTGGCACTCGTCTGAACCGCCTCAATGAGGCGGCTCTCACGAGCACCCATAACCTATGTTTACAATATAAATAAGAAAAAAATAATTATTAATTGTGTTTGTTATGTTAGTTTTAAACTTGAAAAGGTGAAAAATAAAATCTTAAAATACAATATCTTTTTTTTTTCTCTCTTCTGATATGATTGTGTCTAAAACAAAGAACATTTTATGGTGCCATATTGACTGAAACTATAAAGTGTTAATGTTTTAGACATTATATGATTTGTGTATCACATACTTTCAACCAAAATCAAATAAATAAATAAATAAATAAATAAATAAATAAAAATAAATAATAAAAAAATAAATATAAATAAATAAAGGTAAATTGAATGATTAAATTTTGAGGTGAATCAATTCATTTACATTATTTGTTTACTTCTTTGCACTTTTGAGTACAGGAAGTAATGGATATCAGTGTTTTTCTTTACTTTATTTTAAAATAAAAAAGACGTTATTTAAACAATATGTTGTTGGAAACAATCTCAGTAAATTATACTATCACTCAAGTACCCTTATTGAACCCCCTATTAAACAAGAAATCTGCTCATATTCACCTCATAATCACTTAGATAAGATACGCCTTTGATGTGCACTACGGTCAGAAGGAAATGTTTATTGGAGATCATTAGACAGGCCACCCCTTTTATATAAGGAAAAAAATGTGTCTTTAAACACATATGCTATCATCGTAACATACCGGTTAATAAGCTGGCGGACAGCAAAATGAAAAATCAAAGCGCCAAAAGGCGCTGAAATGACAGATTCTGTGAAAAATTCAGATTTACTTTCTTTAGTGATAAGGACAATGGCGCTGGAGTGCTGATTTTTAGTTTGGTTCACAAAACTGAGGTGAATCGGCTGTTATACACTTTCATCATCATTTTACTCGCAAATTATAGATAATTCAACATGCAAATGACTACCAAGCAGGCACACGTCGCTAGGACAACGTCAAATCAACGTCGATGCAACGTCATGACGTTGCACCGACGTTGATGTGACGTCACAATTACGCCATGTGCCTGCTGGGATAGTTGCCAGTTTTATGACAACACAAAGCGTAAACGCAACTTTCTTGTAAAAGCTTACACTTGTTGACTGAGATGTGTTTCGAGGCTCAGTCAAGAACCTGCCTTATGTCGTGCGCTACAATAAAGGAAAACACTTTTTGTGCGATGTTTGAAGTTTTGCGGCATGAGGCTAATTATTTATTACAACATTGTGCTTACATATTCAGTTATTCAGACCTACTGAGTACAGAATTGGACAGTGATAACTGTTAGGAGTATATTATTGCTGGTTTGCTACCGTACGGTGAAGTTTCTAGCGTCACGTACTTCGCATTTAATTAGGTCATGTAAGTGTTATGAGTTTGTACCCTTTCAGCCCTTTATAGCCAAGTACATATACCTACTGATGCAAACAGCGAAGAACCTGGTGAGATGTCTCATAATGATACACCGCATTCTGTTCTACATGGTTTGACATGCTGTTGACGACTATTGACTAGACACCCAATTTACATGTGTAGAATGGACGCGTACAAATTCAGTGACTGAAGAGTGAACTTGAGAAACTCGTGGGTGGAAGGGTAAAATCTTAACCTGGCCATTTTGAAATATAGCAGAGGCCATTTCATCTTTTTTTTTTTTTTTTGTTTTTTTGCCTTTTTTTTTTTTCTCTAAAATTGCCGCACAAACTTCATATTTCTTACGATTCATCTGCAGGCAGCTGATTCAAATGAAATCCAATCACTGAAAAATAAGATAAAAAAAATGTAAATTCGTCTGCTTACGTTTTGTATGGCGCTTTTAAGATAACTAACACGTTCATTGTTCGTTTTACGAAAGATATGTGTCGTCTGATATTTCATGGAACTCTTTCAACTACAGTTGTCGACAAACCCGTCGCATGATGCAGCTGAATCGTAAGATAAAATCGTCAAGTCGTCTGCTTCAAAAGTTTGTAGTACGCTTACAGGATAACTAATAGGCTTGTACAATTTTGATTACTGCTCCAAACCGGACTACATTTTGTGCGGACTCATATTTCTATGGCTGTCAAAGCCGGAAGAACTGAACCCTGAATTACTTTAAACGTCTAGCACAGCAAGAATAGACAGATAGAATCTGTCATTAATTACTTTTTCATCTAAAGAATGTAAATCCAGCCAATGTGGTCGTAGTCTTCGCATGTGCTTTTTTAATTTCCCAGACGCCATTGAAGGCTCGTTTTGCTCAGACTGTGCAGGCTGGTCGGAGTCTCCAGCCGTCACACAGATCATATTGTCATCAAAACGTTTTCAATCCCGTGTTTGTGTCTGCAGCGGCCTTATGTGCTACGCTTCAAAGGCGGGAAATCTCCACTAATTGTAGCAACTGCATGCGATTGGTAAAAGGCGAGAAATTCAGCGCTCAGCAAAAATACAATAAAACATGCCACCAGCGAAGACTCAGATCAGCAAGCGCATCTGTGAAAGCTAATCAGTCTGTCCCCGTTGCTGTGTTTGCGTTCTTTTATGATGCGCTGCCAGTCATTCTGCTTAATGTTCAAAGACGCCGGCGAGACATCTTAGGGTGTTAATTTAATCGGCGACTTGATCACACCGGTTACCGCAGTACAACGTGACGCGACTGAGTACAACAAACGCTACCGTATTTTTTTTTTTGACAGGAGAAGTGTGAGTTCAATGTTTCTTTTATTTTGTCGAACATATCACGATTTACGTTTTTCTGTTGGTTTTGCGATGACAACAGATTGTGTTTTTGTTGTTTTGTCCAAATTTTAAGTTGAAGGGAAATCAAAGCCATAAATTAGGCCAAAATAGGTAGAAAAACAAAACTTCAAGTTTTAAGGGTCTATCAATCAGAACTAAATGACATACACACGAGTATTCTTGGGTTTTTCATGCCTCTAGGCATCAAAGTAAGTATACTATTTTTAATAATTCATAAGAACATTTAGAATAAGAATCGTACCGATTTTTCTTGGCTTACTACCTTGAAACACGGGTACACCTTACCACGGATCATGTGTTGAGTCTGAGTACACAAAACACGGAACAAATGGAACAACAAACACGGATATGAAAAACCGAATCTTGACGTTTTTACCCATTATAAGCGCCATTTTTCAAGAAACAGCCAAGAGGAACGATACATATTTGCCCTTTAGTTGAAAAATTACAATATGCACGGTATGCGCTTTGCCATTCCTTAAACAAAAAAGTGTTTTGGGTTGTAAGGTGTGTTTATGACATGGAGACAACTTTTTACAACAGATGCAAAATAAACAGTCGCTATAATCCATCAAAAAATGTCACAAAATAACCTGTTGTTTGTTTGAACTGAGCTTAAACGTCCCCGTCGACACTGTTAAGGTCATTTTGGAATTGTTTCCAATTTTGCAAGTCTTTTTATCCGTCATTGAGACTTAACGAGATCTCAAATCTACCGCGCAAGGAGAATAATATGGTTCACATCTATATGAAGGAACGGTCGGACTCGCACCACTTTGCCTGGGAAGACTAAGACCTTCTAAGTGGTTAACCAGTAGTCCTGTGCGACGGGATTCAGCTCTGTGTGGAAGTATCATGCAGTCCATTTATTTCCACAAGCAGCGGTGGATGGGGCCCAAGAATAACTTGTACATAAACATTTAAACAATATAAAACTACAGAGGGACCGTTCAAATAGCCATTAATGAGCTATACTGAGCAAAACCAACTTCAATGAGACAACACTCACAGTGCAACCACAAGGATCCGAAAAATAATTTGTAAGTACAGAAGCTGCGCATGCACATAGTCTGATCGCTGAAAGCGATCAAATTCTGCGAACAACGAAAGACTCTGAGCCCCGTTTTACAAGTTCTTGCACACACCAGACAAGGAAATCCTAGATTTTACCATGGGATAGAAACTTTTATCCTACGAAGGGCTGGCATTGAAGTCGAGAATTCTGAGGTGTTTAACTCAAAGCGTGTCTGATGTGCGCTATTTGCATAGAAAGTCGTGTACGTTGCCCGTAATGCGACGTCACTAAACGTCACAATGGACGTTAGCAGTTGAAGTGACCGCATATTCAAAATCTGTGTTTTAAGATTTAAGTAATGCAAGAAAAAGAATCTGAAATGGGTGTGCCATTAAATGTTCTCTTTGGTAATCATTCTGTTTTACTCACCTCATAAACCAGGGGTCCTGGGTTCGATTTTTTGGCTTCTCAAAACTTTCTGACGAGTCGTTAAATGGGGCCCCCTCTCTGTATAAACTTAGCGGGTTGCTGAGACGTATAACTCAAAATACACACACGGTCATTCTCTCCCTTTCACTGACTCAAGAAGGGTGGTTGTCAAATTCTGGCGTAAGAATATGCACTTTGTTGGTTTTATAAGCCTTCAAGGTAAACTGACTGTCTCGATGTGACCTAAATAGTGCTTGCTGGGCTGTTAAACTCCCAACCATATGAAGAAACAAGCCAGCCAAAGAAATCAGTCTGAGGGATAGATAGGAAAGTTTGTCAATCATACTCAGGGGCGTAGCTACCTGTACGCAGATACGCACTTGCGTACACATTACAAACGTATAAACAGACGTAGAAGAAAAAGAAGAAGAAAAAGAAGAGGAAGGAGAAGAAGAAGAAAAATAAGAAGAAAAAGAAAAAAGAAGAAAAAGAAGAAGAAAAAGGAGAAGAAGAAGATGAAAAAGAAGAAAAAGTAGAAAAAAGAAGAAGAACAAGAAGAAGAAGAAGAAGAAGAAAAACTGTATTTGTCTAGGATATACGCAACACAATTTATTAGCTAGCATAGTTTCCTCCTCTGCCACGGGGACCGCACTTACAGGTAAGAATTTGCTCCCTGATGGGAGCAAATTCTTTCCTGTAAGAGCGGTCCCCATTTGGTAAACGGAGTTATTATTTTTAGTATTTTCTTTGGTTTGCGTGCAAATGATTTTCTTCCAGCTACACCCCTGATTCTGTTACGACCCACTTCTAATCCTGAATTATCTTCCTTGGCCTACAGGTTATAACCAATGACAATTGCGTCATGGATACGACTGTTTCGCACAGAGTCGATTATTTTTTTTCCATTCCTTCATTATAGCTGTCTTGTCGGAAGATGGTTGCTCGCCCGGGATTTGACTTTCTTCGCAAAAATGACCTCGCGTCAACATACGGACTTGAAGAAAAGGGGTGAGGTGTTACGGCCCGCAGCACCTAACCTACATTATACCTGCCTTGGTTGATTATACGGAAGACAACTGAGGAAGACAGTTGACTCTTTGGCCTAGTGCTTGGACAGTTGATTTTACCCGATTGTTCCAGGTTCGAATCTCACCATAAGCGATTTTTCCCCTTTTTACAACTATGCTTCTCTCCATTGTTACGACATTCATGTCGTAAGAATACCCAAGTAAGAGTCTTATATTCTTTATTTCAGAAAGATACATTATGGCTGAGTTTGAGTTTAGCGATGCTGGTCATCCAAATGACCCCAACACCATGTATACTATTGCCGAA
The DNA here is from genome assembly GCA_963580285.1 of Lucinisca nassula. Lineage (NCBI taxonomy): Eukaryota > Metazoa > Mollusca > Bivalvia > Lucinida > Lucinidae > Lucinisca > Lucinisca nassula. Next base: position 25,858,585 of record OY757012.1, read on the forward strand.
CCTAACAGTGAAACTTAGGATTGGGCTCAAGTTTTGTCTGGTGTCTCACAAGGTGCCGTTTCCGGTCCAGTTTTGTTCTTTGTGGACATTAATGACATTTTTTCTGACATTGTGTAACAGGTGAAAAAATGCTACACACCTTTGGCCCTGCCTGGGTTCGAACCCGGGCCGCCGGATTGATAAGCAAATCTACCACGTTGCTGTAAAAGCCGGCTTGTACCGAAAGGCAGTACAAGTGTGCTATATACCTATACGCTATGACATTCTCCTCCACCACATTGAAATTCGCCCTCGAATTTCTGGGAGTCCGAGAATCATGTGAAATGCTACTCAAGGAGTTCTAATGCACGAACCCTCAATTTTATTGGTTCTCTGCCTAGTTATCTGCTTAATGTATTGCATTAAACGGCCTGAAAACTCACTCCGGTAACACACCCGTGCGACATAGTGTATTTTTTCACATCTCCTTAATGGCTACTTCTCTGATGAAAATCCGTGATATGTTTCTTATTTATACTGTAAACATAGGTTGTGGATGCTCGTAAGAATCGTCTCAAGGAGGCGGTTCTAACGTGTACCCACAACCTATGTCTAATAGCAGATATCATAAAAAGTATGTATATCCCCTTAAATCACAGTTTTCTCTATATAAAGTAAGGGTTGTTCATTTCATGCCATGCCACATTTTCATGCCCAACATCCTAGTCTATCCATTTGGTTCCGAAGTTTACGTTAGTCCTCTGTAACTCTAATTTCCCGGCAGTATACCCAGTCGTCTGCGAACAGTCTTATTTCTGAGTCAATGTCGGTTGAAATATGATTAATATACAGGGAGTATAACAGAGGACTAAGAACAGTCCCATTCGGGACCCAGGCAAAACTTGAACACACCCAATATACTCGCCATTAACTCATATTGGGTTCATATCATTTACAACAGGAGCTGAAACTATAGGTTACCATTGCCCCCCCCCCCCCCCCCCCCCCCCCCTGGAAGCCAATTTATTTCTGAGTTTTTGCAAAATTTTAAGGGGAGATAATTCAGCCAAAAATGAAACAGAGTTATGGCCCTTGGTCAGCATGGGCAAATACTATATCCCCCCCCCCCCCCCCCCGAATCAAAGATTCTCGGGGGTGGGGGATTGCATAAAAACTTACTATTTTCAGTAGCAAAGGTATTAAAGAGTATGTAACAGCAAAATGGATTGTTTTGAATTAAAAACAGCATCATGTATCATGCCTTCGCTGGCGGATTAAAGAGTTTCATTACAATTTATTTCGCCCCTGCCAATCGGGGCTTGAGGAATAGATTGGGCTGCATGGTGCTTCCACGCAGAGCTGAATCTGACCATAAACGAGTACTTGTAAACCGCTTAGAAGGACTAAGCCTGCCCAGGCAAAGCGGTGTGAGCCAGATCGTCCAATGCATATAAGCCTTCTGGTTTCATTGCGCGGCAGGGCTTGAGAAGTCATTTCATCTCAATGTCGGTTAAAAGTCCCACAGAATTGTAAGCAACGTCTCCAAAATGACCTAAATATTGTTTACGGGGACGTTAAATCCCAATTCAAACAAATATTTCAATTTATGAAGAATATAATCCGTGTCTGTTGTACCCAAATTGTGCTGACTAACCGTGTTATGGTGTATCATAACCCGTGGTAAGGTGTACCCTAACAAAAAATCAACCGTTGAACAATCCACGGATTCAGTGGGTATTGACATGAACTGGGGCTCAAGCAAATGCATCAATGGATGCTCTGAAATCGCAATAACATATAAATCACAAAATCATGTGCACAAAAGATGTGTTACTGCCCAAAAACATTTACCGAAGTATGCTGGGGTTGGTGAAAACACACTAGACGAAAGAAAATTGTTTGTGTTTTCGTTAATAACGAACAGAATTCTCTGCAACTGTATCAGTAAATGGTAATACCATTACTCTGCAGCTATGCAAAATAACCACCCAAAAAGATTAGGATCTGGGCTAAAATAAACCTTTTTCTTACCGAAAATACTGCTGTGACGTCATGATTTCTGTAGCGTTCGTTGTACTCTGTCGCGTTCGTTGTACTGCGGTAACTGGTGTGTTGATAGATAGCGGTAAATAAGCATGCACTGCATGCAGACCACTTGTGATTCACAATTAGATATATGAGTACCCAAGTATAACAGGTTAATCCTGCCATTTTGAGATAAAAGTATGAAAAATAGAAGTGAAGTCAAAAGAAAGACAACCACCATGATGCAATAATCAAAGGCGCCGACATACACGTGTCGGAAAACGGCAATAAACAAGGTTTTAAAGCCTCCGGTTAAGAGTTTTCGCCAATGGCCAAAGGACGCGAAAAAATGATTCATGGACGCAAATTTTCTTGCATCTGCGGACGCTAAGCAGAAGGAGCTAGCGCTAACGCTGCCTGGTCGGATATATATTCGCTGTTACATTAATTATAGCTTTCCTAGCCCAGTTGTTGTTGCTTCTGTTTTGTTTTTCCACAAAATACAGAGTAATCCATTTCGACGTGAATTTCTGCGATTTCTCGTGCATCTGATTTTTTTCTTGCGTTTTTTTCCGGAGAAACTTTGTCAGATTCTCCACAAAAAGAAAAAGGGGTCTTAACTTTTTTTCGTCTGCGCGTCTGTTTTGATATTTAATTCCTAACTTCAAGACACTGTGAATCTGTAGATCTGTCGAACCCATTTTTTTTCTCGAAGATGACACTCCGTAGAATCAATGCAGTTGCCTAACAATATTCAGGATCGCTTTTTTATGCACGCTTGTCATAAAGTTACTGTTCATGCTTCAGGCGTTGTTAATAAAGTTAAAAATGGGGGCGGCTTACCCTTGGACAATAAATACCGTTATGTAACCACGCATCAATAATCGGTTTCCTAATCATGTTGACAGTTGTCATAACTTGAGGCTGATTAAATATAAGCGGATCGGTATTCAGTATATGATGGTCAAAAGGTAAGGTTGAAAACAAATGCCATCATTCATGAATGGATGAATTTCGAATCGTTCTTGAAGATTGGAACAGTTTTTGTTGAAGACTATGTTGCGGCGAAAATTACCGCGATTTCGATTGCTTTATGTCAGGCGTCACGTTTTTTATGCCCCCGGAATCTAAGAGATTCGGGGGCATATAGTTTTTGGTCTGTCCGTCTGTTTGTCCGTTTGTCTGTTTGTCCGTCTGCAAAAACTTTAACATTGGGCATAACTTTTGAATGGTAGTAGATAGAGCTTTCATATTTCACATGTGTATACCTTATCACAAGACCTTTCCAGTGGTACCATAATTTTTGATCTTGTGACCTTGAACTTGACCTTTGACCTATTTTTTTCAAAATTTTTAAAAACATTAACATTGGCGCTGTCCGGGGGCATCAGTGTTTCACAAACACATCTTGTTTTTTTTTGTTTTTTTTTGGCATTGCCGATACGACTGCAATGGAACGACATTGGCGTATCGCCAATTTGATGGTCGTATTTGGTACGACTTTGTCTTCATTTCTAGTCGTATTTGCTCGATTTTAGAGTCGTATTTACGACGATACGACCCTTATCAATTACTCTGATTTGGGATTTAGAGGCCCCGTACGAATAGCCTGCATTGGCTAATCGTACGGCCCCGTACGATTAGCCTGTATTGGCTAATCGTACGGCCCCGTACTTTTAGCCAATATAGGCTATCTTGGCTAATCGTGCGGCCATTCTAGTTCGGTACCAAGAAAGTGATACATGTGTACTGTTGGTGGTATGAAAAATCAGCTGATCGTACGGCCTTGAAAGACTAGCCATTCCAAGCCCATATGTGAAACGTGCTGAAACCCCAAATATAAAGGATATTAATGGACGGGCGGTGAGGTTTTTATCAAATTGACCAAATGGTTTAGGAGGAGTTTGCATTTAAAGAAACTGTTGACGGCACACAACAGACGACCCATGACGCAAGGCTATGGAACCGCACTTCTTCTAGAAGGCGTATTCATCAGATTAACAAGTTCATGTAATGAACACCCCTCTAAACGCCCCTTTATACACAGAAAAAGTAAGGTTTACGGGGGAATTTATTATTTTCCTTATTTTGCTATATAACATAGATTGTGGGTACTCGTTAGAGCCGCCTAATTGAGTCGGTTCTAACGAGCAACCACAAACTATATGTGGACAAGAATTAAGAAAAATATCAAACATTTTTATCTGTCGTATGATCATAGCTCTACACGAGGAGGCTTTTTATGTGTCCATTTGTTTTGGATTCAACGACACGTCAACCCTTGTCGTATCCCAGAGAAAGGATGATTGGAAAACAAAACATGACAAATGTAGACGGACAGACAGAGTGACGGACAGACAGGGCGATTACTTAGGGCACCCACAAAACATTTCATCGGGGCTTGAACAAATATATGCGCTGCATGATGCTTTCACTCAGAGCTGGAAACCGACCGCACATGAGTACTGGTTTTGTTTTGTTTGATTTGAGGTTTAACCCTTTCCCACTCAGGGATTTTGTGAATTACGCTTATTTTCACAGTGTTGCACCTGACAGCAACTTCAACTAGCCATTGTTTCATAATGGATGGTCTGTTTTCACCAAACTTTTTAGAGATGTGAGGGGGTGCCCCCCCCCCCCCCCCCCCAGAATATTTTTAGTGGGGAGGCGCGCAACAAATCCTAAAGCAAACATAACTACCCAGGAGTAGGAAATGCAGATTTTAGGTACTTCTGGGTCTTAAAATGGGGGTGGGGTGCAGACACATAAAAACACGTATCTGAGTGGGAAAGGGTTAACGTCCCCGTCATCATTGTGTATGTCATTCTTCCAATGACGTTGCTTCCAATTTTGGAAGGGTTTATATGCATGGACGGTCTGACATGCACCCGCTTATAAACCATATTAGTTTCATTGGGTGACAGGGGTTGAGTTGTCATTTCATCTCAATGTCGGGTAGAAGTCCCACAAAATTGAAAGCAACGTCTCCAAAATGACCTATACAGTCTCACAGTGACGGGGAATCTTTTCTACGGTCATTTTGTCCCTTCCGCTGATTCAAGAATGGCAGCTGTCAGTTTCTGGCGAAAGAATGTACACCGTACTTGTTAAACGCTTATGTGAAAGCCTGCCCAGGAAAAGTGTGGATAGGTAAACAGCTCGGCTCAAAAATGACCTTAAATAGTGTTGACTAGGCTTTTAAACTCCAAAACAAACAAACAAAACAAACTTGACTATCGTAGTAGCGAGACACTTGGAACAATTTAAGGGTGAAAAAGACGTGTGACCAACGAACACACAAATTCGCCCGCGAAGGCGCAGTCTGATCAGACTCTTACCTGCTCGTGTTACCCTTCTATTAAAAAAGAACAACCCTCTAAATCCCAATTTATATAGAAAAAAAAACTGGGGTTTACGGGGGTATATATTTTTATGCTCCCCAAAGAATTTCGGGGGAGCATATAGTCGCCGCTTCATCCGTCCCGCTCTTGTCCATAAACTTACCATCCTTAGCAAACTGATAATTGATGGTACGATTAAAATATTAACTTTTTTCTGTTGACATGTATATACCATCGATAGTAATATTTAACAATACTTATAAGAATATATACATAAATAATATAATTCCGTTTCATACTGCCCAATACACATTTAATATTCGCAAAATATATTTTGACCTATTCCTTGGTATAGCGAATTATGGCCGTACGATTAGCCAATATAGCATATATAGGCTAAACGTACGGGGCCGTACGATTATCCAATACAGGCTAATCGTACGGGGCCGTACGATTAGCCAATGCAGGCTATTCGTACGGGGCCGTACGAATAGCCACTGCCTATGGAATTGGGGGAAATACCCTCAAATGGATAGTTTCCTTTCTTTGCTACTGAAAACAGCGGGTTGTTGTTGTTGTATATATTCTGCCGTCCGGCACACCTCCAATGGAGTATAAGTCTTCAAGGCTAAAATGGTGTCCCCTTCACCACTCTATTTACAGTTTATGATACACCATTTATACATAGTTAAAAGTTCTTTGTTAAAATCTTGTAAAATCTCTTTAAAAACTGCTTCTCATAAAAAGTATTAATAACTGGGCTCTGCTGTTGTGCGTCTTGGCTTGTCTCATGGAGGTAAAAGTTTGTAACTTCAGTTTAGTCAGTGTGTTCGTTTTCTTTTATTTCTGCATTCTTTCCTTCTCGGGATTAACTGTAGTCTTTTGTATCTCTCACAGTGCAGTGCGTAGCATAATCTACGGCAGTAACTTTCTACTGTCTTTAGATGTTGGTGAGCACCAATAATAGGACTACCGTTATTCTGAGTTATCGCTGTATGGTCTAGTATTAGTTGAAGCTTCAAGCATGGGTTATTGACTAAGTCTATAAGGTTAGCACTAGCGCAATCCTCATCTATGTTGTTCATGATTGGTTCCCTCACACCTGCTAGTGAGTCACACTCAAGGATAAAATGCTGAAGGTTCTCATCGTCTTTTCCGCATAGTAGACACAAGGAGCTGACTTAACTCTGATTGAACGCCACTCTGTTCACTTGAAGTATATAAGTACCCGTCGCCATACGCAGCTTTTCTTGAATTCTTGGAATGTCCCTTACATCATCAGGTGACTGAATCAGCATATGTCTCCTGCCATACCCATATTCTCCTACGTTCAGATACCTCAGACTAGGATATAGGGATGCTTGGTCCTTGATCTTATTAACCCAAAAAGAGTCCACTTCTTTGTTAACTTTCCGCTTCCACGACTGTTTTGTTGGTGGATCAACGAGAAGCTCTGTAGGGTCTGGGTAAACTATACTGAAAATGGAGCTGCTTGATCGCTATAAACCAGCTGTGACTAGAATTCTTCTTAAGACAGAGCTGTCTTTCAGCAAGTTGCTTCTCAATAGAAGATTCTGGAAGTCTACAAATGTTGCCATAAAGGCTCAGGGCCCTTTTATGAATTGTTGCTTCAATTGGGATAGTTCCACTTACAGCATACACTGCACAATCTGCGACTGTTGTGGGTAACGACATAACTTGTTTTAGCATCTTCTTGAAGAATCGTTCAAGCATATTGAGATACTTGGGCTTCAGTAGTATTACCTCTAGTCCATACACTAATATTGGGAGTACATATATAGTGAGAAGCTGAATTGATGTCTCAGGGTCTAATCCGTTCTGGCCATGTAAACCATGTTGTTGTTAATGGGGAATCTTCGGAGTGGGCTCCAGTTTTGTCTGGAGTCCTGCAAGGGACCGTTCTTGGACCACTTTTGTTCTCCCTGTACATCAATGATATTTCCACCACTGACATTGACTCAGAAATAAGACTGTTCGCAGATGACTGTGTTTGTTACCGGGAAATTAGAGATACAGATGACTCATTGAAACTTCAGGCTGACATAGATAGATTAGGATGTTGGGCGCGTAAATGGGGCATGAGATTTCAGCCAGTTAAATGCAATATTATGCAGATAACTAGGAAGAGATCTAATAAAGTTGAGGCTTCTTACACCTTAGAGGGAACGGTCCTCGAGAATGTGGACTCCATTAAATACCTTGGAGTGACAATCTCACACAACTTGAGATGGAATACTCATATTAGCAACATGTGTACTATGGCAAATAGAACGCTTGATTTCCTGAGGCGAAATCTTCATCAGTGCCCTCAGGATGTAAAAGGGGCAGTATATAAAGGTCTTGTTCGCCCAATCTTGGAATATGGTAGTTGTATCTGGGACACCAGTGGAGTGGTCCTTAACGATGAAATTGAGAAAGTTCAGAATAGAGCTGCTAGATTTGTAACAGGCAATTACTGCTTTGAAACTGGAAGCATGACTGGAATACTTGGAAAATTAAAATGGGAGTCTCTCAAGAAAAGGAGAAAAGACAGTAGGCTAATCCTTTTATACAAAGGTCTAAAGGGTGCTGCCAGCAATCCAACAGATGACCTTGTTCCCCCAGCTAGACACTGTAGAAATCACCATTCGTTGGCGTTTCAGACCCTTAGCACAAGAACTGACATTTATAAAGAGTCATTCTTCCCCAGAACCATTAGAGATTGGAATTCCCTTCCCGATTCGATTATTTCGACAGCTGAAGGTGCTGATGATTGTGTAGCTAAATTTACCTCTTTGGTTAGAGCTAGGGACTAACTTCCCACATCACAGGTCCTGGTGTATGAATGTCATTTGACGTGTCACCAGTAACAATTCTATTCTGATTCTGATAGTTCTGTGGTTAGGTTAAAGAACCCTACCGTAATTACATGATTACTGTGTAGGCTTTCATCCTGCAAAACCTGGAATGTATGTAATGTACACCTGCGAGTAATGGCCGGGTGTGACCGATCGCAGTACCAGTAGAAAGAAAGAAATTTAGGTGTGCGAATCCCATATTGCTCTTTGCAAGCAGTGTGGAATGTGGCCTACATTCAGCATTCATATGAAATGTGAGACTAAAATTTACTACCGGAGGGCTAGCCATTCCTATGTGGGTTGGCTAACTGTCTGGTACTGAATGAGCAGACTAGTTATCCCTAACCAATATTTGTAGCAAGTTTGACCACCATAGTTGAAGAAATGAAGAAGTACAGTGCAGTCGCGTTATAACGCGCCTATCAGGGTGCACATATCGGGACTGCATTATAAGTGAGGGTGTATAGCATCTGACTGAAAATTGACTTTGCAATGGCCATTAATGTGAATTTGATCTTGACCTTTGACCCCAGAGGTCACAGGCAGCATCCGAAACCTTATGTACTCTCCACATCCTAGGCAACCATCCAGCCAAATGTGAACACTGTTCGGCAACCAGTGTAGGAGGAGTTCGCGTGATGAGGAACTTTACACCAACGGACAGACAGACAGACAAACGGGACCGATCACAGTATATCAGGATTTTCTTCAAAAATTGCGGATATAATCAGGCTTGAATATATTGGCGTGTCAGTGATGAGGCCTCCTAATTAACCAAGACTAGCTAATGATTGGCACCGAAATCTTTGCACTTGACAGTTTTCATTTCTTTGGTGTATTTTTTTGCATCCAAGGCATACATCTTTATGGAACACATTAACCTATTGTATACTCGTGGACTCTTCCATTGCTTTATGTTGGACAAGTCCATTTGTCATATAAGGGGTGTGAGGCCTATTTTTTTAGCTCACCTGACCGAAGGTCATGGTGAGCTATTGTGGCCGTTAGATGTCCGACATCTCTGCGTAAACTTTTCTTGTTCACACTCTAGAGGCCACAGTTTTGAGCCAATCATCATCAAACTTCATCAGAATGATCAACATGACGATATCTAGGTCAAGGTCGAATGTGGGTCATGTCGGGTCAAAAAGTAGGTCAAAAGGTCAAATCATAGAAAAACCTTGTTATGACTGTCAGAGGCCACAATTTTGGTCCAATCATCATCAAACTTGCTTGGAATGATCATCTCGACAATATCTAGATCAAGTTCGAATATGGGTCATGTTGGGTCAAAAAGTAGGTCAGTAGGTCAAATGATGGAAAAAACTTCAGTATTTTTGCCACAAGCAAAATTTAGCTTGTTACAAAAAAGATCTACTAGCTAAAATGAAAATCAACTTGATTTTTTCATAAAACCCTTTAATAAGAGCAGAATGATTAACTTGTACGCGTAGTATCAATGCAAATAAAAAACTGATGGCATGTTAGTCTAGGGCTGGGTACCACCTTTGGAAATTGTACCACAGTATACACCCATGTACCGCGGTAGGTACCGTGGTATATCACAGGTTTCAAACACCAGGTGTTTGTACTTTGTAAAATAAAACAGACAAATAAACAGAGAATCATTACGCGTTTTCTAGGTGTTTACGGTCGCGAAAAATGTGACACTGGCAATAATATTGTCTTTGCAGTTTATCTGGATTCGATTTTCACTGATTGCTATTAATCTGTCTATGGCCTATCACTAATCTTATGCCAATAAATTAGTTAATCCTATTAACAAATAAGCCACGATGTTTTTTTTTTCCAAATTGCCATGTGATAATGAGCGTAAAGTAAGCCAAGATTGCAAGTCATTCTTTTCATGTGTCACTTAATATAGATACCTGCTGGTTCAGGACACGACCACGCCTGATGTTCAACCCGCCGATATAGCGGTTCTTTTGATATTGCGTGAATGGCTTTAGTTGGCAAAGTATTGAGCATATTTTATAATTATTGACAACATTAACAGGATTAAAGACGCCGGGTTCTTCAGAAGTCGCCACATGCTATCTCCCTGCATTATCCATTTGAACTGTCTCTGGGCAATTTGTGCACAGACTGATCAACACATGTAACATGCTGTCTTGCAATGTCATCTTTGTCAATCGTGTTCCGACAAGCAGTGCATATTTTTGTTACAAAGTGTTCAAGCAAGATCGCTGTGAGCCCCAATTAGCAGGATTAAACTGTTAGGCTTTGGTTAGAAATTTATTACCTATTTATCTATGTTAATCCGAAGTGGCCGGCATGCGGAGCATGCTGTATTAGTTATTACCGCTATTCATCTCAAGTATCTGATAATTTTTGCGCCCTATCAGTCGCGTCTGCGTCTTTGAACTTAACAGTGCTCAGCATGACTAGCGGCACATTATAAAAGATACTTTGCGTCCCTGCAAGGTATTTTTTCGTGGCCGACGCTAATGAAATCGTTTCGCAAACATATTTTTGTTCTTACGCAAACACTGAATTAAATTATATAAAATTTCCGATAAAATCCGGAACTTGCCGAAAGTACCAGTACGACCAAAAAGTACTGTGGTACCTACCGCCGGAAGAAAATACCGCAGTTTACGGGTGCACCAGACCTACGTGCTACGCCTCCTGACCTCTGGAGAGTTTATAATCTAAATTTAGAACGTCGGAATTCCAGAAGCAGTCGTGGCAATGGTGAGTAATTATTGTCGTCTGTATTATCTTTTTGTTTTTTTACCGACGATCAGACATTCACAAAAATTTTCTTGTACAAATATTTTGGCCTCGCATTTTGAAATTCTCACTTGCATTTAGCGTTAATGCAAGCTTAATTTCGGACCCTGAACTTGTTAACACTCTAGAGGCTACAGTTTTGGTCCAATCATCCTCAGACTTGCTCAGAATGATCATCCTGATAGACAGACAGACAGACAGATGGACGGGACCGGTCACAGTGTATTTGAATTTTCTTTGAAAAGTGCGGATATAATAAGTGATACAAACACTCAAAGACAAACCATAACACAGAAACCTCCGTGGTGTAGTGGATACGCTACTCGCCTTGTAAACCATGGATCGCAGGATCGATCCCGGGCTTCTCCAGCGTTTCGGATGAGTCTTTAAACCGAGGCCCCATCTCCGTATGACCTTAGCTGTTGGTGGGACGTAAAACCCAAACACTCACTCACAAACCATAACAAAAATAAACAGCGACAGAAGAACCGCCTTGGAATGGTCAGTGAAACAAATTCCACTGGAGGACTTAAACCGACCCCACACGGCCACAAACCCCACCCCCACCTCCACCGCGATTTAGACAAATAATTTGTTCAGTCCCCATGAAGGCCTCCTAACTCATCAGTGCAACATCTCCGTGAACACAAAAAATCAAACAAGCACAGAGATGAAACAACGGTGAGGACTCGACAGCATGAAACAACTGAAATGCTGGAGCAAAAAGAAAACCAATGTTCATTTAGACTCCGATGGGCCCGACCAGAGACAAAGCATCAGGCACCAACCAACATTACATAGAATTAGATTCCATAGAATTAGATTCACTCTAATTCCCAGTAAGCTTTTACACTGGAACCGTCATAGAATCCGAGGCGAGGCATGACCCAGCGGCGTGCAATTAAAGAGGGAAGCAAAGTTATCAACCGTGATTGGGCTAACTACTTGCATGCAGTCTATCGTATAATGTTTATGGTGTACCCAATCTTTTTATATCGAAGAATGATTTTACGAAATTGGGTGCCGAAGTCATTTTGTTTGTATATTTTTCTGAATTTATATACTAAGTCACCATAAAATTCGGACTCAGATGGACCTTGTTGCAGAAGAGATTTTAAAAGTGGTATTTGTTATGAAGCTTCGTCTAGTGGACCTCTACCAAAATTGTTCAAATTATAGCTCAGGGACCAAAAATGGGCCCACCTCAGTGCCCACTGGTTTTACAAAGACTTATATTGGGAAAAAACCTTTGAAAATCGTTTTGGCTGAAACCAGAAGGCCAAGGTCTTTGATATTTGGTATGAAGGTTGGTCTTGTGGATTTCTACCAAGATTGTTTAAATTATAACCCCTGGGGCAACAAGTGGCCCCACCCCGGGGCCCACAGGTTTCATATAGACTTTTATAAGGAAAAGGAAATTGTCTGAAACCAGAAGGCTCCAGTCTTTGATATTTGGTATGAAGCTTTACCTTTTAGACCTCCCTCAAGATTATGCAAATTATAGCCCTGGGGCCAATAATTGCCCTCCCCGGGGCCCACTTGTTACACTCTGGATCAGGTGAGTGATCCATGGCCATTATGGCCCTCTTGTATTTTAGTATTGATGGAAAATTCTGTCAGCAAATAGTGCAGGCCCTGATCAGACACCACATTCTATGGCGTCTGATCAGGGCCTGCACCGTTTACCAAGGTACCCCTTTAAGGGTTTCCTGCATGCAATTGGATACTATCCATTGTTGGCCTAAATCAATTATACCCGCTTTTTCAAAGAAAAATTGGGAATAATTATATTGTTTTCGTATCAGTCGAGTGGTCATCAGTCCGTGTGTCTGTGTGTCCATCACATTTCTTGTAAATGCAACCAGTAAAGTTACATTTTGAAACTTTGCATGTGGATAGTAGAGGTTGATCTAGTTTTAGTCTGCTGTGTTGGCCCGAGGCTGAACAGAGCCATTACAAAATTACTTGATTGATGACAATTTTATTTAATTTCAGCCTAATATCACCTAATATGCTTGACCTACGGTCAAAAGTCAATAGCCACAGGAATACCTGTGCACTGATGACAGTGCAATCCATATCTTGACATTCACTCATCACAGAGCATTCATAATTAGCATTTGTGAACCTTGGAGGATCTTCTGAGATTCCAAGAGAACACACCCCTGGGCTCATGCCTGGTGTTGGGGTTAGGAGTCAAAATTTGGGAGACATTTGTTGTATGTTATAATTATGCATTTCCATTGATTGTGCTAACCAGTTATAGACAAAACTGGTTATACATCAGCCAACTATGTGACATTGGTTTAAGTGTAAAAGAGAATGTCATGGTGACCTTCATTTCACAGTCCAGGTCACCTACATGTACATTTCATGGTCCAGTGATTTTAACTTATATCTTGAAGACTTTTTGTTGCATAAATGTCATACTTGGGATATTCGTTCCTTGTGACCCAATGAATGACCTCAAAGTATATCTAGGTCAGTGTGACCCATATTTCATGGTTCAGTGATTTTGCCTTATATCTTGTATACTGTTTTGTAGAGAAATGTCATACCTGGAAAATAACTTCAATGTGTTCGAAATATATCTAGGGTATTGTGATGTATATTTCATGGTTCAATGATTTTGTCTTATAATTCAAAGACTATTGGATGGGGAAAAGTCATATCAGGGATATATGTTCCATGCAACCAGATGATTGATCTCATTGCTAGGTCAGTGTGAATTATATTTCATGGTTAAGTGATTTTAACTTATCTTGAAGACACGAAACAGGAGAGCTATGCTGTCATTTGACAGCTCTTGTTACAGCCTACACTCAGAGACAGTAGACCCACCAGTACTCTCAGTGCTTTGATTTATGAATTGCAGGGTTTATAGAGGATCTTACATGAGTTTTCATGTATAATTGAACTTATTAATCCCCCGCCGCAAGGCAGAGCGGGGATTATAGGAATGGCCTTCGTCTGTCCATGCATCTGTCCCATCTGTCTGTCCGTAACACTTTCTTGTCCGCTCCATATCTCCTGAAACCTTTGAAAGATTTTCATTAAACTTTGGTCAATTATTCGTCTCAGTGAGCTGATGTGCAGAACCCATAAATGAACCATGCCGACTCAAGGCCTAGGTCACAGGTGGAAGGTCACGAGTTTGAAACATTGGAATTTTGTGTCCGTTCCATATCTCCTTTACCCCTGCAAGGATTCTCATTAAACTTTGGTCAATTATTCCCCGCAGTGAACTGATGTGCAGAACCCATAGATGAACCATGCCAACTCAAGGTCAAGGTCACATTTGAAGGTCACAAGTTTAAAATTTGAATTTTGTGTCCGTTATATCCTTTATCCCACAAAGGATTTTCATTAAACTTTGGTCACTTATCCCTCCCAGTGTGCTCATGTGCAGAGTTCATAAATGAATCATGCCGACACTAGGTCAAGGTCACATTGGAAGGTCACGAGTTTGAAACTTTGAATTTTGTGTCTATTCCATATCTCCTTTACCCTTCAAAGGATTTTCATTAAACTTTGGTCAAATGTCCCCATCAGTGAGCTAATATGTGCAGAGTTCATAAATAGACCATGCCGACTCAAGGTCAGGGTCACAGTTGAAGGTCACAAGTTTGAAACTTCATATTTTGTGTCCGTTCCATATCTCCTTTACCCCTGGAAGGATTTTCATTAAACTTCCATCAGATATCCCCCTCAGTGAGCTGATGTGCAGAACTCATAAATAAATGGTGCCAACTCAAGGTCAAGGTCACAGGTGAAGGTCACGAGTTTGAAACTTGGAATTTTGTGTCCGTTCCATATGTCCTTTACCCCTGGAAGGATTTTCATTAAACTTTTGTGAAATATACCCCCTCAGTGAGCTGATGTGCAGTACCCATATATAAACCATGTCAGCTCAAGGTGAAGGTCACATGGTTGAGCCTTGATGCAAAATGCGTGGGGGGGATGGGCTGTCCCTCAAGCTGCTTTCATGTTAAACTAGTTGTGGAAAAGGGATCAACATGTTTAATAAATTTGATAATACATGACCACGAAGACAAGATTCTATTTATCATATGACATTAAAAACACATTTTATATACAATTTCTTTACAAAAATGTCAGTATTCGTTAAGGACATCGTACGTGTAGCGGTAGTATCTAAATAATATGCATATTTAATCCACTAGTGGATTATGAATTTTATTACATGGCATGATTATTACACTGTCAGACTCTACGTCATGTGATAAATAGCATTCTTTCCTGAATTTTGGTGATTTTTTTTTTCTGCAGGAATATGTTGTATATCTCGGTGACTTCAGCATAGAGTCATTTCTTCATGACAAGAGTCAGAATGTAGATCTACCTGAAAAATTACTACTCAACAGTGACAGAGCCGACAAAGAAATCCTGGTTGGTCGCCAACTTCCAGATACAAGATCCACCTTGTAAGTTGAGTCATGAAAAGCAACAATGTGTGCCCGGCAAAGACTCAGATCAGCCTGTCCATCTGCACAGTCTGATCAGTCTTTGTTCAACTTGATGGCAAGTGAAATCTACAACACTATTGTTGGGTTCCAAAGCAGAAACCAATTGAGCCCCGCCAAGCGAATTTGTGTCTTCGAGCATTCCCTCATGACAAATTTTAACTGCGCGTGCCCAGCCATTCAGAGGGGCCAGGGATATGGCTTTCTGTCTGAAGGTTCCTCTTGATTCAATGCTTGTATGAGCGAGCAGCGAAGGTTCTGGCGAGACTGCGCGGATGCGCAGGCTCGCCTGAACCTTCGCTGCTCGCATAGGCGATAAGTACCAAAATCGCTTGACAGGGCCCAATTAACCCTTATCCCACTGCATATATTAAGCCACTCCCAATACTGATTAAGTCACGCCCATTGCTGATTATCAACCAATCAAATTACTTGAAATAATATATTTGTTCAATTCACAAACTGATTGACAAACAGTATAGATCCTGATCAGATGGCTTCGGATCTACACTGTTTGCAATAATAGGGATTGTCGTGATTATAGATCCTGATCAGATGGCTTCGGATCTACACTGTTTGCAATAATAGGGATTGTCGTGAACAGCGGGATAAGGGTTAAACTATGTTATTTAATGCTCTGCATGCTGGGTATTTTTTGCAGCGGATGGCATTTTGAAATATATTTCTTATTTTTCCCAGAAGAAAAAATTGACATTTCATGCAAATCGTCTCCAGGAGACAATTTGCATGAATAGGAGACGATTTGCATGAAATGTAAAAATCATTTTTCTGGGAAAAATAAGAAAAAAAAAAAAAATCAACAATTTGTTGTCTGCTGAATTAGCCCAAAGAGTGGTAACGATTAAAATAATTTTCCGTCTTATATTAATTTTTTTTATAGAATATATATGACCACTTTTCTAATATATTTTATAATTTTTTTTTTGTCCCATCTTTAAACCATATTGTAAAAAGTTTGTGGTGTATTTCATAATAGAAGAGTAATAGCATATTATGACTTGTAAACTGTGACATTCTCATGCACCATATTTTTTTTGGTTTTGGGTTTTACGGCCCTTTCAAGATTATTTCACTCATATCGAGCCGATCGTTAATCAGAGGTGGGCGAAAACCGGAGTACCCGGAGAAAAACCACCTGACCTTCCGTTGCAGAACTTGGCGTCTCACACGTGGCCCGAGCGAGGCTCGAACCTACGGCGGTGAGAGACCTAATGACTAAGAGTCAGCGCTCTTATCCACTAGGCCACGGAGGCCCATACATGCACCATATTTACTGAATGTATTAGGACAGATATGCCTGAGCAAGAATCACCATGCAGCCCAATCTATTTCTCCAAGCTCCATTGGGTGGGGACACATGATCAAATGCTTGTATTTCTTTCTAAAGAAAGAAATTAATTGATATGCAGTTTACTGAAAGCAGTGGATCACACCAATAGCCTCTCTGTACACACTCCTCTATAAGGATAGTAAGTACATGAAAGTTGCCAATGTAAAAGACTAAAAGTCAGTACATAACTTCTGCTACTGAAACTGAAAGGTCCTTTCAGAAGGATTAGTTAGGCCAAAATTTGGAATAAAATTAGTAGTTTTAAATGCTCGCTGGTGAAAAAAGGAATTATAAGATATTTTAATGCATGTTTGTTTGCAACGAACATACCAGAAAAATCCTACAAATTTGGACCTAAAATTTTCACCAGTTTGATTCACTATCCCATAGGGAGTCCAAAAAGTGCAGACTGACTGGTAAACTGTGTAGACTCTGATCAGATTGCTCCTTGAGGAGCTTTCTGATCTGGGTCTGCACTATTTGCCTAGGCCTGTGTGTCCCAATTTTTAGGATCATTATGGTAACTTCAGTTTTGTTCAACCAAACAAACTTGATTATGTTCATCTGAAAGTGGGAAATAAAAACATACTATTTTGCATTGGGACAGGTTCTCACAGGCACCCACAATCTATATTTGGACATGAAATAAGAAAAGTATAAAATATTTTCATCTTGAAAATGCTAGTTCTAGAAATAAGAAAGACGCCATTTTAGCACATGAATGTGTTATTAACACATTCTTGTGTGTTATAAACATAACACATTTCTTGTGTGTTATAAACATAACACATTCTTGTGTATTATTAACACATTTATGTGACGGGCCTCCGTGGCCTTGTGGTTGAGCCCTGACTCTTGATCATTAGGTCTCTCACCGCTGTGGTTTGAGCCTCGCTCGGGTCATATGTGAGACACCAAGTTCTGCAACGGAAGGTCAGGTGGTTTTTCTCCTGGTACTCCAGTTTTCGCCAACCTCTGATTTTCGATCGGCTCGATATGAGTTAAAAAATCTTGAAAGGGCCGTAAAACCAAAACCAAAAACACATTTATGTGCTAAATAGAGTTTATTACTCAGCACATTTTAAATATGGGATTTATAAACCAAGGGAGGTTGAAGATCCAATAAAGAAACGAGTGCCCTTGTGCACTCGTTTCTTTATTGGATGTTCAACCTCCCGAGGTTTATTAATCCTATATTTTAAATGGGCTGAGTCTATAAACCATAGATAGAGGTGAAGGATCACTTTGCATCTAATTCTGTGTACCTTTCAACCACAACAAGTGTGAAAACAGTCGAAGAAATTCAAGGATTTGCTACCAGTTCTCTCTTCCTGCCACCTCTCGTTCAAGACATGTGGCCGTGTCTACAGCTCTTGTGTGCGGAGCGCAATGCTCCATGCCAGTGAGACATGGCCATTGACAAAGCCAAACCTTCAGCGTCTTAAGTGGAATGACAGGGCAATGATCAGACAGATCTGCAATGTCAAGCCACAGGACACTGTCACCATCAGGTCCAGTGAGTTACTTGAGCATCTTGGCATTGAGGACCTGGACCTCATCCTGAAAGAGAGAAGGCTCCGCTGGTATGGACATGTAGAATGATCCAACAGTGCAGTCAAGACTGCCTGTGACATACAGGTAGGTGGAAAGCGGGGTCCTGGAAGGCCCAAGATGACCTGGAAGCGGCTGACATGAAGAGATTGCAGAGAATGGAAGCTCTCTGCTATCAATCCTCATGATAGACAGGCCTGGAGATCTGGTGTAAGGTCTGCCATGCATGCAGCAAGCCAGCTACCTGGAAGGGGGCCCACTTATGTGGACATTGCCCCTGTACCTGCACTTTAATAAAAAATCCGTTGATAATGATGAGGTCACTCTTAACCCTTATCTTGCTGTTCACGACAACCCCTATCTTTGCAAACAGTGTAGATCCAGATCAGATGGCTTCTGAAGAAGCCATCTGATCAGGATCTACACTGTTTGGCATTCAATTTATGAATTTGTAGCAATAAATTACATCAAGTAATTTGATTGGTTGATAGACAGAAAGGGGTGTGGCTTAAATGAATATTCAGCAAGATAAGGGTTAACATACAGTCCATGCAAAAGGGAGTGGGCACTGTGACACATAAGCTGACTCAAACAGAAACTATATAGATGTCATCTTGAAAGCACTTCCTATTGTAATGAATGAAAATAGAAGAAATGAAGTTTTTATAGTGATAAAACAATAACAAAAATGCAAGAGAACGGTAACCAAACATACCCCTCATTCAGTAGTTATGTCCAGATTATCTTTATTTCAACGCTGCATCCTACTCGAACGTCACACATTCTGAACATCTGTTGATATCTTCTCAGACGCCATTGAGATGACGTCATGAATATTCAAAACTTGTCTGAAACTGTCCTGTGTTTGAAAAAAGCAATTTCATAGAAATCATGGTAAATGTATTTCTCTGTTATGCATGTAATATAATTATGTCTTAAACTTATCATTTTGTATGCCTCTATGTTGATCTTTTTTTTTTCAGATGCAAGTCTTTGCTTGTAACAAGAAATCTTCCGTCCACATCTGTTATTGCTGTATATAGGGATGTACCCAGAACAGTTTTACTTAGAACTGTATATAGGTAAGAGAACATCACTGGTACCCAGCAGCCTTTTCATAGCACTATTGTTGGGATCCAGGGGCCAGTTGTTCAAAGCATCGTTAGCTTAACAAGCTCGTTAGTGGTCAAATTGTTAACTGTTCTAGCAAGTACAATATTGAAAATTTTGGTATTTTTGCTGATAAAATGTGAGCAGCTTTTGCATTCGCAAAAGCTGCTCACATTTTTTCAGCAAAAATTTCAGAATATTTGCAATATTTAATGATCAAAGTTTTAACAATACGTTAACTAACGATGTTGTTAGTTTTGAACAACTGTTTTTTGTTTGTTAGGCGTTTTATGGCCCAGTCAACTCTTAAGACGGTGGTATCACGCCAGTCAGGTAACCTAACCACACTTTTCCTGGACAGGCTTGTACAACCCGTATGGTATATTTACTGACAACTGCCCTTCTTGAATCAGCAGAAGAGATAGAATGGCCATAGAAAAGATTTTGTTATCAATTTCCATGAAAGAATGTTGCTGATCCTTGTTTTATTTGCAGTTTTATGTCCCCATCAACACCATTTAGGTCATTTTGGAGGAATTGCTTCCACTTGTGTGAGAGTTTTATCCTACATTGAGATGAATTGATATCTTCAGCCCTACTGCCCCAACAAACCAATCAGGTTTATATACAGGGACAATCCGACTTGTACCACTTTACCTGGGCAGGCTTAAAAAGTCTACCTGCCCTACATCATAGTATAGTTTATATTTTCTTGTCCTTTGGGATCATTGATTCCAATGTGGAATTTGAAAATATTTGAGGGTCACTGATGAGGTCTAATTGGCCGAAACTAGCTAGTCTGGCCCAGAAAACATGTACACATCATATTTTCCAGTTCTGTTGTGTATTCCTTGCTTCCAAAGGATAACCCTTTTAAAGAACATATTTGACATCACTACAGCTGATGTCTGGGAATGTGTGGTGGCCGTAAAAAGTCTCCCTGCCCTACATCATAGTGTAGTTTATATTTTCTTGTCTTTTGACATCATTGATTCCATTGTTGAATTTTGAGAATATTAAAGGGTCACTGATGAGGCCTAATTGGCCGAAACTAGCTAGTCTGGCCCAGAAAACATGTACATGTCATATTTTCCAGTTCTGTTGTGTATTCCATGCTTCCAAAGGATAACCCTTTTATAGAACATATTTGACATCACTACAGCTGTTGTCTGGGAATGTGTGGCTGCCGTAAAAAGTCTCCCTGCCCTACATCATAGTGTAGTTTATATTTTCTTGTCCTTTGGGATCATTGATTTCAATGTGGAATTTGAAAATATTTGAGGGTCACTGAGGAGGCCTAATTGGCCAAAACTAGCTAGTCTGGCCCAGAAAACATGTACACGTCATATTTTCCAGTTCTGTTGTGTATTCCTTGCTTCTAAAGGATAACCCTTTTACAGAACATATTAGACCTTTTAAGCGGATTACCAGTACTCAGGTGTGGTGCGTGGAAGTACCTTGCAGCCCAGTTTGTTTGAGTTTTACGTCCCACCAACAGCTAAGGTCATACGGAGATGGGACCTTGGTTTAAAGACTCATCCGAAAGCCTGGAGAAGCCCCATATCGATCCTGCGATCCCTGGTTTACAAGGTGAGTAGCGTAACCACTACACCACAGAGGCTTCTATCCCTTGCAGCCCAACCTATTTCTCCAAGGGCCCTGCTAATCATGGTGCATTTATGGTGGTATAAACTGCTGTAATAATGAAAAAGTTTAAAAACAATCATCTGTATTTCTCTGTAACCCTTTCTGTACCAAATGGAATCTTCCTCCTTATATATAGCATGAGTCCATTTCAAAATTTAGGGGGTGTCAGGTTGTGTTTTCATCAAAATTTATTTGGAAAATGACTGAACTTTTGGCAAACAGTGGAGGCCCTGATCAGACGCCATGTTCTGTGACGTCTGATCTGGGCCTGCACTGTTTGCCAGGATACCCGTTTAGGGGTTTCTGGTACTAAATGGGTTAAAGGAATTTGTTGTGGATACATATTAGACTAACCCATTTAGGTGATTCTTATAAGTATCCACAACATATCTTAACCCTTTTCCTGCTGAGCCCGAATATGCCTTATCTTTCAAACAATGCAGATCCTGATCAGATGGCTTCTGAAGAAGCAATCTGATCAGGATCTTCATTATTTGTCATTCAGTTTTATGATTTTTTTCCCAGTAATTTGCATCAAGTAATCTGACTGATTGATAATCAGTAGTGGGTGTGGCATATATAAATATTCAGCAGGACATGGGTTAATGGAAAATGAGAGCCCACAACAAATGCAGTTCTGAGGTGTAATGTGGATAGTTTTAGAATATTATTCTATATTTTGCTTTAAAGGAATATGTTGTAGGGATTCTAATTACATAATGTTGTACTCACAAAGTGTATTTTTAGTATGAAAAAAGAGTACTCATAACATACAATGTCATGACTTATTGGGAAAAAATGAAAAAAAAAAAAAAAAAAAAAGACAAAAGACAGAATTTTAAATTTTTAGAAAAGGGGAGTAATTGACGATAATTGAAGGATAGTTTTTCGTATTTCTCAAGTAAAATGTATGTTGTGGGTATTCATTTGAACTGGGTACACACAACATATGTCTTTGTTAAGTTTTTGTTTGTTTGATTTGAGGTTTAACGTCCCCGTCAACACTGTATATGTCATTTTGGAGACGTTGCTTCCAATTTTGTGGGACTTTTACCCAACATTGAGATGAAATGACATCTCGAGCCCTGTCGCCCAATGAAACCAACAGGGTTTATAAGCATGGACGGTTCGACTCTCACCGCTTTGCCTGGGCAGGGTTAGATCTTCTAAGCCTATGTTGTGGGCATTCTCTTTAAAGGAAAATGTTGTAGACCCCTTTTTCAGTGGAATAGGGCTTACAGAAAAGCGAACAGGAAGTCCTGAAAGTTGTCTCCCTTTGATAAATGGCAGAAAAATGTGCCTGGTGTTTGCATTGCCCTTAAAGGTGTGCAGGATCCCAGCCATTATGAATAAAAATGAGGAAAATAATGTATACCCCTGTAAACCACACTTTCCTCTGTTTAAAGTGGGGTTTGGAGGCATTTTCATTACACAGACTTTTTAACCCTTATCTTGCTGTTCACGACAACCCCTATCTTTGGAAACAGTGTAGATCCAGATCAGATGGCTTCTGAAGAAGCCATCTGATCAGGATCTACACTGTTTGGCATTCAGTTTATGAATTTGTAGCAATAAATTATATCAAGTAATTTGATTGGTTGATAGACAGAAATGGGCGTGGCTTAAATGAATATTCAGCAAGATAAGGGTTAACATGATGCCAGGGCTGAAGGATATAAAACTGGTATGCTCATCTCAGTTAAGCATGAAAATTGGACACATAGATATTAACCTATTTGGTACCGGAAACCCCTAAAGGGGTAAGTGGCAAAGAGTGCAGGTCCAGATCAGACGCCGCAGAACGCAGCGTCTGATCAGGGCCTACACTGTTTGCTAAAAGTTCAGCCATTTTCCAAATATTTTTTAAGAAAACAGAACCCAACGTCCCTAAATTTTGAAATGGACTCGTGCTATATATAGGGAGGAAGATTAAATTTGGTACAAAAAAGGGTTAAAATACAAGTGAAGCTGTGTTCCCTTTTCAGATTAGCAGAAAATGTTATTTGTTGCACTCACCATGTTTTTTTTTGTTTTTTTTTGGTTTGGGTTTTACGGCCCTTTCAAGATTATTTCACTCATATCGAGCCGATCGTTAATCAGAGGTAGACGAAAACCGGAGTACCCGGAGAAAAACCACCTGACCTTCCGTTGCAGAACTTGGCGTCTCACACGTGGCCCGAGCGAGGCTCGAACCTACGGCGGTGAGAGACCTAATGACTAAGAGTCAGCGCTCTTATCCACTAGGCCACGGAGGCCCGTGCACTCACCATGTTGAAAATATTACAGGTTTTGTCATTTTTAAGTGTGTGTGGTTGAAGCAATTTACATAAGTATGCATAATTTTTGATAGGTTTCTTTTCAATTTTAAATGACCTGCTGTTCAATGAAGAAAAATGTTGAAAAGGAAAGGTATTCCCAGCTTTAATAGCGACAGATATTAGGAGGAGAACTCATTATGATATTGGAAAATGTTTACCTATTCTCCTTGAAAACATGCACGTATTGTGGGTACTTGGTAGAATTGCCTCAGTGAGGTTATTGTAACAAGTATATACAACAAGTTTTTGCAAAAAAATAGGAAAATTATCCTGAATTAACCTCTCTACTCCTTATTTGAAGCTGTGCTGTTAAATTTTGTATCTGTTGTGATGAGCCTTAGTTATGGGACAGAAAGGCCTAAGCAAACACTGCAGACCCAGATCAGACTGCTCCTATAGGAGCAGTCTGATCGGGGTCTACACTGTTTTCCTGGGCCTATCTGTGCCAATTCTTAGGATCTAGGCCTATCTGTCCCAATTCTTGATGAAATGACATCTCAAGCCCTGCCGCCCAATGAAACCAAAAGGCTTATATGCACTGGAAGTTCTGACTCACACCTCTTTGCCTGGGCAGGCTGAGTCCTTCTAAGTGGTTTACCAGTACTCGTGAGTGGTCAGTTTCAGCTCTGAGTGGAAGCAGCATGCAGCCCAATCTATTTCTCCAAGCCCTGATGGGCGATGGGGTAAGTTTGTATTTTGGCTAAGTTTATGTACTGGCTGATTTGAGGCTTCACCGAAGAAACGTGTCTGAAGACCCCTTTTTGTTTGTCGTGGCCCATTTGATAAATTCTTTAACAAGATAATCCCTAGTACTTTTCATTGACTATGCAGGAGTGAAAACTGCATGACATTTTTCCCATCTTAAGGTGACTGTTTATGTCTGATATATTTTTGTTGCTGACGTACTTTAGCCAACATTCGTCACTTTCAGGGTCGAGTTGTTCAAAACTAGCGATGTTGTATTTTAACATATCGTTACAACTTTGATCATAAAATATGGCAAATACATTAATATATTTTTTGCTGAAAAAAATGTGAGTAGCTTTTGCAACTGCAAAAGATACTCACATATTTTCAGCAAAACTACCAGAGTACCTTTGATAACACTAAAAATTTTGACCACTAACGAGCTTGTTAACCCTTGTCCTGCTGAGCCCGGATATGCTTTTTCTTTGAAACAATGTAGATCCAGATCAGATGGCTTCTGAAGAAGCCATCTGATCAGCATCTACATTGTTTGTCATTTAGATTGTGAATTTGTTGTAATAATTTGCTGCAGGTAATCTGATTGGTTGATAATTGGTAGTGGGTGTGGCATATATGAATATTGAGCAGGACAAGGGTTAAGCTAATAATGCTTTATCATATAACGACACCGTTATTCAGTGGATAATGTCATGTTGTGAAAATCATATGACCTCAAATGTAATAACACATGGTTACTAGCGTGTAACATCGTGGCGTCGTCCAGGCGTCGTCCATGACAACCACATGATTTCTATAGAATATAATTCTTTTGCAATAAAATCTGTTGTAAAGTCGTTATATGATAAACTGAATCCTCGTCATTTTATATGAAATGTATGAAACTCACCAAAGACTCGTTTCACAAATTTCATATGAAATGACCACTCGTGTAAGATTCTCTGTTTAAACAACTGGACCCTGTTTGCTTTCCCCAAAAAACTGAGCCCCTTTAAAAAAATAAGTCTGCTCCGTCAGGAAAGAATATTATTCTGACCCCTTAAATGCCACTTTTATATTCTGAAACTGGGGTTTACAGGGGTATATATTATTTTTCGTATTTCTGCTCAGAAACATAGATTGTGTACTCATTATGTCTCCCCCGAAAATTTTTTTTTCGGAGGGACATATTGTTTTTCCCACGGGCGTCTGTCCGTCTGTCCGTCTGTCACACATTCGTGTCCGCTCTATAACTTGAAAACCGTTAGAGCTATCTTCACGAAACTTCGTATAAATATTAATCAGCATTAGACGACGTGCAGTGCGCAAAAACTATAACTCTCGCATTTATACTTTTTGAATTATCTCCCTTGGAAGTTTGTCGGTATGTATATATGTATTGGCAAATCGTGTCCGGTCAATAACTTTCTTATTTATACCCCCACAAATGAAATTTGGGAGGGGGAATATAGGAGTGAGCTTGTCGGTCTGTCGGTTGGTCGGTCTGTTGACTTGGTTTCCAGACGATAACTCAAAAAGCGCTTCACCGATTTATATAATTTTTGGTACACTGATGTAACATCATAAAATACAGGTCAAGTTCGATTTCGACTACAATTCATCAATTTTCGACATAGAAATGGCCCCTTTCAAGTGAAAAAATTGCAAAATGCCGCTGTTGTACTATCAAGGCAGTTTTTTTGGGGGTATTCATCACCTTTAGTGATAGCTCTAGTTTCTGATGGATTTTAAAATTACGTGGCAGAAATATTAACAACCATAAGACGATGTGTGGTGCGCATGAGGCAGGTCGATACCTCAAAGGTCAAGGTCATACTTAGGGGTCAAATGTCAAAAAAGGGGCCTTTTTTCGTATTTGGTCAATAACTTTCTTATTTTGAAATGGATTTTAAAATTACTTGGCATAATTATTAACAACCATGAGACGATGTGTGGTGCACATGAGGCAGGTCGGTACCTCAAAGGTCAAGGTCATACTTAGAGGTCAAAGGTAAAAATAGGGGCCTTTTTTCGTATTTGGTCAATAACTTTCTTATTTTGAGATGGATTTTAAAATTACTTGGCAGAAATGTTAACCAATATAAGACGATGTGTTGCGTGCATGACCCAGGTTTAAGTACCTCAAAGGTCAAGGTCATACTTAGAGGTCAAAGGCAAAAAAAGGGTCTTTTTTTCGGTTTTTGTCAATAACTTGCTTATTTTTAGATAGAATTTGAAGTTACTTGGCAAACATGTTAACTATCATGAGACGATGTGTTGCATGCATGATTCAGTTTGGTACCTTAAATGTCAAGGTCATACATAGAGGTCAAAGGTAAAAAGGGGGCCTTTTTTCGTGATTGGTCAATAACTTTCTTATTCTTACATGGATTTTGAAATTGCTTGGCAGAAATGTTAACCACCATGAGATGATGTGTTGCACGCATGACCCAGTTTGGTACCTGAAAGGTCAAGGTCATACATAGAGGTTAAAGGTAAAAAAAGGGGCCTTTTTTTGTGTTCTGTCAATAACTTGTAAAAATGTTTTTTTTTTTGTGTCCAGTCATTAACTTTTTTTATTTCTGGATGGACTTTATAAAGTAACCATGCAGAAATGTTCACTGTCAATAGACCATGAGTCATGTGCAAGACCAAGGTCCATACCTCCAATGTCAACGTCATACCTAGAGGTCAAAGGTTAAAAAAGGGACAGTCAATAACTTCCTTATTCTTTGATGGATTATGAAATTACTTGGCAGAAATGTTAACCATCATGAGACGATGTGTTGTACCTCAAAGGTCAAGGCCATAATTACAGGTCAAAGGTAAAAAAGTGCTTTTTTTGTTTACGGCCAATAACTTTTTTATTTTTCTATGAACAATTTTAAAGTTACTATGCAGAAATGTTCATCTTCATTAGATGATGTGTTGCACACAAGACCCAGCTCAATACCTCCAATGTCAAGGTTATACTTAGCTGTCAAAAACGGGGGAGACATCTGTGTTTTTGTAGAAAAACAAATTCTAGTTAGTCTTTGTTTTGAGCTGAGATACAAAAAATACCAGAATTTTTTACCTTAAATTTTCATTGTTTTGTGGTAAAAACATTTCAGTGTATTTGCATAGGCATGTGTTTGTAATGTGGAGCAAATTCCTTGCTTTAAGAGCCTAGAACTCTGTCAACAAGGGAGACAAAAATATTTTGAAAAGGTTGCCTCCCCTGTAGGTATATCATTCTGCGGCTTTCATGCAGGTTAGTACACGTGAAGTACATCTAGGTTCAGACACCTTTTTTGAACTTTTATTTTAAATCAATATTCATGGTAAAATACTTAGACATGAACTATTTATGTGGGTTGAAAGAAAAATCATGAAAAATGCAGAGTTCCTGCTCATAGCACAAATACTAATAGATACGTTAGTGGGATATTATTGAACTCAGCAAACTTTTGTGCTTTTGTTCAGTGCATCCAATTAACCCTTATCTTGCTGAATAATTATATAAACCACACCCATTTCTGTCAACCAATGTAATTTATTGCTACAAATTCATAAACTGAATGCAAAACAGTGTAGATCCTGATCAGATGGTTTCTTCAGAAGCCATCTGATCTGGATCTACACTGTTTGCAAATATAGGGGTTGTCGTGAACAGCAAGATAAGGATTAATTTTGGTACAAAAAATTAAACTTTATTATCTTTTTCATACAGGAGAACTTGAAAGGAAACTCCTGATACATTTTTAAAGCCCCCCACCTCCGCCACAAGAAGTCTTGTTTCCTGATACATTTTTAATGTCCCCCCCCCTTCCCCCTAAACCCTATAGACCCTATATTTTTGTTGTTGGGGACCTACTTAAACTTTTAAGACATCTGTGAAATATACTTTAAAGTGTGTTTTTAGGGTATTTTTAAAAAAATTACAAAAGTGGATGAAAAAAGGTTGCCTACTTACTGACCCTACCCTGAAATGTTTTGAGACATTCTTGGAAACAATATCTTTTTTGTTAGGCCTAACCTTTTGATGAACACAAAACCTTTCATGAATGTGTTAAAATAAACTTTGCCAAAAATGTTTTTCAGTTATGACAAAAACATCATTGAAACAAATAAAAATTAAAGCTTCACTATTTAACCTTTAATTTGATAGAAAGATTATGAAATATACGAGGTTAACATTTTAAGGTGACCACTGCCATAAGGTGTGCTGAGCACGGCAACACCTACCTTTGCAAACAGTGTAGATCCAGATCAGATGGCTCCTGAATCTGATCAGGATTGATGCTATTTGTCATGCAGTTCGTGAATATTACAAATACATTATACAGTAGAACTTCGATGGCTCGAACACCGATGGCTCGTTTACCATGGCTGAGTCAAACTCCATCTTGAGTCCCTAGGGAAATCCTCTTCACAAGCAATAGTGGGGGATAATTAAAAAGATTTTAATGATGAGGCTTTATTAGCCTCTGCGTCAGCGTCGGCGTCCGCATTTGGTTAAAGTTTACCTGCAAGCTATTATATGTGATGTTTTACAAGTTTATTTTGAATATATAATTAACAATTGGTAAAAAAAATATTTTACATTATCATTGTACTTCATTTTTCAGGTTTTTTGGCTTAAATTGGACTTTTTGAGAAGTTAATATTTAGGGCCCCGCACTGAAAGTGTGGGTGCCCTATAGTAATCACTCTGTCTGTCCGTCTGTCCATCCACAAATTTCTGATAGCGCTGCCGGGGCCCTAGTCAGTTTCACGGACAGCTCTAGTTTCCTCTGTATTACCTCCCTTGAAATCCTGTGTTAAAGTTTACCTGCAAGCTGCGTGAGTTCAAATCCCGGGGATGGCATATTTTTTTTTTTCTTTTTTTTTTTCTTTTCTTTTTCTATTTTTTATTTTTTTTAAAAAACATAGCGGGTCTGGGGCTCAAGGTCAAGGTCACTGTGACTATTTTTAGAAAAACATTGTCATCGCTCTAGCGCCTTCATTTATTGATGGATTTTAATATAACTTGGGTATAATGATATCTCTAGTGACTTTGACTTTCAGGGACCGGGGCTTAAGGTCAAGGTCACTACTTTCAGGGTCACGGGGTCAAGGTCACTCTGGCTATTTTTAGAAAAAACATTGTCATCGCTCTTGCACCTTAATTTATTGATGGATTTTAATATAACTTCACACAAATGTTGGGTATGATGATTTCTCTAGCAAGTTCGACTTTCAGGGTCTGGGGCTGAAGGTCAAGGTCATTGTGGCTATTTTTCAAAAAAACTTTGTGATCGCTCTAGTGCCTACATTTATGGATGGATTTTAATATAACTTCACACAAATGTTGGGTATGATGATATCTCGAGCGGATACGACTTTCAGGGTCTGGGGCTAAAGGTCAAGGTCACTGTGGCTACTTTTAGAAAATCTTTTTCATCGCTCTTGCGCCTTTATTTATGGATGGATTTTAATATAACTTCACACAAATATTGGGTATGCTGATATCTCGAGAGACTTTGACTTTCAGGTTCCGGGGCTGAAGGTCAAGGTCACTGTGGCTATTTTTAGAAAAAACTTTGTGATCACTCTAGTGCCTACATTTATGGATGGATTTTAATACAACTTTACACAAATGTTGAGTACGATGATATCTCTAGGGAGTTCGACTTTCAGGGTCAGGGGCTGAAGGTCAAGGTCACTGTGGCTATTTTTCGAAAAACTTTGTGATCGCTCTAGTGCCTACATTTATGGATGGATTTTAATATAACTTTACACAGATGTTGGGTATGATGATATCTCGAGTGAGATCGACTTTCAGGGTCTGGGGCTGAAGGTCAAGGTCACTGTGGCTATTTTTAGAAAAACTTTGTCATCGCTCTTGCACCTTCATTTATTGATGGATTTTAATATAACTTGACACAAATGTTTGGTATGATGATATCTTGAGTGACTTTGAGTTTCAGGGTCAGGGGCTGAAGGTCAAGGTCACTGTGGCTGTTTTTTAGAAAAACTTGATCATTGCTCTAGTGTCCACATTTACTGATGGATTTTAAGATAACTTCCTACAAATGTTGGGTATGATAATATCTTGAGTCAGTTCAACTTTCAGGGCCTGGGGCTCAAAGTCAATGTCACAATGGCAATTTTTAGAAAATCTTTGTCATCACTCTTGAGTACCTACATTTATTGATGGATATAATATAATTTAACACAAATGCTAGGCTAGGCTTTCTTTAATTTGTCTTGCACGAGGGGATTTGTATTGTCTGTGATGCCTTGTTATTACTTGGAAGTTTGTAGAATTTTTTCTATTTTATATAGATGTCTTTTTCATCTTTTTTTTTTACACTGGAAAGGCTTGAAAACAGGAATTACGGGTACTTTTTGGTTCTCTTTCGTTTGCTGCAGTCTGTTGGGCTTTTTTACAGAAGAAAAAATTTTGATAACTTGCCCTCAACCATCTTAGGCCCCCAAAGGCGAGCTATGTTGTCTTCTGACAACTCTTGTTTATTTTTATTTAGTCTTTTATCTTGCAAATGTATGCTGTATGCACTCATTAGAATCGCCTCGGTGAGGCGATTCTAATGAGTACACACACAGCATACATTTTCATTAAAGAACATCTGCAAGATGTTCAAAAGTATCTCGATATGCCTCCTGGCAGTAACCCTCAGTGGCTCGAACTACCGCTGTGTCGAATAAATTTTTATGGTCCCAAAGTGGTTCGAGCCATCAAAGTTTGACTTATAAAGAAATTTGATTGGTGGATAGTCAGAAATAGGTGTGGCTAAATCATTTTATTCAGCAGAATAAGGGTTAAGGGGAATGGGAACACCTTCAGGGGAGACAACTCAAGCAAACTTTTTTTATTTGAGGTTTAAGGTCCCTGTCAACACTGTAAAGGTCATTTTGGAGACGTTGCTTCCAATTTCCGTGGAGTGCTGTGGTGCAGTGGTAAAGCATCGGAGTTGAGATCGAGAGGTAGCCCGTTCGATTCTTGCAAGTGCCAAGTGTTGTTTCCTTGAGCAAGAGACTTCATCTACATTGCTTTCTGCATAAACTGGGCCTGCACTGTTTGCCAGTGATCACTTTTGGGGTTTTCTGTATAAACTGGGCTTGCACTGTTTGTCAATGGCCACTTTTGTTTTTTTTTGTATAGACTGGGCCTGCACTGTTTTCCAATGAACACTTTGGGGGTTTTCTGTATAAACTGGGCCTGCACTGTTTGCCAATGGCCACTTTTGGGTTTTTTGTATAGACTGGGCCTGCACTGTTTTCCAATGAACACTTTTGGGGTTTTCTGTATAAACTGGGCCTGCACTGTTTGTCAATGGCCACTTTTGGGTTTTTTGTATAAACTGGGCCTGCACTGTTTTCCAATGAACACTTTTGGGGTTTTCTGTATAAACTGGGCTTGCACTGTTTGTCAATGGCCACTTCTGTTTTTTTTTTGTATAGACTGGGCCTGCACTGTTTTCCAATGAACACTTTTGGGGTTTTCTGTATAAACTGGGCCTGCACTGTTTGCCAATGATCACTTTTGGGGTTTTCTGCATTAACTGGGCCTGCACGGTTTGCCAATGACCACTTTTGGGGTTTTATATATAAACTGGGCCTGCAGTGTCTGCCAATGATCACTTTTGTGTTTTTTTTGCATAAACCGGGCCTGCAATGTTTGCCAATGACCACTTTTGGGGTTTTCTGTATAAACTGGGTCTGCACTGTTTGCCAATGATCCCTTTTTGGGGTTTTCAGCATAAACTGGGTCCGCACTGTTTGCCAATGACCACTTTTGGGGGTTTTCTGTATAAACTGGGCCTGCACTGTTTGCCAATGATCACTTTTGGGGTTTTCTGAATAAACTGGGCCTGCACTGTTTGCCAATGACCACTTTTTGGGTTTTCTGCATAAACTGGGTCTGCACTAGTTGCCAATGAAAACTTTTGGGGTTTTCTGTATAAACTGGGCCTGCACTGTTTGCCAAATTTCACTTTTGGGGTTTTCTGCATAAACTGGGCCTCCTCTGTTTGCCAATGGCCACTTTTGGTGTTTTCTGTATAAACTGGGCCTGCTCTGTTTTCCAATGACAACTTTTGGTGTTTTCTGTATAAACTGTGCCTGCACTGTTTGTCAATGACCACTTTTGGTGTTCTCTGTATAAACTGGGTCTGCACTGTTTGCCAATGACAACTTTTGGGGTTTTTGTGTATAAACTGGGCCTGCACTGTTTGCCAATGATCACTTTTGGGGTTTTCTTCATAAACTGGGCCTGCACTGTTTGCCAATGGCCACTTTTGGTGTTTTCTGTATAAACAGGGCCTGCACTGTTTGCCAATGACAAATTTTGGTGTTTTCTGTATAAACTGGGCCTGCACTGTTTGTCAATGACCACTTTTGGTGTTCTCTGTATAAACTGGGCCTGCACTGTTTGCCAATGACCACTTTTGGGGTTTCTGTATAAACTGGGCCTGCACTGTTTGCCAATGAACACTTTTGGTGTTCTGTGTATAAACTGGACCTGCACTGTTTGCCAATGACCACTTTTGGTGTTTTCTGTATAAACTGGGCCTCCACTGTTTGCCAATGAACACTTTTGGGGTTTTCTGATTAAACTGGGCCTGCACTGTTTGCCAATGACTACTTTTGGGGTTTCTGTATAAACTGGGTCTGCACTGTTTGCCAATGAACACTTTTGGGGTTTACTGATTAAACTGGGCCTGCACTGTTTGCCAATGACCACTTTTGGGGTTTCTGTATAAACTGGGCCTGCACTGTTTGCCAATGAACACTTTTGGGGTTTTCTGATTAAACTGGGCCTCCACTGTTTATCAATGGCCACTTTGGGGTTTTCTGTATAAACTGGGCCTGCACTGTTTAACAATGACCACTTTTGGGTTTTCTGTATAAACCTCGGCCTGTTCTGTTTGCCATGTTCACTTTTGGGGTTTTCTGTATAACTTGGGCCTGCACTGTTTGCCAATGACCACTTTGGTGTTTTCTGTATAAACTGGGCGTGCACTGTTTGCCAATGACCACTTTTGGGGTTTCTGTATAAACTGGGCCTGTACTGTTTGCCATGATCACTTTTGGGGTTTTCTGTATAAACTGGACCTGTACTGTTTGCCAATGACCACTTTTGGTGTGTTCTGTATAAGCTGGGCCTGCTCTGTTTGCCAATGACCTCGTTTGGGTTTTCTGTACAAACTGGGCCTGCACTGTTTGCCAATGAACACTCCTTGGGTTTTCAGATTAAACTGGGCCTCCACTGTTTGTCAATGGCCACATTGGGGTTTTCTGTATAAACTGGGCCTGTACTGTTTGCCAATGACCACTTTTGGGTTTTATGTATAAACTGGGTCTGCACTGTTTGCCAATGACCACTTTTGGGTTTTCTGTATAAACTGGGCCTGCACTGTTTGTCAATGATCACTTTTGGGGTTTTCTGTATAAACTGGGCCTGCACTGTTTGCCAATGACCACTTTTGGGTTTTCTGTATAAACTGGGCCTGCACTGTTTGCCAATGAAAACTCTTGGGGTTTTCTGATTAAACTGGGCCTCCATTGTTTGTCAATGGCCACTTTGGGGTTTTCTGTATAAACTGGGCCTGCACTGTTTGCCAATGACCACTTTTGGGTTTTCTGTATAAACTGGGCCTGTACTGTTTGCCATTGATCACTTTTGGGGTTTTCTGTATAAACTGGGCCTGCACTGTTTGCCAATGATCACTTTTGGGGTTTTCTGCATTAACTGGGCCTGCACGGTTTGCCAATGACCACTTTTGGGGTTTTATGTATAAACTTGGCCTGCAGTGTCTGCCAATGATCACTTTTGTTGTTTTTTTTTTTTTTGCATAAACTGGGCCTGCAATGTTTGCCAATGACCACTTTTGGGGTTTTCTGTATAAACTGGGTCTGCACTGTTTGCCAATGATCCCTTTTTGGGGTTTTCAGCATAAACTGGGTCCGCACTGTTTGCCAATGACCACTTTTGGGGGTTTTCTGTATAAACTGGGCCTGCACTGTTTGCCAATGATCACTTTTGGGGTTTTCTGAATAAACTGGGCCTGCACTGTTTGCCAATGACCACTTTTTGGGTTTTCTGCATAAACTTGGTCTGCACTAGTTGCCAATGATAACTTTTGGGGTTTTCTGTATAAACTGGGCCTGCACTGTTTGCCAAATTTCACTTTTGGGGTTTTCTGCATAAACTGGGCCTCCTCTGTTTGCCAATGGCCACTTTTGGTGTTTTCTGTATAAACTGGGCCTGCTCTGTTTGCCAATGACAACTTTTGGTGTTTTCTGTATAAACTGTGCCTGCACTGTTTATCAATGACCACTTTTGGTGTTCTCTGTATAAACTGGGTCTGCACTGTTTGCCAAAGACAACTTTTGGGGTTTTCTGTATAAACTGGGCCTGCACTGTTTGCCAATGATCACTTTTGGGGTTTTCTTCATAAACAGGGCCTGCACTGTTTGCCAATGGCCACTTTTGGTGTTTTCTGTATAAACTGGGCCTGCTCTGTTTGCCAATGACAAAGTTTGGTGTTTTCTGTATAAACTGGGCCTGCACTGTTTGTCAATGACCACTTTTGGTGTTCTCTGTATAAACTGGGCCTGCACTGTTTGCCAATGAACACTTTTGGGGTTTCTGTATAAACTGGGCCTGCACTGTTTGCCAATGAACACTTTTGGTGTTCTGTGTATAAACTGGACCTGCACTGTTTGCCAATGACCACTTTTGGTGTTTTCTGTATAAACTGGGCCTCCACTGTTTGCCAATGAACACTTTTGGGGTTTTCTGATTAAACTTGGCCTGCACTGTTTGCCAATGACCACTTTTGGGGTTTCTGTATAAACTGGGCCTGCACTGTTTGCCAATGAACACTTTTGGGGTTTTCTGATTAAACTGGGCCTCCACTGTTATCAATGGCCACTTTGGGGTTTTCTGTATAACTTGGGCCTGCACTGTTTGCCAATGACCACTTTTGGGTTTTCTGTATAAACCTCGGCCTGTACTGTTTGCCATGATCACTTTTGGGGTTTTCTGTATAAACTGGGCCTGCACTGTTTGCCACTGACCACTTTTGGTGTTTTCTGTATAAACTGGGCGTGCACTGTTTGCCAATGACCACTTTTGGGTTTTCTGTATAAACTGGGCCTGTACTGTTTGCCATGATCACTTTTGGGGTTTACTGTATAAACTGGACCTGTACTGTTTGCCAATGACCACTTTTGGTGTGTTCTGTATAAGCTGGGCCTGCTCTGTTTGCCAATGACCTCGTTTGGGTTTTCTGTATAAACTGGGCCTGCACTGTTTGCCAATGAACACTCCTTGGGTTTTCAGATTAAACTGGGCCTCAACTGTTTGTCAATGGCCACTTTGGGGTTTTCTGTATAAACTGGGCCTGTACTGTTTGCCAATGACCACTTTTGGGTTTTCTGTATAAACTGGGCCTGTATTGTTTGCCAATGACCACTTTTGGGTTTTCTGTATAAATTGGGCCTGCACTGTTTGCCAATGACCACTTTGGGGTTTTCTGTATAAACCTCGGCCTGTACTGTTTGCCATGATCACTTTTGGGGTTTTCTGTATAAACTGGGCCTGCACTGTTTGCCAATGACAACTTTTGCCAATGAACACTCCTTGGGTTTTCAGATTAAAATGTGCTTCCACTGTTTGTCAATGGCCAATTTGGGGTTTTCTGTATAAACTGGGCCTGTACTGTTTGGCAATGACCACTTTTGGGTGTTCTGTATAAACTGGGCCTGTACTGTTTGCCAATGACCACTTTTGGGTTTTCTGTATAAATTGGGCCTGCACTGTTTGCCAATGACCACTTTTGGGTTTTCTGTATAAACTGGGCCTGCACTGTTTGCCAATGAAAACTCTTGGGGTTTTCTGATTAAACTGGGCCTCCATTGTTTGTCAATGGCCACTTTGGGGTTTTCTGTATAAACTGGGCCTGCACTGTTTGCCAATGACCACTTTTGGGTTTTCTGTATAAACTGGGCCTGCACTGTTTGCCAATGACCACTTTTGGGGTTTTCTGTATAAACTGGGCCTGTACTGTTTGCCAATGACCACTTTGGGGTTTTCTGTATAAACTGGGCCTGCACTGTTTGCCAATGACCACTTTTGGGGTTTTCTGTATAAACTGGGCCTGTACTGTTTGCCAATGACCACTGTGGGGTTTTCTGTATAAACTGGGCCTGCACTGTTTGCCAATGACCACTTTTGGGGTTTTCTGTATAAACTGGGCCTGCACTGTTTGCCAATGACCACTTTTGGGGTTTTCTGTATAAACTGGACCTGTACTGTTTGACAATGACCACTTTTGGGTTTTTCTGTATAAATGTGGCTTGCACTTGCCAATGAACACATTTGGTGTTTCCTGTATAAACTGAGCCTGTACCGTTTGCTATTGACCATTTGTTGGGGTCACCCCCGCCCATGGGGGTTTGAAGAAATATATGGGCTGCATGATGCTTCCACACAGAGATGAAACCAACCCGCACACCAGTACTGGTAAACCACTTAGAGGATCTAAGCCTGCCCAGGCAAAGCTGTGCGAGTTGGCCCGTCCATGCTTATAAACCCTATTGGTTTCATTGGGCGGCAGGGCTTGAGATGCCATTTCATCTCAATATCGGGTAAAAGTCAGTAGAGTTGGCATTTCACAGGAAAGAGTGAGTACATTCCATTCTGACAGAGGATCTTGCAATGAGAAAGTTTTCGGCCTGATGGGTACCAGGACTGCTGAAAGTTGATTAGAAGCACATCAGGTGCACATTATCATGTGCTAATCTTAACCTTTTTGAGATTTCTTCAGAGATTTTTCACTATGCATGAAACATGGGTCCATCATTTTACCCCAGAGGCCAAACAACAATCAGAACAATGGAAGCTGGCTCACCCCAGCCAAAGAAGGCAAAGACTGTTCCATCAGCTGGGAAGGTTATGGCCTAGGTTTTCTTGGATGCAGATGGTATTCTGCTGATAGATTATTGCCAAAAGGGACAAACAATCAATTGCATATACTATGCTTCACTTATGACCCAGTTACTGGAAAATATTAAACTTAAGTGCCGCGGAAAGCTCACTAAAGGTGTGTTGTTCCATTAAGACAATGCTCTTGTTCACAAGTCTGTTATTGCTATGGCTGTCATTCACAATTGTGGCTTTAAATTGATTGCGCATCCGCCTTATTCACCTGATCTCACTCCATCAGACTTTTCATCTATCTCCAAAACTGAAAACGGCTATTTCAGGCACCCACTTTCAGTCCGCTTATGGTGTCATATATGTAGTGGATGACTTTCTGAACAATCAAGAAAAGGAAAGGAGTTCTATAAAAGTGGCATTGATACCTTAAACACCACTAGCAAAAGTGTATATATACTGAAGGGAATTATGTTGAAAAATAATACAATATGTCTGACAAAATTCAAATCCTTCATTATGAGGCTCACAACATATCAATCAGCCCTCATATTACAAATTTTCATCAGAAAAGTAGGTGCTTTCGAGATATGATAGAAAGCACTATGTCACACAGGTGTGTTAGTCTAATGTTTCAAAATGAACTTCTACTGCATATAAGACAGAAGATTTTATTCAGTACCAATTGACTTAACCCTTCTCTTGCTGAATATTCATTTTAGCCACACCCATCTCTGACTTTGAACCAATCAGATTTTACTTGGTGTAATTTATTCCTACAAATTCATAAACTGAATGTCAAACAGTGTAGATCCTGATCAGATCGAAGCCATCTGATCTGGATCTACACTGTTTCCAAAGATATGGGTTGTCGTGAACAGCATGATAAGAGTTAAAGGTGCATTATTGAGCTACGGGTCTCAAAATTTTTTTTCTGGTTTTTATCTTCAATGCATACTCCTTTGTTATGTGTACACTTTTGGAGCCAAATACACAAATACAGCTTCAGAACTTTGTGAAAATGGTCGTTTTCATTCGTGTTTACCCTTCGCTCTGAACATGTGTTCGGAATTTCTGTTCCAAAAATAAATCTGTCACTTTACACATACATGGCAACAGTATCGTCTCTGAGTGTCGTTACTTGTGGCATGGTATTCAGGGTCATATTGCTTCCGATTCAGGCATGGTTTAAGCAAACAAGGCCAAAAATGAACGTCGCATAACGTCGTATATGGAGATTCTATTTTTGTCACAAACTAAAAATAGATCTAAATAGTGTTCGAAACCTAGTTAGGGAATCCCTCTCAAACTCGTTTACCTGTCATCATAATTGTTCGCATTTTTGCATAAAATGCATTCATTTTTATTGTTTTAAAGAAAAATACCCGCTATATGTATTTTATTTTTGGAAGCACTTTTTCCGGATAGCTCAATAATGCACCTTTAATGTGGTTAACAATAAAAGGGGGATATTTACTTTTTGAGGTGAATACTAAAAATACATAAGAATTTTCACGAGTGCAAAGCAGGAGGGAAGATTCTGATGTTTTCAACACACAAGATGAAATATCTTTGGTACTTAATATCAAATAAAAGAGAAAATTTTCTTTATATCATTTTTTTAAAATGTGAAAATACCATGACTGCTAATTATTTATTAAATTATTTTATATTATATTTTGCAGTATTCTTCTCCGAAGCCCACCAGACTTGCTAGAAGAAGTTATTCTTGTTGAT
Source organism: Lucinisca nassula (assembly GCA_963580285.1). Classification (NCBI taxonomy): domain Eukaryota; kingdom Metazoa; phylum Mollusca; class Bivalvia; order Lucinida; family Lucinidae; genus Lucinisca; species Lucinisca nassula. Next base: position 25,897,352 of record OY757012.1, read on the forward strand.
GATGCTTCTAATGATTGTATGTATAGTTGGAATCTCCCACCATGTTAACAAGTCAGTTTATCACTTGTGAGATAATAATGCCATGATGTATTATTTTCGGTAATCCAATAGTGGTTTAAATATGCAGATTAGCTAGATACGTCCTGTAACGTTACATGTACAACGTCCTTAATGACGTCGCTTTTACTAACGGCGGAATATTGACTTTTTATAAACAATCACGAATAAAATGCGTTTTAAATGTCATCTGATAAATAGAATCTTGCATGCATGCTCATGTATTATTGAATTTATTAAACTCGTTGAGGAAAAGGGATAAAATGCTCTGCAAAGCCTAGCATTTTATCCCTTTTTCTCAACTTGTTTAATAGATTCAATAATACATGAACACTCATGCAAGATCCTCTATGTCAACAATTTAATAAACTCATTGAGGAAAAGGGATAAAATGCTCATCAAAGCCTCGCATTTTATCCCTTTTCCTCAACTCGTTTAATAAATTCAATAATACATGAACACTCATGTTAGATCCTCTATGTCAACAATTTAATAAACTCGTTGAGGAAAAGGGATAAAATGCTTGGCAAAGCCTTGCAGTTTATCCATTTCCTCAACTTGTTTAATAAATTCAATAATACATGAACATTCCTGTAAGATCCTCTTTGTCAACAATTTAATAAACTCGTTGAGGAAAAGGGATAAAATGCTCGGCAAAGCCTCTTATTTTATCCCTTTTCCTCAACTGGTTTAATGAATTCAATAATACATGAACACTCATGTAAGATCCTCTTTGTCAACAATTTAATAAACTCGTTGAGGAAAAGGGATAAAATGTTCGGCAAAGCCTCACATTTTATCTCTTTTCCTCAACTCGTTTAATAAAGTCAATAATACATGAACACTCATGTAAAATCCTCTATGTATTGAATACCCCTCTAAATGTCACCTTATATAGAGAAAACTTTTACTCCAGCATTTCAGTTGTTTCGTGCTGAATCCTCACCGTTGTTTCATCTCTGTGGTTTTTATCCCCCGACCGAATAGGTTCGGGGGATATAGCGATCAGCCTGCCGTCCGTCTGTCCGTCCGTCCGTCCGGAGACGCAACCTTGTGATGGCCATAACTCCTATACCCTTTGAGATTCATTGATGGTTCTCGGCACAATTGTTCACAAGGCTGAGACGGCGTGTCATGTGCAAGAACCAGAACTCTGGATGCCATACTTTTTTAGTTATCTCCCCTTTTAATAAAATAGAATGACTACTTTGTGATGGCCATAACTCCAATACCCTTTGAGATATATTGATGGTACCTGGCACAGTTGTTCACAAGGCTGAGACGGCGTGTCATGCACAAGACCCACGACTGTGGTTGCCATGGTTTTTGAGTTATCTCCCCTTCCAATAAAATAGAGTGACAACCTTGTGATGGCCATAATTCCAATACCCTTTAAGATATATTGATGATACCTGGCACACTTGTTCACAAGGCCAAGACGGTGTGTCATGCACATGAACCACAACCCTAGGTGCCATGGTTTTTTAGTTGTCTCCCCTTCCAATAATATAAAATCACTACCTTGTGATTGCCACATCTCCAACACTCTTTGAAAAGCCCCCGCCCATAGGGGCTTGAAGAAATATATGGTCTGCATGATGCTTCCACGCAGAGCTGAATCCGGCCCGCACACTAGTACTGGTAAACCGCTTAGAGGATCTGAGCCTGTCCAGGAACCGCGGTGCGAGGCGGACCGTCCATGCTAATAAACCCTATTGGTTTCATTGGGCGACAGAGCTTGAGAAGTCATTTCATCTCAATGTCGGGTAAAAGTCCCACAAAATTGGAAGCAACGTCTCCAAAATGACCTTTACAGTGTTGACGGGGACATTAAACCTCAAATCAAACAAACAAACACTCTTTGAAATATATTGATGATACTTGGTACAGTTGTACATGAGGTTAAGCAGGTGTGTCACGTGCAAGAACCACAACTCTGGGTGCCCTGGTTTTTTATTTATCTCCCCTGACAATATAACCTTGTGATGGCCATAACTCCAATACCCTTTGAGATATATTGATGGTACTTGGCACAATTGTACACAATGTTGAGACGGTGCTTCATGCCTAAGAATCACAACTCTGGGAGCTATGATATTTGAATTATCTCCCCTTCCAATATAACAGTATGACAACCTTGTGATCATCGTACCTCCAATACCCTTTGAGACATATTGGTGGTACTTGATGCAGATGTACATGAGGTTAAGCAGGTGTGTCATGCTCAAGTATTACAACTCTGGGTGCTCTGGTTTTTTAGTTATCTCCCCTGGCAATATACCATTTTGATGGCCATAACTCCAACACCCTTTGAGATATATTGAAGGAACTTGGCACAATTGTATACAAGGTACAGAAGGGATGTCATGTGCAAGAACCACAACTGTTGGTGCTGTGGTATTTGAGTTATCTACCCTTTCAATAAAACAGTATGACCAGCTTGTGATCACCATATATTCAATACCTTTTGAGACATACTGATGGTACTTTGTACAGAAATACATGAGCTTAAGCAGGCATGTCATGCGCAAGAACCACATTTCTGAGTGCCCTTGTTTTTCAGTTATCTCCCCTGACAGTATAATCTTGTGATGGCCATAACGGCAATACTTTTGTGATATATTGCTGGCTTAATTCTGATGCACTTTCTATTGGTGAACAATCTTCTGAAGGCCATATTGGCTTTTGGTCGGGGGATTTGCCATCCCTTCTGATGGCTATTTTTTTATTTTTTGTTCTCGAAGATGTTGCACTGATGAGTTAGGAAGCCTTTATGCGGACTGAACAATTTTTTTGCCTAAATCGCAATGGAAGTAAGGACGAGGATTGCGGCCTCGTAAAATCGATTTAAGCACCCCCCTGCACAATCTGCTAAGGCCTATCTATCTCAGTACTTAGGATCATTACGGTTATATTGATCAATCAGATTTGCGATGACAAATACAATATGGACTACATGTATTAAGAGAAACTGAGTACCGTACCAAAATGGGTTGCGAAATGGGTTGTTGGTACACTGGAATTTTTGGATCATAAATTCATCCAAAAGTACAGTTTTAAAGTTTGGATGGTTTACAGTCATGGAATAGACTGTCCTCTGGTCACTCTTTGGCTTATTATAAACGGTAAGGTCTGACAACCAAAGGTGATAAATGGCCAGGGGCCAGTTGTTCAAAGCATCGTGAGCTTAATGAGCTCGTTAGTGGTCATATTGTTAACTCTTCTAGCAAGTACAATATTGTAAATTTTGGTATTTTTGCTGAAAAAATGTGAGCAGCTTTTGCGTCCGCAAAAGCTGCTCACATTTTTTCTGCAAAAATTTCAGCATATTTGCCATATTTAATGATCAAAGTTTTAATGATACGTTAACTAACGACGTCGATAGTTTTGAACAACTGGCCCCAGATATAGACAGGATAGCTGTTAGCATGGTGCTTTGTAGCAGTCCAATTTTCCATCTGTCCGTTTGTCTGTTTGTCAGTCTGTCAACTTTTGCGACAACCCTAGCATTCACCCAAATGATCAAGTTCATTTCTCAAGAAATATAAGCGGTTCACTAATGATATTTGGTACAAGCTTGCATCTGGGGATTGCAACAATAATGCAAGCATTCATATTTGACCTTGACCTACTTTTCATGGTTCATTGTCTTTGTAAACTATTGCATCAACCTAATATTCAAGTTTATTTCTCAAGAGCTATAAGAACTTCATTCATTTAAGATATTTGGTACAAGCTTGCATCTTGGGACTGCAACAATAATGCATGCATCCATATTTGACCTTTACTTACTTGTCATGGTTCACTGACCTTGTAAACTACTGATCAGTCAAATCTATCGTTCAGCCTTATATTCAAGTTTATTTCTCAAGAGCTATAAGACAGGGTTCGATATTAGCCCAGGACCGATGGACATTGTCTAGTGAATAGCTGGTCAGGTCTAGTAGGGTCTGTGGCTGGCTGGTCCGAATGGTCTAGTTGAAAATTTGCTACAACATTTATTAAAATCCATGTTTTTGACTGTTTTCAATTTGTTGCAGTAGTTTACTATCGATGAAAATAAATAAAAATAGAAAATAATCTGATGACTGTTGAACTAATGTATCCTTTAGTATGATATGATTTACATAATTTCTTTGGTCCAGTTGAACTTAGATCAGGTCCAGTGCATCCCAAGAGTTACAGGACCACCATGTCCAGTTATTTGAAAAGTTAATGTTGAATCCTGTAAGAGCTTCATTTAAGATATTTGGTACAAGCTTGCAAGCTTGCATCTAGTGATGGAAACTTTAATGCAGTCATCTATATTTCACTTTGACCTACATTTCATGGTTGATTGACTTTGTGATCTATTGTGTCAAGCTTTGTGTTCACTCAAGCTTCATTGACAATACATGGTACAAGCTAGCTTGCATTAAGGAATAGTAAAGTTTATGCAAGCATCCATGTTCCTAATGTTTAAGATCTATGATGATACTTGGTACTAGCTTGCATCTAGGAGTAGCAACTTTAATGCAAGCATCCATGTTTGACCTTGGCCTACATTTCATTGCTGTGTGACTTTGTGCCCCCACAGGCGCGACATAGCCTTTGGTGGAATACTTGTCTATACAATCATATGGATCAGAAAAAAAGTGTTAATGGATTTTGTGATGTTGAAATAGTAATTATGAGAGAAGTAAGCAGGAGCATGGCATCTGGGTCTTTCCAAATAGTGATAAATGCATACACTAGCTCAACTGGATAAATGTTGTCTTTCCAAAGTACACTAGCTCAATTATATATAGAGCCTGATTTCGGCCTGGTCCTCGTAGGTGTTGGTGGTCCCAGCTCAGAATGAAAGTGTAAAAGATGTTTGATGTGAAAATCTTTTTCTCAGGGCTGTGTTGTCACAAGACACCCCAGAGCCTTTGAGATTGCATACCCTATAAATCCTAAACAAATGGACATTTTGAAGACTTACTGTAATTTTCATTAACTTTTAACAAATTTGAATCACAATCAAGCAAGGAGTCCAAAGGTGCAGATGGAATGGCAAACAGTGTAGATCCTGATCAGATCTCCTTCAGGAGCCGTCTGATCTGGGTCTTCACTGTTTGCTTAGGCCTGTCTGTCCTTATATGTAGGATCATTACTGAAGTTTAGCCAATCAATGCCATGTTAACATAATCAAATGTTGATTTCTGACTACCGTATTCGCCCTAATTACCGCACAGTGTGCTTATTTTTTTCAAAAAACAAGTAAAATCAAAGTACTGAAAGTACTGAGGAAAGTTGATTTATGAGGTATATTCACCATGATAAAATGGTAGTGGTAGATTAAACAGTTCTCTAAGTATCTTTTTGACAACGTTGAAAAAGGAGTTTAACCAGGTTCGACTAAGAAAAAAATTCCTGTTGCTTGTTATTGTCCTCGTGACAATCACTGACCATCTGACTGACGCCGACCCTGAACAAAATCCAGGTATTGGTTATTGATAGCACCCCTAAGATGTCAGAGCGGAACGTCAGAAGAAAATTCTGGACTGTGCTTGTTTGTTTGTTTGTATGTTTGTTTGCTTGATTTGAGGTTTAACATCCCCGTCAACACTGACTAGGTCATTTAGAGACGTTGCTTCAAATTTTGTGAGACTTTTACCCAACACTAAAATGAAATGACATAATTATCAAGCTACGCGCAATGAAACCAAATAGGCTTGTGGCATGGACGGTCCGATTCGCACCACTTTGCCTGGACAGGCTTAGATCCTCTAAGCGGTTTACCAGTACTCATGTGGGGTCGATTTCAGCTTGGCGTGGAAGTTTCTTGCAGTCCGTCTATTTCTTCAAGCCCTGATGGGCAGGGGCGGGGGCGGTAGGACTGTGCTCGTGCATTTGGCCATTGGCAAACAGAACCTTCATAATCAGACGCCACATAATGCGGTGTCCGATCAGATCTAATGTACCTGCTTAAACGAACAGTCCGATTCTCAGTTCATGACTATTCTCCAAACTTACATTCAGAGACGATCGATCCACCAGTTCTCTCAGCACTTTGATTAATTGAGTATTTACGCAAATACGCTGTTTATCTGGAGCACTGGACGGGAGTGAACTTTAAAACCTATTGCTTTCTTTCGGCGAGTCATGGGTCTCCAAAAATGAAGTGTATATTGCTTTCGGACACGTTACAGCAGAGCCCTTTAATTTCTACATTTTAAACACTGGAGACGCTTCGACTTAGATCCGTCTTCCCAAGTGTCTATAAAACGATTGCATGCAAAAATGCAAAGCTTCCTTTTATAACACTGAAGGGTCTGATTCGAGGTCACAGAATGTGGTGTCTGATCAGTGGCTTCTGAATTTGCTTAACCAATATATGACACTGGAATCTTCCAACAAATAAGTTCGGAACAGGATTGTCAGATTTGTTATCTTAAAGGTAGGTTTTGCAAGAATATATGTTTTTTTAGCAATCAATGCAGACTCAGATCAGACCCCAAGTCGTGCTGCGTCTGATCTGGGCCTACAATACTTACATGCCATAAAAAGTGACGCTAGTTATAAATAGGCTAATGTCCAGTTCGGAAACCGAGGGGTGAAAGAGAAGGAACACCTGTGGAATCAAGTCCGACTTGATATAAAAGGATACACCGAGTATCATGCCATAAAAAGTGACGCTAGTTATAAATGGGCTAATGTCCAGTTCGGCAACTGAGGGGTGAAAGGGAAGGAACACCTGTGGAATCAAGTCCGCCTTCTGCGCAAATGTTAAGAAATCAATGCGCTGGAAAAGGAAATCAGGCAAGTGCTTAATTTGGACTATTTTATGCAGCGAACGAACAGCGGAAGTGTAGTAACGCGGTCCAGTACCGGAAGTAGAAATGCGATGACATATAAACTTGATACAAGTATCAACTTTCAAAAATCACAGTGAAAAATCTACCTAATTAGCGCACACTCAATGTGAAAACAATACCTTCCAAGATGATGTATACTGATATTTTATGGGATGGAAAAGGATACTAAAGCATTGCCTTCACTGTTGAAGAAATAACGGTAAGTTTTTTATAGATTTACTGTGAGAGCTTCCAGGGAGTGGTTAACTGTAAAGTGTGCCCTTATGCATTTCCGAAATTAAGCTTGCATTTAGGCTAAATGCGAGTGAGAATTTCAAAATGCGAGGCAAAAATATATGTACAAGACATGCAAAAATCTTCGATCTTCGAAAAAAAAAGGAAAAAATAATTCAGATGACAATAATGACTCGCCATTTCCGCGACTGCTTCTGGAATTCCGACGTTCTAAATTTAGATGATAAACTTTTCAGAGGTCAGGAGGCGTAACAAGTCATCAGTTTTTGAGTTGGAATGGGAGAAATTTTTAAACGGTCATCGGCTTCGGTCGGTTACACCAAAAACCAAATTATTACAGACAAGGGTTTTAAACATGGACATATAGTAACATGAATCCTTATGAAGCCAGAAAGACACACATTAACATGCTATGAGTTAGACCAAAGTAAGAAGTTGAAGACTCAGTATCTATGGCAGTTTTATATGCAAATTGCATAACACAGATCTATCAAACTATGATAGATCTATATTATAATATGCAATTTGCATAATAACAATGACAAGTTAATCTTACTGTTGTTCTTGTAAAATTTCTGCTCTTATTAAAGGGTTTTTTGAAAAAATCGAGTAGATTTTCATTTTTGCTAGTAGATCTTTTTTGTAACAAGCTAAATTTTGCTTGTGGCAAAAATACTTATGTTCGGACCCTGGCGCTTATAGGAGCATGTGCGGTAATTAGGGCGAATATGGTAAGTTGTTGGGCTGTATTTACCATTTGTATTCTGATAAACAGGCTTTAACAAACAGGGCAGACCCAGATAAGATGCAGCAGATCACAGTGTCTCACCAGGGTCCACTCTGTTTGCCACTCATCTAGTTTTTAGACACAACATGATCTGAGGTAGTATATTATATTTGTTCAAGTTTAAGGACAAGTACGTGTTTGGAAAAGGGATTGAGGTGTCAAATACTTAGAGTACAAATGGTACATGCATTTGTGGGCTCATTCATTTCTTCATACAGCTGTAAACATCAGCCAAAGTATTCACTGTAATGTGCAAGTCCATTTCTCTAAACTTGCAAGAGCTTCATTAACCCTTATCTTGCTGAATATTCATTTAAGCCACACCCATTTCTGTCTATCAACCAATCAAATGACTTGATGTAATTTATTGCTACAAATTCATAAACTGAATGCCAAACAGTGGAGATCCTGATCAGATGGATCTGATCTGGATCTACTTTGTTTCAAAGATAAGGCATATCCGGGATTAGCAGGACAAGGGTTAATAAAATGGCAGCTTATCCACCTCTGACCTAATAGTGTTTAAAATACTTGGTGTATACTTCCATTTACTTTAGCTCATTGTATGCGGGAAACCCCTGAAAGGGTACTTGGGAAACAGTGCTGACCCAGGCGTCTGATAAGGGCCTGCACTATTTGCTAACAGAATTTTCCATCAAAAATAGAATAAAAAGGAAAAAAATAGGCCTGGCACCCCTTATATGACAAATGGACTTGTCGGACATAAAGACCAGTATACAATGGGTTAATGCAGATTTGGCCTCCATAGGTATGACATAGCCTTCAGCCGAATTATTTTTGTCTATACTATGCACACCTTTTGGGGGAAACAAATTCGTTTGTAGTAATTAGGGTGGGCTATATTTTTATTCCGGTTTTTTTAGCTCACCTGACCGAAGGTCATGGTGAGCTTTTGTGACAGTAAGATGTCCGGCGTCGTCGTGCGTCGTCCGTCGTCCGTCGTGCGTCGTCCGTGCGTAAACTTTTTCTTGTGAACACACTAGAGGCCACAGTTTTGGTCCAATTATCATCAAACTTGCTCAGAATGATAATCATGACAATATCTCGGTCAAGTTCGAATTTGGGTCATGTCGGGTAAAAAAGTAGGTCAGTAGGTCAAATCATAGAAAAACCTTGTGAACACTCGAGAGGCCACAATTTTGGTCCAATCATCATCAAACTTGCTCAGAATGATCATTGTGACAATATTTTAGTGAAGTTTGAATATGGATCATGTCGGCTTAAAAAGTAGGTCAGCGGGTCAAATCATAGAAAAACCTTGTGAACACCCTAGAGGCCACAATTTTGGTCCAATCATAATCAAACTTGCTCAGAATGATCATCATGACAATATCTTGGTCAAGTTCGAATATGGGTCATGTCCGGTCAAAAAGTAGGTCAGTAGGTCAAATCATAGAAAAACCTTGTGAACACTCTGAAGGCCACTGTTTTGGTCCAATTATCATGAAACTTGCTCAGAATGACCATTGTGACAATATTTCAGTCCAGTTCGAATATGGGTCATATCGGGTTAAAAAGTAGGTCAGCGGGTCAAATCATATAAAAACCTTGTGAACACCCTAGGGGCCACAATTTTGGTCCAATCTTAATCAAACTTGCTCAGAATGATCATCATGACAATATCTCGGTCAAGTTTGAATATGGGTCAAATGGTTCCGGTCCGTTGCACATCTAGGTCACAGGAGCCAAAAACAGATTTTTTTCACCAAAAACTTAAAAAATCTTCTTCTCTGAAACCACAAGGCCCAGGTCTTTGTTATTTGGTATGAAGCTTCATCTAGTGGACCCCTACCAAGATTGTTCAAATTATAGTGCTGGGGCCAAAAATGCCCCCGCACGGGGGCCCTTTGGTTTTACATAGGCTTATATAGGGAAAATCTTTAAAAATCTTCTTCTCTGAAACCACAAGGCCCAGGACTTTGATATTTGGTATGAAGCTTCATCTAGTGGACCCCTACCAAGATTGTTCAAATTTGAGTGCTGGGACGAAAAATGCCCCCGCCACGGGGCCCTTTGGTTTTACATTGGCTTATATAGGGAAAATCTTTAAAAATCTTCTTCTCTGAAACCACAAGGCCCAGGTCTTTGATATTTGGTATGAAGCTTCATCTAGTGGACCCCTACCAAGATTGTTCAAATTATAGTGCTGGGGCCAAAAATGCCCCCGCCCCAGGGCCCTTTGGTTTTACATAGGCTTATATAGGGAAAATCTTCAAAAATCTTCTACTCTGAAACCACAAGGCCCAGGACTTTGATATTTGGTATGAAGCTTCATCTAGTGGACCCCTACCAAGATTGTTCAAATTATAGTGCTGGGACAAAAAATGCCCCCGCCACAGGGCCCTTTGGTTTTACATTGGCTTATATAGGGAAAATCTTTAAAAATCTTCTTCTCTGAAACCACAAGGCCCAGGTCTTTGATATTTGGTATGAAGCTTCATCTAGTTGACCCCTACCAAGATTGTTCAAATTACAGTGCTGGGGCCAAAAATGCCCCCGCCCCGGGGCCCTTTGGTTTTACATAGGCTTATATAGGGAAAATCTTAAAAAATCTTCTTCTCTGAAACCACAAGGCCCAGGTCTTTGATATTTGGTATGAAGCTTCATCTAGTGGACCCCTACCAAGATTGTTCAAATTTTAGTGCTGGGACAAAAAATGCCCCCGCCACGGGGCCCTTTGGTTTTACATGGGCTTATATAGGGAAAATCTTTAAAAATTTTCTTTTCTGAAACCACAAGGCCCAGGACTTTGATATTTGGTATGAAGCTTCATCTAGTGGACCCCTACCAAGATTGTTCAAATTTTAGTGCTGGGACAAAAATGCCCCCGCCACGGGGCCCTTTGCTTTTACATTGGCTTATATAGGGAAAATTTTTAAAAATCTTCTTCTCTGAAACCACAAGGCCCAGGTCTTATATATTTGGTATGAAGCTTCATCTAGTGGACCCCTACCAAGATTGTTCAAATTATAGTGCTGGGGCCAAAAATGCCCCCGCCACGGGGCCCTTTGGTTTTACATAGGCTTATATAGGGAAAATCTTTAAAAATTTTCTTCTCTAAAACCACAAGGCCCAGGACTTTGATATTTGGTATGAAGCTTCATCTAGTGGACCCCTACCAAGATTGTTCCAATTTTAGTGCTGGGGCCAAAAATGCCCCTGCCCCGGGGCCCTTTGGTTTTACATAGGCTTATATAGGGAAAATCTTTAAAAATCTTCTTCTCTGAAACCACAAGGCCCAGGACTTTGATATTTGGTATGAAGCTTCGTCTAGTGGACCCCTACCAAGATTGTTCAAATTATAGTGCTGGGACAAAAAATCCCCCCCTGCCACGGGGCCCTTTGGTTTTACATAGGCTTATATAGGGAAAATCTTTAAAAATCTTCTTCTCTGAAACCACAAGGCCCAGAACTTTGATATTTGGTATGAAGCTTCATCTAGTGGACCCCTACCAAGATTGTTCAAACTATAGTGCTGGGGCAAAAAATGCCCCTGTCCCGGGGCCCTTTGATTTTACATAGGCTTATATAGGGAAAATCTTTAAAAATCTTCTTCTCTGAAACCACAAGGCCCAGGACTTTGATATTTGGTATGAAGCTTCGTCTAGTGGACCCCTACCAAGATTGTTCAAATTATAGTGCTGGGACAAAAAATCCCCCCCTGCCACGGGGCCCTTTGGTTTTACATAGGCTTATATAGGGAAAATCTTTAAAAATCTTCTTCTCTGAAACCACAAGGCCCAGAACTTTGATATTTGGTATGAAGCTTCATCTAGTGGACCCCTACCAAGATTGTTCAAACTATAGTGCTGGGGCAAAAAATGCCCCTGTCCCGGGGCCCTTTGATTTTACATAGGCTTATACAGGGAAAATCTTTAAAAATCTTCTTCTCTGAAACCGCTAGGCCCAGGTCTTTGATATTTGATGTGTAGCTTCATCTAGTGGACCTTTGACAAGATTGTTCAAATTTTAGCCTTTGTTGATGTTTGGTATGAAGCTTCACCTTTAAGACCTCCCTCAACATTATGTACATTAAAGCCCTGGGGCCAATAATGGCCCTCTCTGGGGCCCACTTGTTACACTATGGATCAGGTGAGCGATCCAGGGCCATCATGGCCCTCTTGTTTTTCAGTTTCTATTGGCTTAGAGTTGGTGAAGATTCCTAAAGTGAAAGTGATCAGAAATCCACAAAGTGAAGGTAAATTATTATCCCCACGCTTTTAAAAAAAGCGTTTGGGGATATTGTCAATGCCTCTGTCCGTCTGACCGTCTGTTCGTCCGTCCATCTGTCCGTCATGCTATCTCCTCCTTAACTACTGGTCGGAATGTAACCAAATTCGGTACACAGCTTCCTTACATGATGAGGGCGTGCAACGTCACATTTATTTTTGGCCCCGCCCCCAGGGGCCTTGGGGAGGGGTCAAAAGGTCAAATATCAATTAAATTCAATTTCAAAGTCAATTTTACAGATTTTGAAACCAAACTTTGCATAAGTAATGATTTATGATATATGTAACACATATTGAACGGGATTTTGGCTGCGACCCCTGGGTCATGCCCAAGGGGTCGGACTTTGGGGGGGTCAGGGGGTCAAAATTCAAATTTTACTGAATATAGTCATTTGGAATATCAAATTGAAGGGGGTGGTTAATAGAATACAGTACAAGTAAAATTTGACCTTAGGATCAGATTGGGGCCCTGGGGGAGGGGTCAAAGGGCCAAAATTTAAGTTTTTTGGAACATAGTCATGTGGCATATCAAATTGAAGGGCATGATTAGTAGAATATAATACAGGTAATATTTTGACCCTGGGTCAAATTAGGGCCCAGGGTGAAGGGTTTTCGGTACTTGGCCCCTCTGTAGAAAGCGTGGGGATTTGCGATGACGTGCCATTGACAGTATTCTAGTTGATTATACACTGAGCATATCAGGGTCCTAATCATAGCAACAGATAAGGTAAAGTTAACTATTTTGTGATAATTGGACAATAGTTTTCCTTATTTCTTCATATACCGATGTTGTAATACCCATCAGACACTGCAGAAACTGGGCCTTCACTGTTTGCCAAGCCATGATTCGAATCCAGATTCTATGGATTACCATATTACGCAACATGCCAACCTCACTGGGATAAAATTAACACTGCTATATTTTATAAATAAGTTACGGTAAAAATCCTAAAAATTTGGACACCTTGAGGACTTGCTGTAATTCTCCTAAAATTTTACAAATTTGTTTCACGATCCAGCAAGGGGTTCAAAAAGTGCAAACAGAATGACAAACAGTGTAGACCCTGATCAGACTGCTCCTTCAGAAGCAGTCTGATCTGGGTCTGCACTGCTTGCTTAGGCCTACCTGTCCCAATACTTAGGGTAATTGTGGTACCTGGATTTCCTACAAATCAGTGATAGTCACATGGACTTAGCACTGAAGAGCTACAGTCCAACCTGTATTAAGCAAGCACCTATGGGATATTCAAAAAGTGCTTGCTTAACACAGGTGAATTTAATGCATTATCCTTTTTCGGGAACTGAATGCCTGCTTGCTTAAGACAGGTTGCTTGCTTAATAGAGGTGGCCACTAAGGCAGGTTTAACTGTACTTGCACTTTATAACTTTGGGTAGATTGATAAAAAATCAACTCCAAAAGCATCATTTATCTCCCTTAGCTTGAGCTACTCTGTTTCAGGTCTGATAAGATCTTTCAACACCGGAGCCAGTCAGGCTACAGCGGTGGTGTTGACATTTGTCAGCAGTAATTGCGAGGTGAATGTGGGATGGTTGGAGCCCCTTCTCAATAGGCTTGCCCATATTCCGAACACAGTGGCTGTGCCAGTTCTAGATAGGATTAATCCAAAAACACATGAATATGAGGAGACACAGTTTAGCAGTAGTTCGAAGGGAGGTAAGAAGAAGGATTTGGGAGAAAAAAAAGGACTTAAAATTGACCGGGCCAGTTATTCAGTTTGACATAGTACCAATTTCCGTGAGAAAGGTGCAAGGTGATGAACATATGTATATTTTTAGCTCACCTGGGCCGAAGGCTATTGTGATTGGTCATTAGTCCGTCGTCGTCGTCCGTTTGGATGTCCGTCTACAATTCCTTTAAACAAATCTCCTCCTAAACCACTGAACAGATTTTGACCAAACTTGGCAGAAATGATCTTTGGGTGGTCCTCTCTGAAAGTTGTTCAAAGAATTCCATTCCATGCAGAACTCTGGTTGCCATGGCAACAAAAGTGGAAAATAAGAAAAACCCTTTAAAAATCTTCTTGTCTGAAACCAGAAGGCCCAGGTCATTGATATTTGGTATGAAGCTTCATCAAGTGGACCTCTACCAAGATTGTTCAAACTAGAGCTATCACTAAAGGTGATGAATACCCCCACAAAAACTGCCTTGATAGTACATCAGCGGCATTTTGCAATTTTTTCACTTGAAAGGGGCCATAACTATGTCGAAAATTGACGAATTGTAGTGGAAATCGAACTTAGACCTGTATTTTATGATGTTACATCAGTGTACCAAAAATTATAAAAATCGGTGAAGCGCTTTTTGAGTTATCGTCTGGAAACCAAGTCAACAGACCGACCGACCAACCGACCGACCGACCGACAAGCTCACTCCTATATACCCCCCCCCCCAAATTTCATTTGTGGGGGTATAATTATTGCCCTGGGTCCAAAAATGGCCCGCCCCAGGGCGTACTGGTTTTACATAGGCTTATATAGGGAAAACCATTAAAAATCTTCTTGTCTGAAACCAGAAGGCCCAGGTCTTTGATATTTGGTATGAAGCTTCATCTAGTGGACCTCTACCAAGATTGTTCAAATTAAAGCCCTGGGGCCGAAAATGCCCCTGCCCTTGGGCCCTTTGGTTTTACATAGGCTTATTTAGGGAAAATCTTTAAAAATCTTCTTCTCTGAAACCAGTGGGCCCCCGTGTGGGGCCATTTTTGGCCCCAGGGCTATAATTTGAACAATCTTAGTAGTGGTCCACTAGATGAAGCTTCATACCAAATATCAAAGACCTAGGCCTCCTGGTTTCAGACAAGAAGATTTTCAAAGGATTTCCCAATATAAGCCTATAAACAAGAGGGCCATGATGGCCCTGGATCGCTCACCTGATCCATAGAGTAACAAGTGGGCCCTGGGGAGGGCCATTATTGACCCCAAGGTTATAATGTGTATAATGTTGAGGGAGGTCTAAAAAGGTGAAGCTTCATACCAAATATCAATAAAGGCTTGATTGTCAACTAGATGAAGCTCCATACTAAATATCAAAGACATGGGTCTTGCAGTTTCAGAGAAGAAGATTTTTAAAGATTTTCCTATATAAGTCTATGTAAAACCAAAGGGTCTTGGGGCGGGGGCATTTTGGGCCCAAGGGCTATAATTTGAACAATCTTGATAGAGGTCCACTAGATGAAATTTCACACCAAATATCGAAGACCTAGGCCTTGTGGTTTCACAGAAGAAAATTTTTAAAGATTTTCCCTATATAAGTCTATGTAAAACCAAAGGGCCCCGAGGCGGGGGCATTTTTGGCCTCAGGGCTATAATTTGAACAATCTTGGTAAAGGTCCACTAGCTGAAGCTCCATACCAAATATCAAAGACCTAGGCCTTGTGGTTTCAGACAAGAAGATTTTTCAAGATTTTCCCTTTGTAAGTCGATGTAAAACCAAAGGGCCCCGGAGGGGGGGGGGGGGGGGGGGGGGGTTGGGGGGGGGGGGGGCATTTTGGTCCCAGGGCTATAATTTGAACAATCTTGGTAGAGGTCCACCAGATGAAGCTTCATACCAAATATCAAAGACCTTGGCCTTGCAGTTTCAGAGAAGATGATTAAAGATTTTCCCTACATAGCCTATGTAAAACCAAAGGGCCCCAGGGCGGGGGCATTTTTGGCCCCAGCACTATAATTTGAACAATCTTGGTAGGGGTCCACTAGATGAAGCTTCATACCAAATAGCAAAGACCTGGGCCTTGCAGTTTCAGAGAAGAAGATTTTTAAAGATTTTCCCTATATAAGCCCATGTAAAACCAAAGGGCCCCGGGGCGGGGGCATTTTTGGCCCAAGCAAAATAATTTGAACAATCTTGGTAGGGGTCCACTAGATGAAGCTTCATATCAAATATCAAAGACCTCGGCCTTGCGGTTTCAGAGAAGGAGATTTTTACAGATTTTCCCTATATAAGCCCAAGTAAAACCAAAGGTCCCCGGGGCGGTGACATTTTTGGCCCCAGGGCTATAATTTGAACAATCTTGGTAGAGATCCACTAGGTGAAGCTTCACACAAAATATCAAAGACCTGGGCCTTGCGGTTTCAGAGAAGAAGATTTTTAAAGATTTTCCCTATATAAGCCTATGTAAATCCATAGGCCTCTGGGGCGGGGGCATTTTTGGCCCCAGGGCTATAATTTGAACAATCTTGAAAGAGGTCTATTAGATGAAGCTTCATACCAAATATCCAAGATCTCGGCTTTGCGGTTCCAGAGAAGAAGATTTTTAAAGATTTTCCCTATATAAGCCTATGTAAAGCCAAAGGCCCCTGGGGCGGGGGCGGTTTTGGCCCCAGGGCTATAATTTGAACAATCTTGAAAGGGGTCCACTAGATGAAGCTTCACACCAAATATCCAAGATCTGGGTCTTGCGGTTCCAGAGAAGAAGATTTTTAAAGATTTTCCCTATATAAGCATATGTAAAACCAAAGGCCCCCCGAGGCGGGGGCATTTCTGGCCCCAGGGCTATAATTTGAACAATCTTGGTAGGGGTCCACTAGGTGAAGCTTCACACCAAATATCAAAGACCTGGGCCTTGCGGTTTCAGAGAAGAAGATTTTTAAAGATTTTCCCTATATAAGCCTATGTAAAACCAAAGGACCCCGGGGCGGGGACAATTTTCGACCCAGGACTATAATTTGAACAATCTTGGTAGAGGTCCACTAGATGAAGCTTCATACCAAATATCGAAGAGCTGGGCCTTGCGGTTTCAGAGAAGAAGATTTTTAAAGTTTTCATTTAAAAAATCTATTTTTAGCTCCTGTGACCTAGATATGCAACAGACCGGAACCATTTGAACAACTTTGAAAGGGGACCACCTTAGGATCATTCCTGTGAAGTTTGGTCAAAATCCGATCAGTGGTTTAGGAGGAGATGTTGTTTGAAGAAAAGTTTACGCACGCACGCACACACGACGGACGACGGACAAAAAGTGATCACAAAAGCTCACCTCGTCACTACGTGACAGGTGAGCTAAAAACCAGTGGGCCCCGGCGCGGGGGCATTTTTGGTCCCAGGGATATAATTTGAACAATCATGGTAAAAGTTCACTAGATGAAGCTTCATACCAAATATCAAGACCTGGGCCTTGCGGTTTCAGAGAAGAAGATTTTTAAAGATTTTCCCTATATAAGCCTATGTGAAACCAGTGGGCCCCGGCGCAGGGGCAGTTTTGGCCCCAGGGCTATAATTTGAACAATCTTGGTAGAGGTCCACTAGAAGAAGCTTCAAACTAAATATCAAAGACCAGGGCCTTCTGGTTTCAGACAAGAAGATTTTTAAAGGTTTTACCTATATAAGCTTATGTAAAACCAGTGGGCCTCGGGGTGGGGCCATTTTTGGCCTCAGGGCAAATATGAGCACTGAGGCAAATATGAACAATCTTGGTAGAGGTCCACTAGATGAAGCTTCATACCAATTATCAAAGACCTGGGCCTTCTGGTTTCAGACAAGAAGATTTTAAAAGGTTTTCCCTATATAAGCCTATGTAAAACCAGTGGGCCCCCCTGTGGGGCCATTTTTTGCCCCAGGGTTGTAATTTGAACAATCTTCATAGGGGTCCACTAGATGAAGCTTCATACCAAATATCAAAGGCCTGGGCCTGCTGGTTTCAGACAAGAAGATTTTCAAGGGATTTCCATATATATGTAAAACCAGTGGGCCCTGGCGCCGGGACATTTTTGGCCCCAGGGCTATAATTTGAACAATCTTGGTAGAGGTCCACTAGATGAAGCTTCATACCAAATATCAAAGACCTGGGCCTTGCAGTTTCAGAGAAGAAGATTTTTAAAGATTTTCCCTGTCATAAGCCTATGTAAAACCAAAGGGCTCCGGGGCGGGGGCATTTACGGCCCCAGGGCTATAATTTTAACAATCTTGTTAGAGGTCAACTAGATGAAGCTTCATACCAAATATCAAAGACCTGGGCCTTCTGGTTTCAGACAAGAAGATTTTTAAAGGTTTTCCCTATATAAGCCTATGTAAAACCAGTTGGCTCCGGGGCAGGGCCATTTTTGGCCTCAAGGCAATAATTTGAACAATCTTGGTAGAGGTCCACTAGATGAAGCTTCATACCAAATGTCAATGATCTGGGCCTTGCGGTTTCAGAGAAGAAGATTTTAAAGATTTTCCCTATATAAGCCTATATAAAACCAATGGGCCCCGGGGCGGGGGCATTTTCGGCCCCAGGGCTATAATTTGAACAATCTTGGTAGAGGTATACTAGATGAAGCTTCATACAAAATATCAAAGACCTGGGCCTTCTGGTTTCAGACAAGAAGATTTTCAAAGGATTTCTCTATATAAGCCAATGTTAAACCAGTGGGCCCTGGCTTATATATATATATAGGCTTATATACGGAAAACCTTTAAAAATCTTCTTATCTGAAACCAGAAGGCCCAGGTCTTTGATATTTGGTATGAAGCTTCATCTAGAGGACCTCTACCAAGGTTGTTCAAATTATAGCCCTGGGGCCAAAAATGCCCCGCGCCGGTGTGCACTGGTTTTATGCAGGCTTATGATAGGGAAAACCTTTAAAAATCTCTTGTCTGAAACCAGAAGGCCCAGGTCTTTGATATTTAGTATGAAGCTTCATCTAGTTGATCTCTACCAAGATTGTTCAAATTATAGCCCTGGGGCCAAAAATGTCCCCTCGCCAGGGCCCACTGGTTTTACATAGGCTTATATAGGGATATCCTTTGAAAATCTTCTTGTCTGAAACCAGAAGGCCCAGGTCTTCGATATTTGGTATGAAGCTTCATCTAGTGGACCGATATGAAGATTGTTGAAATTATAGCCATGGGGCCAAAAATGCCCCCGCCGGGACCCACTGGTTTTACATAGGCTTATATTGGGATCAAAAATCTTTAAAAATCTTCTTGTCTAAAACCAGAAGGCCCAGGTCTTTGATATTTGATATGAAGCTTCATCTAGTTGACCTCCACCAAGATTGTTCAAATTATAGCCCTGGGACCAAAAATGGCCCCGCACCGGGGCCCACTCGCTTTACATGACTGGGTATTCATTGGAAGCGCCTTCTAATGAGTATCCACAAAATGTTTCCACACAGAGCTGAATCCGACCCACACACGAGTACGTGTAAACCGCTTAGAGGATCTAAGCCTGCCCATGCAAAGCGGTGCGCACGAGTTGGAATGTCCATGCTTATAAGCCCTATTGGTTTCATTTGGCGACAGGGCTTGAGATGTCATTTCATCTCAATGTCGGGTAAAAGTCCCACAATATTGGAAGCAACGTCTCCAAAATGACCTTTACAGTGTTGACAGGGATGTTAAACCTCAAATCAAACAAAACAAACCACAACATGTTTTCCTGCAGAAATAAGAATAGTAGTCCTGTTTGTGTCAAACCTGAAGACAGATTTTCTTGTGATGGGCTCAAATGAAGTTGAATCTCAATTTCATATTCCAAAACTGCTTCTCATAGCCCCAGGTAAGAAGGGGTATCCACATATTTTTATGCCCCCGGAATCTAAGAGATTCGGGGGCATATAGTTTTAGGTCTGTCTGTCTGTTTGTCCGTTTGTCTGTTTGTCCATTTGGCCGTTTGTCTGTCTACAAAAACCTTAACATTGGACATAACTTTTGAATGGTAATAGATAGAGCTTTCATATTTCACATGTGTATACCTTATCACAAGACCTTTCCAGTGGTACCATAATATTTGATCTCGTGACCTTGAACTTGACCTTTGACCTATTTTTTTTTCAAAATTTTTAAAAACATTAACATTGGCCATAACTTTCGATTAACATGCGCTGTCCGGGGGCATCAGTGTTTCACAAACACATCTTGCTCTTATTTATGCATGAAAACGAATGTTGTGGGTTCTCATTTTAAGTACCTCATTGAGTACCCACAACATATATTTGCACCAAGCAAAAATGTTTTCTGTTATGCACTCAGCACAGCCAAAATGATTTATTCAGCAGGATAAGGATTAAAGGTGTATTATTGAGCTATCTGAAAAAAATGCTTCCAAAAATAAAATACATATAGCCGGTATTTTTCCTTAAAACAGTACAAATGAATGCATTTTATGCAAAAATGCGAACAATTATGATGACAGGTAAACGAGTTTGAGAGGGATTCCCTAACTAGGTTTCAAACACTGGTTAGATCTATTTTTAGCTCACCTGTCACGTAGTGACAAGGTGAGCTTTTGTGATCACTTTTTGTCCGTCGTGCGTCCGTAAACAATTTCAAATAAGTATATCGCTAATACCCCACAGTCAATCTTGATCAAATTTCATGAGAAGCATCATCAGGTAGGGGGAAAGGCTGCATAAAGTTTTTGGGCTGTTCAGATTGGAATTCTGGTTGCCATGGCAACATATAGCTCCCATAGACTTACAATGGGAAAAAATTAAAATATCTTCTTCTCTGAAACCACAGGGCCCAGAGCTTAGATATTTAGCATGTATTAATGGCCAGTGGTCACCTACATAATTCCTGCCATTCATGCCCCTGGGATCCAAATTGGCCACGCCCGGGGCCCCTTTGCTCCCATAGACTCATAATGGAACAAAAAGCTTCAAAAATCTTCTTCTCGGAAACCACAGGGCCCAGAGCTTAGATATTTAGCATGTAGCAATGGCAAGTGGTCACCTACATAATTCCTGCCAATCATGCCCCTGGGGTCCAAACGGGCCACGCCACAGGGCCCTTTAGCTCCTATAGACTCATAATGGAAAAAAGCTTCAAAAATCTTCTTCTCTGAAACCACGGGGCCCAGAGCTGAGATATTTGGCATGTAGCAACAGAAAGTGGTCACCTACATAATTCCTGCCAATCATGCCCCTGGGGTCCAAATTGGCCACACCCCGGGGCCCCTTAGCTCCCAAAGACTCATAATGAAAAAAAAGCTTCAAAAATCTTCTTTTCTGAAACCAAAGGGCCCAGAGCATAGATATTTAGCATGTAGCAACGGCAAGTGGTCACCTACATAATTCCTGCCAACCATGCCCTTGGGTTCCAAATGGGTGACACCCCGGGGCCTTCGCTCCCATAGACTCATAATGGAACAAAAAGCTTCAAAAATCTTCTTCTCGGAAACCACAGGGCCCAGAGCTTAGATATTTAGCAGGGTAGCAACGGCAAGTGGTCACCTATATAATTCCTGCCAATCTTGCCCCTGGGGTCCAAATGGGCCATGCCCCGGGGCCCTTTAGCTCCTATAGACTCATAATGGAAAAAAGCTTCAAAAGTCTTCTTCTCTGAAACCACAGGGCCCAGAGCTGAGGTATTTGGCATGTAGCAACGGCAAGTGGTCACCTACATAAATCCTGCCAATCATGCCCCTAGGGTCCAAATGGGCCACGCCCCGGGGCCCCTTAGCTCACATAGACTCATAATGGAAAAAAAAGCTTCAAAAATCTTCTTCTCAGAAACCACAGGGCCCAGAGCTTAGATATTTAGCATGTAGCAATGGCAAGTGGTCACCTACATAATCTTGCCAATCATGCCCCTGGGGTCCAAACGTGCCACGCCCCGGGGCCCTTTAGCTCCTATAGACTCATAAGGGAAAAAAGCTTCAAAAATCTTCTCTGAAACCACGGGGCCCAGAGCTGAGATATTTGGCATGTAGCAACGGCAAGTGGTCACCTACATAATTCCTGCCAATCATGCGCCTTGGGTCAAAATTGGCCACACCCCGGGGCCCCTTAGCTCCCAAAGACGCATATTGAAAAAAAAAAAAGCTTCAAAAATCTTCTTCTCTGAAACCACAGCGCCCAGAGCTTAGATATTTAGCATGTAGCAACGGCCAGTGGTCACCTACATAATTCCTGCCAATCATGTCCCTGGGTTCCAAAGGGCGACGCCCCGGGGCCCTTTCGCTCCCATAGTCTCATAATGGAACAAAAAACTTCAAAAATCTTCTTCTCGGGAACCACAGGGCACAGAGCTTAGATATTTAGCATGTAGCAACGGCATGTGGTCACCTACATAATTCCTGCAAATCATGCCCCTGGGGTCCAAACGGGCCACCCCCAGGGGCCCTTTAGCTCCTATAGACTCATAATGGAAAAAAGCTTCAAAAATCTTCTTCTCTGAAACCAAAGGGCCCAGAGCTGAGGTATTTGGCATGTAGCAACGGCAAGAGGTCACCTATATAAATCCTGCCAATCATGCCCCTTGGGTCCAAATGGGCCACACCCCGGGGCCCCTTAGCTCACATAGACTAATAATTGAAAAAAAAAGCTTCATAAATCTTCTTCTCTGAAACCACAGGGCCCAGAGTTTAGATATTTAGCATGTACCAACGGCAAGTGGTCACCTACATAATTCCTGCCAATCATGCCCCTTGGGTCCAAATGGGCCACGCGCCGGGGCCCCTTTGCTCCCATAGACTCATATTTAAAAAAAAGCTTAAAAAATCTTCTTCTCTGAAACCACAGCACCCAGAGCTTAGATATTAAGCAGGTAGCAACGGCAAGTGGTCAGCTACATAATTCCTGCAAATCATGCCCCTGGGGTCCAAAAGAGCAACGCCTCGGGGCCCCTTAGCTCCTATAGGTTCATAATGGAAAAAAAACAACTTCAAAAATCTTCTCCTATGAAACCACAGGGCCCAGAGCTTAGATATTTAGCATGTAGCAATGGCAAGTGGTCACCTACATAAATCCTGCCAATCATCTCCGTGGGGTCCAAATGGGCCACGCCCCGGGCCCCTTAGCTCCCATAGACTCATAATGGAAAAAAGCTTCAAAAATCTTCTTCTCTGAAAACACAGGGCCCAGAGCTTAGATATTTACCATGTAGCAATGACAAGTGGTCACCTACATAAATCCTGCCAATCATGCCCCAGGGGTCCAAATGGGCCACAACCTAGGACCCCTTTAGCTCCCATAGACTCATAATGGAAAAAAAAACTTCAACAATCTTCTTCTCTGAAACCACAGGGCCCAGAGCTTAGATATTTAGCATGTAGCAACGGCAAGTGGTCACCTACATATTTCCTGCTAATCATGCCCCTGGGGTCCAGATGGGCCACGCCCCGGGGCCCCTTAGCTCCCATAGACTCATAATGGAAAAAAGCTTCAAAAATCTTCTTCTCAAAAACTGTGAAGCACAGAACTTAGATATTTAGTATCTAGCAACATAAAATAGCCATCTACATAAATCCTGTTAACCCTGCCCCTGGGGTCAAAATTGGCCACACCCGAGCTCATCACCTCCAATAGACTTATAATGGAAAAAAACTTAAAAAATCTTCTTCTATGAAACCATAAGGCCCAGAGCTTAGATTTTTAGCAATGTCAAGTGGCCATCTACATAAATCCTGCCAGTTATAACCCTGGGATCCAAATGGGCCAAGCGCCGGGGCCCCTTTGCTCCCATAGACTCATATTTAAAAAAAAGCTTAAAAAATCTTCTTCTCTGAAACCACAGCACCCAGAGCT
The DNA here is from genome assembly GCA_963580285.1 of Lucinisca nassula. Lineage (NCBI taxonomy): Eukaryota > Metazoa > Mollusca > Bivalvia > Lucinida > Lucinidae > Lucinisca > Lucinisca nassula. The sequence continues at coordinate 25,920,988 of OY757012.1, forward strand.
TAGATATTAAGCAGGTAGCAACAGCAAGTGGTCACCTACATAATTCCTGCAAATCATGCCCCTGGGGTCCAAAAGGGCAACGCCCTGGGGCCCCTTAGCTCCTATAGGCTCATAATGGAAAAAAAAAAACTTCAAAAATCTTCTTCTCTGAAACCACAGGGCCCAGAGCTTAGATATTTAGCATGTAGCAATGGCAAGTGGTCACCTACATAAATCCTGCCAATCATGTCCGTGGGGTCCAAATGGGCCACGCCCCGGGGCCCCTTAGCTCCCATAGACTCATAATGGAAAAAAGCTTCAAAAATCTCCTTCTCTGAAAACACAGGGCCCAGAGCTTAGATATTTACCATGTAGCAATGACAAGTGGTCACCTACATAAATCCTGCCAATCCTGCCCCTGTGGTTCAAATGGGCCACAACCTGGGAACCCTTTAGCTCCCATAGACTCATAATGGAAAAAAAAAACTTCAACAATCTTCTTCTCTGAAACCACAGGGCCCAGAGCTTAGATATTTAGCATGTAGCAACGGCAAGTGGTCACCTACATATTTCCTGCTAATCATGCCCCTGGGGTCCAGATGGGCCACGCCCCGGGGCCCCTTAGCTCCCATAGACTCATAATGGAAAAAAGCTTCAAAAATCTTCTTCTCAGAAACTGTGAAGCACAGAACTTAGATATTTAGTATCTAGCAACATAAAATAGCCATCTACATAAATCCTGTTAACCCTGCCCCTGGGGTCAAAATTGACCACACCCGAGCTCATCACCTCCAATAGACTTATAATGGAAAAAAACTTAAAAAATCTTCTTCTATGAAACCATAAGGCCCAGAGCTTAGATTTTTAGTATGTAGCAATGTCAAGTGGCCACCTACATAAATCCTGCCAGTTATGCCCCTGGGATCCAAATTGGCCCCACCCCAGGGTTCTTTAGCTTCCATAGACTTACAATTGGAGAAACTTAAAAATTCTTCTTCTCTGAAACCACAGGGCCCTTATAATGAAAAAAAAAAAAAAAAAAGAAAAAAAAAAACAACTTAAAATGGGGAAAAAAATCTTCAAAAATCTTCTTCTCTGAAACCGTAAGTCCCAGAGCTTAGGAATTTAGCATGTAGCAATGTCGAGTGGTCACCTACATGAATCCTGCCAATCATGCCCCTGGGGTCCAAATCCTGTGGCCCCTTAACTCCAACAAACTTATAATGGAAAAAGCTTCAAATATCTTCTTTGAAACCATGAAGTACAGACCTTAGAAATTTAGTATATAGCAACACAAAATGGTCGCCTACATAAATCCTGCCAACCGTGCCCTTTGGGTCAAAATTGGCCAAGCCCCAGGGCTCATTAGCTTCTATAGACTTATACTGGAAAAAAACTTAAAAAAATCTTTTTCTCCAAAATCATAAGGCACAGATTTTGTTTGATTTGAGGTTTTACATCCCCGACAACACTGTATAGGTCATTTTGGAGATGTCTCTTCCAGTTTTGTGGGACTTTTACCAGACATTGAGATGAAATTACATCTCAAGCCCTGTCACCCAATGAAACCATTAGGGTTTATAAGCATGGACACCGCTTTGCCTGAGCTTAGATATTTAGTATGTAGCAATGTGAAGTGGTCTCCTACACTAATGATTTTCTTGTACACAGGTGAGCGATAAAGGGCCTTTGGGCCCTCTTGTTTTTAGTTTGTGATTAAAATAGAATCCCCATAAATGACGTTATGCGACGTCCATTATTGGCCTTGTTTGCTTAGGCCATGCCTGAATCGGAAAAAAATATGACGCTGAATACCATGCCATAAGTAACGTCACTCAGAGACGATACTGTCACCATGTATGTGTAAAGTGACAGATTTATTTTTAGAACAGAAATTCCGAACACATGTTCAGAGCGAAGGGTAAACACGAATGAAAACGACCATTTTCACAAAGTTCTGAAGCTGTATTTGGCTCCAAAACTGTACAAATGACAAAGGAGTAGTATGCATTGAAGATAAAAATCAGAAAAAAAATTGAGACCCGGTAGCTCAATAATGCACCTTTAAGGGGAGCAACCATAGAAGTGAGTCAGGCTACAGCTGCAATACTGACGTTTGTCATTGATAATTTTCCAGTTAATTTTGTACCAGTAGAACCTCCCCTTAGTAGACTTGGATAACTTTTCTTCTTTCTTCATATAAACCTCTGTTTTGAATGAGGCTGTTCTAACAAATACCCATTACATAGGTTTTTGAAGAAGACTTACCCTTGTACTGCTGAATAAATTAATTTAGCAACACCCATTGCTAACTGTCAGACATTCAAATTACTTGATAAAAAGTATTTGTTCACTTCACTGATTGCATGACAATATTGTGTAGATCCTGATCAGATTGAAGCCATATGATCTGGATCTACACTGTTTGCAAAGGTAGGGGTTGTCGTATGGGGAAGGAAAATTAACCCTTTGTTAGCCTGGTTACTCCGCCTTGTCTGGAACAATGTTGACCTGGTACTGTGCCATCAATTAGACAATCCTACTCTAGCATAACTCTGGACATCAGAAGCACTTGAATGACTGTTACATCTTTTGGCATTATGTCTCCCGTTTCCGGATTTGAAAAGTTGTCTTCACAACAAAAGATGCCAATCACAACAATTGTTGTCTGCTTTGTCATCTGCTGGTAACTTTAACCCTTCTCTTGCTGAATATTCATTTAAGCCACACCCATTTCTGTCTATCAACCAATCAAATTACTTGATGTAATTTATTGCTACAAATTCATAAACTGAATGCCAAACAGTGTAGATCCTGATCAGATGGCTTCTTCAGAAGCCATCTGATCTGGATCTACACTGTTTGCAAAGATAGGGGTTGTCGTGAACAGCAAGATAAGGGTTAAAAGTCATTTTTGCAAACAGTGTGGCCCCAAAACAGAGTCCACACTGGTTGCCTGTGTCCAAAAATATGTTTGAAAAGTTTACAAGAAGATGCAGAAGATGACATAAATAGACAACATTTTCAGATGTAGTTTTTCATGGCAGCTTAAGGGTTAATAAAAAAAAATGATGAGCTGCCAGGGCCTTATGGGTAAGAACGCTGACTCATGATCATTAGGTCTCTCACCCCTGTGTCTCTCGCCTTCTCGGGCCATCCATGAGGTGCCAAGTTCTGCAAAGGTAGGGGTCAGGTGGTTTTTGTTCCGGTACTCCGATTTTTGCCTACCTCTGATTGGCTCGAAATAAATTAAATAATCTTTAACGGGCCATAAAACCAAAGCCAACCTCCCCCCCTCCTAAAAAAAAAGAGAGAGACAAAACATGTTCAAGATGTACCCATTCCCCTTGCAGTAAGTGATAAGGTGTAAAACTCAAGCACACACACCCATTACGATTAAAAAATGAGAGCATGATCTTTGTACCAATATATTGTAGGTTTTGATTGGAATATGATGTTTAAGTGGGAAAAGAGCCAAGGAGGAACTAATCACAATGGCGTTATCAGGTAGGTTGCTTTTGTCAAGAGCCACAACATGAGAAAACCTCACAAGAACACGCCTATATAATTCTGACCCCCTTGAAACCCAATTTTTGTCGCACCTGCTATTAGCATGGCGCGATATAGGCGCCGGTTTTTCGTCTGTCTGTCAGTCCATTTGTCAAGGCGTCAACATTTGCGACCACCCTAGCGTTCACCCTAATGGTCAAGTTTATTTCTCAAGAACTATAAGAGCTTCATTAATGATATTTGGTACAAACTTGAATCTGGGGATAGCAACTTAAATGCAAGCATCCATACTTGACCTTGACCTACATTTCATGGTTCACTGACTTTGTAGAATATTGCGACCACCCTAGTGTTCACCAAAATGGTCAAGTTATTTCCTCAAGAGCTATAAGAGCTTCATTAATGACATTTGGTACAAACTTGAATCTGAGGATGGCAACTTAAATGCAATGATCCATATTTGACCTTGACCTACATTTTATGGTTCACTGACTTTGTCAAATATTGCCACCACCCTAGTGTCCACCCTAATGGTCAAGTTTATTTCTCAAGAACTGTAAGAGCTTCATTAATGATACTTGGTACAAACTTGTATCTGGAGATGGAAACTTAAATGCAAGCATCTATATTTGACCTTGACCTACAGTTCATGGTTCACTGACTTTGTAAAATATTGCCACCACCCTAGCATTCACCCTAATGGTTAAGTTCATTTCTCAAAAACTATTAGATCTTCATTGATGATACTAATTACAAGCTTGCATTTATTAATGGCAACTTTTATGCAAGCATCTATGTTTGACCTTGTCCTAGATGTCATGGTTTGGTGACTCTGCGCCACAACAGGCGCGACATAGCCTTTGGCTGAATTCTTGTATATAGTAAAACTGGGGTTTACATTGGTAAAACTTATTTTCTTATTTCTGCTCTAAAATATAGATTGTGGGTACTACTTAGAACCACCTCAATGAGGTGGTTCTAACGTGTATCCAGCAGAAATAAGAAAAATATCATACTTTTTCATCTCAAACTTTTTTTTTTTTTTCGGCAGTAAAATTTACAATATATTTGTATAGGCATGTTTTCGTAATGAGCAAAGAAAATTATTTTACAGCAAAACTAGAAAATCATGTTATTCTGTAGGTTCTTTAGTCCATTTAATAAATTGATTATGAAATAGGTTCATACTACCAACTGATCTTTAATTATTTGGTAAGGTATTCCAAATGTTTCAGCACCCCTTGTTTTGTTCCTGTATCTAAAATTTCATTGTTTTTACTTACTTGTTTCTTACCTGGTTGCAAATTTCAAAGATAAGCCCAGAGCTTATAACACCTTTTGCAAGCTCAACTCACTTGAGCATGAAATTTGTCCTCTTGAATTTTAAATGCCAACAAGAGGAAAATTATGCCTTAAGGGAACTAGGAACACCTGACAGATTTTTCCACCATTTTTCAAAGAAGACAACTTTCTGGACTTCCTGTTCGCTTTTCTATAAGCCCTGTCCCACTGAAAAGGGGTTTACTCTTAAAGGAAAGAATTTGCTCTTCAGGAGCAAATTCTTTCCTTTAAGAGTTAACCCCTATTGACATGGGAGACAAAAGTACTTTTGCAGGAGTTGCCTCCCCTGAAGGTGTTCCCATTCCCCTTAACTATATTTATTTTCAGGACACCAGTCTATGCAGGTCATGTGATGAGTATCAGGAGAGAAAGGTTTGTCTCCCTTGGCAAGTTTGACTCCTCACTGGAGCAGTCCGGGGGAGAAAACTTTGGTAAGAGTTTGAGAAGAATCACTAATAAATCAGCTTATTATACCTCACATGACTTTCCCATGCAAAACGCCCCTAAGCCTGAGGGTGATAATTTTACTATCACCCTGTGATAATTTCTTCTATCACATGCACAGAATAGGGGGTGTGTACCGTTCGGTTCTTCGAGAGAGTCTTAACAAAAAATTGTAACAGAGTCCAGAAACTTTGGTCATAAAATGTTTCTTTTGATTTAATTAAGAAAACATTTACCCACATTTAAGGACCGGTAGCTCAGTCAGATGCACATTTGACTGGTAATCAGGAGGACATGGGTTCGATACCTGCCGGGGTCAGCAACATTCTTTTGTGGAGATTGATCATGAAATCTTTTCTGTGGTCATTCTCTCCCTTCTGCTGATTCAAGGGCAGTTGTCAGTTTCAGGCAAAAGCATGTGCACTGTACTGGTTAACCGCTTACATATAAGCCTGCCCAGGAAAAGTGTGGATAGGTAAACTGACAAGCTCAAAAATGACCTAAAATAGTGTTGACTGGGCCGTTAAACTCCAATACAAACAAACCCCAACTTTAGGGTTTTAAACAGAAATAACAAAGTTATAGACGTTTGAACCTCTGAATTTCTGTTTCACAAGCTAACCGCTTATGTAGAAAGCCGACATTATCCTATAATTTGGAATTCATGATGTCAAAAGTCGTGTGTGAGCTCTGTATTTTTCATGAGAATCCCTTACCTTAATTATTAGTGTTGTTCAGTATAATAAAATAAATATCACATTCCTTAGAGGGTGATAGTATATAAATATCACATTTCTGAGAGGGTGATAGTAAGAATGTTCACCCTGAGGAAATGATTATCGACCGAGGCGAAGCCGAGGTCGATAATCATTTCCGAAGGGTGAACATTCTTACTATCACCCTCTCAGAAATGTGATATTTATTTTATTATACCGAACTTATTATCACCCTGATGTATGAAATCATGAATATCTTGTCATAGTTTAAATCTTTAAAAATTGAACCGTACGCGCATCATTTTTGCGCATGTGATAGTTTAATATCGCATGGGATAGTATACAACTATTTCATACCTTTTTGGGCGACAGTCAAAACTATCAGCCCCTCGGTGCTGTGGAGGCTGATAGTTTTGACTGTCGCCCAAAAAGGTATGAAATAGTTGTTTTATTACCCAACTCGTATAAAGAGTTATTTTGATCACAATAAGCAATTACTACTTGTCAAGTTGAAACAAAATATATGCATTGGTCAAAGCTATATTTAATTTGAACCAACTGTAGATCAAAAATTGATTTTTAAACACATTTCAATTGTTTGAACAAAGTATGGCTGGTATCTTGGAAAACAAATCCTTATTTCACAACAAAAATATATGTTGTGGGTACTCAAACTAACCGTCTCAACGAGACGGTTGGTTTGAGTACCCACAACATATGTTTATCCTGAACAATAAGGAAAATTATGTTGAATTATCACCATTTTACTCCAGGACCTCTTATCTAGTCTACAGTTAAAAGTTCTCAATTTCCCTTGAATCAATAAAGGTTCTCAGTTCATCTTTTTAATAAGTAACAACATTGAGTTCCTCTTCATTCCTGTCCGTTACTGACCACCGCTTTGATAAATATTAACCATTGAATTTGGAAAATAGAAAATAGGGTGACGATTCTGGACTTCCTGGAACATGTCATAATTTAAATTTAGAACTGGGTTGGCAGGTAGATTCTGTGTGGCAGGTACAGACAAAGTAACAGAATTCCGAGTTGCTGGTACAGCTGGGGCAGCACTAGTAACAGCTCCAGATGAGACACCCCTATTGTGACGTCGCCTGGTTTCGGCCTCCAGAATTGGCTGGACATCCTCGTTCAGGAAACGCTCCTGCGACGCAGTCAGCTCTAAGAAATCAACCTGGTCGAGAGCAAAAGTTGGCTCTGAAAAAGAAGATAATATGGACAATTCTAACACAGCGCGCCTATACAGCCAATCGAAAAGAACCGTGTTTTATTCTGCAACAAATCACGGCTTGCAGAGCGTGACGAGTGACGTCATTAAAAACACAACTTTATGACGTCACATGTCCAATTCCTTGGCGTTAGACGGTGTAACGTCATTTTTCTAGCATCGACAACGTTAGAAAAGGACGTAAATGCCTGTGTTACAGTCGATATTTTTGGCGGGATTTCTTCTAACAATGGCGAAGGGTTGGGACAATTTGAAGGAAACAACATTATTATTACTGATTTTCAGTGTGTTAGAATCGAAATAGATCAGCTCTTTTATGTGAATTGTTGAGTAATAAATCACAGTTTGTCGGTCAGTTGTAAGTAGACAAATCACTCGCGCTACGCGCTCGTGATTTGATCTACTTTCAACTGACCTCCAAACTGTGATTTATTACTCAACAATTCACGGCTATAGCTGATCTATAGATTTCTTAATTTTCAAATACAGTAAACCATTTTGTGTGATCAGGTGATATGAGGCGGGGTGATAGTTCCTCTGATTGTTTAGGGCAAAGCTGATGATGGTGATAAGACTTTTTTCTTTGATTTTCTTTCTTTCAACCATTCTAGATTATATCGAGCAGATTGCAAATTAGAGGTGGAACAAAAAATGGAGTGCCCAGAGAAAAAAAAATCTAACCTCCTGCTGTAACTAGGAGAAGACTTTAAACGTTTTTATTACTTCTGATGAAACTGCATTTTTTTTAGAAAACATATTTACCAATCGACTGACTATGACTGTCTGACTCAGTAGTGAAGACTTGAACCTCTTTCATGGGTACATGTAGCTCTGAGTATGAGGGCTGGACAGGTAGCTGTGATGATGTCGTAGTCGCGGGACACTTGGTGACTGATGCTGCCATAGTATCTGGGCACTTGCTCACTAAAATATAAGAAGAGATATTCAGATATTTTTAATACGCTCCTACAACCGCAATAACCTTCTTATCTTTGGGAAATTTATGACTGCTGCAAATTGAAAAATGAAATGATCTGAAAGTGATACAATCTGACACACCCCAATCTGACACAGCCCACAAGATCTTAGGGAAAGAAATCAAAACACAGATTTACAACAATCAGCAATGTAGAGAACCAGTTATCCATGTTAGCAACTTTTTCTCCACCAGATGGGAATTTATTAGAATCGCCTCGCAGAGGCGATTCTAATGAATACCCAAAATACATGTATTCTTATGTACATGTGTAGAGAATTATCACCAAATCAGTAGACTAGATAAGAGGAGTAAAATAATGATAAAGATAATTTTCCTTACTTTTCTAGATAAACATGTTGTGGGTACTCAAACGAACCGTCTCGCCGAGACAGTTCGTTTGAGTACCCACAACATATGTTTTAATTGAGAAATAAGGAAAATTATCTATAATTATCACCATTTTACTCCTCTTATCTAGTCTACTGCCAAAAACAAACAGTATCTGTTCTTCTGTACCACTTACCTGTTGACTCAGCTATTTTATTCGCCATTTGCCGTCGTTGACCTTCTGATGTCCTGGCGTAGCTCCTTATGCTGGACTCTGATTTGTGACCTGATACTGTCATAACGTGCCTTGCTTCAAAGCAATCTAGTAGAGTGATAGAAGTTGCACGTAAGCAATGATTCGTATATTCACGGGACAAGCACATTTCCTTCGACAAAGTTTTCATTTTGTCACCAAGGGTATTTTTCCCAACACAGATATTATCATACCACACTTCTGGTCTGTCGGTGTCAAGAATACTTTTAGGTCTTTGAAAAAAATACTCACACTTCGGGTTAAGTTTAGATAGATACTTAGTAAACGAAGTGAATGGGCATACGTTATCACCCAGAGTGGTTTTATAAATTCGACCTCCTTGACTTTCACCATCTTTGATGTCTCCTTTGTGGTTTTTGGTGGGTTTATCTTTCAGTTGCACATATTCTTGGTTTTCGTCTATCAAGAAATCCTGTTTTTTCAGTTCCCGTAGATTCTCTCGCCCACGGTTGCAAAAGTACAGCATGTAGTCTGTAAAGACTTTGTTCTGTAGACCTTTAGGTGTCTCGACATCAAATGACCCATACAGTTTCACTAGATCCTCTTTAGAAAGGGGGAACTTATGCTGAACAGCCCCTTTCCCCTCTTCTTTAATTTTTATCAGCATGGCGTTGAAGACTCTATTTGCTTCCTTGAACTCAACTGAGTTGATTATGTCCGTTTGCTTGACCTTTTCAAAGTGTTTTTGAAGCCCGTAGCGAATTGTAATGAAAGACTTCTTTGAGTACAGCTCCTTTGATTTCGACCTTGCCCCTGCATAAAACTGTTTTAGAATGTCATTCAGCTCATGGTTTGAGGAATTTTCATACTGGATGTTCTTCTCCGTACAAAAACACTCAAACAGCGTCACAGCCCCTTTGATGACGCGTTTGGTGTTGTCCGCATTTTGGTTTTCCAACAATTCGAGTAAATCTTCCTGCTCAACAGTTTCGAAACGGTAAGTTGCTGCCATTTCCTGATTTCTATCGTCTGAAGTAAACCGGATGTAAACAATGCCTGGTTACCGCTTTGCCAACAACTTTTAAATATAGCGCTTCACGTGATGAAGACCAGCGAGTCAAGGGAGGTAACCTATACAATCGCGTGAAAGAAGGGTCGTTCAACAAGTTGCTAGGTGATCACGTGACCATGAGATAGTTAAAACTATTGCCCGGGCAATAGTTCAGTGCTCCGTGTGATAGTTCTCTGAAAACCGGTTCAGTCCGATTTCATGCGAAAAAGGTGTTAGATAGTCGAAAATGCTTAATAACTTCTTATATAGTAGGTTGGGTAATAATAAAAATTATCACCCTCTGGTCTATGAGCGTTTTGTATGGTAAAATCGCGTGAGGTATAATAATGAAAAATGTCACCCTTCTGAATATGAATATCAACCTCGGCTGCACCTCAGTTGATATTCGTATTCCTCAGGGTAACATTTTTCATTATTACCCAACCTACTATATAAGAAGTTATTAAGCATTTTCGACTATCTAACACCTTTTCGCATGAAATCGGATTGAATCGGTTTTCAGAGAACTATCACACGGAGCACTGAACTATTGCCCAGTGCAGATAGTTTTAACTATCTCATGGTCACGTGATCACCTAGCAACTTGACAAGTAGTAATTGCTTATTGTGATCAAAATAACTCTTTATACGAGTTGGGTAATAAAACAACTATTTCATACCTCCAAGGGCGACAGTCAAAACTATCAGCCCCTCGGTGCTGTGGAACACCTGATGAACTATCGCCCTCGGCCGTCGGCCTCGGGCGATAGTTCATCAGGTGCTCCACAGCACCTCGGGGCTGATAGTTTTGACTGTCGCCCAAAAAGGTATGAAATAGTTGTATACTATCACACTCTAAGGAATGTAATATTTATATATTATTATATCTCATTAATATTTATGAGCTTTCTAGAATTCTGATTGGTTGAGAACATGCCACCCACGGGACCATAAATTAGCATTATCCCCAGCAAAATTTTGTCTCCCCCGAAAATTTTTTTTTCGGAGAGACATATTGTTTTTCCCCTGGGCGTCTGTCTGTCTGTCTGTCTGTCACACATTCGTGTCCGCTCTATAACTTGAAAACTAGTCAAGCTATCTTCACGAAACTTCATATAAATATTAATTAACATTAGATGACATTCAGTGCGTAAGAACTATAACTCTCGCATTTATACTTTTTTAATTATCTCCCTTGGAAGTTTGTCGGTGTGTATATATGTATTGGCAAATCTTGTCCGGTCAATAACTTTCTTATTTTCTGATGGATTTTAAAATAACTTGGCAGAAATATTAACAACCATGAGTCGATGTGTAGTGCACATGAGGCAGGTCGGTACCTCAAAGGTCAAGGTCATACTTAGAGGTCAAAGGTAAAAAAAGGGGCCTTTTTTCATGTTTGGTCAATAACTTTCTTATTTTGATATGGATTTTAAATTACTTGGCAGAAATATTAACAACCATGAGACAATGTGTGATCCGCATGAGGCAGGTCGGTACCTCAAAGGTCAAGGTCATACTTAGAGGTGAAAGGTCAAAAAAGGGGCCTTTTTGCGTGTTTGGTCAATAATTTTCTTATTTTGAGATGGATTTTGAAATCACTTGGCAGAAATGTTAACCAATATAAGACAATGTGTTGTGTGCATGACCCAGGTTGGTACCTCAAAGGTCAAGGCCATACTTAGAGGTCAAAGGTAAAAAAAGGGGCCTTTTTTTTCGGGTTTTGTCAATAACTTGCTTATTTTTAGATAGAATTTGAAGTTACTTGGCAAAAATGTTAACTATCATGAGACGATGTGTTGCATGCATGATTCAGTTTGGTACCTCAAATGTCAAGGTCATACATAAAGGTCAAAGGTAAAAAAAGGGGCCTTTTTTCATGTTTGGTCAATAACTTTCTTATTTTTAGATGGATTTTGAAATTGCTTGGCAGAAATGTTAACCACCATGAGATGATTTGTTGCACGCATGACCAAGTTTGGTGCCTGAAAGGTCAAGGTCATACATTGAGGTTTACGGTTAAAAAAAAGGGGCCTTTTTGTGTTCTGTCAATAACTTTATAATTTTTAGATGGATTTTGAAATTACTTGGCAGAAATGTTAACCACCATGAGACGATGTGTTGTGTGCATGACCCAAGTTGTTACCTCAAATGTCAAGGTCGTACTAAGAGGTCAAAGGACAAAACGGGCCTTTTTTAGTGTTCAGTCAATAACTTTCTTATTCCTGGATAGATTGTGAAATTAATTGGCAGAAATGTTAACCATCATGAGACGATGTGGTGCACACTAGACCCAGGTCAGTACCTCCAAGTTCAAGGTCATACTAAGAGGTCAGAGGACAAAAAAAGTTTGTTTTTTTTGTGTCCAGTCAATAACTTTTTTTTATTTCTGGATGGACTTTATAAAGTAACCATGCAGAAATATTCACCATCATTAGACCATGAGTCATGTGCAGAACAAGGTCCATACCTCCAATGTCAAGGTCATACCTAGAGGTCAAAGGTAAAAAAAGGGACAGTCAATAACTTCCTTATTCTTTGATGGATTATGAAATTACTTGGCAGAAATGTTAACCATCAGGAGACGATGTGTTGTACCTCAAAGGTCAAGGCCATTTTTAGAGGTCAAAGGTAAAAAGGGCTTTTTTGTGTACGGCCATTAAATTTTTTATTTCTCTATGAACATTTTTAAAGTTACTTTGCAGAAATGTTCATCTTCATTAGATGATGTGTTGCACACAAGACCCAGGTCAATACCTCCAATGTCAAGGTCATACTTAGAGGTCAAAAATGGGGGAGACATCTGTGTTTATGTAGAAAAACAAAATCTAGTTCCCCTCTGACGTCACTCCTCAAACATGCAAGTTCACTGAAAGAACTTCTAGAAGTCATGTGCAGGACAATAATATAAGAATCTTATATGGGTGTGAGGGGTGGATGGAAAAATCCGTCCCGAGGGTCACTGTCCGGCATCACGAGGCTTGACGAGTGATGCCGGAGAGTGATCACTAGGAAGGGATTTTTCTATCCGCCCCTCACACCCATAAAGGATTCTTTTTCTTGCATACCTTCATTTCTTTGCGCAGATTATTAATGCTGCAGTCACTTGGAGCACTGACGTCCGCCATATTGTGATGACACTACAGGAATGTTTAGTGACGTCACATAACGTGCATGACGTCAGCCTTAACAACGGCATATATGAGGTCGTATACAATGCATTTATCAAACACGCGGGAACATTTAATTTTGGGTCGGAACACCAGGGTCAGAACATAAATTTCTATCACGGATTTCCTTGTGTGGTGTGCAAGAAATTATGATATTCCCCAGCAATATGCAGGACAATAAATTATGATATTGCCCTACAATATTCCTCTCTTGATGCCACTGCTCAAAAATAAAAGTGCATTCACTGAAAGAATCTCTAGAAGTCAGAATTTGGTAAAATAAATCATTTGGTTCCCTTGTGTGAGGGGAATATGACGATTTGTTCACCCTTACAACATAGGTTTTTGAAGAGGATTGAACTTTGTCCTCTGTATAAATTAATTTAACCACACCCATTGCTGACTATCGGCCATTCAAATTACTTGCTATATGTATTTGTTCATTTCACAAATTTCACAAATTGCATGATAAACAGTGTAGATTGAATTGCTGGATTGGGAAACAAATTACGAATTTGTCAAAATTTTCAGGATTTTTACGATACTTTCAATATAGTTTCCATATTTAAAATTTCACAAATCTTGTTATTCAGTGTAGCTGAATTTTAACTGGTCACAAATGATAAAGTCAGGTTATTTCATGACAGAGACAATTGGCATAACATATCCTTGAAATATTATAGGAACCTATCATAAGTAGCATTTCCAACAAGAATGATGCCTGGGCCGATCCAAGATATAAATAGTTTTGAAAGAGGTGCTTACCTTGAAGGTATCTGGGGCCAGTTGTTCAAAACATCGTTAGCTTAACGAGCTTGTTAGTGGTCAAATTGTAAACCGTTCTAGCAAGTACAATATCTAACATTTTCTTATTTTAGCAAAGCTGCTCACATTTTTTTCAGCAAAAATTATAATTTTCACCATATTGAAGGATCACATCTGACTGAGTTGTTCATGTAAATTTGAAAGAGTACTAAGCCTGTAGCTGCAGTGGCCCTCTTCCAAAGTATTGACTTATCTATGTATTTTGCAGAAATGTCTTTCAAGTCGTGGCAGTGTGGTGGTTCTGTGGAAATTGTGCCATGTAGCAGGGTGGGGCAGCTGAATTTGGAGGCAGAAATCTCAGGGATACCAAAGGGAAATGAACAAATATACAACAAGTAAGGGCCATTCCTGGAAATTAATATATATATTTTTTTCCACAAATCACAAAACAAAGGCCCAGATCAGACTTTGCACACAACAAAGACACGAAACAGACTTTGCACAACAAAGGCTCAGCTCAGACTGTGCTCACAACAAAAACTCAGATCAGCCTGTGCACACAATAAAGACTCAGATCAGACTTTGCACACAAAACTAAGACTCAGGCCACCCTATGCATATGCCAAGGAGATCAGACTGTGCACAACAAAGACATAGATCAGCATGTGCGCACAACAAAAACACAGATCAGACTGTGTGCACAACCATGACAGATCAGACTGTCCACACAACAAAAAAGACTCCAATCAGCCAGACTCGTATTAAACTGCGCACATCAAAGACCCAGATCAGACTGCACACAACAAAGGTTCAGATCAGGTTGTGCACACAAAAAAGGCTCACACCAGACTGTGCACACACAGACTCAGATCAGACGGTGCACACAATACGGACCAGAGTCACATTAAATATGTTCTATAAAACGGTTATCTTATGAAAGCAAAGAATATACCCACTGGCGAACTGAAAACAATATGGCGTGTACATGGGCCAGACTTTATTACATGCACTCTGGTACTTAAAAAAAAAATACAATTTTGAAAAAGAGCTCAACTACTACCATATATAAGATGGAAGATTTAAGGACAAAATTTGATTTTCAGTTGTATTTTTAATGTTGTTGTTTTTAGCTCACCGTCACGTAGTGACGAGGTGAGCTTTTGGGATCACTTTTAGTCCGTCGGGCGTCAGTGCGTGAGTCCGTCCGTAAACAATTCTTTAAACGACATCTCCTCCTAAACCACTGATCGGATTTTGACCAAACTTCACAGGAATGATCCTTAGGTGGTCCCCTTTCAAAGTTGTTCAAATGGTTCCAGTCCGTTGTACATCTAGGTCATAGGAGCCAAAAACAGATTTTTTTCACCAAAAACTTAAAAAATCTTCTTCTCTGAAACCACAAGGCCCAGGTCTTTGATATTTGGTATGAAGCTTCATCTGGTGGACCCCTACCAAGATTGTTCAAATTATAGTGCTGGCGCCAAAAATGCCCCCGCTCCAGGGCCCTTTGGTTTGACATGGGCTTATATAGGGAAAATCTTTAAAAATCTTCTTCTCTGAAACCGTAAGGCCCAGGTCTTTGATATTTGGTATGAAGCTTCATCTAGTGGACCCCTACCAAGATTGTTCAAATTATAGTGCTGGAGCCAAAAATGCCCCTGCTCCAGGGCCCTTTGGTTTTACATGGGCTTATATAGGGAAGAGCTTTAAATATCTTCTTCTCTGAAACCGTAAGGCCCAAGTCTTTGATATTTGGTATGAAGCTCCATCTAGGGGACCCCTATCAAGATTGTTCAAATTATAGTGCTGGGGTCAAATATGCCCCCGCTCCGGGGCCCTTTGGTTTTACATGGGCTTATATAGGGAAAATCTTTAAAAATTTTCTTCTCTGAAACCGTAAGGCCCATGTCTTTGATATTTGGTATGAAGCTTCATCCCACACGGCCATGGTCCTTCTTTCCCCCCCCCCCCCCCAAGTCTTTGATATTTGGTATGAAGCTCCATCTAGGGGACCCCTACCAAGATTGTTCAAATTATAGTGCTGGGGTCAAATATGCCCCCGCTCCGGGGCCCTTTGGTTTTACATGGGCTTATATAGGGAAAATCTTTAAAAATTTTCTTCTCTGAAATGTAAGGCCCATGTCTTTGATATTTGGTATGAAGCTTCATCCCACACGGCCATGGTCCTTCTTCTCCCCCCCCCCCCCTATCAAGATGGTTTAAATTATAGCCCTGAGGCCAAAAATGCCCCCGCCCTGGAGCCATTTGGTTTTATATAGGCTTATGTAGGGAATATCTTTAATAAAAATCTTCTTCTCTGAAACCGCAAGGCCCAGGTCTTTGATATTTGGTATGTAGCATATCTAGTGGACCTTTGCCAAGATTGTTCAAATTATAGCCTTTGTTGATATTTGGTATGAAGCTTCACCTTTTTAGACGTCTCTGAACATTATAGCCCTGGGGTTAATAATGGCCCTCCCCAGGGCCCACTTGTTACTCTTTGGATCAGGTGAGCGATCCAGGGCCATCATGGCCCTCTTGTTAGCTCACCGTCACGTAGTGACGAGGTGAGCTTTTGGGATCACTTTTTGTCCGTCGTGCGTCCGTGCGTCCGTGCGTAAACAATTTCTTCAAACGACATCTCCTCCTAAACCACTGATCGGATTTTGACCAAACTTCACAGGAATGATCCTTAGGTGGTCCCCTTTCAAAGTTGTTGAAATGGTTCCGGTCCATTGCACATCTAGGTCACAGGAGCCAAAAAAAGATTTTTTTCACTGAAAACTTAAAAAATCTTCTTCTCTGAAACCACAAGGCCCAGGTCTTTGATATTTGGTATGAAGCTTCATCTAGTGGACCCCTACCAAGATTGTTCAAATTATAGTGCTGGGGCACAAAATGCCCCCGCCCCGGGGCCCTTTGGTTTTACATAGGCTTATATATGGAAAATCTTTAAAAATCTTCTTCTCTGAAACCACAAGGCCCAGGACTTTGATATTTAGTATGAAGCTTCATCTAATGGACCTCTACCAAGATTGTTCAAATTATAGTGCTTGGGCCAAAAATACCCCCACTCCATGGCCCTTTGGTTTTACATAGACTTATATAGGGAAACTCTTTAAAAATCTTCTTCTCTGAAACCACAAGGCCCAGGTCTTTGATATTTGGTATGAAGCTTCATCTAGTGAACCCCTACCAAGATTGTTCAAATTATAGTGCTGGGGCACAAAATGCCCCCGCCCCGGGGCCCTTTTGTTTTACATAGGCTTATATATGGAAAATCTTTAAAAATCTTCTTCTCTGAAACCACAAGGCCCAGGACTTTGATATTTAGTATGAAGCTTCATCTAATGGACCTCTACCAAGATTGTTCAAATTATAGTGCTTGGGCCAAAAATACCCCCGCTCCTGGGCCCTTTGGTTTTACATAGACTTTCATAGGGAAAATCTTTAAAAATCTTCTTCTCTGAAACCACATGGCCTAGGTCTTCGATATTTGGTATGAAGCTTCATCTAATGGACCTCTACCAAGATTGTTCAAATAATAGCCCTTGGGCCAAAAATGCCCCCACTCTGGGACCCTTTGGTTTTACATAGACTTATATAGGGAAAATCTTTATAAATCTTCTCTGAAACCACAAGACCTAGGTCTTTGATATTTGGTACGAAGCTTCATCTATAGGATCCCTACCAAGATTGTTCAAATTATAGTGCTGGGGCCAAAAATGCCCCCGCCCCGGGGCCCTTTGGTTTTACATAGGCTTATACAGGGATAATCTTTAAAAATTTTCTTCTCTTAAACCGCAAAGCCCAGGACTTTGATATTTGGTATGAAGCTTCATCTAATGGACCTCTACCAAGAATGTTCAAATTATAGCCCTGGGGCCAAAACTGCCACCGCTCTGGGGCCCTTTGGTTTTACATAGACTTATATAGGGAAAATCTTTAAAAATCTTCTTCTCTGAAACCACAAGGCCTAGTCCTTTGATATTTTGTGTGAAGCTTCATCTAGTGGACCTCTATCAAGATTGTTCAAATCATAGCCCTGGGACCAAAAATGTCCCCGCCCTTGGGCCCTTTGGTTTTACATAGACTTATATAGGGAAAATCTTAAAAAATCTTCTTCTCTGAAACTGCATGGCCAAGGACTTTGATATTTGGTATGAAGCTTCATCTAATGGACCCCTACTAAGATGGTTCAAATTATAGCCCTTTGGCAAAAAATGCCCCCACTGCGAGGCCCTTTGGTTTTACATGAACTTATATAGCGAAAATCTTCTTCTCTGAAACCACAAGGCCTAGGTCTTTGATATTTGGTGTGAAATTTCATCTAGTGGACCTCTATCAAGATTGTTCAAATTATAGCCCTGGGACCAAAAATGTCACCGCCCTGAGACCCTTTGGTTTTACATAGTCTTATAAAGGGAATATTTAAAAATCTTCTTCTCTGAAACTGCAAGGCCCATGGCTTTGATATTTGGTATGAAGCTTCATCTAGTGGACCTCTACCAAGATTGTTCCAAATTATAGCCCTGGGGCCACAAATGTCCCCAGCCTGGGACCCTTTGGTTTTAAATAGACTTATATAGCCCCGATGCAAATTTGGTTTTACATAGGCTTATGTATGGAATATCTTTAAAAAAATCTTCTTCTCTGAAACCGCAAGGCCCAGTTCCTTGATATTTGGTGTGTAGCTTCATCTCAACGACCTTTGCCAAGATTGTTCATATTATAGCCTTTGTTGATGTTTGGTATGAAGCTTCACCTTTAAGACCTCCCTCAGCATTATGCACATTAAAGCCCTGGGGCCAATAATGACCCTCCCTGGGTCCCACTTGTTACACTATGGATCAGGTGAGCGATCCAGGGCCATCATGGCCCTCTTGTGTTTTATATTAGGATCACTTTTTGTCTGTCATCCGTGCGTAAACAATTTCTTCAAACGAAATCTCCTCCTAAACCACTGATCGGATTTTGACCAAACTTCACAGGAATGATCCTTATGTGGACCCCTTTCAAAATTGTTCAAATGGTTCCGGTCCATTGCACATATAGGTCACAGGAGCCAAAAATAGATATTTTTCACCGAAAACTTAAAAAATCTTCTTCTCTGACAACACAAGGCCCAGGACTTTGATATTTGGTATGAAGCTTCATCTAGTAGACCCCTACCAAGATTGTTCAAATTATAGTGCTGGGGCCAAAAATGCCCCCGCACTGGGGCCCTTTGGTTTAACATGGGCTTATATAGGGAAAAATCTTTAAAAATCTTCTTCTCTGAAACCGCAAGGCCCAGGTCTTTGATATTTGGTATGAAGCTTCATCTAGTGGACCCCTATCAAGATTGTTCAAATTATAGTGCTGGGGCCAAAAATGCCCCCACCCCAGGGCCCTTTGGTTTTACATGGGCTTATATCGGGAAAATCTTTAAAAATCTTCTTCTCTGGAACCGCAAAGCCCAGGTCTTTGCTATTTGGTATGAAGCTTCATCTAATGGACCCCTACCACGATTGTTCAAATAATAGTGCTGGGACTTAAAATGCCCCCGCCCTGGGCCCTTTTGTTTCATATGGGCTTATATAGGGAAAATCTTTAAAAATCTCCTTCTCTGAAACTGCAAGGCCCAGGTCTTTGCTATTTGGTATGAAGCTTCATCTAGTGGACCCCTACCAAGATTGTTCAAATTATAGTGCTGGGGCCAAAAATGCCCCAACCCCGGGGCCTTTTGGTTTTACATAGGATGGTTTGATCAGTCAGATTTACCCCCTAGAACTTCAGTTAAATAAAGCAAATTCTTCTGATACCGAGGCCCCGTTTTTGGATTTACATCTATCTATTGTAGATGGATTTGTTTCGTGCAAAATTTATGATAAACGCGATGACTTTGATTTTGAGATTGTAAATTTTCCTTTTTTGGATGGTGATGTTCCTCGTGCGCCATCCTATGGCGTTTATATTTCGCAATTAATTCGATTTGCTAGAGTGTGTAGTCATGTAACTGACTTCAACACTCGTAATAAATTATTAACGGCTAAACTTCTTAATCAGGGTTATCGGTACCATAAACTACGCAAAGCCTTTTCAAAATTTTATAGACGCCATTCTGATTTAATTTCAAAATTCAATATTGGACTTAAATCTCTTCTGCAACAAGGTCTATCGGAACCCGAATTTTATGGTGACTTAGTATATAAATTCAGAAAAATATATAACCGCAATGACTTCAGCACCCAATTTCGTAAAATCATTCTTCGATATAAAAAGATTGGGTACAACATGGATATTATACGACAGACTGCATGCATGGTAGTTAACCCAATCACGGTTGGCAACTTTGCTTCCCTCTTTAATTGCACGCCGGTGGGTCAGGCCTCAGATTCTATGACGGCTCCAACGTAAAGGCTTATTGAAAATTAAAGAGATAATGTTGGTTGGTGCCTGATGCTCTGTCTCTGGTCGGGCTCATCGGAGTCTAACTGTTGGTTTTCTTTTGCTCCAGCATTTCAGTGGTTTCTTGCTGTCGAGTCCTCACCGTTGTCTCGCCTCTGTGGTTCTTTGGTTTCTGTGTTCACGGGGATGTTGCACTGATGAGTTAGGAGGCCTTCATGCGGACTGAACAGATTGTTTGTCTAGGTCGCGACGGGGGTGGGGGCGGGGATTGTGGCCACGTGGGATCGATTTAAGCCCCCCAGTGGAAATCTTCCACTGACCGTTCCAGGGCGGCTCTTCTGTGGCGATTTATTTATGTTGTTGTTTGTTATTTACTGTGTGTATCACTTGTGTCTTTTTTATTTTGGATGGCCATATGGCCATTTTGTGGGAAGGTGGCTGTCCATGTGGCCTTCCTTTGTTTAGGTTTCCATTATGGTCTGGTCGCTTGATGTTTGTATTTCTTTCCCTTTGGTGTCTTTTATGGATGGAGTAAGTTAATTGTATCAATTCCTGATCTTTGTTTTGCTTCTACTTTATATTGGGAAAATCTTTAAAAATCTTCTTCTCTGAAACTACAAGGCCCAGGTCTTTGATATTTGGTATGAAGCTTCATCTTGTGGACCTCTACCAAGATTGTTCAAATTAAAGCCCTGGGGCGAAAAATGCCCCCGCTCTTGGGCCCTTTGGTTTTACATAGACTTATATAGGGAAAATCTTGAAAAATCTTCTTCTCTGAAACCACAAGGCCTACGTCTTTGATATTTGGTATGAAGCTTCAGCTAGTGGACCTCTACCAAGATTGTTCAAATAATAACCCTGAGGCAAAAAATGCCCCTGCCTCGGGGCCCTTTGGTTTTACATAGACTTGTAAAGTGAAAATCTTTAAAAATCTTCTGTGAAACCACAAGCCCTAGGTCTTTGATATTTGGTGTGAAATTTCATCTAGTGGATCTCTATCAAGATTGTTCAAATTATAGCCCTGGGCCAAAACTGCCCCCGCCCCGAGACCCTTTGGATTTACATAAACTTATATAGGGAAATCTTTAAAAATCTTCTTCTCTGAAACTGCAAGACCCATGTCTTTGATATTTGGTATGGAGCTTCATCTAGTAGACAATTATAGCCTTTGTTGATATTTGGTATGATGCTTCACCTTTCTAGACCTCCCTCAACATTATGCACATTGTAACCTTGGGGTCAATAATGGCCCTCCCCGGGGCCCACTTGTTACTCTATGGATCAGGTGAGCGATCCAGGGCCATCATGGCCCTCTTGTGTTTTATATTAGGATCACTTTTTGTCTGTCATCCGTGCGTAAACAATTTCTTCAAACGACATCTCCTCCTAAACCACTGATCAGATTTTGACCAAACTTCACAGGAATGATCCTTTAGTGGACCCCTTTCAAAGTTGTTCAAATGGTTCTGGTCCGTTGCACATATAGGTCACAGGAGCCAAAATTAGATTTTTTCGCCGAAAACTCTTCTTCTCTGAAACCGTAAGGCCAAGGTCTTTGATATTTGGTATGAAGCTTCATCTTGTGGACCCCTATCAAGATTGTTCAAATTATAGTGCTGGGGCAAAAAATGCCCCTGCCCAGGGGCCCTTTGGTTTTTCATGGGCTTATATAGGAAAATCTTCAAACACCTTCTTCTTTGATTTTTGGTATGAAGCTTCATCTAGCGGACCCCTACCAAGATTGTTCAAATTATATAGCAGGGGCCAAAAAAGCCCCTGCCCCGGGGCCCTTTGGTTTTACATGGGCTTATATAGGGAAAATCTTGAAAAATCTTCTTCTCTGAAACCACAAGGCCCAGGTCTTTGATATTTGATATGAAGCTTCATCTAGTGGACCCCTACGAAGATTGTTCAACTTATAGTGTTGGGACCAATAATGCCCCCGCCCCGGGCCCTTGGGTTTTACATGGGCTTATATAGGGAAAATCTTTAAAAATCTTCTTCTCTGAAACTGCAAGGCCCAGGTCTTTGCTATTTGGTATGAAGCTTCATCTACTGGACCCCTACCAAGGTTGTTCAAATTATAGTGCTGGGGCCAAAAATGCCCCCGCCCCGGGGCCCTTTGGTTTTTACATAGGCTTATGAAGGGAAAATATTTAAAAATCTTCTTCTCTGAAACTGCAAGGCCAAGATCTTTGATATTTAGTATGAAGCTTCACCTTGTGGACCTCTACCAAGATTGTTCAAATTATAGCCCTGAGGCCAAAAATGCCCCCGCCTCGGGGCCCTTCGGTTTTACATAGACTTATATAGGGAAAATCTTTAAAAATCTTCTTCGTTGAAACCACAAGGCCCAGGTCTTTGATATTTGGTGTGTAGCTCCATGTAGTGGACCTTTACCAAGATTGTTCAAATTATAGCCTTTGTTGATATTTGATATGAAGCTTCACCTTTTTAGATCTCCCTCAACATCATGCACATTATAGCCCTGGGGTCAATAATGGCCCTCCCCGGGACCCACTTGTTACTCTATGGATCAGGTGAGGGATCCAGGGCCATCATGGCCCTCTTGTGTTTTATATGAGGATCACTTTTGTCTGTCATCCGTGCGTAACAATTTCTTCAAACGACATCTTCTCCTAAACCACTGATCGGATTTTGACCAAACTTCACAGGAATGATCCTTAGGTGGTCCTTTTTCAAAGTTGTTCAAACGGTTCCGGTATGTTGCACATCTAGGTCACGGGAGCCAAAAATTGATTTTTTTCACTGAAAACTTAAAAAATCTTCTTCACTGAAACCACAAGGCCCAGTTCTTTGATATTTGGTATGAAGCTTCATCTTGTGGACCCCTACCAAGATTGTTCAAATTATAGTGCTGGGGCCAAAAATGCCCCCGCCCAGAGACTTTGGTTTTACATAGGATTATATAGGGAAAATCTTTAAAAATCTTCTTCTCTGAAACCTCAAGGCCTAGGTCTTTGATATTTGGTATGAAGCTTCATCTAGTGGACCCCTACCAAGATTATTCAAATTATAGTGCTGGGGCTAAAAACTGCCCCCGCCAGGGGCCCTTTGGTTTTACATGGGCTTATATAGGGAAAATCTTTAAAAATCTTCTT
Source organism: Lucinisca nassula (assembly GCA_963580285.1). Taxonomy (NCBI): domain Eukaryota; kingdom Metazoa; phylum Mollusca; class Bivalvia; order Lucinida; family Lucinidae; genus Lucinisca; species Lucinisca nassula. Next base: position 25,944,242 of record OY757012.1, read on the forward strand.
CTCTGAAACCACAAGACCTAGGTCTTTGATATTTGGTATGAAGCTTCATCTGGTGGACCCCTACCAAGGTTGTTCAAATTATAGTGCTGGGGCCAAAAAAGCCCCCGCCCAACGGCCCTTTGGTTTTACATGCGCTTATATAGAGAAACTCTTTAAAAATCTTCTTCTCTGAAACCGCAAGGCCCAGGTCTTTGCTATTTGGAATGAAGCTTCATCTAGTGGAACCCTACCAAGATTGTTCAAAATTATAGTGCATGGGCCAAAAATGCCCCCACCCCCTTTGGTTTTACATGGGCTTAGATAGGGAAAATCTTTAAAAATCTTCTTCTCTGAAACCACAAGGCCCATGTCTTTACTATTTGGTATGAAGCTTCACCTGGTAGACCCCTACCAAGATTTTCAAATTATAGTGCTGGGGCCAAAAATGCCCCCGCCCCAGGGCCTTTTGGTTTTACATAATGTTATATAGGGAAAATCTTTAAAAATCTTCTTCTCTGAAACAGCAAGGCCCAGGTCTTTGATATTTGGTATGAAGCTTCATCTTGTGGACCTCTACCAAGATTGTTCAAATTTATAGCCCTGGGGCCAAAAATGCCCCCCCCCCCCCCACCCCCATCCCCTCTGGGGCCTTTTGGTTTTACATAGACTTATATAGGGAAAATCTTGAAAAATCTTTTTCTCTGAAACTGCCAGGCCCATGTCTTTGATATTTGGAATGGAGCTTCATCTAGTGAACATCTACAAAGATTGTTCAAATTATAGCCCTCGGGCCACAAATGCCCCCGCTCCGGGACCCTTTGGTTTTACATAGACTTATATAGAGATAATCTTTGAAAATATTTTTCTCTGAAACAGCAAGGCCCAGGTCTTTGATATTTGGTGTGAAGCTTCATCTAGTGGACCTCTATCAAGATTGTTTAAATTATAGCCCTGAGGCCAAAACCCCTCTACCCCCGGGGCCATTGTGTTTTACAAAGGTTTATGTAGGGAATATGTTTAAAAAATCTTCTTCTTGGAAACCTCAAGGCCCAGGTCTTTGATATTTGGTGTTTAGCTTCATCTAGTGGTCCTTTGCCAAGATTGTTCAAATTATAGCCTTTGTTGATATTTGGTATCAAGCTTCACCTCAGCATTATGCACATTATAGCCCTGGGTCAATAATGGCCCTCCCCGGGGCCCCCTTGTTACTCTATGGATCAGGTGAGCCATCCAGGGCCATCATGGCCCTCTTGTTTTTTCAACAGAAATATAAGACGTGTTGCTGAAGTATGGATGGATGACTATAAGAGATTTTTCTATCACTCAAAGCCATCAGCCAGAATGATTCTTATTGGAAGGTAACATATTTTAATGATCATAATTATTGGGACAGATAGGCCTTAGCAAACAGTGCAGACACAGATCATATTGCTCCTGGTAGAACAGCTTGAGCAGGGTCTACATTGTTTGCCATTCCATCTGCACTTTTTGCACTCCTTGCTGGATCATGAAACACATTTGTTAAAATTTTAGGAGAATTACAGCAAGTCCTCAAGGTGTCAGAATTCATATGCTGCAAAAAACAGTGATGATACTGAAAGTGAAGACAATACCTATGATAGTAATTTTGAATATATCAGACACAACACTGATCCCAAATCAACCTTTGTTCCCCCTTCTGGCAGAGACACCAGTTTGGATTTTTACATTGATTCTATAACAAATGAAATTCTTCAAAATGATAAAAAGTACAAATTTACCCCTAATTTATCACCCAAAGAATTAGAATCCCATAAAAGATTACAAAATGATGACACTATTGTTGTCAAGAAGGCTGATAAGAGATCTACTGTGGTGATAATGAATCGCATGGATTATGTAGCAGAGGTAGAAAGACAACTTGGAGATGCTACGTTTTATGAAAAACTAGATGATAATCCACAAGAGCAATTTCGTAAGGATATAAATGAAGTGCTTAGTGACACGAAAGTATCAGAATCTACCCGTGAAAACCTTAGTCCATCTGGAAGTGACAGAGTTCCTGTATTTTATATATTGCCTAAAATTCTTAAGCAATTAGACTCAAATCTGCCACTTGGATATCCGGGTAGACCCATTGTCTCAGGCTGCGGTTCACTGACTGAAAATATCTCAGCATATATTGATGGTATACTGAAACCCCACATGGAATCTTTGCCTTCATACGTGAAAGATACGAGGGTTGTCCCAAAATATCGTGGACAAATGCATTTTCTCCCGAGTGTGGCGTAATAAGCAAATGAAATTTTCTACAGTCATGAAACATTCATTTTCGACTTTAATAATGCGAGTTAGTTGACGCTGACTCTAGTTTTTTCAGATTTATAGTACATTATTTGACAGAGGTAGGGTGTCGCAGCCCAGGTCAAAGTCAACGTTAATTTTAACAACTCCATTCGAGACTAATTCTAACACAGATTTTGCATTTATAAAGCTGGGGCCAAACAGTTTCAGACAATGTCGCGTGAATACGCTTGACGTCATTATGTGAAATTTCAAAACAATCGTGACGTTATTTCAAAATCTACAGCGTGTTTGGTGAAGGAGCCCCCAAAAGAAAATCGCGTAAAAATGGCGACGTCAGACAAGGACGCGGCCCACCGAAATGGGATTAAATTCTGTTTTGATCTTGGTATGACACCAGTAGAGACTCAAAAGAAGCTGCAATTAACAGAGGATCATTGGCATGTGTCTCAGTCACTTGTTTACAAATGGCACAGACGGTTTGAAGATGGGTGGACAGACAGTTTGAACGGAAAATGAGGAAGACCACGGGAAATTACTGCATTGGCCGTCGATAACGTTAACAACGTGATCAGGGGCAACAGGAAGCAGACCATGCGCGAAGTTGGTGAAAAACTGGGACTGAGTAAAACTTCTGTTCATCGTGTACTGAACAAAGATTTATCTATGATAAGTGGTTACATCGCTGTGAAAAGTGCATTAATCATAATGGGGAGTATTTCGAAAAGGAGTGACGCTAACGTTTAAGTGCGCGATGTCGTTTTATGACGTAGACCTGGGCCGCTCGGCCTTGACCCTAGTTAGTAAATAGGCTATAATTTCTATGTTGCTGAACATATAAGCTTGAAATTTAGCATATCAATAGAGGATATATATGGCACAATTGTCTTTAAATTTCATTAAATTCCGCCAATTATAAGAAAAGTTATAGACGTTGTGTATGATATATTGGGACAACCCTCGTACATCCGACTTTATTACCAAAATCCATAGCTTAAAGGCCATCCCACAAAGTGCGTTTTTGGTAACTTTAGATGTTACATCGCTTTATAGCAATATTCCTCATGATGATGGTATTAAAGCGCGTGATCTTTTCATGTCTGAAGGTGGGTATTCACAGGAGGCAAGATCAACCATTTCAAAACTTATTAATCTTGTGCTGACTAAAAACTATTTTCAGTTTGATGGCAAGAACTACCTTCAGGTTCTAGGTACTGCTATGGGTACTAAAATGGCACCCAGTTATGCCTCTTTATTTATGGGAAAACTGGAGGTGGATTTTCTTGATTCCTGTGATAAAAAACCTTTGATCTGGTTAAGGTTCCTGGATGACATTTTTATGATTTGGAGTCATAGTGAACAGGACTTGCATGATCTATTTTCAAAATCAATAATTTTCATGATACTATTAAGTTCACTTACAAGATGCTACATTCCTTGACGTGAATATTCACAAAAGTGAAAATGGTGATCTTGAAACCAGTATTTATGAAAAAAGCACAAATTGTCATCAGTATATTGAAATTTCATCATGTCATTCGCTCTCTTGCAAACAGGACATTCCATATAGTCAGGCAAAACGTTATAGGCGTATAACATCTGATAATTTCAGTTTTGAAAATGAGCTTGACCGGCTAAAGGAATATTTTCAGGAGAGAAATTATCCAAATCATATCATTGAAGAGGCTGTCAAAAGGTATCTTCAATTGGTATGGATGATGCACTTCAATCAGCTTCCCGCACAAATTGTCAGAAAATTGTTCCTTTTGTATGCACATACAACCCGTCTTTGCCTAACATTGGTAAAATTATCAATCAGTACTGGAATCTTCTAAAGTACTCTAAAAGCGAAAGTGTAAGACAGTTGTTTAACTATAAACCTATTGTTGCTTACAAGATATGTTGGTTCATTCTCAACTGAAAAAAAAAACAGTAAGGTCTGGTGCTGTTTCAAAATGTAACAGACCCCGCTGTTCACATTGTGCAAGCATCACAGAGTCTGGTTCATTCACAAGCACTGCTTTGTCTTCATGTTTCAATTTAAAAGAACACTTCACTTGTGCTTTCTCTGATGTAATATACCTCATTACTTGCAAAAAATGTAATTTACAGTATGTCGGCCAAACCCAGCAAAAATGTAGCCAGAGAATGAACAAACATAAATTTGATATAAAGCATTTTCCTGACACTTCTACAACAGTTTCAGAGCATTTTAATTTGCCTGGACATAGCATCCAGGATTTTTCCTTCATGCCTATTGATAAAGTTTCTGGAAATTGGAAAAGGCTTATGAAGGAAACTTCCTGGGTCTTGGTACAATGACTCCTTTTGGGTTAAACTCTAAAATTATGTATTAGTCTTCATGAAATTTTTACTGACTTTACCTGTGTTCGCACTGCAATTGCATTCCTGTCAGTAATTATCCCTCGCCGAAGGCGGAGGGATATAGTTTTGGCGTTGTCCGTCCGTCCATCCTTCCGTCCGTCCATCCGTCCGTCCTTCCGTCCGTCCGTCACACTTTGTCCGGAACCGTTTCTCAGCAACTATTGCATGGAATTAAATGAAACTTGAAATAAATATGTATTATTATGCTGTGGTGATGCACGCGCAATTTTTTTTCGGATTGACTTTTTACATCCAGAGTTATGGCCCCTTGAATGATTGAAATTCTGGATTTTTCGTCGTCTCACTTTGTCCGGAACCGTTTCTCAGCAACTATTGCATGGATTTAAATGAAAATTGAAATATATATGTATTATTATGCTGCAGTGATGCACACGCAATTTTTTTTCGGATTGACGTTTTACATCCAGAGTTATGGCCCCTTAAATGATTGAAATTCTGGATTTTTTCGTCATCTCACTTTGTCCGGAACTGTTTCTCAGCAACTATTGCATGGAATTAAATGAAACGTGAAATAAATATGTATTATTATGCTGCGGTGATGCACGCGCAATTTTTTTCTGGATTGACTTTTTACATCCAGAGTTATGGCCCCTTAAATGATCAAAATTCTGGATTTTTCGTCGTCTCACTTTGTCCGGAACCGTTTCTCAGCAACTATTGCATGGAATTAAATGAAACTTGAAATAAATATGTATTATTATGCTGTGGTGATGCACGCTCATTTTTTTTCCAGATTTACTTTTTGCATCCAGAGTTATGGCCCCTTAAATGATTGAAATTCTGGATTTTTCGTCGTCTCACTTTTTTGTCGGGAACTGTTTCTCAGCAACTATTGCATGGAATTAAATGAAACTTGAAATAAATATGTATTATTATGCTGTGGTGATGCACGCACAATTTTTTTTCGGATTGACTTTTTACACCCAGAGTTATGGCCCCTTAAATGATTAAAATTCTGGATATTTCGTCGTCTCACTTTGTCTGGAACCGCTTCTCAGCAACTATTGCATGGAATAAAATGAAACTTGAAATAAATATGTATTATTATGCTGCCGTGATGCACGCGCAATTTTTTTTTCTCAATTTTGGCCAGATATATTTTCTTGCCATTCTACACAAAAAACCCATTCGGCGGGGGATATCAATTCAACGAATTTGCTTGCTGCATCTAATAATGCTCCTTTATTTAGACTTTTTACGCCAACTGATCTGTTTCTATTTGACGTCGTCACCATTGATGTCGTGTGACGTCGACATCATTTCCTGTCTACTTGTTTATTACACTTGATAAAGGCCAATAATGGCCGAAACGTTGTGTTAATAAATAAATAAAACCAATTTGAAGTTGTTCTCTGGAAAAAATTTATGATTTTTATGGTAACAGATATGAATATGTTATGACTTTATGGAACTTTTGATGATGTTAGTTATAGGAAAAACTAGAATAGTGTGAAAAAAGATTCTTCAAAAACATGCCAGCCAAATTTGAAAAAAGGCAGATCTGTTTTGATTGAAGATTATTGCAGAAACAATATCTCTCAAAATGGATAGCTTTTGGGCCTAAGCTAGCCATTGGGCCATGGCTTGAAAAGTTTCCATGCTCAATGGTCCTTAGCAAACATTGAAGACCCAGATCAGGAGCAATCAGATCAGGGTCTACACTGTTTTTCATTCTATTATCACTTTTTGGACTCCTTGCTTGATCCTGAAGCAATTTGTTAAAGTTCTAGGAGGATTACAGCAGGTCCTCAGGGTGTCCCAATTTAAGGATTTTTATGGTGACAGGGCAAATCAAGGGAAAAGTCAGTCACCTTGTCCTCAAGGTCATGGGGTGGATGCTTGTGCTTAACCTTTTGAGTGCCAACGTCATTTACTGGAAAGTGCCAAACGTACAACTTTGCACTGCGTCTTGTATATCAGTCTTAGCAACGTCAGTGGAACCAAACTGAACGCGACGTTATCCAGATGACGTTCATTTATTTCCCGCGGGGTCTTTCAAAAAGTATCCGGCGTTTTGCATAGATATCTTGCACTTCTATTATGGATTATTCAAGAATTATTTTCACATTACGTATCACGTAACGAATGGTATGGCAGTGCTTTGTACACCTGTTTTGAGAGACCAAACGCACTTCACATCACTGAGTCTTTGGATGCTGTCCTTCTTTTTCTTAGGGTTTGAACACGACACGACAATGTTTGCTATTGTAAAAAATGGAAAATAAGAAAATAGACTTATCATAATGAAGTCAGAAAGAAAGGAATAAAGAAATAAACTGCTGCACTTGAGACAATAGCTTTTTGCTGAGTTGTTTGTTTCATTCATTGTTCGTCGCATTAATTGTATTCTTTATGTTGGCCTCACAGGCTCATATAGATGAATGTATTTTCCCCTTGGCCCATCGATTGTTCAAATTACTGGGTATTTGAGATAATTTCGGGGATAAGCAAATGAAGCGCACTCCTGACCGACTTCTTTTCGAAACAGAGTACCACAGAATATTATATACACCATCTGCGTAGCAACGGACTTTCCCATTGGTATCTACGGAATCAGTTCCTAGCCACAATGGAGAAAAGAATGAATGTCCTTCTCAAATCTGAAATTTATTCAGACCTTGCATTCCTTTGAACAATCGTATCGAGTTCGAAGTGACTGTCGAATCTGGTAATGATTTTTTCTCCATTTTGTCACCATATAACAAAACGGAATTGTCCGTACGATCAGTGAAGACTCAGACCAGCCTTTACGTTGTATAGAAAGTTTCTATGTGTCGGACAGCGATGATTCAGGTCAGATTTGGCCTATAAGATCTGCATCATTGTTGGGTGCACAGGCCAGTTTTTCGTGCGTTGGCTCAAGTGATAATGTAAAAACGAAGCACGAAGGGCCTCCGTTGCCTAGTGGTTAAGAGCGCTGACTCTTGATCATTAGGTCTCTCGCCGCTGTGGTTCGAGCCTCGCACGGGTCATATGTGAGACGCAAAGTTCTGCAACGGAAGGTTAGGTGTTTTTTCTCCGGGTACTCCGGTTTTCGCTCGACTCTGATTAACGATCGCCTCGATATGAGTGAAATAATCTTGAAAGGGCCGTAAAACCACCCCCCCCCCCAAAAAAAAATAATAATAATAATAATAAAAAAAAAAAAAACAAAAAAAAAAACGAAGCACGCCGTTCTTTCTGCTGGACAATTTGAAGGTTGTCAAGAAAAAAAAAATATTACGGTTAACGTGAAAAGAAAGGCAGCGAAGGTTCACAGTGCAGATTATATTTTCTTTTCCTTTGGCATCATTGAGCCCATCCTGGTTACATTGAAAACCAAATACCACTCAAGCCGGCGCTATATGTTCTTTGTTTCCATGTAATGGCATTCTTTTAGCTTTTTATTTTGAGATCTTATTTGTTTATATCGATATAAATTTGCGAACAATTCAATTCGTCCTTTTCTGGGTTTCAGAAATGTTGAGTGAAATTAGGATTCAACGAAATATCTACTAGAAGTGGATATGCTACGCGCCACATAAAGCAGGGGTCGTGGGGTCGATCCCGGGCTTCTCTAGACTTTCTGACGAGTCTCTAAACCGAGGTCCCGCCCCCGTATGACCTTAGCTGTTGGTGGGACCTAATACACAAACACACTTACTCACTCGCAAAATCTCTAGCCAAACTCTCTAGGCATAAAATGTAAAGAGGGGTTATCCTAAATAGCGAAATAAAATAAGAAAATGAACCAATATAAGGTGTCGCATCGTGTGCACCAAAGACCATTTCATACGGATAAACATGAGTCGAATGATACTAAAGTAAGAGCCTATATATTTCAATATTTTTTCTCACTGCATGCAAAACGCATATATATGATCGATGAACGGAAACATTTACTATTGCTATTTGGGAGGTTCTCCCACACATTTTGTTTGTCTTCAGTGCCATCGGGGCTCGAAGAAATAGATTGGGCTACATGATGCTTCCACGCAAAGCTGAAACCGACCGCACATGAATACTGGGGTCAAAGCCTGCCCTGGCGAAGTTGTCCGAATCTGACCGTCCGTGTATATAAACCCTTTTGGTTTTATTGGTTTACAGGGCTTGAGATGTCATTTTATCCCAATGTTGAGTATAAGTCCCACAACATTGGTAGCATCGTCTTGAAAAATGACCTGTATAATGTTGACGGGGACGTTAAACCTCAAACAAATATATGATTTTAATTCAGGATGACACTGCATATTTCGTCCAAGAAGTTTACAAGATAACATAGATTCATGATGCTCGTTCGAACTGCCTCATTGATGTACCACTAATGAGTGCATATACGCTTGATGCTCCTTCGAACTGCATCAAATGTGGTGCCAAAGAGTGCATGGATTATTTGTGCTCCTTCGAACTGCCTCAGTGATTCGGTACTAGCGAGAGCATGAATTGCTGGTGCTCGTTCGGACTGCATCATTAATGCGGAACTCACGAGTGCATAAATTGTTTGATGCGCGTTCGAACTGTCTCATTCATTCGGTACTAATGAGTGTGTACACAGTCTCTTTGTGCTCATTCGAAAAGACTCATAAATGCGGAACTAACAGATGCATAAATTGTTGATGTCCGTTCGAACTGTCTCATTGATACGGTACTAATAAATGATTCCATATACTCATTGGTGCTAGTTCATGATACTAGTTCCAACTACCTCAATGACGCGGTACTGAAGGGACATAAATTTTAGGTGCTTTTCGAAACGCCTCGCTGATGCTGTATTACATGTAACGAATGCATAGACTATTGTTGCTCATTCGAACTGCCTCATTGATGCTATATCATCGAGTACATAGACTCCTGGAGCTCCGTCGCACTACACCAATGATGCGGTACCAACGGGTTTTTGTTGCTCGCTCGAACTGTCTCAGTGATTTGGTACTAACGCTTGCATCCATTCCGGTGCTCGTTCGAACTGTCTAATAAAGTTTGAGGTGGCTCTATCGAGTACCTACTACCTATGTTCGTAAGCAAAAATAAGAAAAGTAATGTAAACCCTTGTCATCTCCACTTTTCCTTGAGAAAGTGGAACATAGAAGTGTATAGACTACGCCATAAAATGCAATTCATTATTAAAAACACAATCATGGTTTTGTCGGCAGTGAATGTGTAGGCCCCTTCTGCAGCTCTGACACTCGTATCGTGTTCTTGACCTCTGTCCATGCATTCTTCTTGAACAAACGGCCTGACAAAATATTCAATTGACCTAGCGAGAAGTTGCGGGAAATTCTGAGGCTGTCAAACTCCGAAACAAGCAATAAATGGCCGGCTAAAATGACCTAAAATAACGTTGACGGTGCCGTTTAACTCCAGTGCAAACAAACAAATCTTAAACGCTTCTTTTGCGGGTATTTTACGAATATCGTTAATGATGCCCAGTATTTCTTGTAACTTTTGTCGAAGTTCTTTTTATTGGTGCGTGTGCATTTGAATTCATCTTATATATATAGTGGGATGTCAAACCGGAGGATCCGATACATGCAGGCCCTGTCGTGGAAGAACAGATAAAAACCGATCCAAACGCCACCGGTTAATATCTCTATTTCTACTCCAAGCCATTGGTTGTAGGTTCAATGGACAGTTCTAATGAGCACATACATGTACGTTTGTTGTCAAAAAATAAGAAGACTATCACATATTTTCATCTGAAAAATGTCCGTTTTTGAGATATGAAAAAAAAAATAAAAATAAAAAAAGAACTTGTTAGTTGTGCTGAAGATGAATATGGAGCCTCAGAACAATAAAACACTGCTTTGGTTCAGAAAGCATGATTCAAAGTTTGGAGAAATGAACGGTATGTGAAGCATTGACTATCAAAGTAAAGTTTTAACAAGAAATATCTTTAAAAAAGATATGCGGCGTAGATTTAATTGGAAGGTTGTTTAGAAACCAGTGCTTCAGCTGAAGTGCACGACCCGCCGGATGCTTTTAGCTTGATGAGTGTTACCATATATATGGGTATGGCGGCCATTTTGGTCATGTGACCTGGACCTAAAACGGTTCCCCCAATAAATGCGCCTTATCGTAAGGAGCAAAAATATATCTAATACTTTAGTACTGTATTCTGAATCGTTTGCAGGATAAAATGAATTCTCACTTTTCCAATACAAAAGCATATGTGTCAAAGTTTGACCTAGGCACAAAGAAGGTCAAGGTCAACCCAGGGTCACCATTTTAGCAATTTATGATGGGCTTACGTCCCAGATGTTATTTATCAAGTTTCGTGGAAATCTGCCAAGTGGTTCTGGAGAAGACTATTTTGAAGGGTTTTTACCATATATGGCTTGGCGGTCATTTTGGTCATGTGACCTGGACCCCATGAGCAAAGTTTGGTTTCCTCCATCCCATAGAGGCTCCATATGAAATTTGACCTTAATCGGCCGAACGGTTTCCGAGGAGAAGCAGTTCGAAAATTTTCACATTTTTCGCCTCGGCGAGGCTATACTAAATGGAATGTAATATTTTGCAAGTTCATTGGTTAGAGCTCATTGATACTATCAGTATGCCAAAAATTGTTTAAATATTCCAAGCGGTTAAGTCACTATCACCAATTTCACAAACGGGTTACGGACGGACAGACAGACAGACCATATATGGCTTGGCGGCCATTTGGGTCAAGTGACCTGGACCCCATGAGCAAATTTTGGTTTCCCCCATCCCATAGAGGCTCCATATGAAATTTGACTTCAATCGGCCCAACGGTTTCCGAGGAGAAGCAGTTCGAAAATTTTCACATTTTTTCGCCTCGGCGAGCCTATACTAAATGGAATATAATATTTCGTAAGTTCATTGGTTAGATCTCATTTATATCTATCAGTATGCCAAAAATTGTTTAAATATTCCAAGCGGTTAAGTCACTGTCACCAATTTTCACAAACGGTTTACGGACGGACAGACAGACTGACAGAATGACACGGGGATTTTAGGGCACTCTTAGAAAATCAACCCACTTCAGTCGGTCGCTTTTTCTGCGCTACAATAGTGACAGCAACAATTGTCTAGCTATGAACTGGTTTACTGTATTCAAACAATTCAGATGTCACGCGAGGAAAAAATAGCTTTGCAGAGGGCGGTGTCCCGCCTGTTTGAGCTAAGGTCAATGTAAAAGGTCAAGGTTAAAAACATGACCTCATTTCAAGAGCATATGATCTCAAGTATATGCACAACAAATAAGAAAACGTTATCATTTACTGTTTTTGAACACAAATTCTAGGGTTAACATTTCGGGTTGTCGCTATGGTGAACGTAAACGCATAGGCGGACGAACAAACGGACGAGCAGACAAACGGACGGAAACTTGATCTTATGTGCACCTAATTAAAACTCAAACTACACTTATTCCTTTTCAGAATTTATATAACATTAATGATATTCGAAAATGTCCATTTTGTGTTAAAATGGAGGACATAAAGAATGCTGAAGACAAATGATACACTGCAACTTTTATTTAGCATATATTATAAATTAAACATCTGTCAATTTGTAATGCGATTATTACATGTTTTTGTCATGCTATATCTCTTTATTGGTTTCATTGGGCAACAGGGCTTGGGTGTCATTTCATCTCAATGTCGGGTAAAAGTCCCACAAACTTGGAAGCAACGTCTCCAAAATTACCTACACAGTGTTGATGGGGACGTTAAACCTCAAATCAAACAAACAATTCCTTTCGCAGAAAATTCTTCCTTTCGCGCAATGGTTCCTTTCGCTATATAGACCAACCACGTGAAATTAGGTCAAAATAGCTATTCACCGCAGCAGTTACAGAATTCACTAGAAACACAATTATACATATGACGTATGGTCATCAAAGGACAAGACGGTGAGCAAGCCGAAACTGTATATATTTTTCATTCATGTCTCACATAAAAAACGAAACATTTCCAAGGTTAAAACTTCAGTAAATTGTCGTACTTTTGAGTAGATTTATTTATGCAAATCATTGACCAATGAAATGGTCAATTCCTTGGACATGTGGTTTTATTGACCAATGGAATAACGAAAAATGTAGGACAAAAGCAAAACCATAACGGCTACGCCGTAAAAAAGCGCTAAGCTAAAAAGCACGGACGAATATAAAATACCTCAGTGTTTCGTAAGCCGTTTTGGCTTCATTACGGACGAATTTGAAACGAAGCGAATATTGCAGGTACTAATTAAATCTTTATCTATGTAGTGTCATTTTGTCCCCATGACAATGCATCTAGCCGATAGAAAATACATACTTTTGCCATATAACTGGTTCGCTTTTTCTTTACGCACTTTTGAAACAACCACCCGCTAAATAACGCGACGTAAGCGTTCATTTTGCCGCCGTACGTCAAACGATGACGTTACTTGACAACAAGCGGGAAAACAAAAGAAAAATATAGCATAGGGTATGTGTCATTCCTCGGAAATAGTAATCACCTCGGTGTGCGTGCGATAAAACGAACACACGAACTAAATATTAGAATGTTTTATCTTCAGAAATTTACCAAATATAGCCATCTCTCTCCTTGAAATCTACGAGAAATCTTCCTTCCAAAATGGGCCCAAAACGGGCCCGTTGGCACTCAAAGAGGTACAACGGTGGGCCCAAAAAGGGCCCGTTGGCAAACTAAGGGTTAATAAATTACTTCACAACCTCTTTATAACACTATCAATGGGCCCAAAGTTAAACAACCGTCTTATATCCAAATAAAATGTAAAGACTGTATAGAAAAATGACCTTGTTTGGTCGTTTTTCTATATAATCTACACATTTTTGGGATCCATCTTGAAACTGTGTTGTATCCAAAACCGTGATATAATGAACAAAGTTAGAATGAGGTTGTGGTGTAACTTGTTCAGGTGTCCAGCATTATGTCAAATTCAGTATAACTTTGGTGGCTTGAAAACCTTCGGGCACATGAAAATGTTTTTGAGGTGGGGGTAGTTCCAGCCATTGAGGGTTATTATGTCTCCCCCGAAAATTTTTTTTTCGGAGAGACATATTGTTTTTCCCCCGGGCGTCTGTCCGTCTGTCACACATTCGTGTCCGCTCTATAACTTGAAAACCGTTCGAGCTATCTTCACGAAACTTGGTATAAATATAAATCAGCATTAGACGACGTGCAGTGTGCAAGAACTATAACTTTCGCATTTATACTTTTTGAATTATCTCCCTTGGAAGTTTGTTGGTATGTATATATGTATGGGCAAATCGTGTCCGGTCAATAACTTTCTTATTTTCAGATGGATTTTAAAATTACTTGGCAGAAATATTAACAACCATAAGACGATATGTGGTGCGCATGAATCAGGTCGGTACCTCAAAGGTCAAGGTCATACTTAGAGGTCAAAGGTCAAAAAAGGGGCCTTTTTTTCGTATTTGGTCAATAACTATCTTATTTTGAGGTAGATTTTAAAATTATTTGGCAGAAATATTAACAACCATGAGACGATGTGTTGTGTGCATCAGGCAGGTCAGTACCTCGAAGGTCAAGGTCAAACTTAGAGGTCAAAGGTCAAAAAAGGGGCCTTTTTTTCGTGTTTTGTCAATAACTTTCTTATTTTGAGATGGATTTTAAAATTACTTGGCAGAAATATTAACAACCATGAGACGATGTGTGGTGTGCATCAGGCAGGTCAGTACCTCGAAGGTCAAGGTCATACTTAGAGGTCAAATGTCAAAAAAGGGGCCTTTTTTCGTGTTTTGTCAATAACTTTCTTATTTTGAGATGGATTTTGAAATCACTTGGCAGAAATGTTAACCAATAAAAGATGATGTGTTGCATGCATGACCCAGGTTGGTACCTCAAAGGTCAAGGTCATACTTAGAGGTCAAATGTAAAAAAGGGGGCCTTTTTTTCGGGTTTTGTCAATAACAATAATAATAATAATAATAATAATCGACCTTATTTATAGAGGGTAACACATTTAGTATACTAGTACTAATCTTCCATGTGGCCCTCTTGCTTATTTATAGATAGAATTTGAAGTTACTTGGCAAAAATGTTTACTATCATGAGATGATGTGTTGCATGCATGATTCAGTTTGTTACCTCAAATGTCAAGGTCATACATAGAGGTCAAAGGTCAAAAAGGGGCCTTTTTTCGTGTTTGGTCAATAACTTTCTTATTTTTAGACGGATTTTTGAAATTGCTTGGCAGAAATGTTAACCACCATGAGATGATGTGTTGCAAGCATGACCCAGTTTGGTTCCTGAAAGGTTAAGGTCATACATAGAGGTTAAAGGTCAAAAAAGGGGCCTTTTTTTGTGTTCTGTCAATAACTTTCTTATTTTTAGATGGATTTGGAAATTACTTGGCAGAAATGTTAACCACCATAAGACGATGTGTTGCGTGCATGACCCAAGTTGGTACCTCAAATGTCAAGGTGGTACTAAGAGGTCAAAGGACAAAAAGGGGCCTTTGTATGCCTCAAACTTTGAAAAAGTTGGAGGGGCATATTGCTTCTGGTCCGTTCGTCCGTCCGTTACGCTTTTGATGCATAGCATAACTAAAGAACCGTGTATGCTAGGGTTTTGAAATTTCATATATGGATTCCTCATGGAAAATTAGCTGATGTGTATTTTTTTCTCGTCCGGATTATGCCCCCTTCAAGAGTTATTGCCCTTTGAAATTTTTTAATAAAATCTTGTCAGCAAGATATCTCAAAAACTATTGGAGCTAGAGCCTTGAAAGTTGGTGAATATATTGGTGGTGATGAGTAGATGAACTGATTAACTTTTGACAAAATTCCGAAAAATACTTTGTGAGTAATGGCCCTTTGTCATTTTGGTAATTTGTGCCCATTGTAATGTATGCTAAAAGTGATGCATAGCATAACTTTAGAACCGTGTGTGCTAGGGTTTTGAAATTTCATAAATAGATTTCTCATGGAAAAGTAGCCGATGTGTATTTTTTTTCTCATCCAGATTATGCCCCTTTCAAGAGTAATTGCCCTTTGAAATTTTTTTAATAAAATCTTGTCAGCAAGATATCTCAAAAACTATTGGAGCTAGAGCCTTGAAAGTTGTTGAGTATATTGGTGGTGATGAGTATATGAACTGATCAACTTTTGACAAAATTCCGAAAAATACTTTGTGAGTTATGGCCCTTTGTCATTTTGGTAATTTGTGCCCATTGTAATGAATGCTAAAAGTGATGCATAGCATAACTTTAGAACTGTGTATGCTATGGTTTTGAAATTTCATATATGCATTCCTAATGGAAAATAAGCTGACGCGTATTTTTTTTCTCATCCGGATTATGCCCCTTTCAAGAGTTATTGCCCTTTGAAATTTTTTTAATAAAATCTTGTCAGCAAGATATCTCAAAAACTATTGGAGCTAGGGCCTTGAAAGTTGGTGAACATATTGGTGGTGATGTTGATGGACTGATTAACTTTTAACAAAATTCCGAAAAATACTTTGTGAGTTATGGCCCTTTGTCATTTTAGTAATTTGTGCCCATTATAATATATGCTAAAAGTGATGCATAGCATAACTTTAGAACCGTGTATGCTATGGTTTTGAAATTTCATATATGCATTCCTGATGGAAAATTAGCTGACACACATTTTTTTTCTCATCCGGATTATGCCCCTTTCAAGAGTTATTGCCCTTTGAAGTTTTTTGAATAAAATCTTGTCAGCAAAATATCTCAAAAACTATTATAGCTAGAGCCTTGAATGTTGGTGAATACACATAGATTGGTGTTGATGAGTAGATGACCTGCTTAACCTTTGACAAAATTCCGAAAAATACTTTATGAGTTATGGCCCTTTGTCATTTTGGTAATTTGTGCCCATTATAATGTATGCTAAAAGTGATGCATAGCATAACTTTAGAACTGTATATGCTATTGTTTTGAAATTTCATATATGCATTCCTGATGGAAAATAAGCTGACGCGTATTTTTTTCTCATCTGGATTATGCCTCTTTCAAGAGTTATTGCCCTTTGAAATTTTTTTAATAAAATCTTGTCAGCAAGATATCTCAAAAACTATTGGAGCTAGGGCCTTGAAAGTTGGTGAACATATTGGTGGTGATGTTGATGGACTGATTAACTTTTAACAAAATTCCGAAAAATACTTTGTGAGTTATGGCCCTTTGTCATTTTAGTAATTTGTGCCCATTATAATATATGCTAAAAGTGATGCATAGCATAACTTTAGAACCGTGTATGCTATGGTTTTGAAATTTCATATATGCATTCCTGATGGAAAATTAGCTGACACACATTTTTTTTCTCATCCGGATTATGCCCCTTTCAAGAGTTATTGCCCTTTGAAGTTTTTTGAATAAAATCTTGTCAGCAAAATATCTCAAAAACTATTATAGCTAGAGCCTTGAATGTTGGTGAATACACATAGATTGGTGTTGATGAGTAGATGACCTGCTTAACCTTTGACAAAATTCCGAAAAATACTTTATGAGTTATGGCCCTTTGTCATTTTGGTAATTTGTGCCCATTATAATGTATGCTAAAAGTGATGCATAGGATAACTTTAGAACTGTATATGCTATTGTTTTGAAATTTCATATATGCATTCCTGATGGAAAATAAGCTGACGCGTATTTTTTTCTCATCTGGATTATGCCTCTTTCAAGAGTTATTGCCCTTTGAAGTTTTTTTTAATCAAATCTTGTCAGCAAGATATCTCAAAAACTATTATAGCTAGAGTCTTGGAAGTTGATGAAAAGATTGGTGGTGATGAGTAGATGACCTGATTAACTTTTGACAAAATTTGAGTTATGGCCCTTTGTCATTTTGGTAATTTGTGTCTATTGTTTTGTTTGGTTTGGGTTTTACAGCCCTTTCAAGATTATTCCACTCATATCGAGCCGATCGTATATCATAGGTGGGCGAAAACCGGAGTACCCGGAGAAAAACCACCTGACCTTCCGTTGCAGAACTTGGCGTCTAGGTGTGTGTCTATTGTAATGTATGCTAAAAGTGATGCATTCCATAACTTTAGAATCCTGTATGCTATGGTTTTGAAATTTCATATATGCGTTCCTGATGGAAAATAAGCTGACACGTATTTTTTTTTCATCCGGATTAACTTAAGAACCGTGTAAGCTAGGGTTTTGAAATTTCATATATGGTTTGCTATGGAAAATTAGCTGACACATATTTTTTTCTCATCCGCATTATGCCCCTTTCAAAAGTTATTGTCCTTTGATTTATTTGTCAGCATAACCTTTGGGCCAAGGCCACACACTTTGAATTATTATTGTAATCATGGTAATTTTCGGTTTTATTGGACGGGTTTTTCAAAAATTCTGTCCTTTAAAATAGCGATGTCCGGGTGGGTGGATGGGCCCCACAGGCGCGACATAGCCTTCGGCGGAATTCTTGTTGTATGTTTTTGAGTCTTTAACAATATTTGTTGAATATTTTGCCATCTAGGGACAAGCAAAGGTTGGGGGCATTGTGTTTTACAAACACCATTTCTAGTTTAGTGTTCACTCAAGAACTTTCTTTTTCCTGGATAGATTGTGAAATTACTTGGCAGAAATGTTAACCATCATGAGACGATGTGGTGCACACTAGACCTAGGTCGGTATCTCCAAGATCAAGGTCATACTAAGAGGTCAGAGGTAAAATTTTTTTTTTTTTTTTTGTGTCCAGTCAATAACTTTTTTATTTCTGGATGGACTTTATAAAGTAACCATGCAGAAATGTTCACCGTCATTAGACCATGAGTCATGTACAAGACCAAGGTCCATATACCTCCAATTTTAAGGTCATACATAGAGGTCAAAGGTAAAAAAAGGGACAGTCAGTAACTTTCTTATTCTTTGATGGATTTTGAAATTACTTGACAGAAATGTTAACCATCATGAGACGATGTGTTGTACCTCAAAGGTCAAGGCCATACTTAGAGGCCAAAGGTAAAAAAGGGCTTTTTTGTGTATGGCCAATAACTTTTTTATTTTTCTATGAACATTTTTAAAGTTACTTTGCAGAAATGTTTATCTTCATTAGATGATGTGTTGCACACAAGACCCGGCTCAATACCTCCAATGTCAAGGTTATACTTAGAGGTCAAAAACGGGGGAGACATCTGTGTTTTTGTAGAAAAACAAATTCTAGTTCATAATTATAGTCGCTTTGAAATATATACCAAAATCTATAATTATGCTCTTGGCCATGCAGGATGAGTAAATTTTAAAAATTTTCAAGCCCTGCATGTGAAACTGTCTAGCTTGACATTGCCTTTAAACTGTTGACTGGGCCATTAAACATTAACATCAAGACCTAGATGTTAAAATGAACAGTGCCATTAGTAAATATGTTAAAATTCTGATAAATTAATACAGCAAATATGCTGAAAAAATTAGTAGCTTTTTACTCTCATTTTTCAAGCTAAAATACCACAGTATAAGGTAACAATGCTTTGAACAACTGGGCCCTGACACACAGATATTTTTGATGAGAAAATGTGAGTAGCTTTTGCATTTATGAGAAAATTTGAGTAGATTATGCATTTATTGGAAAATGTGAGTAGCATATACATTTATAAAAAAACTGTGAGTAGCTTTTACATTTATGAGAAAATGTGAGTAGCCTTGGCATATATGAGAAAATGTGAGTAGCTTTTACATTTATGAGAAAATGTGAGTAGCTTTGGCATGTATGAGTAACTATGTGTAGCTTTTGCATTTATGAAAAAGATATTTATACCCCCGCAAACGAAGTTTGAAGGGGGTATATAGGAGTCAGCTTGTCGTCTGTCGTCGGTGTCTGTCGTCGGTCCGTTACAAAAAACTTTAACATTGCTCATAACTTCCTTATTCTTTGACCGATTTCTTTAATATTCACACACCACACACCTTGCCACTAGTACTTAAGATTGATATACACAAACCTGACCTTGACCTTTACGTTGACCTTCCTCAAGGTCAAATACTTGTAAAAATTTGTCGTCGGTCCGTTACAAAAAACTTTAACATTGCTCCTAACTTCCTTATTCTTTGACCGATTTCTTTAATATTCACACACCACACACCTTGCCACTAGTACTTAAGATTGATATACACAAACCTGACCTTGACCTTTACGTTGACCTTCCTCAAGGTCAAATACTTGTAAAAATTTGTCGGACAACGCATGCGGGGGTATAATTGGCGCCCGTTAGGCGGCAGCTCTAGTTTACATTAAGAATATAATAGCATATTTGCCATTTTAAATGTTCAAGGTATTTATCTTTGTCCTGCTGAATTAATTAATTAAGCAACTCCTATCACAGACTTGCAACCAATCAGATTACTTAGTGTAATTAAGTTCTACAAAGTCAGACGAAATGTTAAACAGTGTAGATACTGATCAGATGGCTTCTACACTGTCTGCAAGGGTAGAGCATATCCAAGTTTTGCTGGACAAGGGTTAACAATATGCTAATTAACGATATCGTATTTTGAATGATTGGGCCCAGAACAAGCAGAGACAAAAGATTGAAATGATGTTGTTTTGTCTTTTTACAGTGTAATGGAAAGAAGAGCTCTGAGAAATCATCTGAAATGCCGAGGTTTTAAATGGTTTATTGATAATGTCTATCAGGAATTAAGGTATGCTTCTATGTTCCCAGCTTTATGAAATGGTCAGATGTGGTACAATATATACTGTTGCAACCAAGCAAAGGCTTGATTGTACTTCAGTGATCTTGACCTCATTTTCAAGGCAGAAGTGCAAAAATTGTCAAATTTTGCCTAATCTGATATATCTTTCCTGAACCAGTGGAGTAATATCATCAGATCATCGCAAGTAGTGATTAGATACTGTTCTTATTGTGTTTCACTCTTGAAAAAAAGACCTTTACCTTCTTTTTAAGGTCACACATTCCAATGATTTTCCATTTACAGCGTCACATAGTTTGTTATTTGGATTGGTGGGGGGTCAAATTTAGGATTGGGGTCATAGTTTTTTTTTTCTGAAAATAGTTTAAGGTCCAGTTCTTCAAAGCCTCGTTAGCTTAACGAGCCCATCAGTGTCAAATTGTTAACTATTCTAGCTAGTACAATATCTAAAATAGTGTTATTTTTGCTGAAAAAATGTGAGCAGCTTTTGCATTTGCAAAAGCTGCTCACATTTTTTTCAGCAAAAATGTTAGCAAAGATGTCACATTATATGATCAAAGTTTTAACAATTTGTTAACTAACGATGTCGTTAGTTTTGAACAACGGGCCCCAGTTGTTTAGAGAGATAATGAGAGTATATGTGAACATTTCCTCTGAATATGTCAGCTGAATATGATTTAAGGGGAAAAGGAACACCAGGCAGTTTTTCCACAATTTTTCAAAGGCAAACCATTTTTCGGGACTTCATGTTCGCTTTTCTATAAGCCTTGTCCCGCTGAAAAAGGGGTCTACTCTTAAAGGAAAGAATTTGCTTCTTAAGAGCAAATTTTTTATGCCCCCGGAATCTAAGAGATTCGGGGGCATATAGTTTTTGGTCTGTCTGTCTGTTTGTCTGTCTACAAAAACCTTAACATTGGGCATAACTTTTGAATGGTAATAGATAGAGCTTTCATATTTCACATGTGTATACCTTATCACAAGACCTTTCCAGTGGTACCATAATTTTTGATCTCGTGACCTTGAACTTGACCTTTGACCTATTTTTTACAAAAATTTTCCGTTTGTCTGTCTACAAAAACCTTACATTGGGCATAACTTTTGAATGGTAATAGATAGAGCTTTCATATTTCACATGTGTATACCTTATCACAAGACCTTTTCAGTGGTACCATAATTTTTGATCTCGTGACCTTGAACTTGACCTTTGACCTATTTTTTACAAAATTTTTAAAAACATTAACATTGGCCATAACTTTCGATTGGTAAGTGATAGGGCTTTCATATTTCACATGTGCATTCCTTATCACAAGACCTTTCTAGTGGTACCATAATTTTTGACCTTGTGACCTTGACCGTCATGTTTGACCTACTTTTTAAACATAATTTTTGACCTTGTGACCTTGACTTTGACATTTGACCTACTTTTATAAACTTTAACATTGGCCATAACTTTCGATTGGTAAGTAGTAGGGCTTTCATATTTCACACATGCACTCCTTGTCACAAGACCTTTCTAGTGGTACCATAATTTTTGTCCATCCAGACACCCCCCTCGTCAAGGTCACTGTGGCTATTTTTAGAAAAACTGTCATTGCTCTAGCGCCAACAATTCTTTACTGATTTCAATATAACTTCACACAAATGTTCCTTATGACAATATCTCGAGCGAGTTCGACTTTCAAGGTCTTGACCTCACGGTCAAGGTCAATGTGTCTATTTTTAGAAAAACTTTGTCATTGCACTAGCGCCTACATTTTTTCACCAATTTCAATATAACTTCACACAAATGTTCCTTATAAAAATATCTTGAGGAATTCGACTTTCAAGGTCATGGCCTCAAGGTCAAGGTCACTGTGGCTATTTTTAGAAAAACTTTGTCATCGCTCTAGCGCTTACATTTCTTCACCGATTTCAATATAACTTCACACAAATGTTCCTTATGACAATATCTCTTAACGAGCTCCACTTTCAAGGTAAAGGTCACTGTGGCTATTTTTAGAAAAACTTTGTCATCGCTCTAGCCCTTACATTTCTTCACCGATTTCAATATAACTTCACACAAATGTTCCTTATGACAATATCTCAAGCGATTTGGACTTTCAAGGTCAAGGTCACTGTGGCTATTTTTAGAAAAACTTTGTCATCGCTCAATCGACTACATTTCTTCACTGATTTCAATATAACTTCACACAAATGTTCCTTATGACAACACCTCAAACGAGTTCCACTTTCAAGGTCAAGGTCACTGTGGCTATTTTTAGAAAAACTTTGTCATTGCTCTAGCGCTTACATTTTTTCACCAATTTCAATATAACTTCACACAAATGTTCCTTATGACAATATCTCTAGTGAGTCCCACTTTCAAGGTCAAGGTCACTGTGGTTATTTTTAGAAAAACTTTGTCATAGCTCTAGCGCCTACATTTCTTCACCGATTTCAATATAACTTCACACAAATGTTCATTATGACAATATCTCAAGCGATTTGGACTTTCAAGGTCAAGGTCACTGGGGCTATTTTTAGAAAAACTTTTTCATCGCTCTAGCGACTACATTTCTTCACCTATTTCAATAGAACTTCACACAGATGTTCCTTATGACAATATCTCTAGCGAGTTCGACTTTCAAGGTCAAGGTCACTGTGGCTATTTTTAGAAAAACTTTGTCATCGCTCTAGCGCTTAATTTCTTCACCGATTTCAACATAACTTCACACAAATGTTCCTTATGACAATATCTCAAGCGATTTCGACTTTCAAGGTCAAGGTCACTGTGGATATTTTTAGAAAAAACTTTGTCATCGCTCTTGCGACTACATTTCTTCACTGATTTCAATATAACTTCACACAAATGTTCCTTATGACAATACCTCGCGCGAGTTCGACTTTAAAGGTCAAGGTCACTGTGGCTATTTTTAGAAAAAACTTTGTCATTGCTCTAGCGCTTACATTTTTTCACCAATTTCAATATAATTTCACATAAATGTTCCTTATGACAATATCTCGAGCGATTTTGACTTTCAAGATCAAGGTCACTGTGGCTATTTTTAGCTCACCTGTCACGTAGTGACAAGGTGAGCTTTTGTGATCACTTTTCGTCCGTCGTCAGTGCGTGTGTGCGTGCGTAAACTTTTTCTTCAAATGACATCTCCTCCTAAACCACTGATCTGATTTTGACCAAACTTCACATGAATGATCCTTAGGTGGTCCACTTTCAAAGTTTTTCAAATGGTTCCGGTCCATTGCACATCTAGGTCACAGGAGCTAAAAATAGATTTTTTTTAACGAAAACTTTAAAAAGCTTCTTCTCTGAAACCGCATGGCCCAGACCTTTGATATTTGGTGTGAAGCTTCATCTGGTGGACCTCTACCAAGATTGTTCAAATTATAGCCCTGGGGGCCAAAATGCCCCCGCCCCGGGGGCCTTTGGTTTTACATAGGCTTATATAGGGAAAATCATTAAAAAATCTTCTTCTCTGAAACCACAAGGCCCAGGTCTTTAATATTTGGTGTGAAGCTTTACCTGGTGGACCTCTACTAAGATTGTTCAAATTATATATAGCCTTGGGGCCAAAAATGTCCCCGCCCCGGGGGCCTTTGGTTTTACATAGGCTTATACAGGGAAAATCTTCTTCTCTGAAACGCAAGGCCCAGCTCTTTGATATTTGGTGTGAAGCTTCATCTAGTTGACCTCTACCAAGATTGTTCAAATTATAGCCCTGGGGGCCAATATGCCCCCGCCCCGGGGGCCTTTGGTTTTACATAGGCTTATATAGGGAAAATCATTAAAAAATCTTCTTCCCTGAAACCACAAGGCCCAGGTCTTTAATATTTGGTGTGAAGCTTAACCTGGTGGACCTCTACTAAGATTGTTCAAATTATAGCCTTGGGGCAAAGAATGCCCCCGCCCCGGGGGCCTTTGGTTTTACATAGGCTTATACAGGGTAAATCTTTAAAAAATCTTCTTCTCTGAAACCGCAAGGCCCAGACCTTTGATATTTGGTGTGAAGCTTCATCTAGTGGACCTCTACCAAGATTGTTCAAATTATAGCCCTGGGGGCCAAAAATGCCCCACGCCCCGGGGGCCTTTGGTTTTACATAGGCTTATACAGGGAAAATCTTTAAAAATCTTCTTCTCTGAAACCGCAAGGCCCAGGTCTTTGATATTTGGTATGAAGCTTCACCTAGTGGACCTCTACCAAGATTGTTCAAATTATTGCCCTGGGGCCAAAAATGCCCCCGCCCAGGGGGGCCTTTGGTTTTTTTTTTTTTTTTTTTTTTTTTTGGTTTTGGTATTACGGCCCTTTCAAGATTATTTCACTCATATCGAGCCGATCGTTAATCAGAGGTGGGCGAAAACCGGAGTACCGGGAGAAAAACCACCTGACCTTCCGTTGCAGAACTTGGCGTCTCACATGTGACCCGAGCGAGGCTCGAACCACAGCGGTGAGAGACCTAATGATCAAGAGTCAGCGCTCTTAACCACTAGGCCACGGAGGCCCGTAGGCCTTTGGTTTTACCTAAGCTTATGTATCGGAAATCTTCAAAATCTTTTCTTCTCTAAGACTGCAAGGCCCAGATCTTTGATATTTGGTGTGAAGCTTCATCTGGTGGACCTCTTTCAAGATTGTTCATATTATAGCCCTGGGGCAAAAAAGGTCCCCACCCCTGGACCCTTTGGTTTTTCATAGGCTTATATAGGGAAAACCGTTAAAAATCTTCTTGTCTGAAACCAAAAGGTCCAGGTCTTTGATATTTGGTATGAAGCTTCATATAGTGGACCAATACCAAGTTTGTTCAAATTATAGCCCTTGGGCCTAGAATGTACTAGAGACACTAATTCTCAGGTGAGCGATTCAGGGCCCTCTGGGCCCTCTTGTTAGAAAAACTTTGCCATTGCTCTAGCATTCACATTTATTGATGGATTTTAATAGAACTTCACACAAATGTTTTTTATGATGACATCTCGAGTTGCTTTGACTTTCAAGGTCATGACCTCAAGGTCAAGGTCACTGTGGCTATTTTTAGAAAAACTTTGTCATCGCTTTACCGCCTACATTTATTAACAGATTTTAATATAACTTCACACAAAAGATGCTTATGATAATAATTTGAGCAAGATCTACTTTTGCGGTCAAGGTCACTATGGCTATTTTTAGAGAAACATTGTCATCACTCTAGTTTTACCTCGTTACCTTGATGTTTGACCTTTTTTTTTTTAAATTTAACATTGGCCATAACTTTCAATTGGTAAGTGATAGGGCTTTCATATTTCACATGTGCATACTATGTCACAGGACCTTTTCAACAATCCCATAATTTTTTACCTTGTAACCTTGACCTACTTTTTTAAGACTTGAACATTGGCCATACCTTTTGATTGCTTAGTGATACTGCTTTCATATTTAACATGCGCTGTCCAGGGGCATCAGTGTTTCACAAACACATCTTGTTTCTTTAAGAGTTGACCCCTATTGATGTGGGAGACAAAAGTACTTATGCAGTTTCCCCTGAACTGCCCCCGCTCATCATGGCTTAAAGAAATAGATGGGCTGAAACAGACAGTACACGTATACTGGTAAACCGCTTAAAGGATCTAAGCCTGCCTAGGCAAAGTGGTGCAAGTCCATGCTTATAAACCCTATTGGTTTCATTGGGCAACAGGGCTTGAGATGTCATTTCATCTTAATGTCGGGTAAAAGTCCCACAGAATTAGAAGCAACTTCTCTAAAATGACCTATACAGTGTTGACGGGGACGCTAAACCTCAAATACATATTCTTATGATCGAGAGGTTGTGCGTTCGAATCAAGCCACTGGTATCGAGGTGTGTCCTTGAGCAAGACACGTAATGACACTGCCCTACTCCACCCAGGTGTAAATGGGTAGCAGTGGTGTGAAAACCACTGCCTCTCTCTCGCACGCGTGTGAAATCATCGGAATGAGTGTTCGAGAGCGATTCAATAAGCTTGAAGCTTTCATCTCAATCAAACTAAAATAAATAAGAATAAACTAAATACATATTCTATTAAACCTAACTTTCACTCAGAAAAGGATACATTATTATGAGTACCCAAGCAAATTCCAATTTTCTGCTTTTCAGACCCCCTGTAACTGATGAGCTGATGTATGGCCAGATACAGCAGAATAACCTATGTGTAGATATTGAGATCGGACATGTACCAGCTATTGCAAAACTAGGACATTGTAATTCAGACAAAGACTCTCAGGTAAATGTAATTAACCCTTATCTTGCTGAATATTCATTTAAGCCACACCCATTTCTGTCTGTCAACCAATCAAATTACTTGATGTTTAATTTATTCCTAAAAATTCATAAACTGAATGCCAAATAGTGTAGATCCAGAGAAGAAGCCATCTGATATGGATCTACACTGTTTGCAAAAGCGGTTGTCGTGAACAGCAAGATAAGGGTTATAAACAAGAAACAAACAAATAATAAAAGACAAACACAATGTTTCTGTAATTAAAAAACTTAACCATTACCACTCAGAGCCTCTGTTAGCCTAGTGGGTATTAACGCTAATTCTTAATTACTTGGTCTCTCATTGCTGTGTTTTGGGCTATTCTCTGGTCTCGTGAGACAGCAAGAATTGCAACAGAAGGTCAGGTGGATTTTCCCCATGTACTATGGTTTTCACCCAACTCTAATTAAAAATCAGCTTGAAATAAGTGAAATTATGTTGAATGGGCCAAAAGAATGAATAAATAAAACATTCTCTGGGCTAATTCAACAGATGACATATTTTTGATATATTTCTTATTTTTCCTAGAGAACAGGACTAGACATCTTGTCCAAATTTTCTCCTATGTCCTATGGAGACCATTTGAGATGTCGGGAAAAAATAGAAAAATACTTCAAAATGTTGACTGTTGAAAAAAAAAATAAAAAACAAGCGGCATGCAGAGCTTCATGGTGATATATTACATCCATAACAAAGAAAGACTATGATTTCTACCAGACATAAACTTGGTATTTCCCTTTTTGCTAAGAAAAATATTTCCTCTTAGCCAGGGAAATAAATCTCTCTAGCAGGAACTACTTTTTGTACAAGATTCAAGATAACGCTTGTGCAGTGAAATCATTATATTCAAGTTTGGGAAAGTTTCATTTACGTCGACGTTATTCATGATGTCATCGCGTCTGGGAAGAGATCAGCAGACTTTCAGAATGTGTGACGTTTGAGACGGATGCAACATTGAAACAAAGAAAACATGAACATGACCATTGAATTGGAAGTGCATTTTGCATTCTTTAATCTCACATTTAATTGTCACTGAAACACTTTGTTTCTTCTATTTTGTTTTTTCAAAACTGTAGACTGCGCTTTCAAAATGGCACATATCCAGTTTTCCTTCCAGCCAGCTTCTGTAACACTACGCCGATTGAACCTTGGCATGGGCTGTCAACTGTACTCAAATTCAGATCCAATATTTAAGATCCAATCTGCCCTAAAAGTCTATGGAAGTACATTTAATATACAGGTTATTCATTTTTCCTATTTGAAATATGGGATTTTTAAACCAAGGGAGGTAAAACAAGTTGGTCAAAACTAACACAATACATGTACGAGGACTGTTCAAATATGAATGCAACTAAGCACAAAAAAATGATTCCGTGATACATTTCGATTAAAAATTTATTTTGTCCCCTCAAAGTATTCCCCTTTAACAGATATACAAACTTTCCGTCTTCTGATCCAATCATTGAATGCATTTTGGTAGTCTTTTCAAGGTATACTATGAAGGCACTGGAATATTGCAGAACCAAGGTGTTTGCGCTGTACAAATTTTCGACCAGAAAGTTTTTTTTTCAGCCGCGGGAACAAAAAAAAGTCACATGGGGCAAGGTCAGGGGAATACATGGGGTGAGGGAGTTCAACAACCTTTTCCTGCTTCAGCTAGTCTTGCACAATGAACGCCTTGTGCGATGACGCATTGTCATGTAGCAATCTGACATTGGCCAAACTAGTTGCGGGTCTTCATTCTTTGAAATAATTCTTCAATTTTCGAAGAACTTTATTCTTGTAAAACTTCGCATTTACGAGAATATGGCATACATTACCTTCCTGACCCTCATGGTCAGCTCTGCAATGCATGGTCTTTTGCAATACTTTGTTGCCCATATTTTGTTCTGAATCTTTCGTTTTGGCTCAAAAAAGTGAACCCATGTCTCGTCACCTGTGACGACATTAGCGAAAGACCATGCATTGTAATTTGGAAACTTTTTAAGCAACTTCTTGGTGCACTGAACACGTGTCTTTTTCTGCTCATCTGTCAACAAATGGGGAATCCATCTAGCACAGATCTTTCTCATTTTCAAATCCCATTTCAGAATTGTATGAGCTGCTCCTAATGAGATGCAAACCATACTAGCTATTTGCCTAGTGGTGTATCGTGCATCGGTAGCAACTATTTCTTTCACTCTAGCAACCATCTTGGCAGATGTTGCTCTTTTCGGCCGACGATCATTTGAGCCTAGCTCACAGCTGAATTTCTTACACCAACTGTCAGAAAAGACATTTCATTATGCCCATAAACCGAACATATTTCATCAAAAATGTCTTTGCACCGTATACCAAGAATACAACGATTCTTAATATAGGACCGTATTTCAACGGCGTAATCTGACCTTCTTCCAACCATGTTTTGTGTTAGTATACAGTGTTTATTGAACGATATACATGGCTTAAGTGCACGGATTTTAACAGGTTTGGTATCAATGTATAGGTAAAATGTTTTTCTACGCTGTGATATTTATTTCCAGGTGATTTTTGCATTAGTGCATGAGAAAACGTTCTAAACTCCGTTCAGAAAATCTGAATCATCGAATTTTTCGTTTCTCGCTTTTTAGCTCACCGTCACGTAGTGACGAGGTGAGCTTTTGGGATCACTTTTTGTCCGTCGTGCGTCCGTCCGTGCGTCCTTCCGTAAACAATTTCTTTAAACGACATCTCCTCCTAAACCACTGATCGGATTTTGACCAAACTTCACAGGAATGATCCTTAGGTGGTCCCCTTTCAAAGTTGTTCAAATGGTTCCGGTCCGTTGCACATCTAGGTCACAGGAGCCAAAAATAGATTTTTTTCACCAAAAACTTAAAAAATCTTCTTCTCTGAAACCACAAGGCCCAGGTCTTTGATATTTGGTATGAAGCTTCATCTAGTGGACCCCTACCAAGATTGTTCAAATTATAGTGCTGGGGCCAAAAATGCCCCCGCCCTGGGGCCCTTTGGTTTTACATAGGCTTATATAGGGAAAATCTTTAAAAATCTTCTTCTCTGAAACCACAAGGCCCAGGTCTTTGATATTTGGTATGAAGCTTCATCTAGTGGACCCCTACCAAGATTGTTCAAATTATAGTGCTGGGGCCAAAAATGCCCCCGCCCCGGGGCCCTTTGGTTTTACATAGGCTTATATAGGGAAAATCTTTAAAAATCTTCATCTCTGAAACCACAAGGCCCAGGACTTTGATATTTGGTATGAAGCTTCATCTAGTGGACCCCTACCAAGATTGTTCAAATTTTAGTGCTGGGACAAAAAATGCCCCCGCCACGGGGCCCTTTGGTTTTACATAGGCTTATATAGGGAAAATCTTTAAAAATCTTCTTCTCTGAAACCACAAGGCCCAGGTCTTTGATATTTGGTATGAAGCTTCATCTAGTGGACCCCTACCAAGATTGTTCAAATTATAGTGCTGGGGCCAAAAATGCCCCCGCCCCGGAGCCCTTTGGTTTTACATAGGCTTATATAGGGAAAATCTTTAAAAATCTTCTTCTCTGAAACCACAAGGCCCAGGACTTTGATATTTGGTATGAAGCTTCATTCAGTGGACCCCTACCAAGATTGTTCAAATTATAGTGCTGGGACAAAAAATGCCCCCCGCCACGGGGCCCTTTGGTTTTACATAGGCTTATATAGGGAAAATCTTTAAAAATCTTCTTCTCTGAAACCACAAGGCCCAGGTCTTTGATATTTGGTATGAAGCTTCATCTAGTGGACCCCTACCAAGATTGTTCAAATCATAGTGCATGGGCCAAAAATGCCCCCGCCCCGGGGCCCTTTGGTTTTACATAGGCTTATATAGTGAAAATCTTTAAAAATCTTCTTCTCTGAAACCACAAGGCCCAGGACTTTGATATTTGGTATGAAGCTTCATCTAGTGGACCCCTACCAAGATTGTTCAAATTTTAGTGCTGGGACAAAAAATGCCCCCGCCACGGGGCCCTTTGGTTTTACATAGGCTTATATAGGGAAAATCATTATAAATCTTCTTCTCTAAAACCACAAGGCCCAGGTCTTTGATATTTGGTATGAAGCTTCATCTAGTGGACCCCTACCAAGATTGTTCAAATTATAGTGCTGGGGCCAAAAATGCCCCCGCCCCGGATCCCTTTGGTTTTACATAGGCTTATATAGGGAAAATCTTTAAAAATCTTCTTCTCTGAAACCACAAGGCCCAGGTCTTTGATATTTGGTATGAAGCTTCATTCAGTGGACCCCTACCAAGATTGTTCAAATTATAGTGCTGGGACAAAAAATGCCCCCGCCACGGGGCCCTTTGGTTTTACATAGGCTTATATAGGGAAAATCTTTAAAAATCTTCTTTTCTGAAACCACAAGGCCCAGGTCTTTGATATTTGGTATGAAGCTTCATCTAGTGGACCCCTACCAAGATTGTTCAAATCATAGTGCATGGGCCAAAAATGCCCCCGCCCCGGGGCCCTTTGGTTTTATATAGACTTATATAGGGAAAATCTATAAAAATCTTCTTCTTTGAAACCACAAGGCCCAGGACTTTGATATTTGGTATGAAGCTTCATCTAGTGGACCCCTACCAAGATTGTTCAAATTTTAGTGCTGGGACAAAAAATGCCCCCGCCACGGGGCCCTTTGGTTTTACATAGGCTTATATAGGGAAAATCTTTAAAAATCTTCTTCTCTGAAACCACAAGGCCCAGGTCTTTGATATTTGGTATGAAGCTTCATCTAGTGGACCCCTACCAAGATTGTTCAAATTATAGTGCTGGGGCCAAAAATGCCCCCGCCCTTGGGCCCTTTGGTTTTTCATAGGCTTATATAGGGAAAATCTTTAAAAAATCTTCTTCTCTGAAACCACAAGGCCCAGGACTTTGATATTTGGTATGAAGCTTCATCTAGCAGATCCCTACCAAGATTGTTCAAATTATAGTGCTGGGACAAAAAATGCCCCCGCCCCGGGGCCCTTTGGTTTTACATAGGCTTATATAGGGAAAATCTTTAAAAATCTTCTTCTCTGAAACCACAAGGCCCAGGTCTTTGATATTTGGTATGAAGCTTCATCTAGTGGACCCCTACCAAGATTGTTCAAATTATAGTGCTGGGGCCAACAATGCCCCCGCCCCGGGGCCCTTTGGTTTTACATAGGCTTATATAGGGAAAATCTTTAAAAATCTTCTTCTCTGAAACCACAAGGCCCAGGTCTTTGATATTTGCAATAAAGCTTCATCTAGTGGACCCCTACCAAGATTGTTCAAATTATAGTGCATGGGCCAATAATGCCCCCGCCCCGGGGCCCTTTGGTTTTACATAGGCTTATATAGGGAAAATCTTTAAAAATCTTCTTCTCTGAAACCACAAGGCCCAGGACTTTGATATTTGGTATGAAGCTTCATCTAGTGGACTCCTACCAAGATTGTTCAAATTATAGTGCTGGGACAAAAAATGCTCCCACCACGGGGCCCTTTGGTTTTACATTGGCGTATATAGGGAAAATCTTTAAAAATCTTCTTCTCTGAAACCACAAGGCCCAGGTCTTTGATATTTGGTATGAAGCTTCATCTAGTGGACCCCTACCAAGATTGTTCAAATTATAGTGCTGGGGCCAATAATGCCCCCGTCCCGGGGCCCTTTGGTTTTACATAGGCTTATATAGGGAAAATCTTTAAAAATCTTCTTCTCTGAAACCGCGAGGCCCATGTCTTTGATATTTGATGTGTAGCTTCATCTAGTGCACCTTTGCCAAGATTGTTCAAATTATAGCCTTTGTTGATGTTTGGTATGAAGCTTCACCTTTAAGACCTCCCTCAACATTATGCACATTAAAGCCCTGGGGCCAATAATGGCCCTCTTTGGGGCCCACTTGTTACACTATGGATCAGGTGAGCGATCCAGGGCCATCATGGCCCTCTTGTAATACTC
Source organism: Lucinisca nassula (assembly GCA_963580285.1). NCBI lineage: Eukaryota > Metazoa > Mollusca > Bivalvia > Lucinida > Lucinidae > Lucinisca > Lucinisca nassula. The sequence continues at coordinate 25,976,689 of OY757012.1, forward strand.
ATTTTAGCCCATACATCACTATGGGAAAGTTTTAGACCTCACCCTCCACCAGCAAGTCGTATGCCACTGCGACAGCCAGGAAAGGCTGGGATTATTTGGAGAAAATTGCAAAATCTAAATTTTCTTCCACAGACTTAGACATTCTGACAGGTTTGACACACCCTTTTAAACCATATATAGAAGTGGTTACTGCTCTTGTAAATTACAAGGGCTTGTATGTTTTATTTGCACGATCACTTCATGGAAAATCATTAGCTGTGACACCACATCTGATATCGGTATAATTCTTTTTGACCACTGTTGACACCACATCGCGCTAGTGGCTCCCCATTCCTAGTGAGCCTTTATCTAGCCATTCGAATATAAGGTGTGTCGCAATTGCATATCTATTTATAAAGTGCAACACATGAATTTGAATATTTATTATTTTACCTGGCAATCATTGTTAAATGGACTTAGTCTGTGCTTTCATTTCTTTGTTTTGCAATTTTCTCCAAATAATCACAGCCTTTCCTGACTGTCGCAGAGGCATATGACTTGCAGGAGAAGTCGGCGGAGGGTGAGGTCGAAAACTTCCCATAGTGATGCATCGGCTAAAATGAGTATTAAAAGGAGGAAACGAAAAAATCGATGATTCAGATTTTCTGAACGGAGTTTACTTGCATTCATATTTGAACAGTCCTCGTAGCAAGTTAAAGTTAGGTTTTACATGGCAAAAATCTCATTTTTACTCATAATTTTGCAGACCTAAACAACCTTTTCCAAAAAATTAAATTATTTCAAGGCATATTTTGAAGGCAACAAGAGTCACCTGCATTTTGTTATCTCTGCAGAACTGTGGTAAGTTGTTCAAAGCCTCATTAGCTTAACGCGCTCATTAGTGGTCATATTGTTAACTGTTCTAGCAAATTCAATATCTAAAATTTTGGTATTTTTGCTGAGAAAACATGAGGCAAAAGCTGCTCACATTTTTTCAGCAAAAATATTAGCATATTTGCCATATCAAATGATCAGAGTTTTAACGATTTGTTAACTAAAGATGTTAGTTTTGAACAACTGGTCCCTGGTCTTCGTCTTCCTTATGCGTAGCTAGTCTCCCATTGAAATAAGTTATCATGGTCATTTTATTCATGAACAGTCAAATCCTTTCAGGAATGGTCATGGAAGAGGAAGGGAGATATAACTAATGGCGGAATGTGTTTAACATCCGATGCCATAGAAACTCATGGTTATGTGATGGTTCATTTCTGTACAAATGATAATTCTCAGGTGAGTAAACACAGTACAGATTACTTCTACCAACTAACCTTCTTAATTTAAGGGGAATGAGTACACATTCAGGGGAGGCAACTCCAGCAAAAGTATTTTTGTCTCCCATGTCATTAGGGGTCAACTCTTAAAGGAAAGAATTTGCTCCTGAGGACTCGGGTTTTTACTCGTGTTTGATTAATGCACTGGCTCAAATGCGCAGTTAAGGTTAAGGTCTCAGAAATGGAAGGTATGCAAGAAAAAGAATCCAACATGGGTGTGAGAGGTGGATAGAAAAATCTGTCCCTCGGGATCACTGTCTGGCATCACTTGGCAAGCCTTGTGATCCTGGACACCAAAAAAAAATGACCTTCAGGACAAGATTTTTCCATCCACCCTCACAACCATGCAAGATTCTTATATTCTATCCATTGTTTCAAGAAATGTTCTTGCTGAGGGCTAGAATTGAAACAAGAAAACCATAGCATACAGCTTTCCTATTAACAGCGGAACAGTGATGTTGACAACATAACGTCGTCAGCATCCAATCATGGAGAGAAGGTTTGTTTTGACTTTAGATTAGTAAGAGAAATCCAAATAACATTAAGTTCTTCTAGTTTGATATTGGCTTTTTTGATGTTAATTCACTCAGCATGAAAACATGCCTATGTAATTTTGACCCTCTTAAATCCCACTTTTATATTGTAAAACCGGGGTTTGCGGGGGTGTACATTATTTTTCTTATTTCTGAACAAAAACATAGATTGTGGCGGTTCAAACGAGTATCCACAATCTATGTTTTGAGCAGAAATAAGAAAAATATTACAATTTTACATCCGAAAATTTCCATTTTTGGTGGTAAAATTTGCTATGTATTTGTATAGGTGTGTTTTTGTAATGTTTTAAGTGTAAATATATGACATTTGAATGAAAGTTTATTAAGTGATTGTCACATTACGAAAACTCAACCGTGTGACATAGTGCATTTTTCCTATCAACAAAATGGCTACTTTTTTGATGAAAATCCTTAATATTTTTGTTATTAATGTTCAAAACATAGGTTGAGGGTGCTCGTTAGAACTGCCTCACTGAGGCGATTCTAACGAGTGAGGTGGTTCTTACGAGTACCCACAACCTATGTCTTGGAGCAGAAATAAGGAAAATAATGTATACCCCCCGTAAACCCCAGTTTTCTCTATATAAATTGTGGTATAGTGGGTCTTCATTTTACGGACTTGTTCATGTGATGTAAAGGTGTGTTTCCGTAATGTTTTAAGTGTAAATATATGACATTTGAATAAAATTTTATCAAGTGATTGTCATGCTGATTTAGCACAGCTCCTGATGAAGAGTTTTGTTTGTTTGATTTGAGGTTTAACGTCCCCGTCAACACTGTAAAGGTCATTTTGGAGACGTTGCTTCCAATTTTGTGAGACTTTTACCGACCTTGAGATGAAATGACATCTCAAGCCCTGCCGCCCAATGAAACTAATAGGGTTTATTAGCATGGACGGGCCATCTGATCTGGATCTACACTGTTTCCAAAGATAGGGTTTGTTGTGAACAGCAAGATAAGGGTTAACTATTTGCCACTTTATCTATCTCACTTTAAACACAATATCAAGTAGTCAACTGTTTTGTTTGTTTGAACTGAGGTTTAACATCCCCATCAACACTATATAGGTCATTTTGGAGATGTTGCATCCAATTTTGTTGGACTTTTTCCTGTTATTGAGATGAAATGACATCTGAAGCCCTGTCACAGAATGAAACCAATAGGGTTTATAAGCATGGATGGTCCGCCTTTCACAGCTTTGCCTGTGACAGCTCAGATCCACAAAGGGGTTTGTCAGTACTCAATGTGCAGTCGGTTTCAGCCCTGCATGGAAGCATCATGCAGTCCTTCTATTTCTTCAAGCTCCGATGGGTGGGGGCATCAAGATGTAAATTGTACTTGTTGTAGAACAAGTAAGGTAGCAAGTTGAGGTGTCTGAATATTTAGGGTAAATACCATACATGTCTCTGAGTAAAAGATCACATTCTTTGTTTAGAAATGGCATTATATGAATGGTCAGATCAACCGTGAGGGAACCAGCCAGTGTATAGACAGTCATAAAGCCGAAGTGGGTCTTGTAATCTCGGACTGTGATGATCTCTACCCTAGCCAGAAGTGGACATTCTCTTCTCTTGGAATGCAAACCAGAAGAAAAGACGAAGTGTGAACTAGAGTCTTTCAGCCCTGTGGACCATATCACTTTAACTTAAACCACCAAGCATATCTAGAAGAAAAAATTCACATTTTTATGGACCTTATTTGCATTATCTGCTGGTTCCTAGTCTCAAATTTATCAGTTTTGGGAAAACAGATAACCAGACCCCCCTGACCTTTCAAGGCCAGGGGGGTCTGGTTACCTGTTTTCCCAATATTGATAATGTGTAAGCTGGGAGCCAGCAATTAATGCAAAAATGGTGAATGTCCCCAGTAGCAATAGCGGGGGCATATTGTTTTTGCCCTGTGTGTTTGTTTGTTGGTTTGTTAGTTTGTACATGGACAACTTTAACATTGGTAATAACTTTTGAACCATTTGAGATAGAGCCTTCATATATTGGCATTTAGGTTCATTGTGATAAGGGCTTCCAACCCATACATATTGTTTTTACCTGTGACCTTGACCTGTGACCTGCTTTAAAGAAAAAAATAATAACATTGGTTATAAGTTTTGACCTGATTGAGGCCCCCGCCCATAGGGGCTTGAAGAAATATATGGGCTACATGATGCTTCCATGCAGAGCTGAATCTGGCCCGCACACTAGTACTGGTAAACCGCTTAGAGTATCTAAGCCTGTCCAGGAACCGCGATGCGAGGCAGACCGTCCATGCTAATAAACCCTATTGGTTTCATTGGTTGACAGGGCTTGAGATGTCATTTCATCTCAATGTTGGGTAAAAGTTCCACAAAATTGGAAGCAACGTCTCCAAAATGACCTTTACAGTGTTGACGGGGACGTTTAACCTCAAATCAAACAAAATCAAACAAAGATACAAAATAAATTGACCTTTTGACCTTGATCTATGACCGACTCTCAACAAAAAAAATGACATTGGTCATAACTTTTGAACTGTTTGAGATGTGAGATTGAGGTTTCATGTTTGGCATGTAGGTTCCTTTTAACGAGGGCTTCCCACTCATACAAAAATTCTTGACCTTGACCTGTGACCTACTTTAATAAAAAATAACATTGCTCATAACTTTTGAACTATTTAAATGGAGCCTTCATATTTGGCATGTAGGTTCCTTGTGATAAGGGCTTCCTACTCATACAAGAATTTTGACCTTGACCCGTGACCTACTTTATCATAACGTTTGAACTTTTAGAGATAGAGCCTTCATATTGCGATGTAGGTTGCTTGTGACAAGGGCTCCCTACTCATACAAAAACTTTGACCTTGGCCTGTAGCTGCATCTAAAGAAAGAAAAAAAACAACATTGGTTATAACTTTTGAACTGTTATAAATAGAGACTTCATATTTGGGATGTAGTTTCCTTGCGACAAGGGTTTCCCACTCATAAAAAAAATGATCTGAGATCTTATATTTTATCATGACTTGTTACCTGCTTTGAAGAAAAAAAAATGGCCTCGACCCGGGGACATGTTCCTGTTTCACAAACACATCTTGCTTCTATTGCTTTTATAAGGAAAAAGAAAGAAATCCATTTGAATCGTCAGCCTGTCAAACAGAACAGGTCCAGATCAGATGACACAGAATGCAGCTTCGACGTCTGATCTGGGAATTTTCTGTAAAATGTTCAGCCAGGCCACAAAATGTGGTGTCTGATCTGGGCCTGTTCATTTTTGTAAGATGTTCAGCCATTTTGCTAAGTAAATTTCCAAATATAACAAATCCTGACATCCTATTGTGTTGAATTGGACTTTTGTTATATATAATGCTGAAAGTTCTGTTGAGGACAAAATGGATTACAACTGTATCATTGTAAAATTAGTCTTCCATTGTATAGTATGCCATACCTTTTGTTCATATCTAAGCCCTAGATCAAGTGTCTAGGGACAAGACCCTGGGGTTATATAATTTTTAGCTCACCAGAGCCGAAGGCTCCGGGGGAGCTTATAGGATAGGCAGTTTTCCGTCGTCGTCTGCGTCGTCTTCGTCAACAATTTCAAACGACATCTCCTCTGAAGCCACTGGGCCAATTCAGCCCAAATTTCATCTGTAGCATCCTTGGGCAGGGGGATTGAAAGTTTGTGTTTTTAATGAAAATCGGCTCATTAGTTTGGTTGCTATGACAACTTAGAGTTTCCATAGACTTATAATGGGGAAAATAGAAAAATGGCATTTACTACCAAGCCTCTGCAGATATTTTGACAAAACTTTTATAGAAATGTTCCATAGGTAATCTACTATCTGCCGTATGATTTTAGGCCTTCTGCTCATTTTTATTGGTTACCATGGAAACCAAAATGCAAAAAATAGACAAAAAATACTTAAAAAATCATCTCCTCAGAAACCATATGCTCCAGGAGGCTGAGACTTTATGAAAATATTCACCATATTTGCCTTTATAGGTTTTGTGTTTTTTATGAAATTTGGCCTTTTAGTTTTGTTGCTATGGCAACTTAGAGTTTCCATTGACTTATAATGGGGAAAACTGAAAAATGGCATTTACTGCCAAGTCATTGCAGATATTTTGACAAAACTTACATAAACATGTTCCTTGTGTAAACTTCTCTCAGCCATATGCTTTTATGTCAACCTGGGGGTCCCCTAGGTTGTGCCGGGGCCATGTCCCGCCCCCTCCACTTCATAAAATGCCTTATATCTCAGAAACCTTACAGATCCCAATCCCTAAACCGTATATATTCTTGTTCCTTATGATAAGATGCATTAAGTGACACCAACCTGGGGGTCCCCCGGGATGTGCCGGGGACATGCCCCACCCCCTCCACTTCAGAAAATGCCATAATCTCAGAAACCATACAGATCCCCACCCCTAAACTATATATATTCTTGTTCCTTATGCTAAGATGCATTAAGCGACACCAACCTGGGGGTCCCCCGGAATGTGCCGGGACCATGCCCAACCCCCTCCACTTCATAAAAGGCCAAATATTCCAGAAACCTTACAGATCCCCTGCCCTAAACCATATATATTCTTGTTCCTTATGATAAGACATATTCAGTGACACCAACCTAGGGGTCACCCAGGGTGCTCCCGGGCCATGCTTCACCCCTTGACTTCACAAAAGACCATATATCTGAGAAACTCGGACCATGCCCGACCCCCTCCTCTTCGTAAAATGCCAAATATTCCAGAAACCTTACAGATACCCACCCCTAAACCATATACATTCTTGTTCCTTATGATAAGACACATTCAGTGGCACCAACTTAGGGGTCACCCAGTGTGCGCCCGGGCCATGCTCCACCCCTTGACTTCACAAAAGACCATATATCTGAGAAACTGTTCAGAGCCCCACCCCTAAACCATATATATTCTTGTTCCTTATGATAACACCCAATCAATAACACCAGCTTGCAGGTCCCCCCGGGGTGCCACAGGCCATGCCCCACCCCTTTACTTCATTAAAATCCATATAATATCTCAGAAACCGTTCAGATCCCCACCCCTAAACCATATATATTCTTGTTCCATATGATAAGACGCATTCAGTGACACCAGCATGCAGGTCCCCCGGGGTGCCACAGGCCATGCCCCACCCCTTTACTTCATTAAAATCCATATATCTCAGAAACCGTTCAGATCCCCACCCCTTAACCATATTTATTCTTGTTCCTTATGATAAGACTCAACTTCATAATAGGCCATATATCTCAGAAACCAGTCAAATCCCCATCCTATCATCACATATATTCTTGCTCATTGTTATTAGACACATTCAGTCACCCCGTCTTTGGGGATCCCAGGGACCATTTCTCTCCCTGCCACTTCATAAAAGTGCCTCATAGCTCAGAAACCATTCAGATCCCCACCGTTTAACCGTATATGCTCTTGGTCCTTATGATAACAATCTTGGGCTTTTCTGGGATCTGCCATGCCTGATTCCCTCCATTGCTTAAAAGGCCTTACATCTCGGGGAACCATACATATTCCCACTGATAAACCATATATGTCTTTGTTCCTTTTGATAAGATGCATTTTGTGACACCAACCAGGGCTCCCTTGGGTCCATGCCCTGATCTCTCTACGTTATAAAACACCTAATATTTCAGATACAGTCCACATGGGTGCTCATTTGGCTATGGGGTTTGTTTGGGAGACTTTATAATTGTTATAATAAAATCATATCATGTTATAATACATGGCTGCCATTGGGCACTGTCAACCTGAGCACTGGTCTATGAACTTTGGCTCTTTGGTTTGTTTGCTATGCCAAGTTATGAGTTTCCATTGTCCTATAATGGGGAAAATTGAAAAATGACATTAATGCCTTTCAAGATATTTTGTCACACTTTCATGGCAATGTTCCTTTAATAATGTTCTTTTTTGGCCTATTTGTTGCCACAGATGGGAAATTGTCAATTGTCATCTGTTGTCCTGCAACAACACATTCAAGCGACATCGAATCTAAAGCCACGAGGCTTATTGGGTCCAAATTTTATCTGTAGCATCCTAGGGCACAGGGCTTCCATGGTTAATTAAAATACATTGCTGCCAGTGGGCAGTGGCCCCCTGAGCTCTGGTGAGCATTGTGGCCCATGGGCCTCTTGTTTTATGCTCAACTGAGCATTTGTAATTCTGATGAATATTAACCCTTGACCTGCTGAATATTTTTATATGCCACACCCACTACCGATTATCAACCAATCATATTACAGTCAAACCTGTCATTGTGGCCACCTCTATTAAGCAAGCAACCTGTCTTAAGCACAACATGCATTTAGTTCCCGAAAAAGGCAAATGCATTAATATTCACCTGTATTAAGCAAGCGCCTGTCTTAAGCACATTTTGCTCATCCCTGAGGTGCTTGCTTAACACAGGTTGGACTGTACTCGATGCAAATTATCGCAATAAATTCATAAACTGAATGACAAACAATGAAGATCCTGATCAGATGGCTTCTTCAGAAGTCATTTGATCTGGATCTTCATTGTTTGAAAGATAAGACATCCGGGTTCAGCAGAACAAGGGTTAATATACAAATAAGTGAGGCAGTTTGCTGATTGTATTATTTGTCCTGCTCATAAGTTTTAAAATGCCAACAGTTATTGGCATTTTAAAATTTATGAGCAGGATATATTTTATGCTTAAGTGAGTTGCATGACGTGAACAAGTCTGTGAAATGAAGACCCCACTATACCCCACTTTATTTACAGAAAACGGGTTGACGGGGGTATACATTATTTTTCTTATTTTTGCTCCAGGACATAGGTTGTGGGTACTCGTTAGAACCGCCTCAATGAGGCGGTTCTAATGAGCACCTACAACGTATGTTTGCGGTATTTATAAGAAAAATATCACAGATTTTCATCAGAAAAATGGCCAGTTTAGAGATGTGAAAAAAGCACTTTGTCGCACGGGTGTGTTATCGTAATGAAGCTTGAAAAACGTTTTATAGACGTAGGGCAAGATGTTGTGATGAAAGATACTCAGTTGTATTATTGTTTCACTTCCAAGGAAAACTTTTTTACTTTGATCGGTATTTATAATTTTGTATTGTCAGTGGGTTTTTCTGACAATATTATTGTTAAAGAAGAAATCCTTTGTTTTGTTTTGTTGCAGATTGTACCAGTCCTTTTTAATGTACATCTGTATTCTAGTTAACGTAAGTTTATCTGTTAAGGATACTCATAATTTTATGCTAAATATATATGCATATTTAGATGCACTTGTTACTGCCCTTGTACTTGTATACTTAGGGGATAACTGTATTGAAATTGTCATTTGGGGAGCTAAATCAGCATTTTTACGGTCGAAAATGTTGTTTTATGGTGGCACGATAGCGGAGCCGTAAAATGGAATTTCCAACTGTAAAACCGACCATTTACCTCCCCAAATGACATTTTCCAATACATTATCCCCATTCTAATGCACTTATTCAGTTGTTTTGTTAAAAATGGTGCTGCTTTTGACGTTATCCAATAAAACGTCACGTTACATACAGAAGTACATCAGTTATTTTGTTAAAAATGGTGCTGCTTTTGACGTTATCCAATCAAACGTCACATTACATACAGAAGTACATTAGTTGTTTTGTTAAAAATGGTGCTGCTTTTGACATAATCCAATCAAATGTCACGTTACATACAGAAGTACATTAGTATATTGTTTGAACTTGTATAATATATATTATACATTAACCCTTAAGACAAAGAAAAACTTCATTTGAAAATGTTGTCTGTTTATGTGGTCTGATGCATCTTTTTGCAAGCTTTTAAACTGCTTTTGCATACATGCAAACAGTGTGGACTCTGATCAGACTGTTCCTAGAGGAACAGTCTGATCTGAGTCCACACTGTTTGCAACAATAACTTTTAAAGTAACAAGCAGCCAACAAACCTGACTACAAGTTTTGTGATTGATGCCTTAAGGGTTAAGCCAAATATACGTTCAGCCCACAAGGTGCAATAAATGTATTTAATTCAAGTTAATTGATCATAAATTGAAGGGAAAGTTTTTTTCACAATTTTTTACAAGCACACAACTTTCCGGGATTTCATTTTTGTCGCGCCTGCTATTAGGCGTCCGGTTTTCCATCCGTTCGTTCGTTCGTCCGACCACCCTAGCCCTCACCAAAATGGTCAAGTTTATTACTCAAGAACTATAAGAGCTTCATTAATGATACTTGGTACAAACTTGTATCTGGGGATGGTAACTTAAATGCAAGCATCCATTTTTGACCTTGACCTAAATTTCATGGTTCACTGACTTTGCAAAATGTTGCAACCACCCTAGCATTCACCCTAATGGTTAAGTTAATTTCTCAAGAATTATTAGAGCTTCATTAATGATACTTAGTACAAGCTTGCATTTACGAATGGAAACTTTTATGCAAGCAGCTAAGTTTGACCTTGACCTACATATCATTTTTGGCTGACTTTGTGCCCCCACAGGCGCAACATAGCCTTTGGCGGAATTTTTGTTTTTTCTCATGTAGATTGAAGTCCTCAGAAAATGAGGTCTACTATTATAGGATCCCGAAAACATGAAAACACGCCTATACCAATACATTGTAACCTTTATCGCCGAAAAAATGAAAAGTTTAAGATGAAAAGTTCTGATATTTTTCTTATTTCTGCTCAAAATATAGATTGTGGGTACTCGTTAGAACCGCCTCGATGAGGCGGTTCTAACGAGTACCCACACTCTATATTTTAGAGCAGAAATAAGAAAAATAAGGTTTACCCCTGTAAACCCCAGTTTCACTATATAAAAGTGGGGTTCAAGGGGGTCAAAATTATATAGGCGTGTTTTCGTGATGAATGTGCTCTTTAACACTTATTCTGCTGTTCCTGACAACCCACACCTTTTGCAAACAGTGTAGCTCCAGATCAGATGGCTTCTGAAGAAGCCATCTGATCTCGATCTGCACTGTTTGTCATGCAGGTTGTGAATTAAACAAATATATTATATAGAGTAATTTGGTTGGTTGATAGTCAGCAATGGGCGTGGCTTATTGAATTTATGCAGCAGGATAAGGGTTAAAAGTAGACCTCTTTTGACAAGGGAGACTAATGTTTGGAAGAGTTTCCTCTCTTAAGATGTGGCCAGTCCCCTTACTTCGGCTTGCCACATGAACATGAATTTACATTAAACTTAATATTTGATCCAGTTCATGAGAAAAAGGCATAATATTGTACAGACATTTTCAACCGCACCTAAAATTTCTAGTTAGTTCAGTGTATTTTTAGCTCACCTGAGCATGAAGTGCTCATGGTGAACTATTGTGATCAGTGAATGTCCGTCATGTGTCGTCCCGCGTCCATCGTAAACAATTTGCTTTTAAAAGACTACTAAACCCTAGGGCCAGTTTCATTTTAACTTCATAGGAATGTTGCCTAGATGGCTCTCTACCAAAATAGCTAAAACTGTTCCGTTTCGATGAACAAGATGGCCACCAGAGCTAAAGATAGACAAATCTCCATACACCTGGGTCAATTTCATTCAAACTTCATAGTTAGGTTGCTAAGGTGACCATTTACGAAGATAGCTAACGGTTCTGCTCTGATGACAAAAAATGCCACCAGAGCTAAAAATAGAATAATGTCAGTTTGAAATCAGGAGAGAGATTCAGGGCCATCTTGGCCCTCTTGTTGTATTGCTTTTGCAAAGCTGGTAAAATTAACAGTACAAGATGCATATACATGTTCAAAAATTTTATGTGTGGAAAACTTACTTGTTTAACGAAAGTCTGACCACGTCATATATGCTTATTTGGAGAGTGTTTAACCCTTAAGATGAGGACAAAAACTGCATCTGAAAATGTCATCTGCTTATGTTGTGTCTGCTGAATTATGTTGCAAACTTTTTAAAAATATTTCTACGTACAGGCAAATAGTGTGGGCCCAGATCAGAGGAGCAGTCTGATCTTGGTCCACACTGGTTGCAAAAAATTACTTTTAAGGTAACATGCAGATGGCAAAGCAGACGACAATTGTCATGATTGGCATTTTATGGATTATAGACATCAAGGCCACATTTTACAACTATGAAAGAATTTTATGGCTTAAGACATCAAGGCCACATTTGTGTCATATTTTTGTCATTGTCACAAATGGCATCAATAGGAAAATTTGTTTTTGAAAATTTTATTTATAGCATTTATAAGGCAACAGTTTACTGGTAATAAACAGTAAAGGCATTTTTCTGCCACTGATAAGAATATTGTTTCAATGTATTCTTTTCTTCCTGTACAATTGGAATTAAAATATGTTTGGTAGTTTTAATACCAGGAAGTTGTGAAAAAAATATATGAAATACATAGTAAACCAGAATGGCATAGGACTGTACTTGCCATGCACATTATGAAAACCCACCCATTCAACTATATTGAATATTTTATAGTTCGAACAATTTGACATGAGACTGACCTTTATGCGAGGAATAAATTAGTTGTTATCCCCTAATACGTCAGCTTTCGTAACCTTCTCATGAATTTTTAGCATCTCATGAATTGTGACCCATTTACCGACCTCTATGTATTGAATAACAATATCGCCATCTTCGAGAGACGGTGAAGATAAATACATGCATTCAGTCGGGTGTGAAATTATGGTAATAGAATTCACCAGTCTCATGTCAATTTGTTCGAAATATACCGCAAAAAAATGAAAATTTTCAGATAAAAAATTCTGATTTATTTAATAATTTTCACAAAATACAGACTGTGGGTACTCGTTAGAACTGCCTTGCTGACGAGGTTCTAAAGAATACCCACAATATATGTTTTTGAGCAAAAAGTAGGAAAAAAATGTAAAAGGGCGCGTGATGCAAGCCAGGACTGATCACTCAGATGCACATATGTGACCGTTGAGCCATCTACAGAAGAAAGTATCTTCGACCAGTAACATTTCCCCAACAAGTTACATTGTAAGGGTTAGGAGAATAAAAAAAAATTCAAGGGAGGCAAGTCTTTTAAAAACATTTTTCTGCTGTTGTCTTAACCCATTTTGTATTGGAAACTCCAAAAAGGGTTATTGGCAAACAGCCCAGGCCTACATCTGACGCCACAGAATTTGGTGTCTGATCAGGGCTTCACTGTTTGCAAAAAGTTCAGCCATTTTCCAAATAAATTTTGAAAAAAGAAAAAAAAGACAACCTGCCACCCCTGACTTTGAATTGAACTTTTGCTATATATAAGGAGGACGGTTCTGCTGGGTACAGCATCTCAATGTCGGGAAAAAGTCCCACAAAATTGGAAGCAACGTCTCCAAAGTGACCTTTACAGTGTTGACGGCGACGTTAAACCTGAAACCAAACAAATCCATTTGGTACAAAATGGGTTAAAGGTATGGTTCTATACTTTCCTTATAAGGTTTACAACGTTTTCCTTTTTCTTGTTCAAAACCATAGACATGATGGGATACTTGTTAGAAACAACTCATTGAAGTGGTTCTAATGAGCACCAACAATCTTTGTTTGGAATAGAAAAAAAAGAAAAGTATCACAATTCTTTTATATGTCAAATGTTATTTTTACAACTAAAAGAAAGCATAATTACATCTCAGGATAGTGTTACCCAAATGTTTTATTTTTAGCTCACCTGTCACGTAGTGACAAGGTGAGCTTTTGGGATCACTTTTTGTCTGTCATGCTTGGGTGTGTGCGTAAACTTTTTCTTCAAATGACATCTCCTCCTAAACCACTGATCGGATTTTGACCAAACTTCACAGGAATGATCCTTAGGTGGTCCCCTTTCAAAGTTGTTCAAATGGTTCCAGTCCATTGCACATCTAGGTCACAGGAGCTAAAAATACATTTTTTAAACAAAAACTTTAAAAATCTTCTTCTCTGAAACCACAAGGCCCAGGTCTTCGATATTTGGTATGAAGCTTCATCTAGTAGACCTCTACCAAGATTGTTCAAATTATAGCCCTGGGGGCCTTTGGTTTTGCAAAGGCTTACACAGGGAAAATCATTAAAAATCATTAAAAAATCTTCTCTGAAACCACAAGGCCCAGGTCTTTAATATTTTGTGTGAGGCTTAACCTGGTGGACCTCTACTAAGATTGTTCAAATTAAAGCCTTGGTTTTACATAGGCTTATACAGGGAAAATCTTTAAAAATCTTCTTCTCTGAAACCACAAGGCCCAGATCTTTGATATTTGGTGTGAAGCTTCATCTAGTGGACCTCTACCAAGATTGTTCAAATTATAGCCCTGGGGGCCAAAATGCCCCCGCCCCGGGGGCCTATGGTTTTACATAGGCTTATATAATGAAAATCATTAAAAATCTTCTTCTCTGAAACCACAAGGCCCAGGTCTTTAATATTTGGTGTGAAGCTTAACCTGGTGGACCTCTACTAAGATTGTTCAAATTATAGCCTTGGTGCCAAAAATGCCCCTGCCTCGGGGGCCTTTGCTTTTACATAGGCTTATACAGGGAAAATCTTTAAAAATCTGCTTAAAAATTTGCTTCTCTGAAACCACAAGGCCGAGATCTTTGATATTTGGTGTGAAGCTTCATCTAGTGGACCTCTACCAAGATTGTTCAAATTATAGCCCTGGGGGCCAAAATGCCCCCGCCCCGGGAGCCTATGGTTTTACATAGGCTTATATAGGGAAAATCATTAAACAATCTTCTTCTCTGAAACCACAAGGCCCAGGTCTTTAATATTTTGTGTGAAGCTTAACCTGGTGGACCTCTACTAAGATTGTTCAAATTAAAGCCCTGGGGCCAAAAAATGCCCCCGCCGCGGGGGCCTTTGGTTTGACATAGGCTTATACAGGGGAAAATCTTTAAAAATTTTCTACTCTGAAACCGCAAGGCCCAGATCTTTGTTATTTGGTGTGAAGCTTCATCTAGTGGACCTCTACCAAGATTGTTCAAATTATAGCCCTGGGGGCCAAAATGCCCCTCCCCCCCAGGGGCCTATGGTTTTACATAGGCTTAATAGGGAAAATCAGTAAGTAAAACAGCTTCTTCTCTGAAACAACAAGGCCCAGGTCTTTAATATTTGGTGTGAAGCTTTACCTTGTGGACCTTTACTAAGATTGTTCAAATTATAGCCTTGGGGCCAAAAAATGCCCCCGCCCCGGGGGCCTTTGGTTTTACATAGGCTTATACAGGGAAAATCTTTAAAAATCTTCTTCTCTGAAACTGCAAGGCCGAGATCTTTGATATTTGGTGTGAAGCTTCATCTAGTGGACCTCTTTCAAGATTGTACAAATTGTAGCCCTGGGGCCAAAAATGGCCCCACCCTTGGACCCTTTGGTTTTTCATAGGCTTATATAGGGAAACCATTAAAAATCTTCTTCTCTGAAACCACAAGGCACAGGTTTTTAGCTCCACTGGCCGAAGGCCAGCGGGGCTATTGTCATGGCCCTGTGTCCACCAAGCGTCCGTGCGTTAACTTTTTCTTTAAACATCTTCTCCTCCTAAACTACTGGGCCAATTGTAACCAAACTTCACAGGAATGTTCCTTACATAGTCCTCTTCTAAATTCCTTCAAAGAATTTTGTTACACCCAGAACTCTGGTTGCCATGGCAACAAAACCCAAAAAAAATAAAAATCTTTAAAAATCTTCTCCTCCAAAACCACCTGTTGGATTTCATTTTTATTTTGCATGACTGTTCCTTGGGTTGACCTCTTTCAGATTCCTTGAAGAAATTTTGATCCGACAAAAAACATGGCCGCCATGGGCGGGGCTTATTTTCCCTATTTAACATATAGTGTAATGCTAAAACATCTTCTCCTCCTAAACTATTGGGCCCATTGTAACCAAACTTCACAGGAATGTTACTTACTTAGTCCTCTTCTTAATTCCTTCATAGAATTTTGTTACACCCAGAACTCTGGTTGCCATGGCAACAAAACAACACAAAATATTAAAAATCTTCTCCTCCAAAACCACCTGTTGGATTTCATTTTTATTTTGCATGAATGTTCCTTGGGTGGACCTCTTTCAGATTCCTTGAAGAAACTTTGATCCGACAAAAAACATGGATGCCATGGACGGGGCTTATTTTCCCTATTTAACATATAGTGTAATGCTAAAACATCTTCTCCTCCTAAACTACTGGGCCAATTGTAACCAAACTTCACAGGAATGTTCCTTACTTATTCCTCTTCTTAATTCCTTCAAAGAATTTTGTTACACCCAGAACTCTGGTTGCCATGGCAACAAAACCACACAAAAAATTAAAAATCTTTAAACATCTTCTCCTCCAAACCCACCTGTTGGATTTCATTATCCCCTCGCACAACATAGTTGTGAGGGGGGATATAGCATTTGTCCCATACGTACGTACGTAAGTACGTACTTTTGTCATCGCTCTAGCGCAACGTACGTACATACTTTTGTCATCGCTCTAGCGCCACGTACGTACGTACTTTTGTCATCGCTCTAGCGCCTACATTTCTTGACCGATTTTAATATAACTTCACACAAACGTTCCTTACGACAATATCTGGAGCAAGATCGACTTTCAAGGTCATGACCTCAAGGTCAAGGTCACTCTGGCTATTTTTTGAAAAACTTTGTCATGGCTCTAGCGCCTACATTTCTCCCCCAATTTCAATATAACTTCAAACAAATGATCCTTATAAAAATATCTCAAGCGAGTTGGACTTTCAAGGTCATGACCTCAAGGTCAAGGTCACTGTGGCTATTTTTAGAAAAACATTGTCATCGCTCTAGCGCTTAAATTTCTTCACCAATTTCAATATAACTTCACACAAATGATCCTTATAAAAATATCTTGAGCGAGTTCCACTTTCAAGGTCATGGCTTCAAGGTCAAGGTCACAGTGGCTATTTTTAGAAAAACTTTGTCATCGCTCTAGCTCCTACATTTCTTCACTGATTTCAATATAACTTCACACAAATGTTCCTTATGACAATATCTTGAGCCAGTTGGACTTTCAAGGTCATGACCTCAAGGTCAAGGTCACTGTGGCTATTTTTAGAAAAACATTTTCATCGCTCTAGCGCCTACATTTCTTCACCAATTTCAATATAACTTCACACAAATGTTCCTTATAAAAATATCTCCAGCGAGTTCGACTTTCCAACTCATGGCCTCAAGGTCAGGGTCACTGTGGCTATTTTTAGAAAAAACTTTGTCATCGCTCTATAGCCTATATTTCTTCACTGATTTCAATATAACTTCACACAAATGTTCCTTATGACAATATCTCAAGCGGGTTCGACTATCAATGTCAAGGCCTCAAGGTCAAGGTCACTGTAGCTATTTTTTTAGAAAAACTTTGTCATCGCTCTAGCGTTTACATTTCTTCACCAATTTCAATATTAGTCCAGTCAATCTGTATTTATACCTACAACTAATTGCAAAAGAATTGTTTTCAGCGAAAACAAACTCCTTTTAAGCTTCTAAAAGGTTTGTAAAAAATCTAGAAAAATATATTTTGTCTAAATGCCTAATTAGCCAAGTTAATTAGAAATAATATCCAATGTATAGGATGGTCCAAATGGCTCACCATACATCAGCCTATTTCCAGGGAAAGCCTCTACCTGCTCTTGAGTCATTGACCTGAAAGTTCTGACAGTTGTTTACTTTTATTTTATTTTCTTTGTTATATCATGAAAATCGGAATGAATCAATTTTATCTATTAACAATTTGTTTTAAAACATTCTTAGCTTACAACAAGTTCTTAATGGATATTTGAGTCTCAGAGTTCAAAAGTGTAAACAAAGGGTCTGAGGCATTCCAATGTAATTATTGAATATCAGGTCATTAACCCATTTTGTACCGGAAACCCCTAAAGGGATAGTTGGCAAACAGTGCAGGCCCAGATCAGATGCCACAGAATGCGTAGTCTGATCAGGGCCAACACTGTTTGCAAAAAATGTGGCTATTTTCCAATTAAATTCGGAAGAAAAACACAACATGTCACCCCTAAATTTTCAAATGGACTCCTGCTATATGTACGGGGGAAGATTCCATTTGGTACAAAAAGGGTTAAACCAGTTATCTGCATCTAGAAAGATTATTTTCAAGTTAAATAAATATTTATCAGCACATGCACTTTCACCAAACAATCTACGAAATGCTTATAGAAAATTAAAAATAGGGATAGGTCCTTTGTTAGGGGAGTTTCTGGCAGAATTTTAAAGGTATGGAAGCACAGAAGTGTCATCACAACCAATCATATGTGGCTAAATTTGTATCCTGCGAAAATTACGATTTGATCTGTGAACCACCATGTTAACAAGTCTGTGTAATTAACACCTATGCATGGGTATCAATTATTATTCTTGTTGCTTCTCAAAACAGATTGTGCCGCCCCAGTGAGGCGTTTCTTACAAGCAAGGACAATCTACGCTTGGGTAAGAAATAAGAAAATATGCACATTTTCATCATTGAAATATGTATGTTGTAGATATTAAAGACTGCATTTTATCACACAGGTGTGCACCCTCTCTCCTTCTTCCTGTTCTTCTTCTAAACTTATAAAAACAAACTATCTCTCAGTTGAAGAAAACCAAAAATGGACAGCTCAGAGACAGTATGTGTGCGATCTGCCGAGAAATCATCGATGATGGGGCTGAAAAGGCCAAGCTGACACAAAAAGGTTGTGTTGGCATACAAAATGCAAGTAAAAGTCAAGGAGCATCGTTGGATTTGGTTCCGGGACAGACTGTTCACACAGAGTGCAGGCGTGCATACTGCAACAAAATGATTGTGTGCGATGCAAAGAAACATTTGGCGAGTTCAGTCCCAAACACCCCACCGTCTTTGAGATCAAAAACAGAAAAGTTCAGTTTTCAAGACGACTGCCTCTTCTGTGGCCAATCAGTGAAGATATATGGCCAGAAATGAGGGTATGATGTTTGGCCAGTAAGAAAGTTCTCAAGACGCGCAAAATGAATTTCTGACTTTGTGCGACAGTCGTGGAGATGAATGGGCAGATGTTATTAGAGGGCGATTGGAGTATGTTGCACGGGACCTCCATGCTGCAGATGCGGTTTATCATCAGACCTGTAATGTAAATTTCCGGACCGGTAAACAGATCTCGGGGTTCGAGCAGCAAACTAAAACGGGGGAGGCCAGTAGATGATGAACTCAAAACGGCGTTTTTGGATGTTATCACCTAAGCTGCCCGACCTAGAATTTTAATTGCTCCTTTACAATTCGGTCTTGGTGTACAACTTCACCATCATTTTGCCTCAAAGTTTTTAATAGACACATTATATAGCATGGGATTTTGTATATCCCACCAAGAAATACAGAAATTTGAATCAAGTGCAGCAGTCGCCAAAAAGACTGACATACCAGAGTTTCATCCTGACCAGTTCATTCAGTATTCAGCAGATAATGTAGACCACAATATTCGGACATTGGATGGTCACAATACTTTCCATGGTTTGGGAATTATTGCCTGTGTAACACCAGGAAGCTTTGGTAGTTAGTCAGTTTCAAGACAGATTGTTTCAACCGAACAACTGTTGTCTGCTGGAAAACTCGCTGTTTCATTTTACAAAACTAGTGAATCAGTAAAACCATGCATAGATTTTCTGTCTTGAAGGATTTGGGTACCATAGATCAAAGCTGGAAGCTCAGCTTACTTGGCATGTCTGTCCACCAGGACCAGAGTGGGCTGGGCTAATGCAGATGGTATATGAAGCTGAATATCCAGGCCAGTCATCAGTTACATTTTTACCAATGATATATATATGAATCCAAGTGATGTGTCGTGTATATTGTCCACACTCAACTTCATCTGTTACCATGCAAGAAAAGTAGAAGTAAAACAAAGATCAGGAATTGATACAATTAACTTACTCCATCCATAAAAGACACCAAAGGGAAAGAAATACAAACATTAAGCGACCAGACCATAATGGAAACCTAAACAAAGGAAGGCCATATGGACAGTTACTTTCCCACAAAATGGCCATATGGCCATCCAAAATTAAAAGACACAAGCGACACACACAGCAAGCAACAAACAACAACACAAATAAATCGCCACAGAAGAGCCGCCCTGGAACGGTCAGCGGAAGACCCCCACTGGGGGGGGGGGCTTAAATCGATTTTACATGGCCACAATCCTCGCCCTTACTTCCGTCGCGATTTAGACAAATAATTTGTTCAGTCCGCATGAAGGCCTCCTAACTCATCAGTGCAACATCTCCGTGAACACAGAAATCAAAGAACCACAGAGGTGAGACAACGGTGAGGACTCGACAGCAAGAAACCACTGAAATGCTGGATAAAAAAGAAAACCAACAGTTAGACTCCGATGAGCCCGACCAGAGACAGAGCATCAGGCACCAACCAACATTATCTCTTTAATTTTCAATAAGCCTTTACGTTGGAGCCGTCATAGAATCTGAGGCCTGACCCACCGGCGTGCAATTAAAGAGGGAAGCAAAGTTGCCAACCGTGATTGGGTTAACTACCATGCATGCAGTCTGTCGTATAATATCCATGTTGTACCCAATCTTTTTATATCGAAGAATGATTGTACGAAATTGGGTGCTGAAGTCATATAACTTCATACAAATGTTCCTTACAACAATATCTCTAGCGAGTTCCACTTTCAAGGTCACTGTGTCTATTTTTAGAAAAACTTTGTCATCCCTCTAGCGCTTACATTTCTTCATCGATTTCAATATAACTTCACACAAATGTTCCTTATGACAATATCTCACCATTTCGACTTTCAAGGTCAAGGTCACTATGGCTATTTTTAGAAAACCTTGTTATCGCTCTAGCGCCTACATTTCTTCACTGATTTCAATATAACTTCACACAAATGTTGCTTATGACAATACCTCGAACGAGTTTGACTTTCAAGGTCAAGGTCACTGTGGCTATTTTTAGAAAAACTTTGTCATTGCTCTAGCGCTTACATTTTTTTCACCAATTTCAATATTACTTCACACAAATGTTCCTTATAACAATATCTCTAGTCAGTTCCACTTTCAAGGTCAAGGTCAATGTGGCTATTTTTAGAAAAACTTTGTCATGGCTCTAGCGCTTACATTTCTTCATCCATTTCAATATAACTTCACACAAATGTTCCTCATGACAATACCTCGAGCGAGTTTGACTTTCAAGGTCAAGGTCACTGTAGCTATTTTTAGAAAAACTTTGTCATTGCTCTAGTGACTACATTTTTTCAGAAATTTCAATATAACTTCACACAAATGTTCCTTATGACACTATCTCGAGCTATTTAGACTTTCAAGGTCAAGGTCACTGTGGCTATTGTTTAGAAAAACTTTGTCATCGCTCTAGCGTTTACATTTCTTTACCAATTGCAATATAACTTCATACAAATGTTCCTTATGACAATATCTCTAGCGAGTTCCACTTTCAAGGTCAAGGTCACTGTGTCTATTTTTAGAAAAACTTCGTCATCCCTCTAGCGCTTACATTTCTTAATCGATTTCAATATAACTTCACACAAATGTTCCTTATGACAATATCTCACCATTTCGACTTTCAAGGTCAAGGTCACTATGGCTATTTTTAGAAAACTTTGTTATCGCTCTAGCGCCTACATTTCTTCACTGATTTCAATATTACTTCACACAAATGTTCCTTATAACAATATCTCTAGTCAGTTCCACTTTCAAGGTCAAGGTCACTGTGGCTATTTTTAGAAAAACTTTGTCATGGCTCTAGCGCTTACATTTCGTCATCCATTTCAATATAACTTCACACAAATGTTCCTTATGACAATACCTCGAGCGAGTTTGACTTTCAAGGTCAAGGTCACTGTGGCTATTTTTAGAAAAACTTTGTCATTGCTCTAGTGACTACATTTTTTCACAAATTTCAATATTACTTCACACAAATGTTCCTTGTGACAATATCTCGAGCTATTTAGACTTTCAAGGTCAAGGTCACTGTGGCTATTTTTAGAAAAACTTTGTCATCGCTCTAGCGCCTACATTTAATGATGGATTGAAATAGAACTTCACACAAATGTTTCTTATGATAATATCTCGACTTACTTCGACTTTCAAGGTCATGACCTCAAAGTCAAGGTCACTGTGGCTATCTTTAGAAAAACTTTGTCATCGCTCTACCGCCTACATTTATTAACAGATTTTAATATAACTTCACACAAAAGATGCTTATGATAATATCTTGAGCAAGATCTACTTTCGTGGTCATGGCCTCAAGTCAAGGTCACTATGGCTATTTTTAGAGAAACGTCATCACTCTAGAATGTACATTTATTGGAGGATTTTTAAACAAACTTTACACAAATGTTGCATATGATAATATCTCAAGCAAGTTGGACTTTTGCCATTTCAGTGTTTTCCACACACGAAGTTGTCTAGTGCGAGGGGATTTGTATCCCATGCGATGCCTTGTTTTTATTTTGCATGATCTTGGGTGGACCTCTTTTAGATTCCTTGAAGAAATTTTGATCGGACAAAAAACATGGCCGCCATGGGCGGGGCTTATTTTCACTATTTAACATATAACGTAATGCTAAAAAATCATTTTCTGCAAAAGTACTTGTGGGAATTCATTGTATTTTGCATGAATTGTCCTTGGGTGGACTGTTGTCAGATTCCTTGAAAAAAATTTGATCTTACAAAAAAACATGGCCGCCATGGGCGAGGCTTATTTTCACTATATAACATATAGATTAATGCTGAAAATATTTTCGGCAAAAGTTCTTGTTTTATTTCATAGTTATTTGGCATGCATGTTCCTTGGGTGGACCTCTGTCAGATTCCTTGAAGAAATTTTGATCCGACAAAAAACATGGCTGCAGTGGGCGGGGTTTATTTTTCGCTATATAAAATGTAGTGTAATGTTAAAAAAGTCTTCTCTTCTTCAAAAGTTCTTGTTTATTTATTTCTTTATTTATTTATTTGTTATTTATTTATTTAAAAGTACCTTCCTGTATCTGAATTAATCTCCTCCAATTTTGCTGACTATCACATATCTATAGAGGTCCACCTACAAATTGTCATTCTAAAATTCAAAACATCAGAAATTTCACATGCCCATCACACTGGTGATAGAACTGATGTTTTCAACACAAACTCTATTTGTACGACTTGATGTTTCAAAATAAATTCAAAATACTGAGGGAGATTGATTTATTAGACCTAATTATACTACAGTGTCAACAGTTCTCCAGATCCCTGAGGGTTAAAATGGCTTAGTTGAAAAGGGAGGCATACCGAATCCGACGGAGGAAAGGAAAAAATAAATAAATAAAGAAATAAAAACATAAATCTGTTCATTTTTTAGCTCCACTGGCCAAAGACCGGCGGGTCTTATGTTATATGTTATGGCCCTGTGTCTGTTGTGCGTCTGTGCGGTTGTGCATCCGTGCGTTAACTTTTTTCTTTAAACATTTCCTCCTTAACTACTTGGTCGATTGTAACCAAACTTCACAGGAATGTTTCTCACATAGTCCTCTTCTGAATTCCTTCAAAGAATTTTGTTACATGCAGAACAAAATGGCATCGAAAGCAAAAAAAAATATTTAAAAATCTTCTCCTCCAAAACCGCTCAATGGATTTTATTCTTATTTTGCATGAATGTTCCTTGGGTGGACCTCTGTCAGATTCCTTGAAGAAATTCGGATCAGGCAAAAAACATGGCCACCATGGCCATGCCCCACATGACTGCCATGGCCATGGCCCTTGGCTCATTAGCTTTCCAAGACTTATATGGGGAAAAGTTTTAAAAACCTTCTCCTCCAAAACCGCTCAACGTAATGGATTTCATTCTTACTTTGCATGAATGTTCCTTGGGTGGACCTCTGTCAGATTCCTTGAAGCAATTTTGATCAGACAAAAAACATGGCTGCCATGGACATGCCCATTGGCTAATTAGCTTCCATAGACTCATAAAGGGATCTTTTTTTTTTTTTAATCTTCTCCAAAACCGCTAAATGGATTTCGTTCTTAATTTTCATGAATGTTCCTTGTGTCTACCATTGTCAGATTCATTGAAGAAATTTTGATCAGACAAAAAACATGGCCGCCATGGCCACCACCTTTGGCTCATTAGCTTCCATAGACCAATAAACGGAAAAACTTCTTCTCTGAAACCATAAAGCCTAAAGCTAAGACATTTACAGTAAAACCTGTCTTAGTGGCCACCTCTATTAAGCAAGCAACCTGTCTTAGGCAAGCAGGCATTCAGTTCCCAAGAAAGGCAGATGTGTTAAATTTCACCTGTATTAAGCAAGAACCTGTCTTAAGCAAGCATATTTTGACTATCCCTTAGGCACTTGCTTAATACAGGTTGAACTGTAGTATGTAGCAAAGTTATGTGGTCACCTACTAAGTCCTGTGAACTATGACTCTTGAGTCCAAATTGGCAACGCCCCGGTGCTTAGTAGCTCCCATAGACTAATAATGACAAAATCTTGAAACTTTTCTCCTCTGAAACCATAAGGCCAAGAGCTTAGTATGTAGCAACTTGAAGTATTCATCTGCATAAATCCTGCCAACTATGCCCCTGGGGTCCAAATTGGCCACACCCTGAGGCCCATAAGCTTCCATAGACTTATACTGGGAAAAACTGACAAAAATCTTCTCTGAAACCATCAGTGCCCAGAGCTTAGATATTAAGTATGCAGCAACGTCAAGTGGTCACTCAAATAAATCCTGCCAACAATGCCCCTGGGGTAAAAAATTGGTCACGCCCGGAGGCATATTAGTTCCCATAGACTTATAATAGGAAAAACTTAAAAAAAGTCTTCTTCTCTGAAACCATAAGGCCCAGAGCTTTCGATATTTAGAACGGAGCAATGCCAAATGGTCACTCACATAAATCCTGCCAACCATGGCTCTGGGGTCCAAAAAATATAGAATGGACATTCCTTGGGTGGATCACTTGTTTCTTTTTTACCCATTGCATGCGGGAAAACCCTAAATGGGTACCTTGGCAAACAGTGCTGGCCCAGATCAGACCCCACAGAACACCATGTCTGATCAGGGCCTGCACTATTTGCTAACAGAATTTTCCGTCAAAAATAGAAAAAAAATAGGCCTGACACCCCTTATATGACAAATGGACTGGTCCAACATATAGCAATAGAAGAGTCCACTAGTATACCGTTGGTTAATGTAATAAATATGACAATTGTCTGAAGTTAGCTGGTGGAGCGACAGGCCCTCTTGGGCCTCTTGTTGATATTTGGTATGAAGCTTCACCTAGTGGACCTTTACCGAGATTGTTCAAATTATAGCCCTGGGGCCAAAAATGCCCCCGCCCAGGGGGCCTTTGGTTTTACCTAAGCTTATGTAGGGGAAATCTTTAAAACTTTTCTTCTCTGAAACTGCAAGGCCCAGGTCATTGATATTTGGTGTGAAGCTTAATCTAATGGACCTCTACCAAGATTGTTCAAATTATAGCCCTGGGGCCAAAAATGCCCCCGCCCCCGGGGCCTTTGGTTTTACATAGGCTCATATAGGGAAAATCTTTAAAAAAACTTCTTCTCAGAAACTGCAAGGCCAAGGTCTTAGATATTTGTTGTGAAGCTGCATCTATTGGACCTCTGTCAAAATTGTTCAAATTATAGCCCTAGGACCAAAAATGCCCCCACCCCGGGACCCTTTGGTTTTTCATAGGCTTTATTAGGGAAAATATTTAAAATTCTTCTTATCTGATACCATAAGGCCCTGCTCTATGCTATTTGATATGAAGCTTCAACTAGTGGACCTCTACCAAGATTGTTCAAATTATAGCCCTGGGGCCAAAAATGCCGCAGCCCCTGGGGCCTTTGGTTTTACATAGGCTTATACAGGGAAAATCTTTAAAATCTTCTCTGAATCCGCAAGGCCCAGATCTTTGGTATTTGGTGAAGCTTCATCTAGTTGACCTCTTTCAAGATTGTTCAAATTATAGCCCTGGGGCCAAAAATGCCCCCGACCCGGGACCCTTTGGTTTTTCATAGGCTTATATAGGGAAAACCTTTAAAAATCTTCTTGTCTGAAACCAGAAGGCCCAGGTCTTTGATAATTGGTATGAAGCTTCATCTAGTGGACCATTACCAAGTTTGTTCAAATTATAGCCCTTGGGCCTAGAATGTACTGGAGACACTAATTCTCAGGTGAGCGATTCAGGGCCCTCTGGGCCCTCTTGTTATTGAGAAATGCCAAAGTTGTTTTAGTTGAACACAGCCACATATCCATTAAATACAGTAAAGTTCAGCTATTAAGACCACCTAAAATTAAGACAAATTCTGCTTTTAAAAGCTTATTTCGAAGAATGCACTTGATCTTTCTTTGTGTTTTCTGCCGACAGTGTCCTCCGGTCAGGGACCACCTTTGGGACTGTTCAGAAGTGGTCTTAACAAAAGAATTTTACTGTATATGGTTTTCAACATGAGTGTCTCATTCTATATTGTTTTGTTTAAATACCTTGCATAATATTTTTGTATAAATGCCTGAAATTTTCTCAATATGTGATCAAGATCTGAAAGTGACATTTTAATATCCTTTTTTGGATGGAACAACATGTTTAAACATATGTATCCATCACATGATCAAGTCCGTGAAATGAACACCCCCTAAACCCCACTTTATATAGGGAAAACTGGGGTTTACGTGGGTATTCATTATTTTTAGCTCACCTGTCACGTAGTGACAAGGTGAGCTTTTGGGATCACTTTTTGTCCGTCGTGCGTGCGTGCATGTGTGCATGCGTGCGTAAACTTTTTCTTCAAATGACATCTCCTCCTAAACCACTGATCGGATTTTAACCAAACTTCACAGGAATGATCCTTAGGTGGTCCCCTTTCAAAGTTGTTCAAATGGTTCCGGTCCATTGCACATCTAGGTCACAGGAGCTAAAAATAGATTTCTAAAATGAAAACTTTAAAAATCTTCTTCTCTGAAATCGTAAGGCCCAGGTCTTCGATATTTGGTATGAAGCTTCATCCAGTGGACCTCTACCAAGATTGTTCAAATTATGGCCCTTGGGCCAGAAATGCCCCCGCCCTGTTGGCCTTTGGGTTTACATAGGCTTATATAGGGAAAATGTTTAAAAATCTTCTTCTCTGAAACCACAAGGCCCAGGTCTTTGATATTTGGTGGGAAGCTTCACCTAGTGGACCTCTACCAAGATTGTTCAAATTATAGCCTTAGGGCCAAAAATGCCCCCGCCCCGGGGGCCTTTGGTTTTACATAGGCCTATATAGGGAAAATCTTTAAAAATCTTCTTCTCTGAAACCGAAAGGCCCAGGTCTTCGATATTTGGTATGAAACTTCATCTAGTGGACCTCTACCAAGATTGTTCAAATTATGGCCCTTGGGCCAGAAATGCCCCCGCCCCGGGGGCCCTTGGGTTTACATAGGCTTATATAGGGAAAATCTTTAAAAACTCTTCTTCTCTGAAGCCACAAGGCCCAGGTCTTTGATATTTAGTGTGAAGCTTCACCTAGTGGACCTCTACCAAGATTGTTTAAATTATAGCCCTGGGGCCAAAAATGCCCCCACCACGGGGGCCTTTGGTATTACATAGGCTTATACAGAGAAAATCTTTAAAAATCTTCATCTCTGAAACTGCAAGGCTTAGATCTTTGATATTTGGTGTGAAGCTTCATCTAGAGGACCTCTACCAAGATTGTTCAAATTATAGCCCTAGGGCCAAAAATGCCCATGCCCCGGGGGCCTTTGGGTTTACATAGGCTTCTATAGGGAAAATCTTTAAAAATCTTCTTCTCTGACACCACAAGGCCCAGGTCTTTGATATTTGGTGTTAAGCTTCACATAGTGGACCTCTACCAAGATTGTTCAAATTATAGCCCTAGGGCCAAAAATGCCCCCGCCCTGGGGGCCTTTGGTTTTACATACAGGGAAAATCTTTAAAAATCTTCTTCTCTGAAACTGAAAGGCCCAGGTCTTTGATATTTTGTATGAACCTTCATCTAATGGACCTCTACCAAGATTGTTCAAATTATGGCCCTGGGGCCAGAAATGCCCCTGCCCCGGGGGCCTTTGGGTTTACATAGGCTTATATAGGGAAAATCTTAAAAATCTTGTCTAAAACCGAAAGGCCCAGGTCTTTGATATTTGGTGTGAAGCTTCACCTAGTGGACCTCCACCAAGATTGTTCAAATTATAGCCCTAGGGCCAAAAATACCCCAGGGGCCTTTGGTTTTACATAGGCTTATAAAGGGAAAATCTTTAAAAATCATCTTCTCTGAAACTGCAAGGCTCAGATCTTTGATATTTGGTGTGAAGCTTCATCTAGTGGACCTCTACCAAGATTGTTCAAATTATAGCCCTGGGGCCAGAAATGCCCCCGCCCCGGGGGCCTTTGGTTTTACATAGGCTTATATGGGAAAAATCTTTAAAATCTTCTTCTCTGAAACCGCAAGGCCCAGGTCTTTGATATTTGGTGTGAAGCTTCACCTAGTGGACCTCTACCAAGATTGTTCAAATTATAGCCCTGGGGCCAGAAATGCCCCCGCCCCGGGGGCCTTTGGTTTTACATTGGCTTATATGGGGAAAATCTTTAAAAATCTTCATATCTGAAACCACAAGGCTCAGGTCTTTGATATTTGGTATGAAGCTTCAGCTAGTATAGCCCTTGGGCCAAGAATGTACTAGAGACACTGATTCTCAGGTGAGCGATTCAGGGCCCTCTGGGCCCTCTTGTTCTTATTTCTGATCCAAGACATAGGGTGTGCTAATTGTTTATATTTTACCATAATATGCTCCTAAGTTTTGGAGTGTTAAAAATTTCATGCCTGTCTCCAGTAATAGGTCTCATCACTGACAAGCAAAGGATTCTTTCTATTGATGTTGTTGTTATAAAGAGTTTTCTTTGTTATATAATGTCAGTGTTAAGGGGACCGACTGCATTTTACTACATGGATGATTTACACTAAATGTTTTAATTCTTGTGCAGTAATCTTGCCTTCAGTAATATTAATTGACATAATGGTGATATAGTATTTAACCCGACAGCCCCCTACTTTTGCAGACCATAAAGATCCAGATCAGATGGCTTCTGAAGAAGCCATGCGCTCAGGATCTACATTGTTTGTTGTGCAGTCTGTGAATTGAACAAATACATCATTGTAAGTAATTTGATTGGTTGATGGTCAAAATGGGTGTGGCTAAATTGATTTATTCAGCAGGATAAGGGCAAAGTAATAAAGGAACTGGATGCGCCCGGCATGTTTTCTGCCATTGTTGCAGGGGAGACAACTTTTCCTGTTTGCTCGAATTATAAACTTTGATAACCCACATGAAAAGGGATCTACTCTTAAAGGTAACAATTTGCTCCTAAGGAGCAAATTGTTACCTTTAAGAGTAGATCCCATATTAATAAAGGATTTGAACGAGTTGTCTCCCATGAAGGTTAGCCATGTCCCTTTAGTGAAAAATAAGTAAGGTTTACTGCACTTTATCAGTAGTGTATGTAATAAATAAGTGAGTTTTATGCTTGAAAAAGACTGACAGTGAATCATGTGCTTTCTGTCATATTTTGAATTACTTAAATCATTTATGTAATAAATTAGAGAGTTTAGTTTGTTATGTGATAACTTTGTGAGTTGATCATGCCTTTACATAATAAAATTAGTGAATTATATTCTTTAGGTAATAAATTAGTGAGTTTAGACCTTGATGTAATAAATTAGTGAGTTTTGTGCCTTATGTAATAAAATATGTGAACAGTATAGTCAGCTTGCTTTATGTAATCAATTATAGGGCCTTTAACTACTTCATTTGAGGTAGAACAAATGTAATGCTGGATTAGTATTATATTTTCTGTACTTCAGATAAACTGGTTCAAGCCTCTATGTAATAAATTGGTGAGTTTAGTCCTTTATGTAATAAACTAGTGAGTTGAGTCCTATACTCAACAAACAAAGTGAGTCAAGTCCTTTAAGTGTAATAAAATCAGGGAATTGTTTGTGTTACATAACAAGTTAGTGAGTTTAGACTTTTACATAATGAATTAGTGAGCCTAGTCCTTTATGAAATAAAATTAGTGAGAGTCCTTTATGAAATTTTATTTAGTGAATTGCATATTTTATGTAATAAGTTAGTCAATGAAATCTTTTATGTAATAAATTATTCAGTGAAATCCTTTATGCAATAAATTTGTAAATTAAAAGCTTTATGTTATGCGAGTTGTGACAAGCAAGTTAGTTTTGTCGTACATTGTCAATTTTATGGAAAATTTTCATGTAATAAACTCCCTTGTCAACCAGGCCAAGTGCTTGTGAAATGAGCAGGGGCACAGCATTTCCTACAACTTACATGTATGCCCCGCGAAGAATCAGATCATCCTGCACATCCATATAGTCTAACCAGAGACTTCTTTTGGTGCATGGATGAGCAATGGGCCCTTAGCTATCCTTAGAGCGCACAGCTAAGCCTCTGATAAGACTGTGCAGATGTGCATGCTGATCTTAGTCTTCGTTGGGCGCACATGTCTTATTGTAGGCTTTGCTGTGCGCTGGCTCAAATTTTTTCGTGTTCAACTCAATCGAGCATGAAATTTGCAATGCTCATCGGAATTAAAATACAAATCAGGGGAAGGTATTTTCCTTTTCAGTTCAGCAGAAAATATCATTTATCCTTCTCATAAATTTTAAAATGCCAACTTTTGTTGGCATTTTAAAATTTATGAGGAGGATAAATTTCATGCTGAAGTGTGTTGAGCATGAAAAAAGATTTATAACCTCGGAGTCTGACTCCATACATTATTTACCTTACATCTGTTCCAAAATAATCTGTAGGTTCTCATTGGAGCCACCCAGTGAAGGAGGCTCCAAATAATCTCCACCAAAAAGATCCCACACACGATAACACATCCGTGCAACATATTTGTTTGTTTGTTTGAGTTGAGGTTTAACATCCCGTCAACACTATTTAGGTCATTTTGGAGGCCCGACATTGAGATGAAATGGCATCTTAATCCCTGTCGCCCAGTGAAACAATACAGTTTATATGCATGGAAGGTCTGACTCCCACTACTTTGCATGAGCAGGCTTAGATCTTAAAGCCATTTACCAGTACATTGTACTCATGTGTGGTTAATTTCGGCTCTGCGTGGAAGCATCATGCAGCGACATCTGTGTGACGTAGCAAATTATTTCATATCTCTTCAAAGGCTAATTTTCTGATGAAAATGAGTGATATTATTCATATTTATCTTCAAAACATAGATTGTGGGTGCTCTTTAGAATCTTCTCATTGAGGAGGTTCTAACGAGTACCCACAACCTATGCCTTTGAGCAGAAATATGCAAAAATAATGTATACCCCTGTAGACGCCAGATTTCTTTATATAAAGCTGGAATCATGGGGATGTTTATTACATGGACTTGTTAACCCTTTCCCACTTGGCGACTTTGTGAATTTTGCTGATTTTCACAGTGCTGCCTAGGACAGCAACTTCATATAACCATTATTTCATAGTGAATGGTCTGTTTTACATCATGATCAAACTCGGCAGGATTGTTCACTGGGCAGTAACCTTTCAAATGAAACCATTTAGGCTAAATCACTGTTGCCATGGTAACAAGGGGGCATCTCAAAGTTGTCAAAAAGTGTGATTTCATATGTATTTTTGACCGAATTTTAATCTTCACACTGCTGTCAAGGCAACAATTAAGGGGTTTGGCACTGGCCATTTTCACTGTCTGCAGCATGTTTTGCCAGCATCAATTTTGAGGCATTTCTGACCCCAGACACTCTCAGATTTCAATTCAGCAGCCGGCTGGGCCATACCCCAATTTTTTTTGGCGGTCAGGGGGGCTCCTGCACAAAAGTGGGGAGACACACAAAAAAACAGGCCATTTTTTGGAAACTAATCCTAATGCAAACATAGCTGTCCATGGGTGGGAAATGCAGATTTCAGGTGGTTCTGGCGCTCAGAAAGGAGGGGCAGGTTCAGTCACGTAAAAACACATATCTGAGTGGGAAAGGGTTAATGTGATGGGTCCTATAGCATAAGACAAATATCACCTACATATATTTTCTTCTGAAAATTACCTTTCATGGAACCATAATAAGCAGAGATCCAGAAAAGAAGGTGTGCCGAGGATAATCAAGAAATAATTGTCCTCAGTTCTTGTTAGAAACAAATACAGTAGAATTTCGATGGCTCCAACACCGATGGCTCGTTTCCCATGGCTGCGTCGAATTCGTACTTGAGCCCCTAGGGAAATCCTCAAGATAAGAAATGGTGGGGGATGATTAAGGAGATTTTAGTCTTTTATCTTGCAAATGTGTGCTGTGTGTACTCATTAGAATCGCCTCGGTGAGGCGATTCTAATGAGTACACACAGCAAACATTTTCATCATCTAACATCGAAAGATGTTCAAAAGTATCTCGTTATGTCTCTTGGCAGTTACCTTCAGTGGCTGGAACTACCGCTGTCTCGAATAAATTTTCATGGTCCCGAAGGAGTTTGAGCCATCGAAGTTCGAGTATGTTGTTGGTATGATTACCAAAAGCACAATATTTTTGGAGCAGAAATAGGTTAGTACCTCAAATTTTCATCATAAAAAAATAAACCGATTTTTTTTAGGCTCTATAATTTTTGCATTTGGACACTTCCATTCATGTTTATAGGAGTGTTGATCAAAATTCATCTACAGGCTGGCAAACCGTGTAGGCTCAATATGGGCCATCCTATTTGGATGTACGCTGTTTGCAAATTGATCTGTACTGGTTGGCAGTCTTGAATGGATTAACCCTTATCTTGCTGTTCACGACAATCCCTATCTTTGCAAACAATGTAGATCCAGATCAGATGGCTTCTGAAGAAGCCATCTGATCAGGATCTACACTGTTTGGCATTCGGTTTATGAATTTGTAGCAATAAATTACATCAAGTAATTTGATTGGTTGACAGACAGAAATGGATGTGGCTTAAATGAATATTCAGCAAGATAATGGTTAAAATCCCCATGAAAATTAATACAAGAATTTGGTCAGAAAGTGGGTTCATTGAGACAATCCAAGGGTAACAACCATTTGGTGACTGAACCAACTTTTCTGTTGAAATTATCTCCCCTACCATATTCACAAAATAGAAAACACTTTCAACCTCTATTCAAACACTGTAGATCCAGATGAGGTTGCCCATTATGAACCTTCTCATCAGGATCTACACTGTTTGACATTCCGCTTTACCTTCCTCATCAAGAAAACACGCCAATATAATTTGAACCCCACTTTTATATAATAAAACGGGTTTGCAGGGGTAAACCTTATTTTTCTTATTTCTGCTATAAAATATAGATTATGGGTACTCGTTAAGAACCGCCTCTCAATATTTTGAGCAGAAATAAGAAAAATATCACAATTTTTCAACTGAAAATTTCCTTTTTTTCGGCGATTAAGATTAAAATGTATTTGTATAGGTGTGTTTTCGTAATGTATTTGTCCAAATTCAATAATATATTTCTGACAGAAAAGTCTGTTAGCAAATAGTGCAGCTCCTGATCACAAAAAGTGCAGGCCCTGATCAGATGCCGCATTCTGCGGCATCTGATTTGGGCCTGCACTGTTTGCCAAGGTACCCCTTTAGGGGATTCTGGCATACAAAGGGTTAACTTTCCTATTTGTCCAAATTCAATAATCTGCTTTAGAATCCCAGGGGTGAAACAGCTGGACTAGGAAACCTTTGTAAAATGAAAAAGATGATAGTTTTTGCTGTTAACCCTTATCTTGCTGTTCACGTCAACCCCTATCTTCACAAACAGTGTAGATCCAGATCAGATGGCTTCTGAAGAAGCCATCTGATCAGGATCTACACTGTTTGACATTCAGTTTATGAATTTGCAGGAATAAATTACATCAAGTAATCCGATTGGTTCAAAGTCAGAGATGGGTGTGGCTAAAATGAATATTCAGCAAGAGAAGGGTTAACTTTCCTATTTGTCCAAATTCAATAATCTGCTTTAGAATCCCAGGGGTGAAAAAGTTGGACTAGGAAACCTTTGTAAAATGAAAAAGATGATAGTTTTTGCTGTTAACCCTTATCTTGCTGTTCACGACAACCCCTACAGTGTAGATCCAGATCAGATGGCTTCTGAAGAAGCCATCTGATCAGGATCTACACTTTTTGGCATTCAGTTTATGAAATTGTAGCAATAAATTACATCAAGTAATTTGATTGGTTGATAGACCGAAATGGGTGTGGCTTAAATGAATATTCAGCAAGATAAGGGTTAAGATAATATTTAAGAAAAGATGTTTACACCTATACCTCTTTATAACATTTGTCATTATAACATTGTTTGAAGATGGATCCTCCCGAAAGTGCTTAGATCATATAGAAAAATGACCATCAATGGTTTGTTTGTTTGTTTATTTGTTTGTATTGGAGTTTAACAGCCCAGTCAACACTATTTAGGTCATTTTTGTGCCGGTCAGTTTACCTATCCACACTTTTCCTGGCCAGGCTTATACATAAGCAGTTAACCTGTACAGTGCACATTCTTTCTCCAGAAACTGACAACTTCCATTCTTGAATCAGCAGAATGGAAAGAATGACCATAGAAAAGATTTCATGATCAATCTCCACAAAAGAATGTTGCCAACCCCGCCACGTACCGAACACGCGTCCTCCTGATTACCAGCCAGACTCACATCCGACTGGACCATAAATGGTAATTTTTATTATAAAGGAAAATGACTATAAATGGCCATTTTTGGACGGGTTTTTAAAAAAAATCCGTCTCTTAAAATAGCGATGTCCGGGCGGGCGGGCGGACGGACGGGCGGGCGGGCGTCGTCCCAGGTTTACCTTTTGGTTAACCTTTTTTCAAAGTGATATTTTTCATCTCTTCTGCAGCAGATTGTTTTAATATCAGGACTGATGCATAAGTGGAGGTACCGCTTTCATGTATTATTCATAAATGGCGCAAAAGACTAAAATTTTGGCGGAAATTGTCATTTTTCAAACTTGCGTTTTTCAGGTTTACCTTTTGGTTAACCTTTTTTCAAATGCCAGTGTAGTGGATAGAGTGCTGGACTACGGATCCTATTGTTGACTATGAATCTGAGGGGCGTGAGTTCAAACCCCGGTGGAAATTTTTTTTTTTTTTTTTCTGTTCTTTTTTTTTTTTTTCTTTCTTTTTTCATTCTTTTTTTTATTATTTTTCTTTTCTTCTCCATAAACACACATAGAAGCCTCCGTGGTGTAGTGGTTACGCTACTCGACTTGTAAACCAGGGATCGCAGGATCGATCCCGGGCTTCTCCAGACTTTCGGATGAGTCTTTAAACCGAGGTCCCGTCTTCATATGACCATAGCTGTTGGTGGGACGTAAAACTCAAGCACTCACTCACTCTCCATAAACACATATGAACAATTATTATCTTCCTCCCCTGATAGTTGCTAGTAATAATACATACATGCATGCACAGGCATGGAATTTTCTTTTCTTTTTTTTTTTTTTTTTTCGTTCTTTTTTTAGCTCACCTGATTCGTGCTCAAGGTGAGTTGATGTCCGTCGTCCGTCAACAATTTCTTTAAACGACATCTCCTCCTGGGATAATGGCCCGATTTCAAAATTATTTTACAGAAATGTTCATTAGGTGACCCTTTTTCAAAATTGCTAAAATCAGTGGCCACTAGAGCTAAAAATAGAGCTAAAAATAGAAAAAACTTTATTTTTTTTTCTTCGTAAAACACATAAACAAATCCCCCCCCCCCCCCCCCCCCCCCACACACACACAAAAAGTTGTTACTGGGTTAGGATATTGCATTTGTTCTGTACATACATGCATACTTAGTTTTTATATACATACCCTACCCACCCCACCCTACCCTAGCATACCCTACCCTACCCCACAACCCCTACCCTACCCCACAACCCCACCCCACCCCCATCCCAAAACAACCCCAATCCACCCCCAACCCAACCCCATCCCACCACTCCCCACCTTACCCGACCTCAACCCATCCCACCCACCCAAGCCCACCCCACCCCACCCCACAACCCCACCACACCCCATCACACCCCACACCCCACCCCACCACAAATTCCACCCAATCCCACCCGACTCCTAACCCATTCCACCCCACCCTGCCCCACACCAGCACACCCCACCCTACCCCACCCATGCCACCACCATCCTAACCATACTGAAAAAAAAAACCCGTCCATAATGCCATTAGGCATTTTTCTTGTTCTTCATAATATACACATTTCTTATTTAGGATATAACAGAGTTGTTTAACTAACATCTTTCTGCCTTAATGAGCCTAAATATTGGGACAGATAGGCCTGAGCAAACAGTGCAGACCCAGATCGGACTTCTCCTTCAGGAGCAATCTGATCAGGGGCTACAATGTTTGCCATTCGGACTCAATTTTTGGACTCCTTGCTGGGACCTGAAACAAATTTGTTAAAATTTTACGAGAATTACAGCAAGTCCTTAAGGCATCCGAATTTTAAGGATCTTTACAGTAATGAGCTTAGAGTATACTAGCCACAAATGATAAAATAAGGGAACTATTGACATTTTCTTTGAACACTCTGTTAGTTTCTAAGGAGAATGGGTACGGTACATATGGCACATTTTTCTGCAATTTTTACAAGGTGGACAACTTTTGTGTTAGATTTCCCATAGCTGCTCTCCTCTGAAAAAGGGGTTTGCTCTGACCCCTTCAAGCACCACAGAGAATTCTAGAGCAGATGGCTTTTTTTTTCATATTTATCGTGCGAAAATAAGGCCTGAAATTTCATGTGAATTGTCTGCTGAGCAGACAGCGAACAATTCTCACATTTAATGTCAAGCCTTATTTTCACTGAAAAAAAAACACAAAAAACATCTACTAAACATGCTTAGGGCTTGAATGGTTAAAGAAAAGAACAGGAGCATTTTCTTTCCTTTAAGGGGAATGGGTACACTTGGCAGATTTTTCTGCCAACTTCTTTTGGGACTTCTGTTTGCTTTTCTATAAACTTCCCGCCGAAAAAGTGGTCGACTCTTAAAGGAAAGAATTTGCTCCTGAGCAAATTCTTTCCTTTAAGAGTTGACCCCTTTTGACATGGGAGACAAAAACACTCTGTGGGAGTGGCCTCCCCTGAGGGTGTAGCCATTCCCTTATGGGTAGACCACTGTTGACAAGGGACTCAAAAAGAATTTGAGAGTTACCATCAATTTCCTGTAATAGGAAAAGTTGAGGATGTGAATAAATCATCATGGCACATGATTGGAGTTATGACCCCTTTGCCAAATAGTAATTGTTTCTCCAACATTTTATCATATTTTGTTTTATGTTTATCCACTGTAGGAAGGTGCTATCATAATTGTAAATTTTGAAATATATAAAAAATGTCTACAAAAATAATGGTTCTGTTTTCGTTTCTGCCATTTAATGGCCAGTCCTTCAACTTACTGAAAATTTCCCATTCTGTGATTAGGTCTAAAAAAAATTGCTATGTTTCCACTAACATATCGAAAAAGGGTATGGGTCGGTAAGTTGCAAAAACTTCTTATTTGTTGTCAATTTTTTTTCATGGAAAAACAACAACATTAAGGGAAATGGGAACACCTTCAGGGGAGGCAACTCCTGCAAAATTATTTTTGTCTCCGATGTCAATAGGGGCCAACTCTTAAATGAAAGAATTCGCTCCCGAGGAGCAAATTCTTTCCTTTAAGAGTAGACCCCTTTTTCAGTGGGACAGGGCTTATAGAAAGGTGAATAGGAAGTCCCGAAAGTTGTCTCCCTTTGAAAAATGGCAGAACAATCAGCCAGGTGTTGGCATTCCCCTTAAAATGGCTAAATTTTCACTGTATTATCTGAAAATATTCATATAGATATTGAAATGAAATGCATCAAGGAAGCAAAAACACAGGGTTTCAAGTATTAGTTCAGTTTTTTTTGACAGTTTTATTTTATCAAAAGTGCCAGAAAATATTATGGTTCGTAGGTAAGATTTTTTTTTTCTGGATGGCAATAAAAATTGCGGGGTCGGCACAAAAAATCCGGGTTGGTCAGGTGATCGGAAACACAGCTATATTTTTAGGCCTTAAACAAATCATTATTCCATATGTGGGTTGACTCTCCCTGCACAAGGAATCGCGATTAACATAATCCCCATCTGAATCTTCAGGACACGACACGTTCCATTCATCTCTGCAAATGATGCCAATGAAGCATTTTTGAACACTGAAATTTTATTACCATTTGCTGGAATTGAACCCGGAACCACTAGCGTCAGAAGCAAGTGCTTAAACCACGACACTGCATGTACCATGCTGGTGGTCAACATCAAAGATTCAGATCATTCTGCCCATCCAGGTTTGTTGTTTACCGTAAAAATGCTAAAAATTCCGACACCTTGAGGACTTGCTGTATGATCCTCTTCAAATTTTAACAATATTGTTGCATTATCCAGCAAGGAGTTCAAAAGGTGCTAACAGAATGGCAAACAGTGTAGACCCTGATCAGACTGCTCCTTAAGGAACAGTTTGATCAGAGTCTGTACTGTTAGGCCTATCTGTCCCAATGTTGGCCCCCACCCATTGGGGCTTGAAGAAATATATGGGCTGCATGATGCTTCCACGCAGAGCTGAAACCGACCTGCACACAAGTACTGGTAAACTGCTTAGAGGATCGAAGCCTGCCCAGGCGGCAGGGCTTGAGATGTCATTTCATCTCAATGTCGGGAAAAAGTCCCACAAAATTGGAAGCAGTGTCTCCAAAATGACCTTTACAGTGTTAAACCTCAAATCAAACAAACAAAGTGCCCAGGATTATTATAGTATATCTCTTTTGACAGTCCAGAGGTTGTAGATAACCTGATCAGTGAGGACTGATCTGACTTCTCAGATGTGCAGTCTGATCTGAGTGTCTGCTGATCTCACAAGTCTTAGTCTAATTGACTTTGTTGGGCGCTGGTTCATTTCATTGGACGTTGTTTTTTTTTTTTAAATCCGTCCTTTAGGATAGTAATGTCGGGCGGGCGGGCTTTGTCCAAGGTTTACCTTTTGGTTAACCTTTTATCAAAGTAATATATTACCTTTATTCTTCAATGGATTGCTTTGATATTAGCACTGCTGCTTCATTAATAATACCTCTTTAATATGCAATCAATTAATGGCACCAAGGACAAAAGTTTTGTTGAGAATTACCATTTTTCGAACTTCAGTTTATTTAAGAAGTTTTACTCTGTATTACCTCCCTTACTTTCCTTGCAAGCTTGACAGTGTTTGGCTCTGAACCAGAGGGTCCTGGGTTCAATTCTAGGTGGAGGAATGTTCTTTTTTTCCCTCACCTGTCACGTAGTGACAAGGTGAGCTTTTGGGATCACTTTTTGTCCGTGCGTGCATCCGTAAACTTTACTTGTGAACACACTAGCGGTCAGTTTTTGGCCAATCATCATCAAACTTGCTCAGAATGGTCATCATGACAATATCTCGGTCAAGTTCGAATATGGGTCATGGCAGGTCAAAAAGTAGGTCATTAGGTCAAATCAAAGAAAAACCTTGTGAACACTCTAGAGGCCAAAGTTTTGGTCCGATCATCATCAAACATGCCCAGAATGATCATCTTGACAATATCTTGGTAAAGTTCGAATATGGGTCGGGTCAAAAAGTAGGTCAGTAGGTCAAATCATAGAAAAACCTTGTGGACACACTAGAGGCCAAAGTTTTGCTCCGATCGTCATCAAACTTGCTCAGAATGATCATCTTGACAATATCTCGGTCAAGTTCGAATATGGGTCTTGTCGGGTCAAAAAGTAGGTCAGTAGGTCACATCTTAGAAAAAACCTTGTGAACACTCTAGAGGCCACAGTTTTTGTCTGATTGTCATCAAACTTGCTCAGAATGATTGTCTTGACATTATCTGGGTCAAGTTGGAATATGGATCATGTCGGGCCACAAAGTAGGTCAGTAGATCAAATCATAGAAAAAACCTTGTGAATACACTAGATGCCACAGTTTTGGTCTGATAATCATCAAACTTGCTCAGAATGATTATCTTGACAATATCTCGGTCAAGTTCGAATATGGGTCATGTTGGGTCAAAAAGTAGGCCAGCAGGTCAAATTAGAGAAAAACCTTGTGAACACACTAGAGGCCACAGTTTTGGTCCGATCATCATCAAACTTGCCCAGAATGATCATCATGACAATATCTCAGTCAAGTTCGAATATGGGTGTTGTCGGGTCAAATGATCATTTTGAAGATAGAGCCTTCATATTTGGCATGTATGTTCCTTGTGACAAGGTTTTCTCAACCATTCAAAAATTTTGACCCATGACCTAAATTGTCATAACTCTTGAAGCATTTGAGATACAGCTTTCATATTTGGTATGTAGCTTCCTTGCGACAAGGGCTTTCTATTCATACATAAAATGATCTGTGACCTTTACCTTGACATTTGACCTATTGTATTATAACTTTTGAATCATTTGAGATAGGGCTTTCATATTTGGCATGTATGTTCCTTGTGAAAAGGTCTTCCCACCCATACAAAATTTTGTCTTATGACCCTGACCTTTGACCTACTTTGTCATAATTTTGAAGCATTTGAGAAAGGGCTTTCATATTTGGCATGTAGTAGGGCTTCCTGTTCATACAAAAATGATTTGTGACGTTGACATGTGACCTACTTTATCATAACTTTTGAACTATTTGAGATAGAGCCTTCATATTTGGCATGTATGTTACTTGTTGCACGGACTTTCCACCCATGCAAAAATTTAGACCTGTGACCTTGACCTTCATTCTCATAACTTTTGAATCATGTAAGATAAGAGCCCTCATATTTGGCATGTAGGTACCTTGTGACAAGGGCTTCCCACCCATGCAAAATTTTTGACATGTGACCAGCCATTGCCCATATTTGGTAAAAACCTTAAAACATCTTCTAGGAACCAATGGCCAATGACCTTGAAACTTGGTATCCAGCATTGGGGACTTCGGGGCCCTTCCAAGTTATTAGCTCACCTGCCACGTAGTGACAAGGTGAGCTTTTGTGATCACATTTTGTCTGTCGTCCGTGCATCCGTGCGTAAACAATTTCTTGTCCGCACGATAGCATCTTCATTTATGCTTTGATTTTAACCAGACTTGCACACAACTTGTACCACCATGAGATCTGGGTTCCTTACTTGAACCAGACATATCCCATTATGTGTTACTGAGTTACGACCCCTGAAAGGGCAAAAATTGCCTTTTTAGCTCACCTGTCACGTAGTGACAAGGTGAGCTTTTGTGA
The DNA here is from genome assembly GCA_963580285.1 of Lucinisca nassula. Classification (NCBI taxonomy): domain Eukaryota; kingdom Metazoa; phylum Mollusca; class Bivalvia; order Lucinida; family Lucinidae; genus Lucinisca; species Lucinisca nassula. The sequence goes on from OY757012.1 coordinate 26,017,746, forward strand.
TCACTTTTTGTCCGTTGTGCGTGTGTGGGTCCGTGCGTGCATCCGTAAACAATTTCAAATAAGTATATCTCTAATACCCCATGGTCAATCTTGATCAAATTTCATGAGAAGCATCATCAGGTAGGGGGAAAGGCTGCATAAGGTTTTTGGGCTGATCAGATTGGAATTCTGGTTGCCATGGCAACATATAGCTCCCATAGACTATCAATGGGAAAAAATTAAAATATCTTCTTCTCTGAAACCACTGGGCCCAGAGCTTAGATATTTAGCTTGTAACAGTGTCAAGTGGTCACCTACATAAGTCCTGCCAATCATGCCCCTGGGGTCCAAATTGGCCATACCCTAGGCCCCTTAACTCCTATAGACTCATAATGGAAAAAAAAGCTTAAAAAATCTTCTTCTCTGAAACCACAGGGCCCAGAGCTTAGATATTAAGCATGTAGCAACGGCAAGTTGTCACCTACATAATTCCTGCCAATTATGCCCCTGGGTTCCAAATGGGCCGGGGCCCCTTCGCTCCCATAGACTCATAATGGAACAAAAGTTTCAAAAATCTTCTTCTCTGAAACCACAGGGCCCAGAGCTTAGGCATTTTGCATGTAGCAACTACAAGTGGTCACCTACATAATTCCTGCCAATCATGCCCCTGTGGTCCAAATTGGCCACACCCTGGGGGCCCTTAGCTCCCATAGACTCATAATGGAAAAAACCTTCCAAAAATCTTCTTTTCTGAAACTACAGGGCCCAGAGCTTAGATATTTAGCATGTAGCAATGGCAAGTGGTCACCCACATAATACCTGCCAATCATGCCCCTGGGTTCCAAATGGGCCAAGCCCCGCGGCCCCTTCGCTCCCATAGACTCATAATGGAAATAAGTAGCAAAAAATCTTCTTCTCTGAAACCATAGGGCCCAGAGCTTACATATTTAGCATGTAGCAACGACAAGTGGTCACCTACATAAATCCTGCCAATCATGCCCCTGGGTTTCAAACGAGCCACGCCCCGGGGCCCCTTAGCTCCTATAGAGTCATAATGGGAAAAAGCTTCTTCTCTGAAACCACAGGGCCCAGAGCTGAGATATTTAGCATGTAGCAACGGCAAGTGGACACCTACATAAATCCTGCCCCTGGGGTCCAAATGGGCCACGCCCCAGGGCTCCTTAGCTCCCATAGACACTCATAATGGAAAAAAAAGCTTCAAAAATCATATTTCTGAAACCACAGGGCCCAGAGCTTAGATATTTAGCATGTAGCAACGGCAAATGGTCACCTACATAGTTCCTGCCAATTATGCCCCTGGGTTCCAAATAAGCCACGCCCCGGGGCCCCTTTGCTCCCATAGACTCATAATGGAAAAAAGCTTCAAAAATCTTCTTCTCTGAAACCACAGGGCCCAGAGCTGATATTTAGCACGTAGCAACGGCAAGTGGTCACCTACATAAATCCTGCCAATCATGCCCCTGGGGTCCAAACGGGCCACGCCCTGGGGCCCCTTAACTCCTATAGACTTATAATGGAAAAAAAGATTAAAAAATCTTCTTCTCTGAAACCACAGGGCCCAGAGCTTAGATATTAAGCATGTAGCAACGGCAAGTGGTCACCTACATAATTCCTGCCAATTATGCCCCTAGGTTCCAAATGGGCCGGGGCCCCTTCGCTCCCATAGACTCATAATGGAAAAAAAGTTTCAAAAATCTTCTTCTCTGAAACCACAGGGCCCAGAGCTTAGGCATTTTGCATGTAGCAACTGCAAGTGGTCACCTACATAATTCCTGCCAATCATGCCCCTGTGGTCCAAATTGGCCACACCCTGGGGGGCCCTTAGCTCCCATAGACTCATAATGGAAAAAAACCTTCCAAAAAATATTCTTTTCTGAAACCACAGGGCCCAGAGCTTAGATATTTAGCATGTAGCAACGGCAAGTGGTCACCCACATAATACCTGCCAATCATGCCCCTGGGTTCCAAATGGGCCACGCCCCGCGGCCCCTTCGCTCCCATAGACTCATAATGGAAATAAGTTTCAAAAATCTTCTTCTCTGAAACCATAGGGCCCAGAGCTTACATATTATGCATGTAGCAACGGCAAGTGGTCACCTACATAATTCCTGCCAATCATGCCCCTGGGGTCCAAATTGGCCAAACCCCGGGGGCCCTTAGCTCCCATAGACTCATAATGGAAAAAAAGCTTCAAAAATTTTCTTCTCTGAAACCACAGAGCCCAGAGCTTAGATATTTAGCATGTAGCAACGCCAAGTGGTCAGCTACATAATTCCTGCCAATCATGCCCCTGGGTTCCAAACGAGCCACGCCCCGGGGCCCCTTAGCTCCTATAGACTCATAATGGGAAAAAGCTTCAAAAAGCTTCTTCTCTGAAACCACAGGGCCCAGAGCTGAGATATTTAGCATGTAGCAACGGCAAGTGGACACCTACATAAATCCTGCCCCTGGGGTCCAAATGGGCCACGCCCCAGGGCCCCTTAGCTCCCATAGACTCATAATGGAAAAAAAAGCTTCAAAAATCATATTTTTGAAACCACAGGGCCCAGAGCTTAGATATTTAGCATGTAGCAACGGCAAATGGTCACCTACATAATTCCTGCCAATCCTGCCCCTGGGTTCCAAATGGGCCACGCCCCGGGGCCCCTTTGCTCCCATAGACTCATAATGGAAAAAAGCTTCAAAAATCTTCTTCTCTGAAACCACAGGGCCCAGAGCTGATATTTAGCACGTAGCAACGGCAAGTAGTCACCTACATAATTCCTGCCAATCATGCCCCTGGGGTCCAAACGGGCCACGCCCCGGGGCCCCTTAGCTCCTTTAGACTCATAATGGAAAAAAGCTTCAAAAATCTTCTTCTCTGATACCACAGGGCCCAGAGCTTAGATATTTAGCATGTAGCAACGGCAAATGGTCACCTACATAAATCCTGCCAATCATGGCCCTGGGGTCCAAATGGGCCAAGCTCCGGGGCCCCTTAGCTCCTATAGACTCATAATGGGAAAAAGCTTCAAAAAGCTTCTTCTCTGAAACCACAGGGCCCAGAGCTGAGATATTTAGCATGTAGCAACAGCAAGTGGTCACCTACATAATTCAAGCCAATCATGCCCCTGGGGTTCAAATGGGCCACACCCCGGGGCCCCTTAGCTCCCATAGACTCATAATGGAAAAAAAAAGTTTCAAAAATCTTCTTCTCTGAAACCACAGGGCCCAGAGCTTACATATTTAGCATGTAGCAACAGCAAGTGGTCACCTACATAATTCCTGCCAATCATCCCCCTGGGTTTCAAATGGGCCACACCATGGGGCCCCTTTGCTCCCATAGACTCCTAATGGAAAAAGCTTCAAAAATCTTCTTCTCTGAAACCACAGGACCAAGAGCTTAGATATTTAGCATGTAACAACTGCAAGTGGTCACCTACATAATTCCTGCAAATCATGCCCATTGGGTTCAAACAGGTGAGCAATATAGGGCCATTGGGCCCTCTTGTTTGGTCTTGTCCTCACGATAGCAACTTCATTTATGATTTGATTTTAACCAGACTTGCACACAACTTGTACCACCATGAGGTCTGGGTTCCTTTCTTGAACCAGCCATATCCCATCATGTGTTACGGAGTTACTGCCCCTGAAAGGGCAAAAATTGCCTATTTTGGTCTTGTCCGCACGATAACATCTTCATTTATGATTCGATTTTAACCAGACTTGCACACACCTTGTACCACCATGAGATCTGGGTTCCTTTCTTGAACCAGCCATATCACATCATGTGTTACGGAGTTGCGTCCCCTGAAATGGCAAAAATTGTCTATTTTGGTCTTGTCCGCAGGATAGCATCTTCATTTATGATTTGATTTCAACCAGACTTGCACACAACTTGTACCACCATGAGATCTGGGTTCCTTTCTTGAACCTGCCATATCCCATCATGTCGTATGGAGTTACGGCCCCTGAAAGGGCAAAAATTGCCTATTTTGGTCTTGTCTGCATGATAGCTGTTTCATTTATGATTTGATTTCAACTAAACTTACACAAATTTTGTACCATCACAAAATATATCGGTCAAGTTCAAATATGGGTCATGTTGGGTCAAAAAGTAGGTCAGTAGGTCAAATCAGAAAAAAAAAAACTTGTGAAGACTCTAGAGGCCACAGTTTTGGTCCGATTATCATCAAACTAGCCCAGAATGATCATCTTGACAATATGTCAGTCAAGTTTGAATATGGGTGTTGTCGGGTCAAAAAGTAGGTCAGTAGGTCAAATCATAGAAAAACCTTCTGAACACACTAGAGGCCACCATTTATGTCCAATCATCATCAACCTTGCTCAGAATGATCATCTTCATAATATCTTGTTCACGTTAGAATATGGGTCATGTCGGTTCAAAAAGTAGGTCAGTAGGTCAAATCATAGAAAAACCTTGTGAACCCACTAGAGGCCACAGTTTTGGTCCAATCATCATCAAACTTGCCCAGAATGATCATCTTGCCAATATCTGAGTCAAGTTCGAATATGGGTCATATCGGTTCAAAAAGTAGGTCAGTAGTTCAAATTAGAGAAAAACCTTGTGAACACACTAGAGGCCACAGTTCTGGTTCGATCATCATCAAACTTGCTCAGAATAATCATCTTGATAATATCTTGGTCACATTCGAATATGGGTCATGACAGTTCAAAAAGTAGGTCAGTAGGTCAAATCAGAGAAAAACCTTGTGAACACACTAGAGGTCCGATCATCATCACACATGCACAGAATGATCATCTTGACAATATCTGAGTCAAGTTCGAATATGGGTCATGTCGGTCCAAAAACTAGGTCAGTAGATAAAATCATAGAAAAATCCTCTGAACACACTAGAGGCCACAGTTGTGGTCTGATCATCATCAAGCTTGCTAAAAATGATTATCTGACAATATCTCAGTTAATTTCGAATATGGGTCATATCTGGCCAGTAAGTAGGTCAGTAGGGCAGATTGTTGAAAAACCTTGTGGACACACTAGAGTCCCCAGACTGAATGATCATCTTGACAATATCTGGGTCAAGTTTGAATATGGGTCATGTCGGATCAAAAAGTAGATCAGCAGGTCAAATCATAGAAAAACGTTTTGCACACTCTAAGAGGCCACAGTTTTAGTCAAATCATCATAAAACTTGCTCAGAATGATCATCTAGACAATATCTCATTTAAGTTCGAATATGGGTCATGTCAAATCAAAAAGTAGATCAGTAGGTTATTTTATTTGGCATGTAGGTTCCTTGTGACGAGGGCTTTCCACTCATATAAATATTTGACCTGTGACGTTGACCTGTGACCTACTTTATCATAACTTTTGAACCATTTGAGATAGAGCCTTCATATTAGGCATGTATGTTCCTTGTGACAAAGTTTTCCCAACCATTCACAACTTTTGAGCCATGGCCTTGACCTTTGACTTACTTTGTCATAACTTTTGGAGCATTTAAGATACAGCCTTAATATTTGGCATACAGGTTCCTTCATAGGAGTGAGTGTTTGAGTTGAAGTCTCACCAACAGCTAAGGTCATACAGTGATGGGACCTCTGTTTAAAGACCAATCTGAAAGTCTGGAGAAGCCTGGGATCGATCCTGCTACCCCTGGTTTACAAGGCAAGTAGCATGACCACTTCACCATGAAGGCTTCTAAACTTCATTGGAATGTTGTGTAGATGACCCTCTAGGAAAATAGCATAACGATTAACAAATGGTCACAAGAGCTAAAAATAGAAAAAACATTGTAAATTTGCTTCAAATGCGAACTCCTTCTAAACCTTTGGGCCAATTGGATTTAAAACTTCACAGGAATGTTGCCTAGGTGACTCCCTACCAAAATAGTTAAAACTCATTCCACTCCAATAGCTGCCAGAGCTAAAAATAAAAAAAAAATCTTCAAAGGACAATTCCTTCTGTACTCTTGGGCCAATTTCATTCAAACTTCGAAGTAATGTTGCTTAGATGACAATCCCGCTCTGATGAAAAAAATGGCCACCGCAGCTAAAAACAGAAAAATATTGTAAATCTGATTCAAACGTGAACCCCTCCTAAACCCTAAGGCCAATTTGATTCAAACTTCACAGGAATGTTGCCTAGGTTACTCCCTACCAAATAAGCCAAAATCACTCTGCTGATGAATAAGATGGCCACCATAGCTAAAAATAGAATGCTCTCGTGACAGTGACACACAGGTGAGCGAACCAGGGCCCTGTTGCCCCTCTTGTTTTTTAAATGATGACCTTTGGTTGACCTTGACCTGCTTAATGGCAAGGTCAAATTTGGTCACTCAGACATTTGTATGGAAAAAGGCAAAACAGTGGATTTTTAGCTCACCTGGGCCGAAGGCTCCAGGGCAGCTTATAGTATAGTGGGTCCTCCGTCGTCCGTCCACACTTTTGAGCAGCTATATCTCTGTATCCTGCAGGCTGATCTCAATCATTTCTCATCTGTAGCATGCCTCTGGTGGGGCATTGATGACATAAACTTTTTTTCAAAATCGCTCTAAAACTTTGGTTCCTATGGAAACCACAAGGTCCCATAGACTTACTATGGGAAAATGCTTGTCATCACCGTAGCGCCTTCAGTTTTGATCGGATCTTTCTGAAACTTATATGTAAGGTGACTGGGGATAAAAACTCGGATGAGTTCGAAAACCGGCCAAGTCGGCCCATTTATTATAGAGTTACGTCCCTTTGATTGCTGAAAATGCCCATTTTCGACCTTGTCATCACCGTAGCCCCTTCAGTTTTGATCAGATCTTTCTGAAACTTAAATGTTATGTGGCTGGGGATAAACCTCGGATGAGTTCGAAAACCGGCCAAGTCAGCCGATTTATCATAGAGTTACGTCCCTTTGATTGCTGAAAATGCGAATTTTACGACCTTGTCATCACCGTAGCCCCTTCAGTTTTGATCGGATCTTTCTGAAACTTATATGTAAGGTGGCTGGGGATAAAATCTCGGATGAGTTCGAAAACTGACCAAGTCGGCCCATTTATCGTAGAGTAACGTCCCTTTGATTGCTGAAAATGCTGATTTTTGACCTTGTCATCACTGTAGCCCTTTCAGTTTTGATCGAATCTTTCTGAAACTAATATGTAAAGTGGCTGAGGATAAAATCTCGGATGAGTACAAAAAACCAGCAAAGTTGGTCCATTTAATACAGAGTAACGTCCCTTTGATTGCTGAAAATGCCGATTTTTGACCTTGTCATCACCGTAGCCCTTTCAGTTTTGATCGGATCTTTCTGAAACTTATATGCAAGGTGGCTGGGGATAAAACCTCGGATGAATTCGCATACCAGCAAAGGTGGCATATTTATCATAGAGTAAGGTCCCTTTAATTGCTGAAAATGTTGATTTTTGACCTTGTCATCACTGTAGCCTTTTCAGTTTTGATCGGATCTTTCTGAAACTTATATGTAAGGTGGCTGGGGATAAAACCTCGGATGAGTTCGACAACCAGCCAAGTTGCCCCATTTACTATATAGTTATGTCCCTTTGATGGCTGAAAATGTCGATTTTTTACCTTGTCATCACCGTAGCCCCTGCAGTTTTGATCTAATCTTTCTGAAACCTATATGTAAGGTGACTGGAGATAAAACCTAGGATGAGTTCGAATACCGGCCAAGTTGGCCCATTTATCATAGAGTTACGTCACTTTGGTTGCTGAAAATGCCGATTTTTGACCTTGTCATCACGGTAGCCCCTTCAGTTTTGATCGGATCTTTCTGAAACTTATATGTAAGTTGGCTGGTGATAAAATCTTGGATGAGTTAGAAAACAGGCCAAGTCAGCCCATTTATCGTAGAGTAATGTCCCTTTGATGGCTGAAAATGTTGATTTTTGACCTTGTCATTACCGTAGCCCCTTCAGTTTTGATCAGAATTTTCTGAAACTTATATGTAAGGTGGTTGGGGATGAAACCTAGGATGAGTTCGAAAACTGGCCAGGTCGGCTCATTTATTTTAGAGTAACATCCCTTTGATTGCTAAAAATGCCAAATTTTGACCTTGTCATCACCGTAGCCCCTTCAGTTTTGATCGGATTTTTCTGAAACTTATATGTGAGGTGGCTGGGAATAAAATCTTGGATGAGTTTGAATACTGGCCAAGTCTGATCGGATCTTTCTGAAACTTACATGTAAGGTGGCTGGGAATAAAACCTCTGGTGAGTTCGAATACCGGCCAAGTCGGCACATTTATCATAGAGTGACGTGCCTTTGATTGCTGAAAATGCCTATTTTCGACATTGTCATCACTGCTGCCCCTTTAGTTTTGAACGGATCTTGATGAAACTTACAAACAAGGAAGTCAGGCAGAAAGCTTGGAGGAGTTTGAAAACTTGTTTTTGAACTTGTCATCACCATAGCCACTTCAGTTTAGATCGGATCTTCTTAGCAAGTCAGGAATAAAAGCTTGAATGAGTTTGAAAACCGGTGAGGTCAGCCTGTTTATCATAGAGTTACATTCTACTTGATTTTCAGAAAATGCTTACCCTGTCATCACCATGTCCTCCTATAAAGCCTTCAGTAAAGATTGGCACTTCCTTAAACTTTGAATCTGTTAGCTCAGGTGAGCGATACAGGACTGGTCCTCTTGTTTTTAATGCATGGTAGCTTGTGGCATCAGAAATGATATTTGCAACAGCTGAATCCAAGTTTATCAATTCCAAAGGTCAAGGTCATTTACTGACCTTTATCCTGAAGGCTCAGATTAAGTATTTTATGCCCTGTCTGTTTGTTTGTGGGTTAGTCTGCACTTTTTTAGCTTCCCAGAGCCGAAGGCTCCTGGGGAGCTTATTGGATGGCAACAGATGCGTAATGACATAGAGGATCTTACATGAGTGTTCATGTATTATTGAATTTATTAAACGAGTTGAGGAAAAGGGATAAAATGCGAGGCTTTAGTTGAGGAAAAGGGATAAAATGCGAGGCTTTGCCAAGCATTTTATCCCTTTTCCTCAACGAGTTTAATAAATTGTTGACATAGAGGCTCTTACATGAGTTTTCATGTATTATTGTATTTATTAACCGAGTTGAGGAAAAGGAATAAAATGCGAGGCTTTGCCGAGCATTTTATCCCTTTTCATCAACGAGTTTAATAAATGCAATAATACATGAGCACGAATGCAAAATTCTATTAATCATATGACATTTAAAACGCATTTTATTCACGATTGTTTACAAAAAAAGTCAATATTCCGCCATTAGTAAACGCGACGTCGTTAAGGACGTCGTACATGTAACGTTACGGGGCGTATCAAACTAATTTGCATATTTACTAGTGGATTACCGAATTTATTACATGGCGTTATTACACTCTCTGACGCGACTTCATATGACAAATATTGTTAAACTATGACATAAGAACAATGACAAGAATGAGAGTTCAGATACAAGTCAATAGAAATAGGGTAATAATAGACGGCGGTACTATATTTTTTGCCCTGAAAAATATCATTGAGACAAAATCAATAAGTTAACCCTTTCAGATCTGTAGATTTTTATACAGATTCCCATACCAACAAAATAGATCAGACAATGGGCCAACTTATCGGTATCTTCACTGTTTGCCACCCTATTTATATTTTTGACTAAGCCCACTATTTACAAAAAACTCAGCGGGCATATGACGTATTGTGACATCACATCAACGCCGGCGCAACGTCACATCTACGTCGGTGCAACGTCATGACGTTGCACCTACGTTGATTTGACGTTGCCTTGACGACGTGTGCCGGCTGGGAATGGACATAACCAAATTCAAAAGACGGAAGAGTCCACTTTTGAAACACTGGGATGAAAGGGTTGATGGAAAAATAGAGCAAAAGCTGTACTTTAATTTCCCAAACAATATTGATCACAAAAACAGCTGAGCTTGCGGCCGATCAATGAACTAAAGGCAGGGTCACTGTAAAGAGGTCACGAAAAGGTCACCTGTCAGTGTACTCTGTTTGTGTCATTAGCCGGAAACTCAACACTTTTAAGCTCGGCGATTAAAGAGGCTGCTTGTACTTTATTACACAAACAAAATAATTTCATCGGGGCTTGATTTGTTTGTTTGATTTGAGGTTTAACGTCCCCGTCAACACTGTAAAGGTCATATTGGAGACGTTGCTTCCAATTTTGTGGGACTTTTACCCGGCATTGAGATGAAATGACATCCCAAGCCCTGTCGTCCAATGAAACATATAGAGTTTATTAGCATGGCCGGTCCGCCTCGCACCGCGGTGCCTGGACAGGCTTAGAGCTGAATCCGGCCCGCACACTAGTACTGGTAAACCGCTTAGAGGATCTATCTATCTATCTTCTTATACTGAGTCGGTCAAATCTGGCCATTACCTCAGATCTAAGCCTGTCCAGGAACCGCGGTGCGAGGCGACCGTCCATGCTAATAAACCCTATTGGTTTCATTGGGCGACAGGGCTTGAGATGTCGTTTCATCTCAGTGTCGGGTAAAAGTCCCACAAAATTGGAAGCAACGTCTCCAAAATGACCTTTACAGTGTTGACGGGGACGTTAAACCTCAAATCAAACAAACAAACAATAACGCCAAATGGCTTGACGGCCCCCACCCATCGGGGCTTGAATAAATTGATTGGCTACATGATACTTCGACGCAGAGCTGAAACCGATCGCACACTTGTACTGGTAAACAGCTAAGAGGATCTAAACTTGCCAGGCAAACCGGTGCGAGTCGGACCGTCCATGCTTATAAACCCTATTGGTTTCTTTGGGCGACAGGGCTTGAGATGTCATTTCATCTGAATGTCGGGTAAAAGTCCTACAAAATTGGAAGGACTTATAGTGTTGACGGGGGCGTTAAACATAATTAACCTATTGGCTTGCAAGATTGCCACTTTAAAGTCGGTCATCTCCGGCCATTTGCTTCTGCGCTTTGTGTTGTAAGGTTGCAGAAAATAATGAGAAAATAGAGTTTGACATTAAATCTCTCAACTTCACAAAAGAAAAGGCCACAAAATCAAGGTTGAAAGGTCAAAGTGGAGATACGTGTCAAGATCAAACCTAAACGCGCGAGGAAATAACAGCATAGGTCAGATTTCATTTAAAAATGTGAGCTTATTGTATTCGAGGTCAAGGCTACTGTCAGCAAACACAATATGCCCCTCCCCTTTATTGGGGACATTTTGTTCGCTTAGAATTAGACATAATATTTGCGTCACTATAAAATATTAAAATGCTTTGTATATACATGTTTTCTTTTGCTGAATTGGTATGTTAGCCCACAAAACTGGAATCAGTGTCTTAAAATGAAGTTGTGCTGACGGGGACTTAAAATCTTAACACAAAGAAACAACAAACCCATATTTTGTAGGAGACCTGATAGATCCCAGCCAGCAAAGAATATCTGCTTCTGATGTGTAGATCCATTCCGAAGAAGCCATTTGATCAAGTCTACATTGTATGCAGTTTGTGAATGAACAGGCCTATATAATTTTTGACCCCCTTGAACCCCACATTCATACAGTAAAACTGGGGTTTTCAGGGGTAAAGTAGAAGTAAAACAAAGATCAAGAATCGATACAATTAACTTACTCCACCCATCAAAGACACCAAAGGGAAAGAGAAACAAACATGAAGCGACCAGACCAAAATGGAAACCTAAACAAAGGAAGGCCATAAGGACAGTTACTTTCCCACAAAATGGCCATCCAAAATAAAAAGACACAAGTGATACACACAGTCAGTAACAAACAACAACATAAATAAATCGCCACAGAAGAACCGGCTTGGAACGGTCAGTGGAAAGATTTCCACTGGGGAGGGGGGGGGGGGGGGGGGGGGGGGCTTAAATCGATTTTACGTGGCCACAATCCTCGCCCTTACTTCCGTCGCGATTTAGACAAATACTTTGTTCAGTCCGCATGAAGGTCTTCTAACTCATCAGTGCAACATCCCCGTGAACACAAATAATCAAAGAACCACAGAGATGAGACCTTATTTTCCTATTTCTGCTCTAAAATTTAGATTGTGACCGCCTCGATGAGGTGGTTCTAACGACTACCTACAATCTATATTTCGAGCAGAAATAAAAAAGATATCACAATTTTTCATCTTAAAATTTTCGATTTTGTGGCTGTATTTGTATAGGCGTGTTTTCGTAATGAACAGTCAGAAGTCGGGTAACCTTAATTTATTCAGCAGGGCAAGGGATAATCATTAGGTCTCTCACCGCTGTGTGGTCACACGTACATCACGAAAACACGCCTATATAATTTTGACCCCCTTGAACCCCACTTTTATATAGTAAAACTGGGGTTTCCGGGGGTATACCTTATTTTTCTTATTTCTGCTCTAAAATATAGATTGTTGGTACTCGTTAGAACCGCCTCGATGAGGCGGTTCTAACGAGTGCCCACAATATATATTTTGAGCAGAAATAAGAAAAATATCACAATTTTTCATCATGAAATTTTCATTTTTTCGGCGATAAAGGTGGCAATGTATTTGTATAGGCGTGTTTGCGTAATGAGACGCCTAGTTATGCAGTTTTTTTTTTTTCTCCGGGTACTACAGTTTTCGCCCATCTCTGATTAACGATCGGTGAAATAATCTTGAAAGGGCTGTAAAAACAACCTTCTTTATAGCGGTCATCCAAGTGTTCATGTTGGCTGTACCGTTATCAATATTAAGCAATGTTTCCTAGTATATTAACCTCGACCTTCGTGTCATACAAGTTTGTCTGCCTTTTAATGAACCCTTTTATTCCGTTTAAAGCAAATTTTCAAGTTCAGCGATATGTCATCTAAAGTAAATCCTAAAATAATATCATTATCATTTAAATCTTATCGTGCTGTTCACGACAACCCCTAACTTTGCAAACAGTGTAGATCCAGATCAGATGGCTTCTGAAAAGCCATCTGATCAGGATCTACACTGTTTTGCATTCAGTTTATGAATTTGTAGCAATAAATTACATCAAGTAATTTGATTGGTTGATAGACAGGAAATGTGTGTGGCTTAAATGAATATTCAGCAAGATAAGGGTTAAGATTTAAAAACAGTTGGTCAGCTTAGAGTAGTACACGTGCATGTACATGCCACGTGGAAGGCTTTCGGATAAGTCTTTAAACCGAGGGGTCCCGTCTCTGTATGACCTTAGTTGTTGGTGGGATGGGAAACGCATATACACGCATGTAACGTGGCCCAGACAGAAGAAATACCATTCTTTCGCAAGCCTTAACAAAATGGGATAACGCTTGTACACATAACGACATTATTTATCACATAACGCCGCTAGTGGATAGTGTCAATTATATGCTTAAAACCATTACTTAATGCTATGTTTCCACTATCACGATTCGTGCCACGATTGCAATCGTGTTCTTAATCGTGGATTAATCGTGGTGATCCTATCAGATCTTATCAGATCTTGAGGTCAGTCGTGGCAATCGTGTTAATCGTAGAAAATTTTTGAACGGTTCAAAATTTTTCCACGATCAACACGATCGATTGTCAAATCAGGATCATCGTATCACATCGTGTTGCATCGTAACAAAGCGCGACGGATCGCATCTAATCGTGCTTCCAAATCGCGGTGATCGGGGCCAATCTTCGACACAACAAACCCCGCGTTCTGTTGAGATGTGTTGCGATCTCACAAGATCTGTCACGATTTGTTACGCTCTGTCGGGTCCGATTGCTCAAGACCTGTCACGAATGACTCGTGATCAGATACGAGATGATACGAGGAAATGCGATAAGATACGAGTAGGCTACGTTTTTATACGAAAGTTCACGATCTATTACGAGCTCTCAAGATTTAATGCGACTCATTCAGCGATCTGCTCATGAGTGTGTGAGTGAGTGTATTTCAGTTTTACGTCCAACCAATAACTAAGGTCATACTGAGACGGAACCTCGGTTTATAGACTCATCCGAAAGTCTGCAGAAGCCCGTGCACGATCCTGCAATCCCTGGTTTATACAGGCCTTTGCTAGTATTTTTAAAGCCTTTGAAAGATGCCACCCAAGGTTAATGGAAGCTAAGAATGGAAAAGGCAAGCCTGAACCATTCCAGCCAGAGACATTGCCACATTGTCATCATCCGCAACTCCTACCATCATCAATGGCTGAGGCTCAGTGTTTATGCTGTAAAAATTCTAGAAACAATTAAGTCCATGGTCAGTCCGGCTGTATATATACCAGTCGGGATCAAGTTGTAGCTCAAATCGTGATCGCCCTCGATCAAGATCGTGAAGAACATCGAGACGACAGTCGTATGCTATCGAAACAGAGCGCATTGGCTCGTGATGAGCGTATAAGAACGTATCTGCACGTATCAGATCGTCCCCATTCGGGGTACTCGATCGTGATGATCGTATCAGATCGAGACCAAGTCGTAGACCCGATCGCAACAATCCTATCGGAACGCATTTGATCGTATCTGAACGTGAGAGCAGACCGTGGCTGATCGTGATACCTGAAATTGACAAATCGTGATTGGATTGCATCCGAGCGCAACGAATCGTACCAGAACGTATCGACTCTCATCACCTCGTAGCCAAACCTGAACTTTCAGACAATATTCCACGACCAGCTACGAATGGCCAATCGTGGAATTCGTAACGGATCGCACTACAGTGGGAACCTAGCATTAAGCAAAAAATGTAAACCCTGATCAGACACCGCGTTCTGCGCTGTCTGATCTTGGTCAAAGTGTAGACTCTGATCAGACGCCGGGTTGTGTGGTGTCTGTTCTGGGTCTAAACTATTTGCTAAACCCAAACAGACCTCTTACGAACATCGATTAGAATAGCGCGACTATTTTTAGCTCACCTGAGCACGAAGTGCTCATGGTGAGCTATTGTGATCGGTCAATGTCCGTCGTCCGTCGTCCGTCGTGCGTCGTGCATCGTGCGTCGTGCGGCGTCAACAATTTGCTTTAAATGCTAACTCCTCCTAAACCCTTGAGCCAATTTCAATAAAACTTCATAGGAATATTGCTGAGGTGACCCTCTACAAAAATAGCTAAAAGTGTTCCGCTCCGCTGAACAAGATGGCCGCCAGAGCTAAAAATAGAAAAATCTTTAAACGACAACTTCTCCTGTACCTTAAGGCCAATTTCATTTAAACTTTATAGGAATGTTGCTTAGGTGACCCTCTACCAAAATAGCTAAAACGGTTCCGCTCCGGTGAACAAAATGGCCACCAGAACTAAACATAGAAAATTCTTTAAACGACAATTCCTCCTGTACCCTTTGGCCAAATTTATTCAAACTTCATAGGAATGTTGCTTAGGTGACCCTCTACTAAAATAGCTAAAACGGTATTGCACTGATGAGCAAAATGGCCGCCGTAGCTAAAAATAGAAGAACATCGTAAATTTGCTTCAAACACAAACTCCTCCTCAACCCTTGGTCCAATTTGATTCAAACTTCATAGGAATGTTGCCCAAATGACTCCCTACAAAAAAAGCTAAAATTGTTGTGCTCTGACAAACAAGATGGCCGCCAGAGCTAAAAATAGAAAAAATCTTTAAACGACAATTCCTCCTGTACCCTTGGGCCAATTTTATTCAAACTTTATAGGAATGTTGCTGAGGTGACCATCTACCAAAATAGCTTAAAAGATTCTGCGATGATGAGCAAAATGGCCACCATAGCTAAAAGTAGAAAAACATCGTAAATTTGCTTCAAACACGAACTCCTCCTTAACCCTTGGGCCAATTTGATTCAAACTTCACATGAATGTTATGTAGGTGATTCCCTAAAGAAATAGCTAAAATCATTCCGCTCTGACTAACAAGATGGCCGCCAGAGGTAGAAATAGAAAAAATCTTAAAAAAAAACACTCCTCCTTTACCCTTGGGCCAATTTCATTCAAACTTCATAGGAATGTTGCTTAGAAGACCCACTACCAAAATGGCTAAAACGTTTTCGCTCTGATGAGCAAAATGGCCGCGATAGCTAAAAACAGAAAAATTTTGTAAATTTACGTCAAAACGTGAACTCCTCCTCAACCCTTGGGCCAATTTGATTCAAACTTCACAGGAATGTTAATTAGGTGACTCCCTACCAAAATAGCTAAAATCGTTCAATGCGGCGAACAAGATGGCCGCCAGAGCTAAAAATAGAAAAATTCTTCAAACGACAACTCCTCCTTACCCCTTGGGTCAATATGATTCAAACTTCACAGAACTATTATGTGGTTGACTCCCTACCAAAATAGCTAAAATTGTTCCGCTCTGATTAACAAGATGGCTGCCAGAGCTAAAAATAGAAAAACTCTTCAAACGACAATTCCTCCTTACCCCTTGGGCCAATTTGATTCAAACTTCTCAGGAATATTATGTCGTTGACCCTCTACACCATATTAGCTTAACTGATCCCACTCTGATGAACAAAATGGCCACCAGAGCTAAAAATAGAAAAACATTGTAAATTTGCTTCAAACTTCACAGGAATGTTGCCCAGGTGACTCCCTACCAAAAACGTTAAAATCATTCCACTCCGATATACAAGATGGCCACCAGGGCTAAAAATAGAAAAAATCTTAAAACGACAACTCCTCCTGTATCCTTGGGCCAATTGCATTCAAACTTCAAAGGAATGTTGCTTAGATGACTCTCTGCCAAAATAGCTAAAATGGTCTCTCTCCGTTGAACAATATGGCCACCAGAGCTAAAAATAGAAAAACATGGTAAATTTGCTTCAAATGCGAACTCTTCCTAAACCCTTTGGTCAATTTGATTCAAACTTCAAAGGAATGTTGCCTAGGTGACACCCTACCAAAATAGCTAAGATCGTTCCACTCTGATCAACAAGATGGCCACCAGAGCTAAAAATAGAATGTACTAGAGACAGTGACATTCAGGTGAGCGAATCAGGGCCCTCTGGGCCCTCTTGTCTATTAATAGCCGTTAAATCAGTGATTCAGCACTTTGTGCTTAGTAATTTTGGGTCGACCGATAAACAATCGAGCCTACGTTGAGCATGAACAAAACTTCTGGCCTATATCTAAGGCTTTCTATAGACTCTAAGAATCTGATATGAGGTTCTGTTGCAGATGGGCATTTCCAACCATCGGGATGACCTTGCTGAGTGGAACCTCGGCGTATTAGTCTTTTTCTTGCACAACACTACCGAAAATTCTCATTTCACTTTTTAACGTTTTATTTTTCTGCAGTTTGCCTGGGTAAGAACACAGGGTCCGAACAGAAATTCTATCCCAGGCTCGGACAATGGATTTCCTTATCTGGTGTGCAAAAAAGTGTAATTCGTGACGAGTCTTTGCATATGTCCAATGAGCCAGTATTGGGCATGCGCTAATCTTTGCTATTTTTCAGTATTCGCGCATACTGGCTCGCGTGCGGCCATTTTTGTCGCGCCTGCTATTAGCATGGTGCGATATAGGCGCCCGGTTTTCCGTCCGTTTGTCATGGCGTCAACATTTGCGACCACCCAAGCGTTCACCCAAAGGTTCAAGTTTGTTTTTTAAGAACTATATGAGCTTCATTAATGATACTTGGTACAAACTTGTATCTGGGGATGGTTACTTAAATGCAAGCATCCATATTTGACCTTGACCTATATTTCATGGTTCACTGACTTTGTAAAATATTGCGACCACCCTAGCGTTCACCCTAATGGTCAAGTTTATTTCTCAAGAACTATAAGAGCTTCATCTATAATACTTAGTACAAACTTGTATCTGGGGACGGTTACTTAAATGCAAGTATCCATATTTGACCTTGACCTATATTTCATGGTTCACTGGCTTTGTAAACTATTGCGACCACCCTAGCGTTCACCCTAATGGTCAAGTTTATTTCTCAAGAACTATAAGAGCTTCATTAATGATATTTGGTACAAACTTGTATCTGTGGATGGCAACTTAAATGCAAGTATCCATATTTGACCTTAACCTACATTTCATGGTTCACTGACTTTGTAAAATATTGCGTTCACCCTAATGGTCTAGTTTATTTCTCAAGAATTATAAGAGCTTTATTAATGATACTTGGTACAAACTTGTATCTGGGGGTGGCAACTTAAATCCAAGCACCCATATTTGACATTGACCTATATTTCATGGTCCACAGACTTTGTAAAATATTGCGACCACCCTAGCGTTCACCCTAATGGTCAAGTTTATTTCTCAAGAACTGTTAGAGCTTCATTAATGATATTTGGTTCAAACTTGAATCTGGGGATGGCAACTTAAATGCAAGCATCCATATTTGACCTTGACCAAAATTTCATGGTTCACTGACTTTGTAAAATATTGCGATCACCCTAGCGTTCACCCTAATGGTTAAGTTTATTTCTCAATAATTATTACAGCTTCATTAATGGTACTTAGTACAAGCTTGCATTTAAGAATGGAAACTTTTATGCAAGCATCTATGTTTGACCTTGATCTACATACCATGGTTGGGTGACTCCGCGCCCCCACAGGTGCGACATAGCCTTCGGCGGAATTCTTGTAAAAAGCTTATAGACCCCACATGTGCACAAAAGGTTGACGCCACCCAAGGTCATATCAAGACGTGACTTCGGTTTAAAGACTCGTCCGAAATGCTGGAGAAGCCCGGAATCGACCTACAATTCCTACGTGTATCTGGGCAGACCGTTCCTTTGCGCAGGCAGAGCGAAGTGTTACCTGGTCACTCAAGGCGACTTGCACTTTTAAGAGTGCATGGGCTCAAAAGATCATCTTCTGACGCAATTAAATAATGTAGGGCCATAAGCTGGCTTCGGTAGTTCAGTCGGTTGCGCGTCTGGTGGTCGCTGGTTCGATACTTTCTGGGTCTGAAACATCCTTTTGCGGATCTTTTCTACGGTCATTCTCTCCCTTCCGCTGATTCAAGAAGTGAAGCTGTCAGAGTATGGGTTAACCACTTATGTTAACCGATATATGCCTAGGAGACAAACAGTGAAGACCCAGATCAGACGCCGCAGAACGCGGCGTCTGATCTGAGTCTACACTGTTTGCTTAAAGAACATTCATTTTTGTAACATTTGTCACAAACGAAACAAACCTGACACCCCTATAATTGGAAATGGACAACTCCAAACTTACTAGGTGGAAGATTCCATAATATTCACGGTCATTGATGGGTTAAAAGGTTGCCTTTGGAAACAAAGAAGACATAAAAGAACGAAAATCGGAGATTCGGTTTTATTTAATCTCTTCATACACAATAATATAGTTTGCATACGCCTTCTAGCACCGGCTTAAACGATATTTGATTTTCAAAGTAGCCAGCCTGGGATGGGTATACAGGTTTGCTCGATATGACCTAAACAGTAACTATAGACTTATTTTAAGAGAAAACAGATGTGCGCCCACCACATTCCCCTTTCAAAACAAGCACCACTGTGACCTTGAAAATAAGGCCAAGGTCACAAAAACCTAATTAGTTTTTCAGCCTGACCCAATGTTATATCCATGCATTTGACTAAATCCACCCAGTAGTTCATGAGATATACTGCACACAACCAAGATTTGGCCTAAATTTACCTTTTTAGCATGGATGTGACCGTGAAATCAGGACAAGGTCACCAAAACCTAATCAGTTTTTCGTCCTGTTCCAATGTTATATCCATGCAAAGTTGATCAAAACCCATCCAGTAGTTTATGAGAGTGTCACGCCAACGCAAACGCCAACGCCGACGGGATCGACACCCAAAACAATGTCGCCCCTCCCCTTAAGTTGGTGGGGGACAAAATGACTGGGCCGTTAAACTCCAAAGCTGTGATATGATACGAGTCAGTGAGAGAGAGAGAGAGAGAGGGGGAGAGAGAGAGAGAGGCAGAAACCTCTAGCCATACTGGGCGGAGATGCAGGCTGATTCGAGTCTTTACTAGGCGCACAGGTCTAACCTTACATATCACTGTAAAAAATTAATGGAAACATTACACCAAAACTGGTGGCAGCTGAGCTGCCACCAGTTTTGGTGTAAGTTATCTCCAATGTATGCTTGGTAACTTTTCACCGAAAAACCGGCTATTGATCCCGATAAATGGTGTAATTACGCACCTGAATATCGACAAAAAGTTTACACCACAGTGTAACTTATCTACGTTACAGGTGTAAATGTGCCATCATATTTTGAAGGAAACGTTTCCGGGTGTAATGTTTCCTTCATTCAGTCGGTGTAACTTTACACCAATAATTAAAACTGACTACACCACAGCGTACAGTTATATAGTGTAATTATTTATTTAACTCTGTCATACCCTAATACCTCTTTCTTCGGGTACCTTTGATACACTTCTTATAGGGTATCAGTTACCCATTACGATAACACATCCGTATGATAATGTACATTTTTTAAAACCTCTAAAAAGGCAATGTTTCTAATGAAAATTTGTGATATTTTTCTTATTTATGCACCAAACATAGGTTGTGAGTGTTCGTTAGAACCGCCTCATTGAGGCGGTTCTAACGAGTACCAACAACCTATGTCTTGGAGGCGAAATAAGGAAAATAATGTTTACACCCCTAAACCCCAGTTTTCTGTATATAAATTGGGGTTTAGGTGGGTCTTTATTTCACGGACTTGTTCACGTGATGCATTTTTCAATTATAACAATTGAGCTTTCGTAAAATGCTAGTGTAAACATTTGCTTTTTTCCATTAATTTTGCAGAAATTCCTTTTTAAACAGAAACTGTGTTCATATTGAAATGGAGTTTACCTCATTTTAATCTTATTTAGGAGGATTTTCATTATGCATGAGTGAGTGTTTCAGTTTTACGTCCCACCAACAGCTAAGGTCATACGGAGACGGGACCTCGGTTTAAAGACTCATCCTAAAGTCTGGAGAAGCCAGGGATCGAACCTGTGACCCCTGGTTTACACGGCGAGTAGCGTTACCACTCGACCACGGAGGCTTCTACCATTATGCATGAAACAACCCTATAATCATTATTAATAATTATAAAATGTGTATGATATTTATGCCGTTTTGAGATATATGACACGAACGCAGAACAAAATAACATAATGCCGTACATATAACGCATCTTATACGGCTAGTTACACCATTCGACAAGAAACGTTAACTTACGTTACGATGAAACAAAACACCAGTATTGGTGCAGCAAAGCACCGATAAGCTGGAGAGATAACGATTTCAGAGTGTAATTACTTTTTTGCACTGAACATAACAAAATATTATCCATCATTTGAAGAAATATTACACCAACACTTAGTTACACTGAAAAAAGTGTAATGTTCACAGTTACACCGCCCTTCAAAACATGTTCCCCTGTAGTATGACTTAAATTACCCTATTTAGTAGCAAACCTTACACCATAAATAGTGCAATTATTTTAAACACCAATGGATAAGAAACGTAACACTTGTTTTACAGAATCGATACACCAAAACACCACATTTGCAGCGCTACACCAAGTTTTGAGTAATCTATACAAGTTATCAGTGTATTGTTACTCAAAATTACATGTTATACCCAAAAATGGTGTATGGTTCGAATTCACACGAGTTTTAGTGTAAACTTTACTCTGTCCTTAGGTAGAATAAACACTAATTCTTTACAGTATAGCTTCAGTCGTCATCCCAAAAAAACACACCTTTATAGACTTAAACGGTATATATTATTTTTTCTTATTTCTGCTCAAAACCATAGATTGTTGTCGAGGCGGTTCTCACGAGTACCCACAATCTATGTTTAGAGAGAAATAAGAAAAATATCAGATTTTTTATCTGAAATTTTTTATTTTTTTTGTGGTGGTAAAATTGTCAATATACAGTAGAACTTCGATGGCTCGAACAGCGATGGCTCGTTTACCATGGATGAATCGAACCCATTCTTGAGCCCCTAGCGAAATCCTCTACATAAGAAATAATGGGGGATAATTAGGGAGAGTTTAGGCTATTATCTTGATAATGTATGCTGTGTGTACTCATTAGAATCGCCTCAATGAGGCGATTCTAATGAGTACACACAGCATACATTTTCATTTTAGAACACCGAAAAGATGTCTAAAAGTATCTTGTCATGCCTCCTGACAGTAACCTCAGTGGCTCGAACTACCCCTGTCTCGAACAGACTTTCGTGGTCCCAAAGGTGTTCGAGCCATTGAAGTTCGACTGTATATATTTTTTCGTAATGATGCGCTGGTCCATGCCATATAAAAGGTCTTTATCATCCATCCCTGATAAACCTTCCGGGCGGAGACAATTCTTTCACAAATAGGTTGGGGAACCTCTCGGTCACATAATTTTTTCGGTTGACTGTTTATCTATCAATACTTTGTATCTGGTGGCGGTCTGGTCATTTGTCCTTACATCATTTAATTGATTTAACGAGTTGAGGAAAAGGGGTAACATGCGAGGCTTTGCCGAGCATTTTATGCCTTTTGCTCGAGTTTGATAAAATTTAATAATACACGAACACGAATGCAAGATTCTATTTATCGTATGGTATTTAAAATGTAATTTATTCACGATTGTTTAACAAAACAAATGTCAATATTCCGCCATTAGTAAACGTGATGTCGTATGTAACGTTACGGGGCGTATCTAACTAATCGAATTAGTGGATTAAAACTGAATTTATTAAATGGCGTTATTACATTCTCAGACATGACGTCATATGATAAACTGAGTTACCAGACTCATCTTTATACTCTTCGAGTGCCGTCAAATCAACTTAATCTTGTCTAGTTTTGAAGCTTTTGCTGTTATTTGTTCTGTGTTTATATGTTATATTTCGACTTATATCTTGATCAAGGGTCCAGGTCGTGAGTAAAAACCTAAAACCAATCTACCCAGAGTTCAGTTTCCCTGTGATTGTCCATGTGAGCAATTATTATTATTATTATTTTTTTTTGTCATTAATAAAAACCAGATGACCCTGAATCGCACACCTGGGCCCAGTTGTTCAAAGCATCGTTAGCTTAACGAGCTCGTTAGTGGTCATATTGTTAACTCTTCTAGCAAGTACAATATCGTAAATTTTCGTATTTTTGCTGAAAAAATGTGAGCAGCTTTTGCATCCGCAAAAGCTGCTCACATTTTTTCAGCAAAAATTTCAGCATATTTGCCATATTTAATGATCAAAGTTTTAACGATATGTTAACTAACGACATCGTTAGTTTTGAACAACTGGCCCCTGATGTCAAGTTGTCAGTCATGTGGATGACAACCATTCCATGAAGCATGACTGTTGCACTTAGATAGATAATGACATGGGCAACATTCTTGCAAAGTTTGAATAAAACTGGCTTAAGATTTTCTGTTTTAGCTGTGTCATTCATTTTTAGCTCACCTGTCACGTAGTGACAAGGTGAGCTTTTGTGATCACTTTTTGTCCGTCGTCCGTCGTGCGTGCGTGCGTCCGTCCGTGCGTCCGTCCGTGCGTCCGTAAACAATTTCAAATAAGTATATCTCTAATACCCCATGGTCAGTCTTGATCAAATTTCATGAGAAGCATCATCAGGTAGGGGGTAAGGCTGCATAAGGTTTTTGGGCTGATCAGATTGGAATTCTGGTTGCCATGGCAACATATAGCTCCCATAGACTTACAATGGGAAAAAATTAAAAGATCTTCTCTGAAACCACAGGGCCCAGAGCTTAGATATTTAGCATGTATTAACGGCCAGTGGTCCCCTACATAATTCCTGCCATTCATGCCCCTGGGATCCAAATTGGCCACACCCCGGGGCCCCTTCGCTCCCATAGACTCATAATGGAACAAAAAGCTTCAAAAATCTTCTTCTCGGAAACCACAGGGCCCAGAGCTTAGATATTTAGCATGTAGCAATGGCAAGTGGTCACCTACATAATTCCTGCAAATCATGCCCCTGGGGTCCAAACGGACCACGCCCCGGGCCCTTTAGCTCCTATAGACTCATAATGGAAAAAAAGCTTCAAAAATCTTCTTCTCTGAAACCACAGGGCCCAGAGCTTAGATATTTAGCATGTAGCAACGACCAGTGGTCACCTACATAATTCCTGCCATTCATGCCCCTGGGGTCCAAATTGGCCACGCCCCGGGGCCCCTTCGCTCCCATAGACTCATAATGGAACAAAAAAGCTTCAAAATCTTCTTTCTTGGAAACCACAGGGCCCAGAGCTTAGATATTTAGCATGAAGCAATGGCAAGTGGTCATCTACATAATTCCTGCCAATCATGCCCCTGGGGTCCAAACGGGCCACGCCCCGGGCCCTTTAGCTCCTATAGACTCATATTGGAAAAAAAACTTCAAAAATCTTCTTCTCTGAAACCACAGGGCCCAGAGCTTAGATATTTAGCATGTATTAACGGCCAGTGGTCACCTACATAATTCCTGCCATTCATGCCCCTGGGTTCCAAATTGGCCACGCCCCGGGGCCCCTTCGCTCCCATAGACTCATAATGGAACAAAAAGCTTCAAAAATCTTCTTCTCTGAAACCACAGGGCCCAGGGCTTAGATATTTAGCATGTAGCAATGGCAAGTGGTCACCTACATAATTCCTGCCAATCATGCCCCTGGGGTCCAAACGCGCCATGCCCCGGGCCCTTTAGCTCCTATAGACTCATAATGGAAAAAAAGCTTCAAAAATCTTCTTCTCTGAAACCACAGGGCCCAGAGCTGAGATATTTGGCATGTAGCAATGGAAAGTGGTCACCTACATAATTCCTGCCAATCATGCCCCTGGGGTCCAATGGGCCACACCCGGGGCCCCTTAGCTCCCAAAGACTCATAATGAAAACAAAGTTTCAAAAATCTTCTTCTCTGAAACCACAGGGCCCAGAGCTTAGATATGTAGCTTGTAGCATCGGCCAGTGATCACCTACATAATTCCTGCCAATCATGCCCCTGGGTTCCAAATGGGTGACGCCCCGGGGCCCCTTCGCTCCCATAGACTCATAATGGAACAAAAAGCTTCAAAAATCTTCTTCTTGGAAACCACAGGGCCCAGAGCTTAGATATTTAGCAGGTAGCAACGGCAAGTGGTCACCTATATATTTCCTGCCAATCTTGCCCATGGGGTCGAAACGGGCCACGCCCGGGGCCCTTTAGCTCCTATAGACTCATAATGGAAAAAAAGCTTCAAAAATCTTCTTCTCGGAAACCACAGGGCCCAGAGCTTAGATATTTTGAGCATGTAGCAATGGCAAGTGGTCACCTACATAATTCCTGCCAATCATGCCCCTGGGGTCCAAACGGGCCACGGCCTGGGCCCTTTAGCTCCTATAGACTCATAATGGAAAAAAGCTTCAAAAATCTTCTTCTCTGAAACCACAGGGCCCAGAGCTGAGATATTTGGCTGGTAGCAACGGAAAGTGGTCACCTACATAATTCCTGCCAATCATGCCCCTGGGGTCCAAATGGGCCACGCCCCGGGTCCCCTTATCTCACATAGACTCATAATGGAAAAGAAAGCTTCAAAAATCTTCTACTCAGAAACCACAGGGCCCAGAGCTTAGATATTTAGCATGTAGCAACGGCAAGTGGTCACCTACATAATTCCTGCAAATCATGCCCCTGGGGTCCAAACGGACCACGCCCCAGGGCCCTTTAGCTCCTATAGACTCATAATGGGAAAAAGCTTCAAAAATCTTCTTCTCTGAAACCACGGGGCCCAGAGCTGAGATATTTGGCATGTAGCAACAGCAAGTGGTCACCTACATTATTCCTGCCAATCATGCCCCTGGGGTCCAAATTGGCCACGCCCCGAGGCCCCTTAGCTCCCAAAGACGCATAATGGAAAAAAGCTTCAAAAATCTTCTTCTCTGAAACCACAGGGCCCAGAGCTTAGATATTTAGCATGTAACAACAGCCAGTGGTCACCTACATAATTCCTGCCAATCATGCCCCTGGGTTCCAAATGGGCGACGCCCCGGGGCCCCTTCGCTCCCATAGACTCATAATGGAACATAAGGCTTCAAAAATCTTCTCCTCGGCAATCACAGGGCCTGGAGCTTAGATATTTAGCATGTAGCAATGGCAAGTGGTCAGCTACATAATTCCTGCCAATCATGCCCCTGGGGTCCAAACGGGCCACCCCCCGGGCCCTTTAGCTCATATAGACTCAAAATGCAAAAAAGCTTCAAAAATCTTCTTCTCTGAAACCACAGGGCCCAGAGCTGAGGTATTTGGCATGTAGCAACGG
This sequence comes from Lucinisca nassula, assembly GCA_963580285.1. Lineage (NCBI taxonomy): Eukaryota > Metazoa > Mollusca > Bivalvia > Lucinida > Lucinidae > Lucinisca > Lucinisca nassula. The sequence goes on from OY757012.1 coordinate 26,043,852, forward strand.
CAAGTGGTCACCTACATAAATCCTGCCAATCATGCCCCTAGGGTCCAAATGGGCCACGCCCCGGGGCCCCTTTGTTCACATAGACTAATAATTGAAAAAAAAAAGCTTCATAAATCTTCTTCTCTGAAACCACAGGGCCCAGAGTTTAGATATTTAGCATGTACCAACGGCAAGTGGTCACCTACATAATTCCTGCCAATCATGCCCCTGGGTTCCAAATGGGCCACGCGCAGGGGCCCCTTTGCTCCCATAGACTCATATTTAAAAAAAGCTTAAAAAATCTTCTTCTCTGAAACCACTGCACCCAGAGCTTAGATATTTATCATGTAGCAATGGCAAGTGGTCACCTACATAATTCCTGCCAGTCATGCCCCTGGGGTCCAAAAGGGCCACGCCCCGGGGCCCCTTAGCTCCTATAGGCTCATAATAGAAAAAAAAAAAACTTCAAAAATCTTCTTCTCTGAAACCACAGGGCCCAGAGCTGAGATATGTGGCATGTAGCAACGGCAGGTGGTCACCTACAAAAATCCTGCCAATCATGTCCGTGGGGTCCAAATGGGCCACGCCCCGGGGCCCCTTAGCTCCCATAGACTCATAATGGAAAAAAGCTTCAAAATTCTTCTTCTCTTAAACCATAAGTCCCAGAGCTTAGGTATTTAGCATGTAGCAATGTCGAGTGGTCGCCTACATGAATCCTGCCAATCATGCCCCTGGGGTCCAAATCCTGTGGCCCCTTAACTCCAACAAACTTATAATGGAAAAAGCTTCAAACATCTTCTTTGAAACCATGAAGTACAGACCTTAGATATTTAGTATATAGCAACACAAAATGGTCGCCTACATACACATGCCAACCGTGCCCTTTGGCTCATTAGCTTCTAAAGACTTATACTTGAAAAAAACTTAAAAAAATCTTTTTCTCCAAAACCATAAGGCACAGATTTTTTTTGATTTGAGGTTTTACATCCCCGACAACACTGTATAGGTCATTTTGGAGATGTCTCTTCCAATTTTGTGGGACTTTTACCAGACATTGAGATGAAATGACATCTCAAGCCCTGTCGCCCAATGAAACCAGTAGGGTTTGTAAGCATGGACACCGCTTTGCCTGAGCTTAGATATTTAGTATGTAGCAATGTCAAGTGGTCTCCTACACTAATGATTTTCTCGTACACAGGTGAGCGATATAGGGCCATTGGGCCCTCTTGTTTTAATTAAACCAGAAGCATTTTTACTATTTTGCTAAAGGATTACCTAAACAACATTTGATAGCGGGTTGACATAAGCAACATTCCTGTGAATTTTGAATGAAATTGGCACACGGGTATAGGAGAAGATGGTGTTTGAAGATTTTTTTTTCTATTTTTAGCTATGGGAGCTGTCTTGTTCATCAGGGTGGAATGATTTTAGCTATTTTGGTAGGGAGCCTGTGAAGTTTGAATCAAATTTGCCCAAGGTTTCAAGAGAAGCTAACATTTGAAGCAAATTTATGTGGTTTTATTTTTTTTTTTATATAGTTGGCTCTGGCAGCAATTTTGCTCACTGGAGTGGAACCGTTGTAGCTTTTTTGGCAGAGGCCAAATAAGCTACATTCCTATGACGCTTGCATGAAACTGGTCCACGGGTACAGGACAAATTGTCGTTTAAAGACTTTTCTATTTTTAGCTCTGGCAGCCATCTTTCCATCAAAGCAGAACAATTTTAGCTATTTGGTAGGGAGTTACCTAGGCAAGACTCCTGTAAATTTCGAATCAGATTTGCCCAAGTGTTTAGAAGTTCGCATTGGAAACAAATTTACGATGTTTTGTTTTTTCTATTTTTAGCTCTGGCAGCCATCTTGTTCATCACATCCAAACGATTTTAGCTATTTCGGTATGGAGCCACATAGGTAATATTCCTGTGAAGTTTGAATCAAATTTGGTTCAGGGGTTTAGGAGGAATTCACATTTAAAACAAATTTACTTTTTTTTCTAATTTAAGCTTTGGCAGCCATTTTGTTCATTTGAGCAGAACTGTCTTAGCTATTTTGGTTAAGGGTCAGCTAAGCAACAGTCTCATGAAGTTTGAATGAAACTGGCCCAAGGGTTCAGGAGAAGTTCGTGTTTGAAATAAGTTTACGACGTTCTATTTTTAGCTCAGGCAGCCATCTTGTTCGTCAGACCAGAACGATGCTCTAGCTATGTTGATAGGGAGCCACCTGAGCAACACTACTGTGAAGTTTGAATCAAATTGGTTCAAGATTTCAAGGAGGAGTTCGCATTTGTACATGTAGCAAATTAACGTTGTTTCAATTTTTAGCTCTGGTGGTCATTTTGCTCATTTGAGCGGAACTATGAGCTATTTTGGTAGAGGGTCACTTAAAGGTCATATACAAAGGTATAGAAATCCATTAAATTTAAAAAGACATTGATTCAAGGAATTGAAAGGCGAAAACCGCATCAAATTATCTTTATTCGTTTCCAAGATATTACAATTTGAAGTGTGAAATATTTCATTGAAACAGAGCAGCTTCAGACTGGCTCATTAATATTCATGAGGTATTTTATGATGTCATAGATGCACATTAAAGTTTTTAAACTTTTTAAATATGAAATACCTTGTGTTTTATTGTCCTTAGGAACTGTATAATCAACTATTTGAATTATTGAAACTGATCACAACTGATATGCTAAACCAGTTTTCTCATAATTTCAATTGCAAACCTTAAATTCAAACTTTAAATATTTTTTTAAATAATTTAAATTCAAGTTCCTGCATTTGTAAGTGGGTGATATAACATACTTATCTGTTCAAAAGGCATGTAAAATCACTTACATTAACTAGTTAATGAAATTTTGAATTAAATGGTAGTTTTAAACATTTTTAAAAAATACTTTAATTGTAAATTAACGCTTGAATTTTGAAATAAAATTTCTGATTTCTATCCTAAATTATGAAGAAGATACACACTAACCAAAGGGTATGTAAAAACCTGTATTAGGCAACTGGTAAATGGAAAATATGGTTGTTTAAAATTATTTTAAAAAATTTAAAGCCACTATAACATCACAGAATATTGCATTGTGGGTTAAAATCAAAGCAAATTCAGGGGAGGTTACTCTTAGAGGAAAACAGGTATGTATCAAATATAAATGAGCATAACTTTGGAACGAGTGGGAATTTTTTCATGCGGTTTGCAATCAAATGACCCTCCTTGTGTCTGTTTTCACCCTGTTTCATACTACCAATTTTTAAAATTTCTTTGTAATTGCTCTTTAAGCAACATTCCTGTGACGTTTGAATGAAACTGACCCGAAGGTACAGGAGAAATTGTCGTCTGAAGATTTTTTTTTCTAGCTCTGGCAGCAAATTTGTTCTTCAGAGCGGGCCATCTTGTTCATCAGAGCGGAACAATTTCATTTTTCTTTTGGTAGGGAGCGACCTAGGCAACATTCCTATGAAGTTTGAATCAACTTGGCCTAAGGGATTAGGAGGCGTTCACGTTTGAAGCAAATTCACGATGTTTTTCTATGTTTAGCTCTGGCGGCCACTTTGTTCATCGGAGCGGAACCGTTTTAGCTATTTTGGTAGAGGGTCATCTAAGCAGCATTCCTATGAAGTTTGAATGAAAATGGTCCAAGGGTACAGGAAGAGTTGTCGTTTGAAGAGGTTTTTTTTCTATTTTTAGCTCTGGTGGCCACCTTATTCGTCGGAGCGGAACGATTTTACCAATTTTAGTAGGGAGTCACCTCGGCAACATTCCTGTGAAGTTTGAATCAAATTGGCCAAAGGGTTTAGAAGGAGTTCGCGTTTGAAGCAAATTTATAATGTTTTTCTATTTCAGTTCTGGTGGCCATTTTGTTCATCGGAGCGGAACCGTTTTAGCTATTTTGTTAGAGGGTCGTCTAAGCAACATTCCTATAAAGTCTGAATGAAATTGGCCGAAGGGTACAGGAGAAGTTGTCGTTTGAATATTTTTTTTCTATTTTTAGCTCTGGTGGCCATCTTGTTTGTCAGAACGGAACGATGTTATCTATTTCGGTAGGGAGTTACCTAGGCAACATTCCAGTGAAGTTTGAATTAAATCGACCCAATAGTTTAGGAGGAGTTCGCGTTTGAAGTAAATTAACAATGTTTTCCTACTTTTAGCTCTGGTGGCCATTTTGTTCATCGGAGCAGAACCGTTTTAGCTTTTTTGGTAGAGGGTCACCTAAAAACAGTCCAATGAATGTTGAATGAAATTGGCCCAAGGGTACAGGAGGAGTTGGCATTAAAAGATTTTATTCTATTTTTAGCTCTTGCGGCCATCTGGTTCATCGGAGTGGAACGATTTTAGCTATTATTTATGGAGCCACCCAGGCAACATTTCTGTGAAGTTTGAATCAAATTGGCCCAAGGATTTAGGAGGAGTTCACATTTAAATCAAATTGTTGACGATGCACGACGGACATTCACTGATCACAATAGCTCACCATGAGCACTTCGTGCACAGGTTGAGCTAACAATAAAATTAAACTTCGCCCACATTGTGTTTACATATGAAATCCAGGAAAGAGTTATTTATCCATGCCATTCTTGTTGCTGCCACGTCAGTGTTTTGTAATAACAGAATCTGATATGGGGTTCTGTTGTATATGGACAAGTCCAACGCGAGGAATGACCGTGCTGAGCGGAACCGAGGCTACGCTGATGTCACCCTCAGCACGGTCAATTCAATTTTCTTACACACTACCACCGAAAATTTTCATTTTACTTTAACATATGGCATCGTGTCTGAGAATTTAATAACGCCATCTAATAAATTCGGTAATCCACTAGTGGATTAAATATGCGAATTAGCTAGATACGCACCGTAACGTTATAGGTATGACGTCCTTAACGACATCGCATTTACTTATGGCGGAATATTGACATTTTTGTACAAAAAATGTGAATTAAATGCGTTTTAAATGTCATATGATGAATACAATCTTGCATTCGTGCCCACGTATTAATGATTTATTAAACTCGTTGAGGAAAAGGCATAAAATGCTCGGCAAAGCCTCGCATTTTATCATTTTCCTTAACCCATTTAATAAATTCAATAATACATGAACACTCATGTAAGATCCTCCATCTATTTAATGTTTTATTTTTTGTGCACTATACTTATGTAGTTTGCCTGGGTAAGAACACCAGGGTAAGAACAGAAATTCTATCCCAGGCTAAAATCACAGATTTCCTTATCTGGTGTGCAAGTAGGAGGGTTTCTGTAAAATCTGGTCCGGCCCCATGGGCTCAAACACTGATAAACAGTGTAGACCCCGATCAGAAGCTACAGAAAAGGGGCATCTGATCAGGGTCTACACTGCTTGCTTAAGATTTATGAATTTTAAACTGTTAGATTATAAGAATCTTATATGGATATAAGGGGTGGATGGAAAAATCCGTCCCGAGGGTCGCTGTCCGGCATCACGAGGCTTGCTGAGTGATGCCGGACAGTGATCCCGAGGGACAGATTTATCTATCCACCCCTCACACCCATATAGGATTCTTTTTCTTGCATACCTTCCATTTCTTAACACGGATTTTTATTGCTGCAGTCACTTCGGTTACAGACGTCCACCATAGTGATGACACTACAGGAATGTTTAGTGACGTAACGTAAAGTGCATGACGTCAACCTTAATGACGGCGCATATGAGGTCGTATTCAACCAGTACATTTATCAAACGCGTGAGAATATTCGATTTAGGGTAAGAACACCAGGGTTAGAACAGAATTTCTTGCACACCAGATAAGGAAATCCGTGATTTTACCCTGGGATAGAAATTTATGTTTTGACCCTGGTTTTCCGACCCAAAATCGAATATAATCGCGTCTTTGATAACGACTGGTTGATTACGACCTCGTATGCGCCGTCGTTAAGGTTGACGTCATAGAACGTTACGTAACGTCACTAAACATTCCTGCAGTGTCAACACAATATGGCGGACGTTAGTAACCGAAGTGACTGCAGCATTAAAAATCCGCGCTAAGAAATGGAAGGTGTGCAAGAAAAAGAATCCTATATGGGTGTGAGGGGTGGATAGAAAAATCCGTCCCTCGGGATCACTGTCCGGCATCACTCGGCAAGCCTCGTGATGCCGGACAGTGACCCTTGGGACGGATTTTCAATTCACCCCTCACACCCATATAAGATTCTTATATTCTATCCCAAGCTGAAACTATGGATTTCCTTGTCTGGTGTGCAAGAATAAACAGTCAATCTCACTTTTTACAACCATTTTCCCTGCCTATACTGAGAGATAATTGATCCATCGGTGTTGTGAGTGCTTTGGTAAGACACAGCCTTGTTTTACAGCACTTTCATGACAAGCTGGGGCCAGTTGTTCAAAGCATCGTTAGCTTAACAAGCTCGTTAGTGGTCAAATTGTTAACTCTTCTAGCAAGCACAATATCGTAAATTTTGGTATTTTTGCTGGAAAAATGTGAGCAGCTTTTGCGTCAGCAAAAGCTGCTCACATTTTTTCAGCAAAAATTTCAGCATATTTGCCATATTTAATGATTAAAGTTTTAACGATACGTTAACTAACGACGTCGTTAGTTTTAAACAACCGGCCCCTGGTTGTTAATCAGAGCTGAGGCCGGCCTTGATAGCTCAGTCAGTTGCGCGTCTGACTGGTGATAAGGAGGTCGCGGGTTGGATACCTGTCGGGTCCGCAACATTCTTTCGTGGAGATTGATCATGAAATCTTTTCTACGGTCATTCTCTCCCTTCTGCTGATTCAAGAAGGGCAGTTGTCAGTTTCTGGCGAAAGAATGTGCACTGTACTGGTTAACCGCTTATGTACAAGCCTGCCCAGGAAAGGTGTGGATAGGGTAAACTGACCGCCTCAAAAATGACCTAAAAGAGTGTTGACTGGGCCGTTAAACTCCAATACAAACAAACAAAAGAACAGATTTGCTGGAGAAAAACATTCTGACCTCCTGTTGCAGAACTTGGCATCTCCAATATGATCAGTAATTTACATAACAGCAATGAGCACTAACTCAACATATTTTGGGTTTGAAACAAAAACAAGAAGGCATTTAATTTTTTATAACCAATTTCATATTTATTTTCACCATTTTAATATCATTCTAGATGCAGATAACAAGAAACAGTTGAAATGATGTACAGAGTCTTTGTATGAAGGTATGAAATCTGATGATTTATCTCTTATGACATAACTACATAAATTATATATTTAAAATGTGTGTGTCTTTTGTTCAATAACCCTTATATTGCTGAATATTCATTTTAGCCACACCCATCTCTGACTTTGAACCAATCAGATTACCTGATGTAATTTATTGCTACAAATTTATAAACTGAATGCTAAACAGTGTAGATCCTGATCAGATTGCTTCTTCAGAAGCCATCTGATCTGGATCTACACTGTTTCCAAAGATAGGGGCTGTTGTGAACAGCAAGATAAGGATTAAAATGACTTAAATAATAACAATTCAGAGGCATATGATATGAGTCCATCACGAAAACATGCCTATATAATTTCGACCCCCTTGAACTCCACTATATGGTAAAAAATGGGGGTTTACAGGGGTTAACCTTATTTTTCTTATTTCTGCTCTAAAATATAAATTGTGGGTAAATGTTAGAACCAACTCGTCAAGGTGGTTCTAACGAGTACCCACAATCTATATTTTGAGCAGAAATAATAAAAATATCACAATTTTTCACCTTTTTTGGGCCATAAAGGCTACAATGTATTTGTATAGGCATGTTTTTGTAAAGACTGTTCATTATATCAGTTTTATATATAGCGTAAGTTACAGGTGGGTGCCAAATCAATGATATTATCCACAGATAAATGTACAGATTATATAGAAAAATGATGTGCTTAACAAAAATGCTACATATCAGGGCAGGAAAATTCTTCAATATTTCACTTGTCCTGCATGAACAAGGGCATGCAGATTTTGGTAAATTTCATAGGGACTAGACAGTCTTGTCCTTCCAGAATTTTTACTCGTCCTGGTAAGCAGACGAGTGGAATTTTCCAGTCCTGAATATTATATTTCTATAATATCTATATGGAAAATATACATTAACCTGTATTAAGCATGCGTCTAAATGATAACCAAAATGCGCTTGCTTAAAACAGGTACTTGCTTAATTCAGGTGATATGTTATCATTTGTATTATCTGTACAATTTTCTATGTGGTAGAGATTATATATTTGAAATTACCATTTACATATTAAGTCATAATTTTTACACAATCTATACATTTTTAATGATATTTTTTCTGTATAAAGGATTCAAAATTTTGAGGATTCACCAGAGCTGTTCAGTAAACACGAATTTGGCTTTTTGATACCAGCAAACGTGTTTTAAGGTGGTCACTGTGTGAATAAGCTTGTCTTGCTAGAAAAGAAAAGATATTAATCTTATGTTAAGCATCAGTTTAAGACAAAGTACAGTTCAGAAATGCATGAGTGCAAGGAGACTGGTCGCTAAAATAGGACATTTCTGCCTCTGAGAGTAAGGCGGTGCCCACAAAGTAGCCACAACTCCAAAAAGTAGCCACAACTTAATACTTATTTGAAAGCAAGAAGCCAAATAAGCTACCGTATTCGCCCAAATTACCGCACATGCTCCTATAAGCGCACACCAAAGCTATTTTTGAAAAGGAAATGCATAAGCGCACACTTTAAAGTAATCTCCCCTTGAAGCTCTCAAAGTAAATCTATAAAAAACTTACCATTATTTCTTCCAACAGTGAAGGCAATGCTTAAGTATCTTTTTGCGTCCCATTAAATATCAGTATGCATCATCTTAGAAGCTGTTGTTTTCGTATCAAGTGCGTGCAAATTAGGTAGATTTTTCACCATGATTTTATGACACGATTTTGAAAAAACTAAGCGCACGGTGCGGTAATTAGGGAGAATACGGTATGCTATAATGATCCTAAGTATCAGGACAGACAGGCCTAAGCAAACAGTGCAGACCCAGATCAGACTGCTCCTGAAGGAGCAGTCTGATCAGGGTCTTCACAGTTTGCTATTCTATCTGCATGTTTTGGTCTCCTTGTTTGATTGTTAAACAAATGCGTTAAAATTTTAGTAGAATTACAGCATGTCCTCAAGGTGTCCGAATTTTCAGGATTTTTTACAGTAACTCTTCAAGCCAAAAATTCCTCTACATAATCAAGTTCCTAGTGTTTGATACTTCAGATTTGGGTGTTAAGTGGAAGCCCTCCATGCAGGGAGAGTCATCTCCTATGCAAGATAGAGACCACTACCCTAATTACATGATTACTTTGTGGGCTTTCATCCAGCAAATATGGAGTGCATGCAATGTATGTCTGGGAGTGTTGATCAAAATGTGACCAATCACAGTAGATGTAGAAAAGAGACGACAGAGGACCCTCGCTATAACGGAAGTATTGGTCTCCTAACAGTCTGCCGATATAGCAAAATTGACGCTATTAAGATTCCCAATAAGGAGTTTGTTTAATTTGAGGTTTAACGTCCCCATCAACACTGTAAAGTTCATTTTGGAGATGTTGCTTCCAATTTTGTGGGACTTTTACCCAACACTGAGATGAAATGACATCTCAAGCCCTGTCGCCCAATGAAACCAATAGGGTTTATTAGCATGGACGGTCCAAATCGCACCTCGGTTCCTGGACAGGCTTAGATCCTCTAAGCGGTTTACCAGTACTAGTGTGCGGGCCGGATTCAGCTCTGCGTGGAAGCATCATGCAGCCCATATATTTCTTCAAGCCCTTATAGGTGGGGGCTACCCTAATTACATGATTACTTTGGGGGCTTTCATCTAGCAAATCTGGAGTGCATGCAATGTATGTCTGCTAGTGTTGAACAAAATGTGACCAATCACAGTAGATGTAGAAAAGAGACAACAGAGGACCCTCGCTATAACGGAAAATATTGGTATCCTAACAGTCTGCCAACATAGCAAAATTGCCGCTATAAAGATTCCCAAAAAGGAGTAGTATAATAGGTAATAAAGAACTTTTTTCCCTTAATTACTCCCAAGAAACAAAAGTTGTGGACATTTATTAGAATCACCCCTCGCTCTCAGGTGGGGAATGTGATTCCACATTCGCCGTCAAGAATCACAACTAATACATGTATTATACAGGCCTCATACTGACCAAGCTTTTCCAAGCCTGAAAGACCCGATTTTGCAGCCTTGACCGTCATTCTGCAGCACATGACAGCCATTACCTTAAAAATTGCAAACAGTGTAGATCCAGATCAGATGGCTTCTGATCAGGATCTACACTGTTTGTAATGCAGTGTGTGAATTGAACAAATACATTATATCAAGTAATTTGATTGGTGAATAGTCAGAAATGGGTGTAGCTAAATAATTTTATTAAGCAGGATAACCGTTATATAGTCATTTTAAACAGAATATAGGAGGAAAAAAATCAAATTTTTAAAAGCCTGAAATCAAGAAAAAACTAGAACGCGCAGTCGATGGCAAGCCATCGCAAATCCCCACGTTTTCTCCACAGTAGGTCAAAATTTGACCTTTTGACCAATCCCCAGGGCCCCTGGGGGCGGGGACAAAAAAAAATGTGCTCTTGCGCAAGCCATTCATGTAAGCAACTCGCATACAAAATTTGGTTGAATTCTGGCTAACGGTTTAGGTGGAGATAGCCGGACAGACAGACGGACAGACAGACAGACAGACGGACTGACGGAGGCGATAACAATATCCCCACTTTTCGTTGAAAAACATGGGGATAAACATGAAAAATCAAGCTCTTAAAAGCCTGAAATCCTGCAAATGCCTGAAAAATTCTGTAGGTATGAAAAAATGAAAGTAGTTTGCAAAGCACCCACCAATCTGTTAAGGGGAATGGGAACACCTTCAGGGGAGCCAACTCCTGCAACAGTATTTTTGTCTCCAATGTCAACAGGGGTGAACTCTTAAAGGAAAGAATTTACTGCTGAGGAGCAAATTCTTTCCTTTAAGAGTAGACCCCTTTTCAGTGGGATAGGGCTTATAGAAAAGTGAACAGGAAGTCCCAAAAGTTGTCTCCCTTTGAAAAATGGCGGAAAAATCTGCCAGGTATTCCAATTCCCCTTGAAAAGAAAAGTTAACAAAGCTTTCTGAACCATTAAACTTCCACAACACTTAACATATTTTAAACACAGTAACAACTGCCAGCCATACATAGTGAGTAACATCAAAAGGCAAATAAACATTATAAGCTCAGCTTTCGTTCTGATCGATTTCTTTTCTTCTCACATTTAACTAGAGCCAGTGTTTATGAAACACAATGCCCCCAACTGCTTGACCCTAACACTGCTTGTCCCTAACAGTAATTGAGATATCTTGTTTTTATGTGGCTGTAATGCTGAAATTACACAAGAAAAGCTGTAGTTAATCAGGTCGTTTATTTATCACCCCCTACTAGTTTTTTAAGTTACAGGATAATAGCTCATACAGTTTTAGAGATACAGTCAAACTTGTCTTAGTGGCCACCTTTATTAAGCGAGCAACCTGTCTTATTGAGATATCTTGCTTACAAGCTGCAAACACGAAAAAAATCTAAGGGCCATAACTCAAGAAAAAAAATCGGATTTTTTTCAAAAGTTAATCAGTTCATCTACTCATCATCCCTGACCAGTCTGTGAAATTTCGGGGAAAAACCTAAAATAGTTTTTTAGATATCTTGCTTACAAACTTAAAATGCGAAAAATTTCAAAGGGCCATAACTCAAGAAAAAAATTTCGGATTTTTTTCAAAAGTTAATCAGTTCATCTACTCATCATCCCCAACCAGCCTGTAAAGTTTCAGGGCAATAGCTCAAACAATTTTTGAGATATCTTGCTTACAAGCTGAAAACACGAAAAAAATCAAAGGGCCATAACTCAAGAAAAAAAAATTGGATTTTTTTTCAAAAGTTAATCAGTTCATCTACTCATCATACCCAACCAGTCTGTGAAGTTTGGGGGAAAAACCTCATATAGTTTTTGAGATATCTTGCTTACAAACTTAAAACGCGAAAAATTTCAAAGGGCCATAACTCAAGAAAAAAATATAGGATTTTTTTCAACAGTTAATCAGTTCATCTACACATCATCCCAAACCAGCTTGTAAAGTTGCAGGGCAATCGCTCAAACAATTATTGAGATATCTTGCTTACAAGCTGAAAACACGAAAAAAATCTAAGGGCCATAACTCAAGAAAAAAAAATCGGATTTTTTTCAAAAGTTAATCAGTTCATCTACTCATCATCCCTGACCAGTCTGTGAAGTTTCGGGGAAAAACCTAAAATAGTTTTTTAGATATCTTGCTTACAAACTTAAAACGCGAAAAATTTCAAAGGGCCATAACTCAAGAAAAAAATTTCGGATTTTTTTCAAAAGTTAATCAGTTCATCTACTCATCATCCCCAACCAGCCTGTAAAGTTTCAGGGCAATAGCTCAAACAATTTTTGAGATATCTTGCTTACAAGCTGAAAACACGAAAAAAATCAAAGGGCCATAACTCAAGAAAAAAAAATTGGATTTTTTTCAAAAGTTAATCAGTTCATCTACTCATCATACCCAACCAGTCTGTGAAGTTTTGGGGAAAAACCTCATATAGTTTTTGAGATATCTTGCTTACAAACTTAAAACGCGAAAAATTTCAAAGGGCCATAACTCAAGAAAAAAATATAGGATTTTTTTTCAACAGTTAATCAGTTCATCTACACATCATCCCAAACCAGCTTGTAAAGTTGCAGGGCAATCGCTCAAACAATTATTGAGATATCTTGCTTACAAGCTGAAAACACGAAAAAAATCTAAGGGCCATAACTCAAGAAAAAAAATCGGATTTTTTTCAAAAGTTGACCAGTTCATCTACTCATCATCCCCGACAAGTCTGTGAAGTTTCGGGGAAAAACCTCAAATAGTTTTTTAGATATCTTGCTTACAAACTTAAAACGCGAAAAATTTCAAAGGGCCATAACGCAAGAAAAAAATTTCGGATTTTTTTCAAAAGTTAATCAGTTCATCTACTCATCATCCCCAACCAGCATGTAAAGTTTCAGGGCAATAGCTCAAACAGTTTTTGAGATATCTTGCTTACAAGATTTCATAGTATTTTTTGCAAAGGGGCATAACTCAAAAAAGGGGCATAATCCTGACGAGAAAAAAAACACGGGTCAATTATTTTTTCATGAGGAATCCATATATGAAATTTCAAAAACCTAGCACCCATGGTTCTAAAGTTATGCTATGCAGTAAAAAGTGGGACGGACGTAAGGACGGAAGGACGGACGGACGAACAGGGCAAAACCAATATGCCAAAACGCGAAAAATTTCAAAGGGCCATAACTCAAGAAAAAAATTTCGGATTTTTTTCAAAAGTTAATCAGTTCATTTACTCATCATCCCCAACCAGCCTGTAAAGTTTCAGGGCAATAGCTCAAACAATTTTTGAGATATCTTGCTTACAAGCTGAAAACACGAAAAAAATCAAAGGGCCATAACTCAAGAAAAAAAAATTGGATTTTTTTCAAAAGTTAATCAGTTCATCTACTCATCATACCCAACCAGTCTGTGAAGTTTTGGGGAAAAACCTCATATAGTTTTTGAGATATCTTGCTTACAAACTTAAAACGCGAAAAATTTCAAAGGGCCATAACTCAAGAAAAAAATATAGGATTTTTTTTCAACAGTTAATCAGTTCATCTACACATCATCCCAAACCAGCTTGTAAAGTTGCAGGGCAATCGCTCAAACAATTATTGAGATATCTTGCTTACAAGCTGAAAACACGAAAAAAATCTAAGGGCCATAACTCAAGAAAAAAAAATCGGATTTTTTTCAAAAGTTGATCAGTTCATCTACTCATCATCCCCGACAAGTCTGTGAAGTTTCGGGGAAAAACCTCAAATAGTTTTTTTAGATATCTTGCTTACAAACTTAAAACGCGAAAAATTTCAAAGGGCCATAACTCAAGAAAAAAATTTCGGATTTTTTTCAAAAGTTAATCAGTTCATCTACTCATCATCCCCAACCAGCATGTAAAGTTTCAGGGCAATAGCTCAAACAGTTTTTGAGATATCTTGCTTACAAGATTTCATAGTATTTTTTGCAAAGGGGCATAACTCAAAAAAAGGGGCATAATCCTGACGAGAAAAAAAACACGGGTCAATTATTTTTTCATGAGGAATCCATATATGAAATTTCAAAAACCTAGCACCCATGGTTCTAAAGTTATGCTATGCAGTAAAAAGTGGGACGGACGTAAGGACGGAAGGACGGAAGGACGCCAAAACGCGAAAAATTTCAAAGGGCCATAACTCAAGAAAAAAATTTCGGATTTTTTTCAAAAGTTAATCAGTTCATCTACTCATCATCCCCAACCAGCCTGTAAAGTTTCAGGGCAATAGCTCAAACAATTTTTGAGATATCTTGCTTACAAGCTGAAAACACGAAAAAAATCAAAGGGCCATAACTCAAGAAAAAAAAATTGGATTTTTTTCAAAAGTTAATCAGTTCATCTACTCATCATACCCAACCAGTCTGTGAAGTTTTGGGGAAAAACCTCATATAGTTTTTGAGATATCTTGCTTACAAACTTAAAACGCGAAAAATTTCAAAGGGCCATAACTCAAGAAAAAAATATAGGATTTTTTTTCAACAGTTAATCTGTTCATCTACACATCATCCCAAACCAGCTTGTAAAGTTGCAGGGCAATCGCTCAAACAATTATTGAGATATCTTGCTTACAAGCTGAAAACACGAAAAAAATCTAAGGGCCATAACTCAAGAAAAAAAAATCCGGATTTTTTTCAAAAGTTGATCAGTTCATCTACTCATCATCCCCGACAAGTCTGTGAAGTTTCGGGGAAAAACCTCAAATAGTTTTTTTAGATATCATGCTTACAAACTTAAAACGCGAAAAATTTCAAAGGGCCATAACTCAAGAAAAAAATTTCGGATTTTTTTCAAAAGTTAATCAGTTCATCTACTCATCATCCCCAACCAGCATGTAAAGTTTCAGGGCAATAGCTCAAACAGTTTTTGAGATATCTTGCTTACAAGATTTCATAGTATTTTTTGCAAAGGGGCATAACTCAAAAAAGGGGCATAATCCTGACGAGAAAAAAAACACGGGTCAATTATTTTTTCATGAGGAATCCATATATGAAATTTCAAAAACCTAGCACCCATGGTTCTAAAGTTATGCTATGCAGTAAAAAGTGGGACGGACGTAAGGACGGAAGGACGGAAGGACGGACGGACGAACAGGGCAAAACCAATATGCCCCCACAACTTCTTCGAAGTTGGGGGCATAATTATCTGTAAATGAATCTCATTGTGTATATCTTTTGAATAAAATATGTTTAAACTATTAAACATGAAAATGTCAGTTTTGAAATTCACAACATTTTTTGTTTCTTTGGAGGTTAAAAGCCCAGTAAACACTATTTAGGTCATATCAAGATGATCAGTTCATCTACCCACACTTTTTCTGGGCATGCTTATACACAAGCGATTAACCAGTACAATGAATTCCTTTGCCGTATTTTGACAGCTCCCCTTTTCAAATTCAGTGCAAGGGAGAGAATGACCATAGACAAAATTTCATGATCAATCTCAATAAAAGTGTGTTGCTAACCTAGCAGGTATGGAGCCAGTGACCTCCTGATCAACACTTTTAAACAAGCTAACCCAAATGACAATTGAATGAGCTAAAATAAAATCAAATCAAAGGTAATAAAGGCAGCGTGTACCTTTCTATGTAGCAATTACATGTACATTATTCATTCATCATTCATTTCTTCCCATTATAGGTAAAACTGGCATAAAACTGAATACACAATTCTAAACTGTCAATAATCTAAGTCTAATCTGCTAATATTGAAAACTTATGCAAAATGGTATTTCAACTTTGGTTTGGTGTACTAGAAATGTTTTCAAAGGAAAACTATGTCCCCCACCATAAATTTAACTTAAAATGCCCATATGACCTTGAAAATGAGGTCAATTACTTAAAAACGCCTATATAATTCTGATGCCCACTGTTACATAGTAAAACTGGGATTTACAGGGGTAAACCTTTTTCTTATTTCTGCTCTAAGATATAGATTGTGGGTACTCCTTAGATCCGCTTCAATTCATGAGGGGGTTCTAATGAGTATCCACAATCTATAGTTTGAGCTGATAAGAAAAAAAATCTTGAACAGTCCCAAAGGTGGTCTCTGGTACCAGAGGACACTTTGTGCAGAAAACTCAAAGAAAGAATAACTGCATCCTACCAAATAAGCTTTTAAAAGCAGAATTTGTCTTAATTTCAGGTGGTCTTAACCCTTATCTTGCTGTTCACAACAACCCCTATCTTTGGAAACAGTGTAGATCCAGATCAGATGGCTTCTGAAGAAGCCATCTGATCAGGATCTACACTGTTTGGCATTCAGTTTATGAATTTGTAGCAGTAAATTACATCAAGCAACTTGATTGGTTGATAGACAGAAATGGGTGTGGCTTAAATGAATATTCAGCAAGAGAAGGGTTAATAGAGGAATCACACTGTATTGTAAAAAAATTTGACCAAATTTCATCAATTTGTCCATGAGATAAGGCGTATTTTTGAAATTGTTGTTTGGCTGTAACAGTGCCAAGCCAAGACAATTTTTGCTTTCAGCCTCAACAGTAGCATATAAGGTTTTAGTCAATATGCCTTTTTTGCTAACCTAAGGAGAGTTGATACACCTTCAGGGGAGGCAACTCTTTTAAAAGTATTTTTGTCTCCCCTGTCAACAGGGGTCAACTCTTAAAGGAAAGAATTTGCTCCAGAGGAGCAAATTCTTTCCTTTAAGAGTAGGCCCCTTTTTCATTGACCAGAGTTGATAGAAAGCAAACAGGAAGTCCTATAGTTGTCTCCCTTTGAAAAATAGCAGAAAAAATCTAACACGTGTATCCATTTCCAGCTTATAAACCCTAGTGGTTTCATTGGGCGACAGGGCTAGAAAATGTCATTCCATCTCAATGTCGGGTAAAAGTCCCACAAAATCGGAAGCAACATCTCCAAAATGACCTATACAGTGTTAATGGGGACGTTAAACCTCAAATCAAACAAAGCAAACAAACAAATTTCCCTAAAAACATGTTGATACAACCAAACATGCTATTAAGACAGAAATTGCCACAGAAATACCATTTTTAACTCAGTTTACAATATATCCATCTATATATTTGCCATTTCAATCAGTCATTTAGATGTACAACAAAATGGACGTAAAACAAGCAAAATTTGACCAAACAAAAATCATAACAAGATGCAAGACTAACTAACATGTCCCAAAGTATAGGTTTTGTTTGATTTGAGGTTTAACGTCCCCGTCAACACTGTAAAGGTCATTTTGGAGACGTTGCTTCCAATTTTGTGGGACTTTTACCCGACATTGAGATGGAATGACATCTCAAGCCCTGTCGCCCAATGAAACCAACAGGGTTTATTAGCATGGACGGTCCTCCTTGCACCGTGGTTATTGGACAGGCTTAGATCCTCTAAGCGGTTTACCAGTACTAGTGTGCGGGCCGGATTCAGCTCTGCGTGGAAGCATCATGCAGCCCATATATTTCTTCAAGCCCCTATGGGCGGGGGCTTAACAGAGTATAGGTGGAATTTGTTATAAATGACATTAAGTCCTCAAGGTATTAACCCATTTAGTACCAGAAACCCCAAAACGGGTACCCTGGCAAACAGTGCAGGCCCAGATCAGACGCCACAGAACGCGGCGTCTGATCAGGGCCACCATTGCTAAAAGTTCAGCCATTTTCCAAAAAAAATTTGAAGCAAATACAACCTGACACCCCTAATTTTTTAAATAGACTCCTGCCATATATAAGGAGGAAGATTCCATTTGGTACAAAAAGTGTTAAATAAAGTGTTTAGAAAAAGTTCAGCAGATAGAATTGTTTTTTTGGGTTGTTTGCCAATCAATCCAAAGTTTCTAATAAATACCGTAATGATCCCAAGTACTGGGACAGACACGTCTTTAGAAGCAAACAGTGGATACCCAGATCAGACTGCTCCTTCAGGATCTCCACTGTATGCCATTCCAACTGCACTTTTTGACACCCTTGCTGGATTGTGAAACAAATTTGTTAAAAGTTTAGGAAAATTATAGCATGCTCTTAACCCATTTGGTACCGGAAACCCAAGAAGGGGTAAGTGGCAAACAGTTCAGGCCAAGATCAGACGCAGAAGAACGCTGCGTCTGATCAGGGCCTACACTGTTGGCAAGAAAGTAAAGCCATTTTCCAAATAAATTTTGAAGAAAACACAACCTGACACCCCTTAATGTTGGAATGGACTCCTTGTATATATAAGGAGTTTTCATTTGGTCTGGGTCTGCACTGTTTGCCAACTACACCTTTGGGGTTTCCGTTACAAAATGAGTTAATCAGTGGAATAATGCAAAACTGTGGTTTTACCAAACCTGTTATATCCAATACTCTGCTTTAACCAGAACTGTTTATAACAAAAGACAGGTCTGAGAGTTTAGCTATTTCTAAAGACTGTCCATAAAAATAAAGACAGTCCTTAAATTTATGGACTCGCGTGTCTATAGAAAGCAATGGATATCGTACAAATTGTCAAACATTCGAAAATCGCAGAAAATGTATTATATAAACTTCTTCGTTACATGATGAACTGCAAACACAGAGGTTTTTTTCTCAAATCTGTTGTCTATTTCGAGTATTTGTATAAAACGGCTAAGAAAGATATTCTTGTTAAGGTTTTCTCCCTTCATGTACTTTACAACAAGTGTGCGACGCATCAGGTGACATGTTTCATTGTTTATAGTGTAAGGGAGAACTACACAGAATTAATTATTTATGTTCTTGGATTATTAATCAACAAGACAACGGATCATACTCGGTTTTCAGCTACACGCAGATAATCATATAATAATGAAAGTTGCGTAACACATGTACTGTGATTTTCGAAATTTTTGAAAATTTGTACGATATCCATTGCTTTCTACAGACACATGAGTCCATAAATTTAAGGACTGTCTTTATTTTTATGGACAGTCTTTCGAAATAGCTAAACTCTCAGACCTGATAGAGTTATCGAAAGGTCTATGTGTTTAAAAATTAAAGCACATTTAATCTAAAAATCTATCATTTTACGTGACAAGCAGTTGGCTAAGCACTTTTTCTCTAAAGCACAAATAAAACGGGAATAACCCCCAGGGCGTTAAGCCAGCTACATTTGATACATGCGGGGACATAAATAAACATATACTGTATTTACACTCATGTACAAAACACAGATACAATGTACATATTTACATGAAGCTTAATTACATCTCTGTACATACATTTCATAGTGCACAACCAGCAAGTTATTTTAAGTATGATTTTGGGGTCAGTTGTTTGTCATTTGACCCAATATTACCCGGTACTAAGCACAGTAGCTTTACGTTGTAACGTCCACGTGGCTATCACTGATTAGTAAAGTATAAAATCCAGGTAACGGTTAATTCTAGAAAATAGCCAAGCTATTCTAATTCTTGTGACCTCCAGAGCATAGCAACAGATTAGGCTGGTATTTTGTGATAAGTGAAGTATAGTTTTTGTCAATTCTCCATAAAAACCTATATTGTGGCTATTCATTAGAACCACCTCCCTGAGGCGTTTCTAATGAATACCCACAACATGACCTCCTGAGCATGGTATTTTTGTCATGACTGAAGGGTTTTGTCAACTTTCCATATAAACCTATGTTGTGGGTATTCATTAGAACTGCCTCCAAAACCTATGTTGTGGGTATTCATTAGAACCGCCTCCCTGAGGCGGTTCTAATGAATACCTACAACATGGGTTTAGAACCGCCTCCCTGAGGCGGTTCTAATGAATACCCACAACATGGGTTTATGTGGAGAAATAAGGAAAACTATCCTTCAATTACCACAAAAATACCAACCTATTCTGTTGCTATGCTCCCGAGTGCTGTATAATAATGGTTACAGATCAGTTAACTTGGACTAGCTCACATGCCGGGACATTGGCAAACAGTGTAGACTGAGATCAGATGAGCATGTCATGGCATCTGATCAGGGTCTACACTGTTTGCTTACAGCACAGGAATTTGCATGTTAAATGAAAGTCTAAGGTCCGGACTATTTTCCCCACCTACACTCAGAGACAATCGACCCACCAGTACTGTCAGTGCTTTGATTATAATCTTGTCTCAGTTTAACCCTTTCTCAGTTGAATGGGACCTTCCTCACTATGAATAGGAGGAGTCCATTTTGAAACCGAGGGGTGTCAGGTTAAATTAGTTTTAGGAATTCAATCAGAAAATGCTTGGAAATTGCCATCCTGGTCTCCATAGACATTTGGGTGTCTACACCAAAGATATCAATTGCATGTACATTTACTGAAGAATCCCGTTATAATGACAATTTGTTCACTATCATTTGTCCCGTTACAAACAATTTGCCACTATAAAGAATCTCACTTAGGAGAAGTATAACAGGGCCCTTTTCCCATACTTACTCCATGGAAAAAATGTTGCGGCCATTTGTTAGAATCGCCTCATTGAGGCGATTCTAACAAATAGCCATAACATCTGTTTCTTTTTTGTTGTTTTACAGCCCTTTCAACAAGATTATTTCACTTATTGCGAGCTGATCATTAATCAGAGGAAGGCAGAAACTTTGGAGTACACATAGAAAAACCACACAATCATCCGTTCCAGACCTTGGCTTCTCATGTGATGGAGGCTCAAACCCACAGTGGTGGGTACAGAGTCAGAGCTCTTACTCACAAGGCCAAGGAGGCCCATTAACATATTTCTAAAGGTTTTAATTACAATATCCTTGTATATCTCCATAAGTCAGTCTCATCTTGAGACAAGGAATCATTCTGCTGAAATTGTCGTTTTAACGAAATTTATTGTAGAATCAATTGTCAGAATAAAGAGAGTGTACTGTATTTCATAAGACTGAAACTACCCACATCCCAGTGCAGTACTGGCCAAGCCTTAAAATCAAGTCTGTATTGTTATTTAGAGTGGCTACCCCAGCTGTGTCATCAGTTAGGTAATACAGAATGCCACGACGACAAAACACAAATTATACAAACATGCCAAGACAGCTTAAGGCTTAAAGCACAAAACACAAGAGCCGCAGATGACGAAATGTCAAGCCTATTGTCTGTGAAAAAAAGAATATCATATGCTACTATTTGCTTGGCAGTCTTGTCAAGCTGGCAATTCAAACTTCCTATACCGTCAAAAAGACGACCCCTCAAAAAAAAGTAAGATTCACATTAGTCCATGCTTTGAGCATTTTCACATAATTCAACTTTCAACCCTTAAAGCACTAGACAAAATAATAGCAGAAAACATCTTAAAAGATTGTTTTATTATTTATTCACAGCAAAAATAAGGTTTGACATTCCATGTGAATTGTCTGCTAAGCAGACAATTCACATGGAATGTCAAAGCTTATTTTCAGAATGCTGTCTGTAAGATTAAAGGATGTCATCTTCTGATTTGCCTAGTACTTTTAAAGGTGAAAATTATCTTAAAAGTAATGAGTCATAAATCTCCCTAGAACCCTTCAGTAGGGTTTGCCTGTTTTTTGGACTCTTGACTTTGAGCGGCTAACATCTCGGACAACAAGTCACAGAATGATACAGATCCTTCTTTCTTCAACGACTGAAAGTACGCAGTTGCACGCTCTGCGGCTTGTCTGATATGAGTTAGTAGTAACATCACTGAGGGAACGTGACGTAAATTGTCCGGGTGATATTTCTGAGCAATATCCACTACTCCATCCAAAACTGAATGTCTTATCTCAAACAGTTTACTGAAACTGGCAAGCTTTCGAACCTCTGAAAAGACAAGAAATCAAACATCATGAGTTGACTGTCATAGAAATATGAATAAACCTTCCACAATGTTTTGGACATAATCTATGCTTTGAAGCAGGAAAAATAATAATTTATACCTTTGGACACAAAACAGTACAAACTTTGATGGGCTTCGTTTCATTTTGATATGACACATTATCTAATACATGTATATCCTAAAGTCCTGCCAGTCAACTGCTAGCCAGGTAAAAATTTATGACATAAGGTGTTGTACATTTTACGGCAGACAATGCATCAACCAATCAAAACACATCTCAGTTGCCAAGAACATAAATCAGACCTAAATATGTGTTTACCAAAATGATTGAGACCAATCAATGTGCCCACTTTTAGAATTCTTTGATGAATTGTCAGACAAACTTGATGCAAAGAAATTCATTGAAAGGCACTGTATGCTTTTAAACCATACTTTTACCAATATAAAGTGAGGTTTACATAGGTATTCTTAGCATGGATTCATTAATGTAATGGAAAAGATTTTGACATTCTCAAAGTTTACCTAATGACCTTAAGTATTGGGACAGACAGGCCTAAGCAAACAGTGCAGACCCAGATCAGACTGCTCCTGAAGGAGCAGTCTGATCAGGGTCTACACTGTTCGCCATTCAGTCTGCACATTTTGGACTCCTTGCTGGATTGTGAAACAAATTTGTTAAAATTTTAGGAGAATTACAGTAAGTCCCCATGGTGTCCGAACTTTTAGGATTTTATGATACATTTTTGAATTGAACTTACACGTTTCCCTTTGGAAACATAGCCTGGGGCCAGTTGTTCAAAGCATCATTAGCTTAACGAGCTCGTTAGTGGTCAAATTGTTAACTGTTCTAGCAAGAACAATATGGACAATTTTGGTATTTTTTGCGGAAAAAATGTGAGCAGCTTTTGCGGATGCAAAAGCTGCTCACATTTTTTCAGCAAAAAATTCAGCATATTTGCCATATTTAATGATCAAAGTTTTAATGATACGTTAACTAACGACATTGTTAGTTTTGAACAACTGGCCCCATATGTTTCATTTAAGCAAAGAACTGGAATAGAATGTCAAGCACAGATTCCAGAGGAAAAAACTTGAATGCAAGAGCAAGCAATTCTTTTTCCTTTAATTTTGTTTTTATGCCCTTTTCAAGATTATATTACATATCAAGCCAATTGTAAACCAGAGTTGGATGAAAACTGAAGTAACTGGAGAAAAACCACTGGACCTTCCGCTTCAGAACTTGACATCTCATTCAAGCTAGGCATGAATCCATACCAATGACAGACCAGATGTATAAGAGCCAGTTCTCTTAATTCCTAGGCTATGAAGGCTTGTTGCAGACTGGGTTTGATTCTGCAGTGCCAATACATAGCTTGGTGTCCCATGTCCACAGTCAACATTTTACCACAATAAGCCAGCATCCATGGCTTCAAGAGCATGTTTTTAAGTTTAACTTAACTTTCTGTAAGATCAAAGCACAATAAAAAGGTTTCTACCTTTTTATAAATAGACAGCTTGTATCAGAATCTTACCTGCATTGACTAGAACCGTTGCCTGTAATAACAGCAGCTCTTCTCTGTGGAGGTTATATTGCACCATTTGATCTGAGACAGCAGCGACCTGCTCTAGAATTTCTCCCATACCCATCACAGTCCAGTAAGGCCTGAAATAGCACAGAAATTATAGCAAAGCTCTAGATAAGAAGAAAAAAGGATGACCATGGAAAAATTCTTATTCCTACATTAAACCATAATTTGTGGGTACCTGTGAGAATAACCTCATTGAGGCAAGTACCCACAACATATGGTTCTAAGATGAAATAAATGATATAGCACATACTGGTATAATGTTTCCAGCATGGGAAATAGCATGGGATAAGGAAAATTTTTTCTTGCACACCAGACAAGGAAATCCGTGATTTTACCCTGGGATAGAAATTTATGTTCTGACCCTGGTGTTCCGACCCAGGCAACTAACATAAATGCGCTTCAATTCTATTCAACTGCCGGAACTACTTCCGCACTACTTTTATTTTGTAAACAATATACATCTGCGAGCTTTCAAAACTAACCGGAGGTGTTGTGCAAGAAAAAGAATCCAATATGGGGTTCTGTTGTAGATGGGCGTTTCCAACACTCGGGATGACCGTGCTGACCGGAACCTCGGCGTAGCCTCGGTTCCGCTCAGCACGGTCATCCCTCGGGTTGGAAACGCTCATCTACAACAGAACCCCATATCAGATTCTTATACTCTGACCCTTATTCCGCTGAAACAACCCCTAGTCGATCTTTGCAAATAGTGTAGATCCAGATCAGATGGCTTCTGAAGAAGCCATCTGATCTGGATCTGCACTTTTTGTCATGAAGTTTGTGAAATGAATAGACACATTGTATCAAGTAATTTGATTGGCTGTGAGTCAGCAATGGTGTGGCTAAATTGATTTATTCAGCAGTATAAGGGTTAATTATCTTCTGTGCTTTTCCTTTTCAGGGTCAATGAGCAGGGCCTGATAAATCCCTAAAGATGCCAGTAGTTAATGCACCATTAAAACTTCGATCAATTAATTTGGCAAATATGCTAAATATTTTTGCTGAAAAAAAATGACAGCAGCTGCTTCCATCATTTTTTCAGCAAAAACAATGCTTAATTAAGAGTAGGACTTGCTAGAACAGTTAACAATTTCACCACTAACAAGCTTGTTAAGCTACTGATGATTTGAACAACTTGCCCCAGATTGTCAGCCAAATGTGCACATGACTGGGTCAATGAGGCTGCTAATCTATGAAGTGTGTGTATGAATTCTGGTTTATTGTCGCTTTCAACAATTTTTCAGTCATATCACGACGGTGTCTGGTTGCGACAGGGAGCTCAATGCTCACTTTTATAGTGCTGCCTCACTGAAGTATCATGTCCCAGACAAATTACATGATACCACACCCAGTCACATTATCCTGACACTGGGTCGACCAGTCCTAGCTCTACCCCGTCAATCTGAGTGCCAAGCGAGGAGCAGCTAGTACCATTTTTAACGACTTTGGTATGTCGCGGCCCAGGATCAAACCCATGACCTCCCGTTCCCCGGAGTGGACACTCTACCAACTGAGCTATCGGGGCCGGTAATCTATGAAGTAAGATCCAAAAAATGCCAACCCACCTTTCAAGAATGAGATCATGAGCGAAGGCTAAACCCCTTCCATTGTGTTCCATTGAGCGGAATGCACAGTTGAGAAGTAAGAGCTCCATCCAACAACACTCGATCAGGTGAACTTGGTCGCCAAGGCCCAACTCGGTGTAACCTGGAAATGAGAAAGGTTGATATAGTAACCAGAAACATGTTTACAAAAGCTGAAACTGATTTTATTTCCTTACAGATGGCAAAAAAATGTATTTGATAATTTGTCAGCCTGCTTGTTGTTTTTTTTTGTGTAATTTAACACATTTTATCATATGACGTCACATCTGAGAGTGTAATAACGCCATGTAATATTTTCGATAATCCACTAGTGGATTAAATATGCAAATTAGCTAGATACGTCCCGTAACCTTACATGTACAACGTCCTTAACGGCGTCGCGTTTACTAACGGCGGAATATTGACATTTTTGAAAACAATCGTGAATAAAATGCGTTTTAAATGTCATATGATAAATAGAATCTTGCATTCATGCTCATGTATTATTGAATTTATTAAACTTGTTGAGGAAAAGGGATAAAATGCTCGGCAAAGCCTCACATTTTATCTCTTTTCCTCAACTCGTTTAATAAATTCAATAATACATGAACACTCATGTACGATCCTCTATTCAATCCATTCTTGTCTACAAACCCATGAAAGGGACATAGACAAACTGTGTAAACCCAGATCAGATGCCACATCATGCGGCACCTGATCAGGGTCTACAATGTTTGTGATTTACAGGATTTTCCAAAGCAAATAGACTTAAAATGAAAACACTGACCTGACACCCCTTAAACCACTTATGGACGTGTCCAACACAAAACAATGGAAGAGTCCACTAGTATACAAAGGGTTAATAACCAACACCCAATATCATTCAACATCTATGTCCGTTATGAAAGTTAAAATTCTGTTACATTCTTAATGTCACATGTAAGGTGTCTCAGACCAAATGTGTGACAGAATTTTATGACATCGCTAGATACAGAGAAATTTTGACAGTCTGAACTACAATGACTCATTTTCAGCTGTTTTAAACATGTTCACGAGTCCTGAGAAACATATCCATAACTATACATCTAGATACTTATATATTCAAGATAATTTTCATATTTTATCTTGAAAATGTATGTGGTGTGTACTCATTAGAATTGCCTCAATGAGGCGATTCTAACGAGTTCACACGACATACCATTCTTTTTAAGAAAACTAAAAAGATAACCATCCTCACATGGTACAATGAATTATTATGATTAACTGTCAGTGGCTCAGACTGCCCCTGACTCAAACACATCTTCCTGGCCACAAAGTTATTCAAGTCACTTAATGGACTGAACCAGTCTCGCTCGTAAGAAAAGAGTGTCAATTATGAAGTAATTTTATAGAAAATCCTACGAACACTCACCAGGGAGATTCTTAGCCCAGTTGATCAGGAACACTAACTCCTTCTCTGCAATCTTCACAAGGGAGTTAAGCAAGTGAACTCTTGTAGGAGGAGAACTGTGGTTATGGTAACTTATCAAGTTAGGTAACTCTGCTTTACTCAGTGCCTCGATCAACGCTGAGGTTTTCGACTTTCGAGCATGCTGCAAATAGACAGGCATACTATGAGTTTTAATCATTAAGATGCCATGAAAAACTGCATCTGAAAATGTTGTCTGTTTATGCCCTCTGCTGTATCTTCTGGCAAACATTTCTAACATATTTTTGCAGACAGAGAAACAATGTGGATCCTGATCAGACTGCTTTTAGAGCAGCAGTCTGATCTGGGTCCACACCGTTTGCAAAAATAATTTTGGAAGTTACCAGCAGATGACAAAGAATATAACAATAGTTGTGATTGGCATCTTATGGGATAATAAATTAAGTGTTAACACTGCTCTTTCACCGGGATTCATATTTCCAAATAATGGTATGTACGACTAATGGCTTATAAATAAAAAGCATTTTTCTTATTTCATCATAAAAACCTGTGTGTGATTCTAACAACTACCTACAACATACATGTAGGTTTTAAAGGATTTAGGAAAACTATCCTTAAAGTATTCTCATTTCTCTCCCTTATCTGGTGCTATATGTATTGAATTTCAATCTCATTTAACAAAGTTTTTCCAAAAACTACTGACCGTGCCCTGAATGCAAGGTCACATGTACAGGTGAAGGTCAGGTGGAATTAACCTTTGGACGAGCATCTGAGACTGATGCATTGATGAGTTGGAAACCCTGCACAAATGACTGAACAAATTACATGATGGGTAAACCACCACAGAACTAAGGGTATGGGTACTGGCTGAATAATCAGTAGTGGAGCGCTGTGATGCAGTGGTGAAGCATCTGATTTGACATAGAGAGGTAGCCGGTTCGATCCCCGCAAGTGTCAAGTATTGTTTCCTTGAGCAAGAGAGTTTATCCACATTGCTTAGTACTGGTTCCTACCTAGGAAAAGAGGGCCACATGGAAGATTAGTACTAGTACTAAATGAGTTACCCTCTATAAATAAGGTTGATTAATAAAATCGATTTAAGCCCAAAGAAAGAAATCTATACAGAGCATTTCAATGCAGTGCTTCTGCTTTGGATTATTATTGTATTTTTATGTCTTTCCATGTATGTCCTCGTATAAATATTCTGGACAGCAATTTGGCCATGTTTCGGGAAAGAAACTGTATGTTTGGCTTTTTACTTTTAGTGTTTCACATACACCTATAATTTTGTTCCTCTGTGTGCATCCTCCTTTCAGAATGCACTTTGTATTGATTCCAAATCATTGCCTTCCAGCCTACTTTCTATCATGTGCTAAGTATACAATTGCAACAGCCATAGCAACAGATATTAAGGTTCATATTTCCTGATGACTGAACGATAGTTTTTGTAGATATTCCATAAAAACCTATGTTGTGGGTATTCATTAGAACCGCCTCACTGAGGCAGTTCTAATGAATACCCACAATATAGGTTTATATGGAGAAATAAGAAAAACTATCCTTCAATTATCAAAAAAAAAAAAAAAAAACACCTTATGTGTTGCTATGGTTTACTTCAACTTAACCCAACGTAAGTGTTTGGAAAACATAAAATCTTAAAATTTACGAAACTAGTAAATTCTTTGGATGCTGATCCCCCCACCAGTGCAAATGTCAATGCTGTCTTATTCAGTTAAGAGAAAATGCTCTTTTTTGTACTTCTCCTTGTAGTCTGTACTTTTTCAAGGCAAGATGAAATCCACTCATATTCATTTAATATCTTTCAATCAAAAATGGCCACTACAGCAAGACCCTCTTTTGAACAAGATAACCAAACGGTTTTGACAACCTACCTTTACAGGATTTGGGCTACCACTTGTCGAGTTTATAGCCTCTTCTGATGACTCCACTCGTGGTCTTTTCTGTCCCTTGTTTCCTGGAGAACCTGAACCTTTACGCTCCTTTCTTTGACTTCCTGTAGACAGAGTAGCGGATAAATGAAAAGCACAGATGTATCATCAATCCAGATAAGGTGAAGTTTTGGTAGTGAGGACAATTTGGGGAAAATTTTCTTATTTCTCCATTGAAACATATTATGTTGTGGGTACTTGTTAGAATCGCCTCTTAGGCGATTCTAACATGTTCCCAAACATATGTTTAAAATAAGCTTTAAGGAATATTGTCCCATAATAATCCTTTTTCCTCCTGTATATACTGAGGTGCAAAAGTTACAGCCATGTTTTCTGCAAAAAATAGCTCACAGGGTATTCTCTCTATATATATGTATGTATCATCAATCCAGATAAGGTGAATTTTTGATAGTGTGTATACATATATATTTTTTTTCTACTCTAAGTCTCTAAGACATAAGTTGTGGGTACTCATTAGAACTATGTGGCTGTCACACGAATCTGTTTTCATAATGTTAAACATGCGTACTTGAATAAGTACACACCAATGCTTTTTCAAGACATATACCGGTAGTTGATACCAATTTTGAGTGCTAAATTTTAGTTTGCTGAAGTACACAGTGCATATAGTTAAGTTGTTACAGTACTAAAGATCACTCTTACACCATACCAGTTATAACACCTTTTTTTCTATATAAAGTGGGGTCCAAAAAGGTGTTCATTTCACTGACTGGTTAACATGTAAATAAGCACTTTTCTTCATTTTCGGAAATACTCACCTTTGTTCATTCCAACTTCATAACACTTGCGTAATCTACATGCTTGGCAACTTTTTCTTCGGTGTTTGTCAATAGTACAGGTGTTTGTAGCAGGGCATACGTAGTCTATAGGACCTGTGTGAAGAGAATATAATGATATACTTTTCTGTAAAATTCCTATATTAAGACAATCTTTGGGACAGTTCAAAAGTGGTCTTGAAGACCACTTTTGAACAGTCCCAAAGGTGGTCTCCAACTAGTGCACACTGAATATTGTAATCACAAAGAAAATGTGCCTGAACCCTTCTAAATATGCTTTTGAGAGCATATTTTGCCTTAATTTTAGGTGGTCTTAATAGCGGAATTTATCTTATTATTTTACACTGAAAACAAGGATTAGCATATAATATGTTACACATCTGCCAAATGGATTTATTTCTATATAAACTATACCTTTTTGTTCAGAAAATTTACAAAATTACTTGGTTCTTTAACAGGCCTCCATGGTCTAGTTGGTAAGAGTGCTGACTCTTAATCATTAGGTCTCTCACCGCTGTGGTTCTAGCCTTGCTCGGGCCATGTGATACCAGTATGCCAATTTCTGCAACGGAAGGTCAGGTGGTTTTGGGCCAACATAAGTGTTATATTAAGAGATTGTAGTGATGTTACCAACCTTGGATACTTCTTTTGAAGAAGGCTTTGCATCCCTCGCAGGACCACACCCCATAGTGGAACCCACTAGCGTTGTCCGAGCACACTTGACATAGCTTATTCACTGAGTGGCCTGTGAAATAAAATGAATATCAATGCATCATATTAACAAGGCTGTATGTTGAATGGCCGTATCTCCAAATAATGTGGGATACTGAAGATTATTTTGGAACATTTTTTCTTATTTCTCCATCAAAACATATGTTGTGGGTACTTGTTAGAATCACATCAACATTATGTTGTGGGTACTTGTTAAAATCACCTCAACATGTTGTGGGTACTTGTTAGAATCGCCTCAACATGTTGTGGGTATTTGTTAGAATACCCACAACATATGTTTTTATGAAGGAATTTGTAAGATTATCCCTTATTTTGTTTGTTTGAATTGAGGTTAACGTCCCCATCAACACTAAAAAGCTTATTTTGACTTCCAATTTTGTGGGACTTTTTACTTGGCGTTGAGATGAAATGATGAGCCCTGCCACCCAAACAAACCAAAAGGGTTTATGTGTAAGGATGGTCCAACTCACACCACTTTGCCTGGGCAAGCTTAGACCCTCTAAGCAGTTTACCAGTACTTGTAAAGTGATATTAAGGTGTTGCCTTAAACATTAACCTGCCCTAGCTACCCACCCCCATATTCTAATTTTTAAGCTGATTGTCAAGGACCGGTCACCCTTATATATTTTTTCTTGGTTTTAAGTTATATGGCCCAGTCATCACTATCAAGGTGATACAGAGTCTGTTAGTTTTCGTAACCTTTACCGTAAAAACCCCAAGTTCAGACACCTTGAGAACTTGCTGTAATTCTCAAAAATAAATGTAACGAATTTTTACTGAGGTTGGAATATTGATATTTTTGTGCAAAAATCTTGAATTAACCCTTTTTTTACCAAATGGAATCTTCCTCCTTATATATAGTAAAGTCCATTTCAAAATTTAGGGGTTTCAGGTTGTGTTTTCTTCAAACTTGATTTGGAAAATGACGGAACTTTCAGTAAACAGTGGAGGTCCTGATCAAATGCCACATTCTTTGACTTCTGGTCTGGGCCTGCACTGTTTGCTAGATTACCCGTTTTGGGGTTTCTGGTACGAAATGGGTTAAATGTGTTTTAAATGTCACATGATATAAAAATAGAATCTTGCATTCTTGCTCATGTATTACTGAATTTATTAAACTTGTTGAGGAAAAGGGATAAAATGCTCGGAAAAGCCTCGCATTTTATCCCTTTTCCTCACAAAGTTTCATAAATTCAAACATACACAAACTCTCGTGAACGATCCTCTATATAAATTTATCCTAATGTGAAATATTAAGTTATTAACCATTATGTGATGGCTCCTGTTTGATTCGTCTTCCATCCCCCATAAGATGTGGATTCATTAATGCCGGGTGGTACATTTCTCTCGGATCATTAAAATCTATCGTTGTGGAGGTTGGTGACTGGCCTACACCCGATGTCTGTGGCATCATGGGATGCATGGGAAGGAAGCCATTGGGAGACATCATTGGGCCCGGCTCATCTGGTTTCCCACAAGGCGGGTCAGCTGGCTCCCTGGAAGTAAGAAAACACAACTTGTTAAACATTGTGAAGAACCTATGCTGTGGGTACTTCATTCATAGAATTGCCTATAGTTAATCAACGACCTTTGAGAGTTCAAAATTCAAGCGTGACGTGTATATTCCAATTTTCATGGAAGGCAAGTTTCAGGTACATTTTGTCACGGAATTTTATGAATACGGTGTTTGTATGAACTTCAGACTGTTCCAACTACATGTCTGTTTGGTAACACGAAGTATAAAATTAGGAACATAATTTTAACTATATCGACCAATGAAAAAAGCCAGTTAAAGGCGACTTATCTAAAACATGGTCGAGTTCAATATTAACCCATTTACCGGTAGTACCAGTAACCCCCAAAAAGGGTACTTGGCAAACAGTGCGGGCCCAGATCAGACGCCGCAAAATGCGGCGTCTGATCAGGGCCTCCACTGTTTGCTAAAAGTTCAGTCATTTTCCAAATAGATTTTGAAGAAAACAGAACTTGACGCCCCTAAATTTTGAAATGGACTCCTGCTATATATGAGGAGGAAGATTCCATTTGGTACAAAAGGGTTAAAAGTGTAGTCACGTCTCACTGTGTTTTGAAAGACTATATACATGTGTATGTTGTGATTCTAAGAAGTAACAAGCCAAAACATATATGTTTGTGACAAGAATTTGATCGTTTGGGGCCTATATCAAGCAAGGTTGGCAAAGTATTGACCGCCCGGGAAAACCCGCCTGGGAAAACCTGGGTTTTCCCGGGCTGGGCAATACTCCCTCAACTGGGCAATTACTGGGCAATACTGGGTAATATGGTTTTGGGATGGGTTTACTGAAAAGAACCTGTGTGTTTTATTGTATTATTGCTAATTTAAGTTTTCTAAATTCTTAAATCCGTTGTAGAGCCATATATCAGTCATATATTGAAGAGGGCGTTATATCAGACTCAGATACATTGGTAAAATATAAATGCAAATTTGACTTTTATTTACAGCTGAGTCTGTGTATCCTCTGTCTGAGCTACCACAACATTTTAGTCTGTGTGCTTTGAGTCTTTCACTGTTTGCACTAACAACCATTTTGCACCCTTTGCGTTTGGCAGTTTTTTTCGAGCCATCTTCAGTAATGTCAAAAAAATTCCTAATAGGATCCTTAGGGTTTCATGTTCGACAGAGAGAATGATAAAAATTACTGTTTTCCCTGAAGATTAGATTTTTGTAAAAACTGCTCATCAACAGGTATATTAGGTTTATATTGTTGGTTTAACAATAGGTACATATGTAATTACAGGTAATCCCTGGCTGTAGGTGCATGATCACAGCCTTTGCAAATGTTAGTATTATACTTTCATACTTTAATATACTCTTTTTCAGAAGGTTCACTTTTAGTTTTGAACTGGATAGAATAATTTGGGACTTTTGAATTTATTAGCAATTGATACTTAAGTCCTGATTCATATTATTTTCAGGTCAAACTAATACATTTTTTATCACCCTGACAAATGTGACACCAGTATTGCCCAGTATTACCCAGTTTTGCCCAGCATTACCCGGGGTTTCCCAGTATTACCCGCCAGGCTGGGCAATACTCATAAAACCCGGGTTTTTGCCAACCTTGTTATCAAGGTATCAACACTTACATGTGGGTCATTTTGTCGTCTCCAAAGAAAGGGGAAAAGATATGCTAGAGAACATTTAACCCTTCTCTTGCTGAATATTCAGTTAAGCAACACCCATTTCTGACTTTAAACCAATCAGATTACTTGAAGTAATTTATTCTTACAAAGCCATAAACTTAATGTAAAACAGTGTAGATCCTGATCAGATGGCTTCTTCAGAAGCCATCTGATCTGGATCTACACTGTTTCCAAAGATAGGGGTTGTCGTGAACAGCATGATAAGAGTTAAGAGACCTTTGCCTGCTGCAAGGACCCACCTGTAACCAAATATCTGTTTTTGTTTGTTTGTTTGATTTGAGGTTTAACGTCCCTGTCAACACTGTAAAGGTCATTTTGGAGACATTGCTTCTTATTTTGTGGGACTTTTACCCAGTTATTTTGGTGCACATTAGACACGAGAACTGGTAAATTACTAGTACTTAAGGGATCTAAGCCTGCCCAGGCAAAGCAGTGTGAGTCGGACCGTCCATGCTTATAAACCCTATTGGTTTCATTGGGTGACAGGGCTTGAGATGTCATTTCATCTCAATGTCGGGTAAAACTAACAAGAGGCCCATGGGCCACAATGCTCACCAGAGCTCAGACGGGCACTGCCCACTGGCAGCCATGTATGGTTTCAGGTTTTAATTTATTGATTATAAAGTCTCCCAAACAAACCCCCATTTCCAAATGAGCACCCAGTTTACTCAAGGAACATGTTTATGTAAGTTTTGTCAAAATATCTGCAATGACTTTGCAGTAAATGCCATTTTTCAGTTTTCCCCATTATAAGTCAATGGAAACTCTAAGTTGCCATAGCAACAAAACTAAAAGGCCCAATTTCATAAAAAACACAAAACCTGTATAGGCAAATATGGTGAATATTTTCATAAAGTCTCAGCCTCCTAGAACATATGGTATCTGAGGAGATGATTTTTTTTTTTTAAGTATTTTTTTGTCTATTTTTTGCATTTTGGTTTCCATGGCAACCAATAAAAATGAAAAGAAGGCCTAAAATCATACGGTAGATAGTAGATTGCCTATGGAACATTTCTATGGAAGTTTTGTCAAAATATCTGCAGAGACTTGACAGTAAATGCCATTTTTCAATTTTCCCCATTATAAGTCTATGGAAACTACAAGTTGCCATAGCAACCAAACTATGAGCCGATTTTAATAAAAAACACAAAGTTTCAATCCCCCAGCCCAAGGATGCTACAGATAAAATTTGGGCCCAATTGGTCCAGTGGCTTCAGAGGAGATGTCGTTTGAAAGTGTTGACGCCAGACGCCAGATGACGACGACGACGGACAACTGCCTATCCTATAAGCTCCCCCGAAGCCTTCGGCTGTGGTGAGCTAAAAAGCCCCCAAAATTGAAAGCAATGTCTCCAAAATGACCTATACAGTGTTGACGGGGATGTTAAACCTCAAATCAAACAAAAACAAAACAAAGCACATTTAGGTAACATACTGCAGATTGCATTTATTTCCATAGCCCCAGAAAAGAGGGGGATATCCCCATATTCTTTTTGATATTTCTGCACAAAAACATGAGGGGAACTAATTGGAAGTGCCTCGACAAGGCCCTTCTAATGAATACCCACAAAATATGTTTTCGAGCAGAAATAAAATAAGGAAGTGGCTATTGACAGCCGGCTGTCGATAGCGATCGCCATAAAAAAAATACCAGTACTTTTCGAAGGTGCTATGTATTACACTCCTCTCAGACTTTCAGTCATTTCTGTTGCAGAATATCACTTTTTACCACAGATTCAGACTGCGTCCGCCCATTGGGGCTTGGAGAAATAGATTGGGGTGCACGAGCCATGATGCTTCCATGCAGAGCCAAAACTGACCACACACTAGCACTGGTAAACTGCTTGGAAAGACTAAGCCTGTCCAGAAAAGTGGTGATAGTCAAACCGTCCAGTGTATACAATTAATTACCCTTTTGGTCTCATTGAGTTGTTTGTTTGTTTGATTTGAGGTTTAACGTCCCCGTCAACACTGTGAAGGTCATTTTGGATACGTTGCTTCCAATTTTGTGGGACTTTTACCCGACATTGAGATGAAATGACATCTCAAGCCCTGTCGCCCAATGAAACCAATAGGGTTTATTAGTATGGACGGTCCGCCTCGCACTGCGGTTCCTGGACAGGCTTACATCCTCTAAGCGGTTTATAAGTAACTAGTGTCCAGGCTGGATTCAGCTCTGCGTGGAAGCATCATGCAGCCAATTTATTTCTTCAAGCCCTATGGGCGGGGGCTTCTCACTAAGATGTCATTTTGATTTGATCTATCTCAATGTTGGGTGAAAGTCCCACAAAATTGACAGCAACATCTTCAAAATGGCCTAAATAGTGTTGATAGGGATGTTAAACTTCAAATCAAACAAAAACAAAACCAAAGAATGAAAAAATTATGAATCCTGATCAGCCGGCTTTTTAGAAGCCATGCTCAGGTGGTCTGGATCTGTCTGTAACATGGTGCTCCAGTACTCCCCTGTGTCAGAATCAGTGTGTGGGTAAAAGTTAAAAATGTCAATGACTGCATGATGATAAAGCCCCTTTTCAACAAAGCATGGCCCACCCCATTCACACACCCACTCCAAGGTTACAGACCTTTTCAACATGATAGATTGCATGCTTTCAGTTAGTAGTTTCACAACTGAGGTATTTGGTCCAGAGTTTGGCACATGGTAATGGTAATCTGACAGACTTCTCAAAACATTTAAAGCCTCCTCAATATCTTCACTGGTAACTTGATATCCATCAGCCATTCTACTAAAGTTGAAATGGACAATGTCATTGCAAACTCTTTCACCTCCATCAATCAAGAAAAGTGTGTCAAAAACTCATCAAAACACAGAAAAGATCCAATATGGTGTACTGTTATAAGTCAATTTTCCTTGCAGATGTAATCCTTTTTCAAGTAATTAGCGCATTTTCAGTTCAGTTTTGAATGGTCACTCTAAACGTCCAGCCATCTTCAAGATATTTTTAGAAAACTACCCAATACACAAAGAAATCTACATGAATTTTACAACTGACCATTCAAATACACATTTAGTGTATTACTACAGACACAGTTAGCCAATAGCCATTGGCCGAAATGCTCCAGTGGTCAAGCGTGGCTTGGCCCAAGGATCAATTATTGGCCACTAGGTCAAATTACACTGACCACTGACCTCCTGGTGGTCACTCTGCACCAATTGAGTGGTCTAAGGGAGACAATTCAACACAATTAGAGCAATAATACCTTGATTCAGAAGAACGAGATAAGATATCCAATGTTTGTGTTTTAAGTTAATCAATGGAGGTATCTTTATTTAACAGGATACGTACAATTTCGGCAACCCAGCCATTTTCCCGACCGAAATGGAAGCGAAGAAGCGTTTTTTTTATTCTGTCACCATCATCATTATGGGTTAGTGAGGATTGCTCCCCTTAGATCGTATGCGTGTGTGTGGGGGAGGCTGGCAGATCCAACTGACCATTCAAAGGGCATGTATCGGGATATTATTATCATTATTATCCCCCGCGGTGGGGATATTGTGAACGCCTCCGTCCGCCCGTCACGATGACGCCTCCACAACCACTGACCGGCATAGAACCAAATTTGGTACATGGCTTCCTAACATGACGAGGGCGGGCTCCATTCGTCTGTCTGTTCGCCACGTCTCGTCATTAACGACTGGTCGGAATGCAACCGAATTTGTAACACGGCTTCCTTTGTTTGTTTGTTTGATTTGAGGTTTAACGTCCCCGTCAACACTGTAAAGGTCATTTTGGAGACATTGCTTCCAATTTTGTGGGACTTTTACCCGACATTGAGATGAAATGACATCTCAAGCCCTGCCGCCCAATGAAACCAGTAGGGTTCATTAGCATGGACGGTCCGCCTCGCACCGCGGTTCCTGGACAGGCTTAGATCCTCTCAGCGGTTTACCACTACTAGTGTGCGGGACGGATTCAGCTCTGCGTGGAAGCATCGTGCAGTCAATATATTTCTTCAAGCCCTATGGGCGGGGGCCGAACATGGCTTCCTAACACGCTGAGCGCGTGCGAGAGTAGGGTTATATTTGGCTATGTCCGTCCCTCTATCTGTCCGTCCGTCGCGATATCTCCTCCTTAACCACTGGTCCGAATGCAAGCAAATTTGGCTCCGACAGAAGCGTAGGGATTTGCGATGCTGTGCCATCGACTGTGCGCTCTATTTATTATTATTACTACTAACCAAGACACAACAAAATACATAAATAAATAATGATTAAGGACGCATCCAGTGCCTCCCTCTCTTTTTTTTTTAGCTAAATTCTAAATTTTGCCACCCAATCATCTGAGGTAATGGCCAAATATGACCGACTCAGTATAACAAGATTGATAGATAGATTAGGATTAGAGAGAGAGAGAGAGAGAGAGAGAGAGAGAGAGAGAGAGAGAGAGAGAGAGAGAGATTGTGGAGAGGGGCTCCAG
This sequence comes from Lucinisca nassula, assembly GCA_963580285.1. Taxonomy (NCBI): domain Eukaryota; kingdom Metazoa; phylum Mollusca; class Bivalvia; order Lucinida; family Lucinidae; genus Lucinisca; species Lucinisca nassula. The sequence goes on from OY757012.1 coordinate 26,081,424, forward strand.
CTTGGGAAACGATGCATATCAACGGTCCAGCCACAGCTTCATCCTTCATGCTTTTCTCTCTTACAGAAGCATAAAGAACAGGTGCTCAGAAGCCCACATTCCGTCTTACAGAAGAATAAAAGAAAGAAGTCACACTTCTATCTTACAGGAGAGTAAAGAAACAGGTGGTCTCGCGAAGCCACATTTCTGTCTTGCAGAAAAATAAAGAAACAGGAAATAAACCATACTTTTATTATCTTTCCGGAGAAAAAAGAAATGTGTGCTGAAAAGAAACCACATTTCTGTCAGATACAGAAGAATAAAGAAACAGGTGTTCTACATTGTTTAATCCCATCATGGGAGAAAATGGTTGGTTTTCAATGATGTTTCCATTTCCACATCGTGGTGTTTATGGGAGCTATAGCCACTTCTATGTGTATGGTACAGCTGCAGAATGTTTGGGTCTCTGGAAGAAAATCTTGATTGATCATAGTCTTTCGGATTATCCGGGATATCGCAGAGGAATGGGACGTCCTCGAGAAGTAAGCGGGCGATTACGGGATCAAGCGAAAGAATCATGAAAATCGACGGTACAGAATTTATGAACTCATTTTTTAAGCTCCCATCAAAGAGGTAAGCTCTGCTACCCTACCGCAAAACGAAAACACGCCTATTCAAATGTACTGAACAGTTTACAAAAAAAAAAAAAAAAAAAAAAAATGAAAAATTTCAGATAAAAAAAAATTCTAATATGAGCAATATTTCTGCATAAAACATGGACTGGTAGTGCTCGTTAGAACCGCCTCGGCGAGGCGTTTCTAACGAGTACCCACAATATATGTTTTTGTTAAGAAAAAATAATGTATACCTCTATCAACCCCAGTTTTACTATATAAAATCGGGGTTCAAGGGGGTCAGAATTATATAGGCGTGTTTTCGTGATGTCTGCATGTCGGGTATTTTAGGTCTCTCACCGCTGTGGTTCGAGCCTCGCTCGGGTCACGTGTGAGACGCCAAGTTCTGCAACGGTAGGTCAGGTGGTTTTTCTCCGGGTACTCCGGTTTTCGCCCACCTCTGATTAACGATCGGCTCGATATGAGTGAAATAATCTTGAAAGGGCCGTAAAACCAAAACAACAACCAAAAAAAAAAAAAATGTCGGGTATTTTTTTTTAACACCAGACGGCACTTTTATTTTTTTATTTTTTTTCATAATTCTTCCTAGAAAACAGGATTTGACATTTCATGCAAATTGTCTCCCGTGGAGACAATTTGCATGAGATGTCAAGTTCTGTTCTCTGGAAAAAGTGAGAATAATAAGAACAATATGTCGTCTGCTGAATCAGCCTAGAGAGTAGTAAAGGTTAAAATGATGACACGAATTACCGAAAAAGGGTTTCTGGTTAGACGAATCAAAAGCTCACAAGCTCAGAGCCATTTTTCCAGCCTACGGTCATAGACTGTAGATTCATCAGTTTTGTGAGTGCCTTGAAAATGTATTTTTGTGTGGTGGCGAGCAACCTTGATCATGTGGCCCAGACCAAATGAACAAACCATAGTGGATTTCAGCATCAGTTTGGCTTTGTTCAACTCGGCGATTTCAGAGCTGATGGACTCCACGGCAAACAACGAGCATGGAGGTCATATTCTCCGAAACCCATACGTTCTGTTCGTGATATAGTTCATCTATTTATATATAAAAAAGTGTCACGTGGATTGGGATAGTTATTATATTTTCTTGTCTTTGTTTGTTTGATTTGAGGTTTAACGTCCCCGTCAACACTGTAAAGGTCATTTTGGAGACGTTGCTTCCAATTTTGTGGGACTTTTACCCGACATTGAGATGAAATGACATCTCAAGCCCTGTCGCCCAATGAAACCAATAGGGTTTATTAGCATGGACGTTCCGCCTCGCACCGCGGTTCCTGAACAGTCTAAGACCCTCTAAGCGGTTTACCAGTACTAGTGTGCGGGCCGGATTCAGCTCTGCGTGGAAGCATCATGCAGCCCATATATTTCTTCAAGCCCCTACGGGCTATATTTTCTTGTCAATGGTTTCTGCAAATAATCAGTCTTTCCTGTATATCGAGGAGACATGCAACAGCCTGCAGAAGTTGGCGGGCGGCCAGCCCTTAATAGCCTCTTATACATATGATGCGAGGGCTTAATATGGCAAGAATCGCAAAAATCTATGATTCAGAATGTTTGAATGGAGTGTACATAGGAACTATATCTCACAGGTCGCCACTACAATTTGTTTTTGAAGACTTGTCGTAACAGATGGAAAAAAAATGCTAACACCTTTGGCCCGGCCGTGATCGAACCCGGGCCACCGGAATAATAAGCAAACACTCTGCCACGTCGCTTTAAAATCCGACTTTTATAGTGACGTGGTAGAGTGTCTGCTTTCCAATCCGGCGGCCCGGGTTCGATCCCCGGCCGGGGAAAGGTTTTTGGCAATTGTTCACCTGTTACATGGCACCCGCTATAAAAGCCGGCTTGTACCGCATGGCAGTCAGTACGGCAAGTGTGCTATATACTCTATGACATTATTTTATAACTTTTTTGCCAGTGTCCCTGGATATAACAAACTCACATTTTAACATCAGCTAGAGCCGCAAGTACAGGGCCCATAATTCAAATATATCGTACAAGCATAGCTTTCCAAAGGCACTGTGCAGTCGGAATGCGCGTTTAATGCCGGAGAAACTACAGAACAGTCAAGAAGACCTGTGAACAGCAGAGATTCGGATCAGCCTAGACACCAGTCCGTCTGACTGTCATTACATAGTCCCAGTTAAGAGGGGGGTTTCCAAATATACAGATATATATTGCCTTACATGAAAACACCTGTTGTGGGTGCTCATTAGAAGCGCCTCGGTTACCGGGTATGTTGTGGCTATTGAGCACCTACAACATGTGTTTTCGAGCGGAAATGACAAATATATCAAAACAAAAATATATATATCGAACTTCGGGGAAGTTAATGTCATACCTGCCTCCACCTGCCCGACCCCAAAATTGATGTTTATTTGAGGTAGGAGAAATAAATATAGGAATTTAAGAAGTACCTTTTCTAAAAGTAACTTGACTGTAAGTTGTTAAAGTGCAAAAAATGATAAACCACATGCACATCTACAGACAATGACAAACACCTGCAAAGTTTAAGAAGGATGGGAATTTGGTAGCAAATTGTACGGTGGGTTGCGCTCACATGTTCTCAACTCCAATAATAAACAGTCCCGAAAAAAACTAAGTTGAAAAGTGGAAAAGCTCACCAAAAATTAACAAACGACAACCCCAAAACCACATGCACATCTGCATACCATGACGAAAAAAAAACAACTACCAAAAAACATGCAAAGTTTCAAAATGTAAGTGGAGTTGCGATCACAATGTATCTATTCTAATAGTATTCATCAATAAAACGTATCTATATAATTTTGAGTCCCCTGATCCCCACTTTTATATCGTAAAACTGGGGTTAACAGGGGTAAACCTTATTTTCCTTATTTCTGCTCTAAATTATAGACTGTAATGTACTCGTTAGAACCGCCCCATCATCGATGAGGCGGTTATAATGTGTACCCCCAATCTATATTTTGAGCAGAAATATCACAATTTTTGATCTGAATTTTTTTCAGCAGTGACGTTTACAATGTATTTTCATAATGTTGGACCTGGAAAGAAACTAAGTTAAAACAGTGGGAAAAGTTGGTAACGGAGGATACCCCCCGAACCACACGCACACTTTCACACCGTGACAAAAACACCTGCAAAGTTTCAAAATGATCGGTGGAAAACTGTAAGAGGAGTTGCGCTCACAAAACACCAAGGTAAAATGTTGACGTAAAGACGGACGCACAGATGGACGTACGGAAGACAGACAGACGGACGAACGGACGGATGCAAGTTTCCGTCCGTCCGTCCGTTTGTTTTCCACACGTCCGTCTGTTCGTCCGTCTTGGTGTTCCGTCCGTCCGTCTATATTCGAAAACGCCTTATCTGGAGCTATGATTATGTCCACAAAGTCGCTGTTTGGACGACCTTGACTCATATATGTCTTCTCGTAAGTTTTGTGACATGCCGGTTCAAATGTTTTAAGTTTTAAATGTATTATATAAACAGGTCTAGATGTCAACTTTGTAAAACAGATTTGTATTTTTTTTTATCAATCAACCCACAGATACTGATATTTTCACAATCCAACAAGAAGGAATCGCAAACGGTGTAGACCCTGAACACACAGTCTGATCTGGGTCTACACTGTTTGCTTATGCCTGTCTGTCCCAATACTTAGGTTAGAAGCCTCTGTGGTGTAGTGGTTACGCTACTCGCCTTGTAAACCAGGGATCGCAGGATCGATCCCGGGCTTCTCCAGACTTTCGCATGAGTCTTTAAACCGAGGTCTCGTCTCCGTATGATCTTAGCTGTTGGTGGGACGTAAAACTCAAACACTCACTCACTCCCAATACTTAGGGTCATTACGGTAACGCAATGTAATTTAGAACCCGTTTAAACCTCAGCATGTATACAGAGAAAGATAATTTCTGCTCCAAAATACTGATTGAGGATACTCCTCAGAGTCGGTTCTACCGAGTATCATCAATCTATGTTTGCAGCAAAAACTATTAAGAAACAGTCATGGATATATTTTTTTCAGTAATGGTGTGTGTACTTAACCAAATACAGTAAAGTTCCACTATTAACACCACCTAAAATTAAGACTAAATTTGCTTTTAGAAGCTTATTTTAGTCTGGCTCCAGACCCTTTCTTTACTTCTTCTCCCTTTCTTTTTCTTTTTATGGAAGGGACATAAAGCTTGCATAGCTTATAGAATTTTGTTTTACTTCAGTCCCTTGGCTACAGGATATAAAACAGAAACGACTGTAGCCAGTCTAAGCTTATTTAGTAGGTTGTAGTTATTCTTTCTTTGTCTTTTCTGCAAACACTGTCCTCTGGTCAGAGACCACCTTTGGGACTGTTCAAAAGTGGTCTTAAAGACCACTTTTGAACAGTCCCAAAAGTGGTCTTAATATAGGAATTTTACTGAATATTGTAATAACCTACCTTTGCCGATGTTCGAATCTTGCCAGATCCCCATGCAGCCTCGCATGAAGTCCAACATGGGGAAAATATCCATTTAAATGCTGGGTTGGAACTGAGTGAATAATATTTTCCTTTTCTAAGATCTGCATGGGCGTGGTGTTCCTGCCCCTATCTGTCTCAGCGTCTCTTTCACACAACAGTCCCGCAACGCGCTTATGAGCGTCCAGATAGTGTTTACTACGATCAACAGTTACGGCCCGGGGGTCGGGTGCACCCCATTCCCGATAAGGTTGGTGGAACTTTTTCCGGTCTCCGACATTATGTAAGTTATCATAAAGTCTATGGTCTAATAGTTTATTATGTTGATTTATCTCAGGTCTTTTTGACAAATCGTGAGGTTCAGACTCCAGTCCATTGATACCTGGATTTGTAAATGATAAGCGATGTCCATAGACCATATGTGGCATTGTCCCAGTGTATGTGGCGGGTGGACCCCGCGAATGTATGATAGACTGCGCAACGCTACTGGCTATCGCCGACGCAACTAAGGTTTCTAATAATCTGTCTTGTTCTTTTGTAAGTTTTACACGATCACTGTTCGACGTCGGCAACGGTAGTTCTAAACGCTCGTGCACTCCTTTCGACCGTTCTACGTCATGTGACGGACTTCGTGACTGCTCAACCATTTCCCCATTCACAGCCATACTATCTACCGTTTCAGCTTTTATACTGTCCTCTCGATATTTTCTTAAACCCGGATAACAGTCGCCATTTTCAACGGAATCCATCGGTGAAGAATTTTCCCTGTTTACACTATCATTAGGGCTTCCGGGTACCTTCTGCTCGTCAACCGAATGCGATTTTCTGAACATCTTTTGAAAAAGTATGGCCTCGGAGTTGCTCTCCGTGTCGCCTACTCCTGGGGCAGACTTTGACCTACGAATCAGTTCCACGCTCGTTCCAAACACTTCGCCGTCCGAACCCTCTGTATCGATTGAACCTGTTGGACTCTGTCCCTCGGAATCACGAAGGTCCCGGAAATTCACAATTTGACCCCTTTCCTCATCCGTGAGAAACTGTTCCAGGGATGTCCGCCCCATTTTTGGTTTCTTTGGTGGTGGCATCCTGGTTAATTGCGGTGGCGCTTTTCAAAAATACTTCACTTTGTCATATCTGAAATAAATAAATAAATAAATAACGAAAACACGCCTATACAAATACACTGTAAATTCTACCGCCGTAAAAATGATAAATTTAAGATGAAAAATTCAGACATTTTTCTTATTTCTGCTTAAATTAGAGATTGTGGGTACACGTTAGAATCGCCTCATCGAGGCGGTTCTAACGGATACCCATAATCTATAAGAAAAAAAAGTTGCCCCTGTAAACCTCAGTTTTACTATATAAAAGTGGGTTTCAAGGGTTCATCAGGAAACGGAAATGCGCGCAGAAAAGCCTCAGGCGAGCCTGCGCATAAACGCAGTCTCGCCAGAGCCTTGTCTGCACGTAGAACTATATGTCGTGTGTCTAGCTGTTTAACTGACTGCGCATGCGTATTTGATGTGCACAAATCAGAGACTGCTAAGTATTTTTTTTTCTTATGAGTCGGCTAACTCTCGTTACCAGGGATGTTTTTTTTTATTTGAGTAACGTATAATCTTAGATGAAATGAGTTGAAATCCAAGGAACATACAGCAAATGTAAAAACAACATTGCCCAGAATTTAGTTTGAAAGTATACTGTAAATAAATAAATACACAAATAAATAAATAAATAAATAAAATCTAAAGACAGTGATGTATTCCCTTGTAAACCTGTTTTTTTTCATGGGGTTTCAGTACATCGGATAAAAGATATTTCATTTCAAAATACAATGATATGAACTTGTTTAGGTCATCGAAAAAAAGTTACCAACAAAACCAATCTTGAAGAGAATTCCAACCGAAGAGAATTGAAGAGAATTCCAACATATATCTAAACTATACAACTATACCTCAAATCAAACAAAACTATACAAGATAATACATAAATACGAAGCTAGCCAGAAGCCTCCGTGGTCGAGTGGTTACGCTACTCGCCTTGTAAACCAGGGGTCGCAGGTTCGATCCCGGGCTTCTCCCGACTTTCGGATGAGTCTTTAAACCGAGGTCCCGTCTCCGTATGACCTTAGCTGTTGGTGGGACGTAAAACTTAAACACTCACTCACGAAGCTAGCCAAGGGACTGAAGTAAAACAAAATACTATAAGCTATGCAAGCTTTATGTCCCTTCCAAAGAAAAACAAGAAAAAGAAAGTAAAGCTAGACTACCCGCACAGCAGGAACATCCCAGCAGGCACATGTCGCTAGGGCAACGTCAAATCAACGTCGGTGCAACGTCACGACGTTGCACCGACGTAGATGTGACGTTGCATAAACATCATGACGTTGCACCGACGTCGATGTGGCGTCACAATTACGCCATGTGCCTACCGGGATGGAATTCCTATGAACATAACTGTTCGAAGCTAAATGGACCAGAAGACGCGTGTTCAAACAACAAAACTCATGTTCAAATCATGAAATTCACGAGCTGTTTGAACATGGATTTTTAACTGTTGATATCCCAAGATGGGAGTCAGAGGTCATAGCGTAACTGGCACCATTGTAAACAGCATTCTAAACTATAGACACCATGTTGGTTATTTATATGGAGCTTTTGGCGTTTTCGTCACAATTTGCCGTTTTAATCGTAAGTAATGCAAGAATAACGATCCGCCAATATATTGCAGCAACATTTGCCGGGTCCCTCGGAAGATATTTGAACGCCTCGAGTTCCTCGGGACCCGTAAAATGTTAATGCATGAAAAAGCAAAGTCTTTCCTTTAAGAGTAGACCCCTTTTTGAGTGGAACAGAGTTTATAGAAAAGCGGACAGGAAGTCCCGAAAGCTGTCTCCCTTTGACAAATGGCGGAAAAATCTGCCAGGTGTTCTCATTCGAAACAGTTTTATTCTCAGTTCAGGACTATTTTCCGACCTTTCATGCTTCGGCTCAGAGACAATCGACTGAGTGCTCTCCATTACGAAAACACGCCTATACAAATACATCGTAAATTTTACAGCAAAATAAAAAAAAAAAAAAATGCAAATTTTAAGACAAAAAATTGTGATATTTTTCATATTTGTGTTCAAAATATAGATTGTGGGTACACGTTAGAACCGCCTCGATGAGTATCCACAATCTATATTTTAGAGCAAAAATAAGAAAAGTAAGATTTACCCTTGTAAACCCCAGTTTTACTTTGTAAAAGTGGGGTTCAAGGTGTGTGTGTGTGTGGTGGTGGTGGTGGTGGTGGGGGGGGGGGGGGGGGGGGGGGGGGCAAGTTATATAGGCGTGTTTTCGTGATGCAGTGCTTTGATTTTCTGTCATTCCCGTCTATGTAAAAGGACATCGCGAAACACTGGCATACTTTCTTTGTTTATTGACAAAACCAGAACGAGCATATTGTTTACCATTCAAATGCGTCCTTGGTATAATAATATATAACTTCTAAATATTTTGTATTTTTATATATGTATATAACCTCGGGTTCTGTTGGATATTAAACTGAGGTTTTGACCCAAAATTCGTTCAATTTTGCATTATTTTCGATTTGTGTTAACCCTTGTCCTGCTGAGCCCGGATATGCCTTATTTTCCAAAAAAATGAAGATCCAGATCAGGTGGCTTCTGACGAAGCCATCTGATCAGGATCTATATTGTTTGCCATTCAGATTGTGAATTTGTTGCAATAATTTGCATCAAGTAATCTGATTGGTTGATAATCGGTAGTGGGTGCGGCAGATTAAAATATTCAGCAGGACAAGGGTTAAGCATTTACATTTACCGATTATGCTTGTGGTTCGCTTTTTTTCTTATGTACATACAGAAAACAATAAACTGATATAAATTGAAACTTCTATTATTCGAAACAGCGATGGCTCATTACCATGGCTGGGTCAAACTTGCTTTAGGGAATTTCTTCCGGTAAACAAGGCTTATTTAGCAAGATTTAGTTATTCATCTTGAAGGCGTGTCTCCTATCTCTAGAACTGTATACCATTTATCAAATGGGAATGTGTTATATTTTTCTTATTTCTAGATCAAATATAGATTTAGGTGCTCGTTAGGACCGCCTCAATGAGGCGGATCTAACGAGTACCCACATTCTTTTTTGAGCAAAAATAAGGAAAATAATGAATGTCCAATAAAATCAATTTTCCATATAAAGTGGGGCTTAGAGGGGTGTTCATTACACCTGGGCCCAGTTGTTCAAAGCATCGTTAGCTGAACGAGCTCGTTAGTGGTCAAATTGTTAACTGCTTTAGCAAGTACATTATCTAATATAGTGTGATTTTTTTGCTGAAAAATGAGAGCAGCTTTTGCAGTGTCATTTTTTCAGCAAAAACGTAAATATATTTACCATATTAAATGATAAAAAAATTAACGATACGTTAACTAACGATGTCGTTAGTTTTGAACAACTGGCCCCTGATGTATAATTTAATGATAAATATCCCATAATAATTCTATTACATGTTGATTCCATGATGACGCGAGGCTGGCCACCTTCTCCTGCACATGCCCGTGCGGCATAGTGCATTTAAATGGGTACTTCCGTGTTGTGTTTTTTTATGTTGCAAACATAGGTTGTGGGTGCTCGTCAGGAATAAGAAAAAATAAGGTATAGCCCCGTAAACCCCAGTTTTCTCCATATAAAATTGATCAAAATATGGCTTAGTGGGTGTTCATAAATGATGGGTGTCATTAGGAAAACATGTCCGTGTGAAATAATGGCGTCCAACATGGTGTCAGAAGTGACGAATATTAGGTAAAAATTTTAACATCTTTCTTATTTCTGCTTTTAACATAGGTTGTGGGTACTCGTTAGAACCGCCTCATTGAGGCGGTTCTAACGAGTACCCACAATCTATGTTTTTTGAGCTAAAATAAGGCAGATAATGTTTACCCCCTTACACCCCACTTTTCTCTATATAAAGTGGGGTTTAGAGGGGTCTTCGTTTCACGGATTTGTTATCATGATGTTCACTGTGGAGAAAACAAAATGGGTTTACGGAAGTATACAATATTCTTTTAACATTTTTAGAACCGTCAAACGAGCACCTACAATCCATTTTTAGAAGATAATTTATAAGAAAAATATGAAAAAAAAATACATCAGTGTAGGAATATGTTTAATTATTAATAATAATAATAATAATAATATTAAAAACAATAGTGTTGGATATTCGAAAAATCCATGTTCCTTATCCCATTTAGTACCAGAAACCCCCAAACGGGTACCCTGGCAAACAGTGCAGGCCCAGATTAGACGCCACAGAACGCGGCGTCTGATCTGGGCCTCCACTGTTTGCTTAAAGTTCAGTCATTTTCCAAATACATTTTGAAGAAAACACAACCTGACACCCCTAAATTTTGAAATGGACTCCTGCTATTTATAAGGAGGAAGATTACATTTGGTACAAAAAGGGTTATATAGCTATGAAATGAACTCTCTCTCCATACCTTTGATTAAAGGAATTTTATTTCCACAAATTATTAATTGTTACAACTATTTCAATAACTGTAACCCTGTTATATTCATTTATCCTACTTTTGATCACCTCTTGTTTATTAATATATTTTCCGCGTTTGTTGCGTTCTTCAAACTGCCACAGACTGCCTAGGACTTCCACTTTCGTAATGTGACATCACAAGTATATTTGGCATCGATCCCTATCCTGAAAAGTGTCCCCCGAGTCAGTGACAGGTCATGAGGACACGAAACGTAGATTCTAACCGAGGTTCTCTTGACTGTGCTTATATCTGGCTATAAATAGTAACTTAACCGCTCGATGAACTTGGAGCTTACCTTGAATGAACTTTACCAGTGTTTATCCTCAGATGACCCGATATACCGCTATTCTGCGCAGGCGCAGCGTAGTAATATGTAATGTTATATTCAAATACGAAAGCTTTGTATACTGTTCAACACATCAAATGCCATGCATAAATAGTAATATTGGAAACATTAATTTGTGACTGCAGATTGGCGCATTTAACTTGCGGGCCTCAAGGAAGAGAACTCTAATTGTGTTACCCATTGAAAAGAAAGACTTCTTTATTATTATTACATGTATTATTATTATTATTCGATGGACTCTTCCATTGCTATATGTTGGACAAGTCCATTTGTAATTAAACGGGTGTCGATCTAATTTTTTTTAATTTTTGTTCTATTTTTGACAGAAAATTCTGTTAGCAAACAGTGTAGACCCTTATCTGATCTGGGCCGGGGCTGTTTGCCAGGCTATCCTTTTAGGAGTTTCCCGTCTAGAATGGGTTATTATTATTATTATTATTATTATTATTATTATTATTATTATTATTATTATTTACTAATGACTGGCCGACGTTACACATAATAAATAAATAAATATTCTCTGAAAAAAAAAAATAATGAAATAACCCAGAAGAAATGCCATTTACTAGTGCTATGCTCAGCATTGCATGGGTGATCGTTCGATATTTGTGTTTCACAGCTATTAAAGATTTTCACATAAAACATGAATCGATCTTTAATCTCACAAATCGGTGTGTCCGGAGAAAACCCCATGGACATTCGTAAAGTTCGACACATGTGGGGATTGTACGCACCGGATCACGAACACCCAATTAAACATTACGAAAACACGCCTATACAAATACATTGTAACCTTTAAAGAAAATTTTAAGATGAAAAATTGTGATACTTTTCATATTTCCGCTTAAACTATAGATTGCGGGTACTCGTTAGAACCGCATCTTTGAGGCGGTTCAAACGAGTACCCACGATCTATAGTTTAGAGCAAAAATTAGGAAAATAAGGTTAACCCCTGCACACCCCAGTTTTACTATATAAAACTGTGGGGCTCAAGAGGATCAAAATTATATAGGCGTCGTGATGAGATGGCTGATGAGTCCCACATTTTGACCACTGGAACCGTCTCAAAATACGAAGTGGGTCTCCAACAACAGTTCGGCCGTACATGGTGAAAGGTGTGCTCAGGAAAAACCTCAGATTAGCCTGCGCATCTGAACCTTCGCAGTCTGACCTGAATCTTCACTTTTCACTATAAGGAAGCCCGTGGATCCTATGATCTGGGCAGACGTTTTATTCTGATCGATTTCGGAAGCAGGCTGTTTTTCGTCTTCCCTGCCCGCCCATGCTCTAAGGGATCTTTACAACTCATTTTGCATAGAGTTTACAGCAATCACTCGAACTTCGACAGCTCGTTTACCATGGATAGTTCGAAGGCGTTTTGAAAATTCTTTCCTCCATACATTGTGGGGTGTCATAGCTCAGCAGGCCCATGACGTAATTGTGAAGTCACTTAAACGTCGGTACAACGTCACGTCGTTCAATATCGGTGCAACGTCGTGACATTATACCGACGTTGATTTGACGTTGTCCTAGCGACGTGTGCCAACTGGGAGGGAGCTTTTGGGGTCGATTGTTTGTCAATCGACCCAAAGTTACTAAACATAAAATCTCCAGTGCTATCAGTGATTGTCGGAAATTCAGGTACCGTTTATTTATAGAAAATAGCCGCTGTGAGGTCAGAGTGTTGCGAAGCGTGTTAGCTGACTGGAACCATCGGTTGGGTAGGCAAACAATGTAGACCCAGATCAGACGCCGCAGATCGTGGCGTCTGATCTGGGTCTACACTGTTTGTATAAAAACTGGAATTTAAGGGTTATACGAAACTGTTTAAATCTCAGTCCGGGACCATTCCCAAGCCTATACTAAGAGACAATCAATCGACCCACCCGTACTTTCAGTGTGTTGATTTTTTATTTCATAGTGAAAATATATGAAGTGTGTACTCATTAGAATCGCCTCATTGAGGCGATTCTAATGAGAACACACAGCATACCTTTATTCAATAGACGATCAAATTGATATATCATTATACACTCGACCTTCCCGACGATTACTCCTCAGTGATTTATCATCCCCGTCAACACTGTATAGGTTTTGGAGACGTTGCTGCCAATTTTGTAGAACTTTTTTACCCGACATTGAGATGACATCTCAATGAAATCAATGGGTTTATAACCATGCACCGATTTGCCTGGGCACATTAGAAAAACACGTCCGTGTGAAATAATGGCGTCCACCATGGTGTCAGAAGTGACAAATTTTAGCTAAATTCATATTTCTCCTTTCAACATAGATTGTGGGCGCTCGTTAGAACCGCCTCAATGTGGCGGTTCTAACGAGTACCAACAATCCACGTCAAAAATAAGGCAGGTAATGTATACCCCAGTAAACCCCACTTTTCTGTATATAAAATAGGGTTTAGTGGGGTCATCGTTTCACGGACGTCTTATCGTGATGAGGCGTAGTCCTTCTAAACGGTTTACCAGGACTCGTGGGTGGTCGGTTTCAGCTTTGCGTGGAAGCATCATGCAGCCTAACTATTTCTTCAAGCCCCAATGAGCGGGACCACAAACTACCCATTTTATGGTTCCAAAGTTGTTCGATACTCTAAAGGTAGACTGTTTGTTGTTTGTTTTAACTGTGGTTTTACGTCGTTGTCAACACTATTAAGGTCTACGATTTTTGGAGACGTTGGTTCCAATTTTGTGGAATTTTTTATTCAGATGAAATTGCATCTTAAGCCCTTGCGCCCAAACAAATCAGTAAGATTTATATGAAGGGACGGTTCGACTCGCGCCACTTTTCCTGGGCAGGCTTAGACGTTCTAAGCGGTTTTCCAGTACTCTTGTGCAGTCGGTTTCAGCTCTGCGTGGAAGCCCCATGCAGTCCAATCTACTTTTCGAAGCCCCGATGGACAGGGGCCCAAAGTTCGACTGTGCATATGTATAAACCGAAGTAAGAGAAAAAGTGTTTTCGTACATATGCGCAAGTGAGATAATGTGTCTTTCGGATCTTTTATTTATCTTACAAAGGTTGTTTGTACTTGTTAGAACCCCACAATCCAGGTTTTAAGGAAATATAAGTACATTAATTTAAACCCCCTGTAAACACCTTTTTTCTCAACATCATTACGATAACACACCCAAGCGATATAGTGCATTCTTATATCTCCAAAATGGCTGCTTTTCTGATGTAATCCTGTGATATTTTTCTTATTTTTACTTCAAACATAGGTTGTGGGTACTCGTTCGAACTGCCTCATTGCGAAAAGTTTCATTTTATGGATGTATTTGAATAGGCGTGTCTTGTAATGAGGTGTGTAACTTTGAACTAGTATACCCATATATTCCTAAGGTCCCAAAAGGGACTATTGGTAAGCTGTAGGACTGGCTAATCGGAGCTGACAAGGTAATCGATTATCAGTCCTGGTATTGCGATCGATAATCGATTAGTAATCACTAAATAATTTGTCATGCTTTTACAAGACTGTCTGAGCATGACTCTTACCATATCATATGGAGGCCTATATTTGAACAGACAGGGCTGAGCAAACAGTGCAAACCCAGATATGACGCCACAGAACGCGGCGTCTCGTCAGGGTCTGCGCTGTTTGCCACTAATCCAGCTATTTTATGTATAGCGTTGAGAAATAAATTGTACATATCAAATAATCGATTACCAGCAAAACCGCACACGAGGATCTGAGCCTTCCCAGGCAAAGCAGTCCGAGTCGGACCGTCCATGCTTATAAACAATGTTGGTTTCATTGGACGACAGGGCCTGAGATGTCATTTCATCTCAATGTCGGGTAAAAGTCCCATGAAATTGGAAGCAATGTCTCCAAAATTACCTATATATATATAGTGTTGACGGGGACGTTAAACATCCAATCAAACAAAAACAAAACAAGCAAATCAGTAATGCCAATCATTTTTGTGGCAGCGTAGACACAGTAGACCCCACAGAACGCCGCGTCTGATTAGGGTCTTTGCTAAATGTAAAGGAATTTTAATAGGGTTTATGAAAAAGTTGGCTCTGTTCAGTCCCTTCTCAGGTCCATTTTTCAGCCAAGTAATTTCCAAATCCATCCAAGAGTATTGAGCGGAAACAAAAAAAAAAAAAAAAAATGACACTTGTCTTTACCTTTGACCTCTAAGAATGACATTGACCTTGGTGGTAGCAACCTGGATCTTGCGCATGACACATCGACTCATGATGGTTAACATTTCTACTGAGTAATTTCCAAATCCATTCAGCATAACCGGTCACAAGAAAATACATTTTTCTTTACATTTGACCTCTAAATATGACAATGACCTTCGAAGTACCAACCAGGGTCTTACGCACGACACGTCTTTTCATGATGGTTAACATTTCAGCAAAAAAATTAGCAAATCGAAAGTTATTGACCGTGTTTAATTTTCGGACCCTTTTTTGACCTCTTAGTACGACCTCGATCTTGGAGGTACGGACCTGGTTTTGCGCGCGACACATCGTCGCATGATGGTTAATATTTCTGCAAAGTAATTTCAAAATAAACCTAGAAATAAAAAAGTTACTGACCGTGTTTAGTTTCGGACCCTTTTTTGACATTTGACCTGTAAGTTCGACCTTGACCTTGGCGGTACGGACCCGGGTTTTGCGTGTGACAGATGGTCCCATGATGGTTAACATTTCTGCCAAGTAATTGCAAAATCCATCCAGAAATAAGGAAGTTATTCACTGACCGTGTTTAAGATTCGGACCCTTTTTGATCTTTGACCTCTAAGTACGACGTTGACCTTGAGGGTACGTACCTGCGTTCCTCTCACGATGGTTAACATTAGTGCCAAATCCATCACAAATAAGGAAGTTATTGACCCTTTTTGATCTTTGAACTCTAAGTATGACCTTGACCTTGGGGGTACAGACCTGGGTTCTGCGCGGGACACAGAGCTTATTTGCTCTCTCTGATGTCTGTATCCATATGTTGTTAATTTTATTTATTTATTTTCAGTCACTTCAAAATTCATTTAAGACACAAATCGTTTTAACTCTTATCATGATCTACACTGTTTGACATTCAGTTTATGAATTTGGAGCTATACATTACATGAAGAAATCTGATTGGCTAAAAGTCAGAAATGGGTGTGGCTTAACTGAATATTCAGCAAGAGAAGGGTTAACAATTCCTAATGTTATTTCTGTAGTTTTGTAACGTTAAATACATTATCCGTCGGTCTAATGTTTATCCCCCCCCCCCATCCCCCCACCCCCACCCCCTTATCCATGGCTCCCGCAAACCATTTATTTATTTTTTTATTTAATTATTGCATATTCTGTACTGCCATTACAAATGGAGTATAAGGGTCGTTTTGTTTGTTTGTTTGTTTGTTTGATTTGAGGTTTAACGTCCCCCTCAACACTGTAAAGGTCATTTTGGAGACGCTGCTTCCAATTTTGTGGGACTTTTACCCGACACTGAGATGAAATGACATCTCAAGCCCAGTCGCCCAATGAAACCAATAGTGTTTATCAGCATGGACGGTCCGCCTCGCACCGCGGTTCCTGGACAGGCTTAGATCCTCTAAGCGGTTTACCAGTACTAGTATGCGGGTCAGATTCATCTCTGCGTGGAAGCATCATGCAGCCCATATATTTCTTCAAGTCCCTATGGGCGGGGGCGGACGTATAAGGGTCTTAACTATAATGTTGAGAGAACATGTCGCCCAACCCCATTGCTTATTATTATATGTAATTAATATGATTTTACGAAACTAAATAAGTTCGATCTGCTTAGTTTAATGCATGCACTTTCATGGGCGGTAACTCTTTCTCTAATACACTTAAATGAAAAATAAAATGCTCCGAATGAGCAAGTTCTTTCCTTTTAATGAGTACATTACGAAAACAAGCCCATTCAAAAATATATTGAAAATTTTACCAACAAAAAATGAAAATTTTCATAATTTCCTGATATTTTTCATAGAAAAATGTATACCCCTGTAAACCCAAGTTTTACTATGTAGAAGTGGGGTTTAAGGGGGTCTAAATTATATAGGCGTGCTTATTGTAATGAGAACCCGTTCTCATCGCGCGAACGAGTCCGTGAAACAAACACCCCACCAAACCCCACTTTATGTAGAGAAAACTGGGGTTTACGGGGTATACATTCCTTTTCTTATTTCTGCTCTGAGACATAGGTTGTGGGTACTCGTTAGAACCGCCTCGATGAGGCGGTTCTAACGAGCATCCAAAACCTATGTTTGCAGTATAAATAAGAAAAATATCACGGATTTTCATCAGAAAAGTAGCCATTTAGGAGATATGAAAAATGCACTATGTCGCACGGGTGTGTTAGCGTAATGTTCGGAACTGAAAGCCACAAAAGTTGTCTTGGAGTTCACATTAAGGGGATTTGATACATTTGCAATTTTTTTTCCGCCATTTTTCAACTTTTCTATAAGCTCTGCCCCACGGAAAAAGGGGTCAGATCTTAAAGGAAAGAATTTGCTCCTCAGGAGCAAGTTCTTTGTTGACCCCTATTGACATGGGAGACAAAAATACTTTTGCAAGAGACAAAAAATACTTTTGCAAGAGTTGCCTCCCCAGAAAATGTACCCATTCCACTTACCGTATTCGCCCTAATTACCGCACATGCTCCTATAAGCGCACACCAAAGCTATTTTTTAAAAGGAAATGCATAAGCGCACACTTTACAGTAACCTCCCCATGGAAGCTCTCACAGTAAATCTATAAAAAAACTTACCGTTATTTCTTCAACAGTGAAGGCCTTTTCCGTCCCATTAAATATCAGCATGCATCATCTCAGAAGCTATTGTTTTCGCATCGAGTGTGCGCTAATTAGGTAGATTTTTCACTGTGATGTTTTGACACGATTTTGAAAACAAGTTGGCTGCTTTCAAAAAGCATCCAATAGGTTTGGTCTTGTCAGTCTACATTCTGATTTGAGCCAGCTGATATTATTATCCCGCTTAATGCATTTTTTGAATAAAAATAATAAACTTTAATACAACACGTGTACATAAACTTTCGAAGTCTGTGACCTTGGTATCAGGAGGGGTAGGTAGTGATGAGTATTATGTGGTAAATTGTTTAACGCCATGGCAAGTATAAACTAAATGTAACTTACATATGGTTTACACATGTATAGCACAAAACTTAACCAAACGAAAATGTAAACCGAATTTTTCAAAAAGTCATAACTCTGTTAGTATTTGGTGGCATATATCTTCACATCTTAGTCTTACTACATACACATTTTAGGCTTGATCGGATGAAAACTGTATAGTAGGAGTTATACGGAAACGAAAAAAAAGTTTACGAACGGACGGAAACCAACCCCATAACTTAATACGACCGTTTTTTTTTTTTTTTTTTTTTGGTTTTGTATTTGTTGTTGTTGTTGTTTTTCAAACGGGCATATAAAAAGATTTTTCCTAAGTCATCAGACCTTCTATAGGGCCTTGGTTATCTATTTCATTTGTTGTTATCGTCCCTGTTATCACTGTATGAGTCTTTTTTGAGACATTGCACCCAATTTTGTGGGACTTTAAACGGAAAGATAAAACTCCTTCTTCTCAAGCCCTGTCGCCCAATGAAACTAAATGGTTGAAATGCATGAACAGTCCGACTCGAGCCACTTTTCCTGAGCAGGCTTAGACTTTCTAGGCGATTTAACACTACTCATGTGCGGCCGGTATCAGCTCTGTGTGGAAGCATCATGCAGCCCAATCTATTTCTTCAATCCCCGATGGACTGGGGCCGATCAGACCTTGGGGCAATATATTGGACTGCTGTATTGCTGAACCGCCTAGGAAGATCTAAGCCTGCCCAGACAAAGTGCTGCGAATCAGACTGTATCTCAAACCTCGGCCGTTTCTTTGAGCGGTACCTCCGCAAAAACCTGAAATTTGCAATCCTTCTGTATATCTTTCTGGATCAGAATTTAATTGTAAAAGAAACTGATTAGTAAAACGTCAAGTATTGAGTGGAAATAGAGAACACCATTCTCGGCTTATCAGATACAATAGCCCCCATCGAATGCACCAAAAAGTCTTTTAACAACTAAGTCTGTAACTGGTGGTAGGTCACTTAGTAGTCATGAAGATTTTGAACAGAAACTATTGCTATCTGTGCTGGGCTCAAGAACAATAAACAACGACCCATCAACGTTATGACTTTGTTTCGCTCCCTAAATATTTTATATATTTGGAAGAGTTAGAACCTTCGACCTTGGCACTGCCGTTTATTCTAGTAGCAAAGACATGTAAATGTTTTTACACACCCAGCGATCTTTTTATGTTTGGTTTTACGATCCTTTCAAGATTATTTCACTCACATCAAGCCGATCGTTAATCGGAGGTGAGCGAAAACTAGAGTGCCCGATGAAAAACCTCCTGACCTTCCATTGCAGAACTTCTCATTATGTGACCTGAGCCATGCTCAAACCTACACCGTTGAGAGACCTAATGATTAAGAGTCAGCACTCTTATCCACTGGGCCACACGGAGGCCCGTTACACCCAGCGATCTTTATAAATAAGGAAAAAATAATGTTCTCTGTCTTTCCAACATTTACGTATTATTAGAGCTACCACTGTACCGAAAGATGTCCAGAATATATAAATCTGTTCCTATATGTGTGAAGTAAACTTTGCAAGTTTTGATTATTTGTATTTAACGGCCCAGTCAACACTGATTTGGGTCATGTTTGGGCCTGTCAGTGTACCTATCCACGCTTTTCCTGAGCAGGCTTATCCGTAAGCGGTTTACCAGCTCAGTGCGCATTCTGTCACCAAAAACTGACCCCTGCCCTTCCTGAATCAGTGGAAGGGAGAGAATGACCATAGAAAAGATATCATAATCAATCCCCACGAAAGAATGTTGCCGACCCCCGAAGGTATCGAAACCGAGCCTTCATTACCGCCAGTCAGACTGCATCCGACTGAGCTACCGCAGCCAGCCACACTTTGTGAGTAGTAGTAGTTATTTTCTGTTGTTTTTCGTTTCCATGGCCCAATGGACTTACTCCATAATGGCATTGCAAAACGTGAAATTTGCGAAAATGACCGCTACTCCTGCAAAAGTAATTTCTCTTTTGATATGTCTAAGGGGTATACTCTTAAAGGAAAGAATTTGCTCCTGGGGAGTAAATTCTTCCCTTTTAGAGTAGACCCCTTGAGGAGCAAATCCTCCCCCTTTTAGAGTAGACCCTTTTTTCAGTTGGACAGAGTCAACAGAGTAGCAGCCATAAGGTCCTTAAACTTGTATTTCCATCACGAAATCATGCCTATAGAATTGTGATCCCCTTTAATATGTTCTATAAAAGGGTTTCTCTTTGGAAGCAAGGAATACACCACAGAACTGAAAAATATGGTGTGCACATGTTTTCCGGGCCAGACTAGCTAGTTTCGGCCAATTAGGCCTCATCAGTGACCCTAAGATATTTTCAAAATTCCACAATGGAATCAATGATCCCAAAGGACAAAAAAATATAATCTACACTATGATGTAGGGCAGGGAGACGTTTTACAGCCGCCACACATTCCCACACACCAGTTGTAGTGAAGTTAAATATGTTCTATAAAAGGGCTATCCTTTGGAAGCAAGGAATACATCAAAGAACTGAAAAATATGGAGTGTACATGTTTTCTGGGCCAGACTAGCTAGTTCCGGCCAATTAGGCCTCATCAGTGACCCTCAGATATTTTCAAAATTCCACAATGGAATCAATGATCCCAAGGGACAAGAAAATATAATCTCGTTTTTTATATAGTAAAGCTCGGGTATGCAGGGGTATACATTAATTTCCGTATTCATGCTCTGAGACAGTAGGTTGTGGGTACTCGATAGAATCGCCTCGTCGAGGCGTTTCTGTCGACTCCCCGCAATCTATGTTTTGAGAAAAAAAGGCAACTTGAATATTCCAATTTTTCTTTTTAATTTTTTTTTTTTTTTTTGCCAAAAAATGGCAATGTATTTGAATAGGTATGTTTCGAAATACGTAAAAATGGTAGACTACGGTAGATGACCAATTAGTTCGAACACCCTAGCAGTTCGAACACCCAAACTTATTTCGAATCTGTGGCTGAAAACTTTCTCATTTAATTCGAACTCCCAAATTTTTCAGAAATCAGAATTTTTAATACTTTGAACACACAAAAAAATGCCGAAAAATGCATCCAGAACAAGCATTTCGGACCGTTCCCGGGTTTATCATTACAACATCGTACTGGTCGTATATGAGCTAGCGCACGAAAAAAAGAAAACTTAGCGTGAAATATGTGCGACTTCCAAAGACTCGAATTAACATGCACTCTGTGAGGCAAATGGTTTTCGCTTCTCTCACTTGGATAGCCCTGTGGTAATGGAAGGTTCATACCATCACCGAATACTGATCAGACTGTGAGAAACGCAGGCAGCAAGTGCTTAGATCAACCTTGATGAGCCACAGGAGTTTCGCTTATTTATGTTGTGAAATTCCATCGTCTGCATCAGGCGCATGCGATCAGCGAAGACTCTAATCGGTTTGCATGAGTACGCTAAGATGTGTCTTCGCTGGTTTCTCAACGACCTGCAAACACTGAACATGCGCACCCACTACCGGTATGTAAGACAAAGGGTTTCACTTAGCCTTGTGACTTCGTAAGATTTAAGGGTTCAGTAAAGACTGATCACATTGCATCAATGTGCAGGCTGGTCCTAGTCGTTGATGTAGCATTGTGGCCTACAAAGGCTTGGATCATCATGCATATGTGTTTTCGCTTTGCTCTCAGACTCTTTGGAGCGTAGCTTCCACTTTCATTATTATTTGTGTGACAGTGTTACCCTTTTTCCTTGTGCTGTGGCATTTGATTCAATGCCTCTTTGATAGCAGAAGCGCCCCTTTAAATATTAATTGAAAGTTTCCCGCCTTTTTCCACAGAACGTCTTTTAGCACGTGCGAGTGACGATAACAACATGGTTGTTGCATGCAAAAAGGTAGTTTTATTCAGGTAACCTGTTGGGTTACCCTGGTTTTCTGAGGAGCAAGTGAAGATGCCCATTTATTTCACGGTGACAAGGTTTTATTGGAAGTAATTTCGGGGAACATGATTAAGAAAATAAGTCATATGCGATGGGCGAAGACTCAGGTCAGCCTGCACATGCATGCAGTTTGAACAGTCTTCGTTGTTCGTATGTGCCTACCATGGCCTCTGTGCTAATCAAAGAACAACAGGTGAAAACTATGGCCACATTGGCTAGATGCGCAGGCTGATCTGGTCCTTCGTTTGAAAGGTTTTTTTTTCGCCGTGCGCCGGCTTAAAACGACTGTGTACATTTAACCGGCCAAATCTGCTTGCGACATTACAAACACATTCTAAGCTACCAAGTGCAAGGATCAGTCTGTTCAGATCTCCTATCTCGAGTAAAATACTTATTGCGCATGTGCGTACAGAAAAGAATGATAAGTCTGCGCAGTTGTGCAATCGGGATTGTGTCTTCAATGTTCAAGAGGTTTGAAACGTTTCATCGCGCACAAAGTGAAGATCGCACATGCACATGTTAAAATTGGCTATGATGTCCGCATTTTCATTTTCTTGTTACTTGCCTATCTAAATAACATGATGGTTTTGCATCCGCAGTCTAATCAGTCTTCAGCGGACTTCTTCGATGGGCATTGGATTGCTGCATGTCCCCGGCTTACGCTGATTTGAGACAGCTTATGAGTAAACAGAGAACACACAAACAAGGCTGCGCAGTCTCGCCTGAGGCTTCACTATGCGCTTAAACAATATAGGTGTGTGAGTGTGTGTGGGGTGAAGTATCTATGCGCCTAGCTCCACTGGGTAGCTGCACGTGCGGGTTTCAACATCACATCCCATATATACATGTAGCTGGACTTTGTCTGCTGCGGTGTAGCCGTTACAAAAAAAAATATTACAGACTATCTGGAAATTCTTTGAAAAATATATGGGCTTCTCTTAACCTTTAACCTGCTGAATTTTCATCTAAGCCACACCCATTTCGTTATATCAACCAATCAAATTACTTGATGTAATTTATTGCTACAAATTCGTAAACTGAATGTCAAACAGTGTAGATCCTGATCAGATGGCTTCTTCAGAAGCCATCTGATCTGGATCTACACTGTTTGCAAAGATAGGGCTTGTCGCCTACAGCAGGGTAAAGGTTAAGAAAAGAATTTGCTCCAAACAAATCAATTTCTGTTATTCCCGAGATCACAAATAGTGATAGTTCAATAGGTGTAAATATCATTAATGATAATGTGTAACCTACATGATAAGCTCGCATTCAAAGACCCCCTGCACACACTAACTTATTTATAGATCAAACGGTTCTGCACTGCATAAGTGATATTTATAACTTCTAATCACTTGCGGATTGACAGGGCGGCGGGAAAAAACGTAGTCGTTTAAAATATTGAACCCAGCCTGGTCTAATGCATGGAATTCTTTCAGATCAAACAGTTCGAACACTGATAAATTTCCAATCTGATATTTTCTAATATTCGAACACCCGGTTCAGTTGTTGGAGTTGAAGCGCTTGCTTTTCGGTCTGTTTCGCTATTCAGACAGGCTGTTTCCTGTAAATGCAGTATAGTATTGCATCATCGTTAAAGCTGATTGGTTGATCACGTCACGTGCCCCTCCATGGAACAGTTACAATCTGGTCATTATACCCGGTTTGCCCGCCTCATGGCGACCAAACCAAAAAACTAAGCGCACGGTGCGGTAATTAGGGCGAATACGGTAAGTGGCTTACAAACATCTTATGTAAACATGACATCCTGACGTCATGATCTGCCACAAAAAAAACAAAAAAAAAACAACTGGAACTACATATACGGACAGTATATTAATCCTTTAAGCGCCGAACAAGTTCTTTCATCGGTAGACGACATTGTGAATCAAAACATTTATTTTATTACTTTTCCGAGCCAACCAAGTTTGGAGCTTAACAGACTGGTCAACACTGTTTTTGCAATATTGAGCAGGTCAGTTTACCCTAGTCCAGTCTTTTCCTCGACAGGAATAACAATAACAACAACAACAAAACAATAATAATAATAATAATAATAATAATTATATATGATGATAAAAACAACAATACATGAATGTTTTGATATTCTCATTTTCTCCTGTTTTTTTTTTTTTTTTTTAATTCTGATTGAAAATACAGTTGTTATTATTATTATTAACAATAATTTAGTTTCAGCAAACAGTGTAGATTCAGATCAGACAACTGCTGAATCTAATATTGCAGTCTAATCTGCGTCTTGACTGATTTCCGCTCGTGTCTTATCCATCACCGGATATCCCGCACCCGCCAATCGGGGCTTGAAGAAACAGATGGGCTGCATGATGCTTCTACGCAGAGCTGAAAGCGTCCACACACTAGTACTGGTAAACCGCTTAGAGGATCTAAGCCTGTCCAGGAACCGCGGTGCGAGGCGGACCGTCCATGCTTATAAACCCTACTCAAACGTTTATAAAATGCTGTAGGTGATTAAGAGGGGTGACATGGGTATACTCTTAAAAGGAAAGAATTTGCTCCTAAGGAGGCAAAAGAATTTGCTCATAAGGAGGAAAATTCTTTCCTTTAAGTATAGACCCGTCTTCATGGGGGTTTTAAACAGTCAGGAAGTCTCAAAAGTTCCCTCCCTTGTCAAATCACTGTGCATGTGCGAGCAAGGGGAACTCACTCGCACGACATAGTCTTTTGTCTGATTAAAATTTGTGATTTGCTTTAAACATTGATTGCTTAAAGTGTCAGTTCACCTCAGTGTCGGGTAAAATTCCACAAAATTGGGAGCAACGTGACCAAAATGACCTCAAAGTATTGAAGGGGGCGTAAAGCCCTAACTCAAACAAACAAATTCAAACAGATTGTTGGTGTACTCGTTAGAACCACGCCGGCAATGGGGCGGTTCTAACGACTATCCTCAATCTACGGCTTCCAGAAAAATAAAGTTAAATAATGTGACAGTTATAATCTCCGCTTTTCTCTTCATAATAATGTATTGTATACAGGGGTGTTCATTTAAGAGGCATGTTTCTTCAATCTTGTTAATCCATGTTAGCGTTACCCGAAAAATCCCAACTTATATACAGACGAAAACTAGGTTTTTTTTATATACAGTAAAACGTCTATGTAAAGACCACTTTTGGGACTGGTCAAAATTTTTGAACAGTCCCAAAGGTGGTCTCTTTTTCGGAGACACTGGGGCTAGAAAACACAAGGAAAGAATAATTGATTTGTTTGTTTGATTTGAGGTTTAACGTCCCCGTCAACACTGTAAAGGTCATTTTGGAGACGTTGCTTCTAATTGTGTGGGACTTTTACCCGGCATTGAGATAAAATGACATCTCAAGCCCTGTCCCCCATCGAAACCAACATGGTTTATAAGCATGGCCGGACCGACCCGCACCACATTGCCTGGGCAGTCTTAGATCCTCTAAGCGGTTTACCAGTACTCGTGTGCGGGTCGGTTTCAGCTCTGCGTGGAAGCATCATGCAGCCCATCTATTTCTTCAAGCCCCGATGGGCGGGGGCTAAGAATAATTGAAAAATTCTCAATACAGGAATAAGCTTTTAAAAGGAGATTTAACATTAATTTTAGGTGGAGTTTTACTGTACATGTATATGCTATACATAGACTTCAATGGCCCGAACACTTAAGGGGTCATGAAGGTTTGTTCCAAAGAATGGTAGTTCGAGCCACTGAGAGTAAATGAAAGCGCCAGGTATGGATACCTTTTCAATTTTCTGTAAATAAACATATGTTGTGTGTACTCATTAGAATCGCCTCATCGAGGCGTTACTTATGAGTTCACACAACATACGCTTTTAAAATGAAATACGATTTTTAAAATATATTATGATAATTTTCCTTTGGGTACAAGAACGAGACATCGCATTACGAAAACACGCGAATACAAATACATTGTGAACTTTACCGCCGGAAAAAGAAAATTTTAAGGTGAAAAATTGTGATATTTTTCTTATTTCTGTTCAAAATATAGATTGTGGATACTCGTTTAAATCGCCATATGGAGGCGGTTCTAACGGGCAACTACAATCTATATTTTAGGGCAGAAATAAGAAAAATAAACTATACCCCTGTAAACCCCAGTTTTACTGTATAAAAGTGGGATTGAAGGGGGTAAAAATTATATAAGCATGTTTTCGTGATGGTTCTTATTCTAATTCTAATCCATTTTTGAGCAACCATCAACTCTGTGAACGTGTCCACGCAAAAAAAGAAAAGAAAAAAATCCGCTCCACAGATCACTTTTTTGCGTGGGCATGCTAACGCAACCTTAAATAAGGATCTCAGTTACCTTCAGAGAGATGAATTAACTTCCAAATCCAACATAAAATCTTTAAAAAATTCCAGAGCCATTAATACTTATAGCTCATATCCAGATATTTTTTCAAGGGTTTGCACAATTTTCACAAACAATGGCACATGAAGTCTATCACACTGCAAAACAGCACATGTATTAACTAGTTCAGTTTGACTGCTCTAGGATAGACATCAAACAGACTTTGCAGTTTATCATAGGGAAAAGCCAGGCCAATATTGCTGAGGTATATTGAGGTCACTTTGAGGGCAGAGAGTTACTGACCTGAAGTAGCCTGCTGGATACGATCGGGTTATTTGAGGACATAGCTCTAAAACGGCCTTCTCAAGGCCGTCATTCACTGCGACCATTCGCTTTTAAGCATATTCTTAGTATATTATTCATTGCTGCACGTAAGTGCAGAGTAATTGTGCACTAATTGCCCGCTAATTAGCTGCATAACATGCAAAAGATGTGTTGCCCATCAGCTGTCAAAACTGTCAAAACTGGACACCAAGTAATGTGCAAGTTTCACACACAAAACAGAACTACAGCGCGACCATGACCCCATGTCAAATGTACCGGCAAAGGTCAAGCCGTTTGTGTTTCAATTAAGTTGTTAAAGACGCTTGACCCTCAAAAAACGAAGATTTATTGATTTAGGTTTTGTTCTCGTCAGCTGCAAACATGAACCTTTTGTTAAATACACCAGAAAACGCCTGATTTGCATTTTTACATGAAATGAAATAAAAGTTCTGACACTTTGTTTTCGACATGAAACGCTAAAAGCACGGATACCCAAGCACACCTGGTCTCTGACCCTTAACCTTGACAGCGACGACATTTTAAGAAACAAGGCACTGGCGATTGTCTCTGAGTGCAAGCTGGGAAAAAAGTCCTGGGGCCAGTTGTTCAAAGCATCGTTAGCTTAACGAGCTCGTTAGTGGTCAATTTGTTAACTGTTCTAGCAAGTACAATATCCAAAATTTTGTTATTTTTGCTGAAAAAATGTGAGCAGCTTTTGCGCTCACATTTTTCCAGCAAAAATATAGCATATTTGCCGTATTTAATGATCAAAGTTTTAACGATTCGTTAACTAACGCCGTCGTTAGTTTTCAACAACTGGCCCCTGGACTTTGACTTAAACTATTTCGTTGAACCCTTCAGTTCTAGTGTTTTAAGTGAAGACCCTGTACAGACGCTGCCTTATCTGGGTCTACACTATTTACACGAGTAAAGTCCAGACTTTACTTTATACAAATCACTCTGACGTCTCAGGAAGGAGAAAAATAACTGGTATCTGCATGGTGTTTGAACATTACTACATGGTCAGCAATAGTCACGTGAACAATAGCAGGCGGGAAGCTTCTGTAGTTAGTAACTTCTGTAGTTGCGTCAATTGATAAACAATCGACCCAAAACAAGGCTTGGACTTGGAATATCAAGTCTCTTTTAAGATAATAATAATAATAATAATAATAATAATAATAATACATTATTAAATGACTATCCTGTACTGTTCGGAGGTCATCCATATTAACATTGTGGTCAAAAATCAATAATCATGTTTTTAATGGTGTCAATTAATAAAAAATGTCATTAATCAAGTAATTCTGTATTGTCCCAATTGCAGAGCCTCGGCCTTGGGCCAATAAGTAGACCTCGGACCTGTAACTGGACCAAAATCATGTAATTTCGTATTATCCCAGTTACAGATCCTCGGTCAGCTGTATTGGCCTCGAAGCCCCCGCCCATAGGGGCTTGAAGAAATATATGGGCTGCATGATGCTTCCACGCAGAGCTGAATCCGGCCCGTACACTAGTACTGGTAAACCGCTTAGAGGATCTAAGCCTGTCCAGGAACCGCGGTGCGAGGCGGACCGTCCATTCTATTAAACCCTATTGGTTTCATTGGGCGACAGGGCTTGAGAAGTCATTTCATCTCAATTTCGGGTAAAAGTCCCACAAAATTGGAAGCAACGTCTCCAAAATGACCTTTATAGTGTTGACGGGGACGTTAAACCTCAAATCAAACAAATGTATTGGCCTCGGCCTTCGGCCTTGGACCAATACAGCAGACTTCGGACCTGTAACTAGGAAAAATACGAAATTACTTGATTAATAACATTGACTTACAATATCGTTTGCTCCGGTATTCCGCTTGGCGTTCAAAATTTGTTTGATTTGAGGTTTAACGTCCCCGTCAACACTGTAAAGGTCATTTTGGAGACGTTGCTTCCAATTTTGTGGGACTTTTACCCGACATTGAAATGAAATGACATCTCAAGCCCTGTCGCCCAATGAAACCAATAGGATTTATTAGCATGGACGGTCCGCCTCGCACTGCGGTTCCTGGACAGGCTTAGATCCTCTAAGCGGTTTACCAGTACTATGTGCAGGCCAGATTCAGCTCTGCGTGGAAGCATCATGCAGCCCATATATTTCTTCAAGCCCCTATGGGCGGGGGCGGGATTGGCGTTCAAAATCCTGCGAACAATGATACAGGGGTGTATTAAATCAAAGCCCTGAAAGTACTGGTGGGTCGACTGTCTCTGTTTTGTTTGTTTGTTTGATTTGAGGTTTAACGTCCCCGTCAACACTGTATAGGTCATTTTGGAGACGTTGCTTCCAATTTGTGGGACTTTTACCCGACATTGAGATGAAATGACATCTCAAGCCCTGTCGCCCAATGAAACCAATAGGGTTTATGAGCATGGACGGTCCGCCTCGCACCGCGGTTCCTGGACAGGCTTAGATCCTCTCAGTGGTTTACCAGTACTAGTGTGCGGGCCAGATTCAGCTCTGCGTGGAAGCATCATGCAGCCCATATATTTCTTCAAGCCCCTATGGGCGGGGGCTTACGACTGTCTCTGAGTGTAGGCTGAACAAATAGTCCTGACTACCGTTAAAGTGACGCCGCGTTATGTGGCTTCTGTTTAGGCATCTAATCACGGTTTGCTAATGCCATTTCGAACACACGCCTCTAAAAATACCATGTAAATTTTATCGCAGAAAAAATGAAAATTTTAAGATGGAAAATTGTGATATTTTTCTTATTTCTGCTTAAAATATAGGTTGTGTGTACTCGTTAGAACCGCCTCATCGAGGCGGTTCTAACGAGTACCCACAATCTGTATTTTAGAGCAGAAATAAGAAAAATAAGGTTTACCCCTGCAAACCCCAGTTTTACTATATAAAAGTGGGGTTCCATCACGTGAACAAGTCCGTGAAATGAACACCCCACTTTGTATAGAGAAAACTGGGGTTTACGGGGGTAAACATTATTTTTCTTATTTTTACTCCAAGACATAGGTTGTGGGTACTCGTTAGAACCGCCTCAACGAGGCGGTTCTAACGAGCACCCACAACCTATGTTTGCGATATAAATGAGAAAGATATCATGGATTTTCATCCGAAAAGTAGCCATTTTGGAGATGTGAAAAATGCACTATGTCTTACGGGTGTGTTATCGTAATGAAATGGGTCAAAATTACATAGGCGTGTTTTCGTGATGACCAGACAGAAGCCAGACCAAGTTCTTGTAGCATTTTGGTAGTTTCCCAGTTTATTTATCTTTTATTTTCCATTCATTTATTTATTAACTTTCTTGCTCTAGTCCACAATCATCAGCTTCATCGTATGCTCTTCTGTATACATGTATGTACTAAACAGGACCAACAAAACAAGCCCCCGCCCATAGGGGCTTAAAGAAATATATGGGCTGCATGATGCTTCCACGCAGAGCTGAATCCGGCCCGCACACTAGTACTGGTAAACCGCTTAGAGGATCTAAGCCTGTTCAGGAACCGCGGTGCGAGGTGGACCGTCCATGCTAATAAACCCTATTGGTTTCATTGGGCGACAGGGCTTGAGAAGTCATTTCATCTCAGTATCGGGTAAAAGTCCCACAAAATTGGAAGCAATGTCTCCAAAATGACCTTTACAGTGTTGACGGGGACGTTCAACCTCAAATCAAACAAACAAATGCAGTAAGATGAATCTGTTGTGTTGGTCCTTTGTTTGTTTGTTTGATTTGAGGTTTAACGTCCCCGTCAACACTGTAAAGGTCATTTTGGAGACCTTGCTTCCAATTTTGTGGGACTTTTACCCGACAATGAGATGAAATGACATCTCAAGCCCTGTCGCCCAATGAAACCATAGGTTTCATTGGGCGACAGGGCTTGAGATGTCATTTCATCTCAATGTCGGGTAAAAGTCCTTACTGCATTTACAATATGCCATTGATAGTGCTCAAGCGCAAATGCAAAACAAGCTTTGCCGGAAAGAGTTTTTTTTTTCTTCCTTTTTTTCGCGTTAAAACATTTTGACCACTTACCTGTTTTCTTAAATGTATGTCCTAAGGCTTGTTTTTGCTGGCCGGAGTCAAACTATCTATGTTCAATAGCCCGCAGGCTTCGGGTGATTTTGTTTACATACGATACAGTATTAAGATGCCAATCACAGTAATTCTCGTCTACTTTGTTGTCTACTGTCATTGTTGCAAACAATGTGGACCCAGATCGATCAACTCCTCTATGAACAGTTTTGATCAGCATCCACACGGTTTGCCTAAATTCAAAAATAGATTTAAAAGTTTGAAAACTATATAAAGCAGGCTACATAAACAGTCGCATCTTAACCCTTATCTTGCTGTTCACGACAACCCCTACCCTTGCAAACAGTGTAGATCCAGATCAGATGGCTTCTGAAGAAGCCATCTGATCAGGATCTACACTGTTTGGCATTCAACTTATGAATTTGTAGCAATAAATTACATCGAGTAATTTGATTGGTACATAAACAGGAATGGGTGTGGCTTAAATGAATATTCAGCAAGATAAGGGTTAAGGGCTGATTTGTCGACATTCCTGAACTGCGACTTATACTGTTTCGTTGTAAACCTGAAATACCATTATTTTAAGAAAATATGTAGACCTTGATCAAATGCGGTGTTTTGTTGCGTCTCTCTGGGTCGATACTGCTTGTCAAACCCAACACGTGATTCTGTCCGGATCCTGACTTATCTGGGCGTGCACTGATCGCCTAGACCTGGGCTTAGACCTGCATGTCCAAATGCTTAGGATCATTACCAACAGCTGAATTCACCCATTTTGTCCGGCCCCCGCCCATAGGGGCTTGAAGAAATATATGGGCTGCATGATGCGTCCACGCAGAGCTGAATCCGGCTCGCACACTAGTACTGGTAAACCGCTTAGAGGATCTCAGCCTGTCCAGGAACCGCGGTGCGTGGCGGACCGTCCATGCTAATAAACCCTATTGGTTTCATTGGGCGACAGGGCTTGAGATGTCATTTCATCTCAATCTCGGGTAAAAGTCCCACAAAATTGGAAGCAACGTCTCCAAAATGACCTTTACAGTGTTGACGGGGACGTTAAACATCAAATCAAACAAACAAACAAAAACCCATTTTGTCCGGGCCTCTGTGTCCTAGTGGATAAGAGCGCTGACCCTTCATCAGCTATGGCCACATGTTCTGCAATGGAAGTCAGGTGGTTTTTCTTCTCCGGGTGCTCTGTTTTTATGCCCCGCCAAGAAGTGAGGAGGGGCATATGGTTGTCCGTAAGGTAACAGAAAAACATGCTGTTAAATAGGGCTGGCTAATCGGAACTGAAAAGATAATCGATTATCAGTCATGTCATTGCGATCGATAATCGATTAGTAATCGCTAAGGTTTTTGTCATTATTTTACCTGTCTGGCTTTCTGTCTGCGAGCATGACTCTTACCATATGTTGCACTTTACATTATGTATGTGAACAGACAGGCCTGAGCAAACCGTGTAGACCCAGATGAGACGCCGCATAATGCGGCGTCTCATCAGGGTCTGCACTGTTTGCCATTCATCCAGCTATTTTAGGCATAACTTTGGCTAGTAAATTGTACCTATCAAGTAATCGATTAAAAGCAAATCAGAAATGATAATCATTTTTGTGGAATTTATCGATCTATTATGCGATTAATCGTGTCAGCCTTACTGTTAATACTTTGTATTTCTTATCAATAACAGGCTTCTATCAAATACAGAACTCGGGGGTGGACAAACAGTCAATGAATGAACTTTTTGAAAAATTGAAGAAACCATGCATGATGTACGGCGAAATTCCACTATTAAGACTAATTTCGGTTTAAAAAGCTTATTTAGAAGGGTGCAGTTATTCTTTCTTTGTGTTTGTTGAAAACAGCGTCTTCTGGAAAGGGACCACCTCTGAGACTGTTCACGAGTGGTCTTAAAGACCACTTTTGAACAGTCACAAAGGGAGTCTCAATATATAAATTTTACTCCACTCTATCCTTCAGTCAGGAAATATTAACAGTTCATCATCACAAATACACGCCTATACAATTTTGACCTCCTTAAAATCCCACTTTCATGCAGTAAAACTGTGGTTTACGGAGTATACATTTTTTCCCTATTCCTGCTTAAAACATAGTGTGGGTACTTGTTAGAACCGCCTCGCCCAGGACGTTCTTACTAGCACACACAATCTTTGTTTTGAGAATATGAAAAATATCTCATTTTTTATCTGAATATTTTCATTTTTTTGCTGGTAAAAAATTAAGCGTGTTTTTGTAAAGAAGGCTAAGAGAGGCGCCGTTTGAAGCAGACCTTCGGCAGTTTTCGCCCATGTGAGATCTGCGTAAATGAATATTAGCAACAAAAATAAAACACAACAGGATATAAACCGGGAAATGACTGGTCATCGACATTTGAAAAAACAACAACAAAAAAAACAAAAAACAAACAAACAAAAAAACATCGAGCCGGTCAGTAGTGACAGGTGGGCGAAAACTAAAGTGCCCGAAATAATAATAATAAGGCAGCGATGGAAGACCATATTGTGAGGTTTGTAAGAAAGTGAAATGGATTAATAATCCTAATCATTAAAAATGGATTAATATTTCTTTTCTACTACCTTTTCTCATTTCTAGTCCAAATATAGATTTCAGGCGCTCATAGACTGTGCTGGTTAGAACCGCCTAACCGAGAACCCACAATCTATGTTTAAGGGGAATGGGAACACCGGGGACATTTTTTGCCTTTTTTCAAAGGAAGACAAGTTTCGGAGGAAATTCTTTCCATTCAGAGTTGACCACTCTTGACATGGGAGACAAAAATACTTTTGCAGGAGTTGCCTCCCCTGAAGGTGTTCCCATTCCCCTTAAGAGCAAAAAATAAGGAAAACTAGAGCCAGTGTTTATGAAACACAATGCCCCCAACTGCTTGGCCCTAACACTGCTTTACCCTAACTCTGCTTGTCCCTAATAGTAATTGAGATATCTTTTTTTTTATTTGGCTGCAATGCCGAAAATTTATAAAGAACATAACACAAGAAAAACTGATGTTCATCCGGTCATTTATTTATCACCCCATACCAGTGTTTTAAGTTAACGGACAATAGCTCATACAGTTTTAGAGATACAGTCAAACCTGTTTTAGCGTCCATCTCTATTAATCGACGCGGCAACCTTAGCAGCCTGTCTTTTTGAGATAGCTTGCTTACAAGCTTAAAACACGCAAAATTTCAAAGGGGCATAACTCAAGAAAAAAAAATGGATTTTTGTCAAAAGTTAATCAGTTCATCTTCTCATCATCCCCAACCATTCTGTGAAGTTTCAGGGCAATAGCTCTAACAGTTTTATTTAGTTATCTTGCTTACAAGCTTAAAACGCAAAAATGTCAAAGGGCCATAATTCAAGACAAAAATTTCGGATTTTTTTCAAAAGTTAATCAGTTCATCTACTCATCATCCCAAACCGGTCTGTTAAGTTTCATGGCAATAGCTCAAACAGCTTTTGAGATATCTTGCTTACAAGATTTCAAAGTATTTTTTGCAAAAGGGCATAACTCAAGAAAGGGGCATAATCCTGACGAGAAAAAAATGGGTTTTTGTCGAAAGTTAATCAGTTTATCTTCATCCCCAACCATTCTGTAAAGTTTCCGGGCAATAGCTCAAACAATATTTGAGTTATCTTGCTTACAGGCTTAAAACGCAAAAAAATTCAAAGGGCCATAACAGAAGAAAAAAAATTCAGATTTTTGTTTTTACAAGTTAAGCAGTTCATCTACTCATCATCCTGAACCAGCCTGTAAAGTTTCAGGGCAACAGCTCATACAGTTTTTGAGATATCTTGCTTACAAGCTTCAAACACGCAAAATTTCAAAGGGGCATAACTCAAGAAAAAACGGACTTTTGTCAAAAGTAAATCAGTTCTTCTTCTCATCATCCCCAACCATTCTGTAAAGTTTCAGGGCAATAGCTCAAACGGTTTTTCACTTATCTTGCTTGCCAGCTTAAAACGCAAAAAATTCAAAGGGTCATATGTTACAACGCATAATGTAGTAATGTAGTAATTTCTTCGTTTTGAAATTTTTACTACATTATGCGTTGGCATAGTCGACGCGAAATGAAATAAAATGTCGTTTTTACTTCATTATGCGTCGATACTAAGAGGTTTGAGCAAAATGAAAGAAGTCTTTCATTTTGCGGCGATGGGTGGCATACTTAATTTTACTTCATTATGCGTCAACAGTTTGTTTGTTTGATTTGAGGTTTAACGTTCCCGTCAAGACTATTTAGGTCATTTTGGAGACATTGCTTCAAATTTTATGGGACTTTTACCCGATATTGAGATGAAATGACATCTCAATCGCTGCCGTCCAATTAAAAGCAATAGGGTTTATATGCATGGATGGGCCGACTCGCAGCAGTTTTCCTGGACAGGCTTAGACCTTCTAAGCAGATTACGAGGACTCATGTACGGGCGGTATCAGCTCTGCGTGGAAGCATCGTGCAACCCATCTATTTATACCCCCGGCATACGAAGTATGCAAGGGGGTATATAGTTTTTGTCCATTCTGTCTGTCTGTCTGTCTGTCTGTCTGTCTGTCTGCCTGTCTGTCTTTTGTTTGATTTGTTTGATGTGAGGTTTAACGTCCCCGTCAACACTATTTAGGTCATTTTGGAGACGTTGCTTCCAATTTCATGGGACTTTTACCCGACATTGAGATGCCGCCCAATAAAACCAATAGGGTTTATATACATGGACGGGCCGACTCGCAGCAGTTTTCCTGGGCAAGCTTAGACCTTCCAAGCAGATTACCAGTACTAATGTGCGGTCGGTATCAACTCTGCGTGGAAGCATCGTGCAGCCCATATATTTCTTCAAGCCCCTATGGGCGGGGGCGCAGTGTGTCTGTCTGTCTGTCTGTCTGTCTGTCTGTGAGTTAACATTTATTTTGTGTCAAAGATTTCTCAAGAACTACTATACCTAGAAACTTGAAATTTTGTATACATGACAATCATGACTACTTGTATTGTGGGAAAGAAACTAGGGGCCATGGGGCCACATTCCTTAGAGTTATTACCCTTTGCTATTTTATACCCCCGGCATACGACTTATGGTTTACTAATGGCTGTAGCCGGAAGTATTAGTGAGCATATGCTCACTTCATTATCTAGTTCTTCAAGCCCCGATGGGCTGGGGCGAATATGCGTCGACAGTATGAGGTATGTTCTAAATGAAAAAAATGCACATGTATTTTGCTTTGAGAGATGACTTTTTCAAACATCACAGAAACAAAGGTAACCCAAATATTTAAGGCTAAAACATGCATGTGGAGACTTTTATAAGTAGAATGACGGTGCATTATCAACAGAAAAGGAGCGTGGAAGGTAGAAACATGTCGTGAAAAGTTTATATAAAAGTATACAGTTCAAAAAAGGCAGTCGTATTCTAAATTGTAGGAATTTAACTGTATTGCTTCCTAAGTCTTTTCGAAGACAGCTATGTTCTACCATCATTACTTCATTATGCGTCGATATGGTGCATATCAACGTCGACTATGCCAACGCATAATGTAGTAAAAAAAATCAAAATGAAGAAATTACTACATTACTACATTATGCGTTGTAACAGTCATAACTCAAGAAAACAATTACGGATTTTTTTTTCAAAAGTTAATCAGTTCATCTACTCATCATCCCAAACCAGTCTGTAAAGTTTCAGGGCAAAACCTCGAACAGTTTTTGAGATATCTTGCTTACAAGATTTTAAAGTATTTTTTTGCAAAGGGGCATAACTCAAGAAAGGGACATAATCCTGACGAGATAAAAAAAAAGGTCAATTATTTTTTATAAGGAATCCATATATGAAATTTCAAAAACCTAGCACCAATGGTTCTTAAGTTATGCTATGCAGTAAAAAAGCGGGACGGACGGAAGAACGGACGGACGAACAGGGTAAAACCAATATGCCCCCACAACTTCTTCGAAGTTGGGGACATAATAATGAACTCCACTGCGGAGGGATGTTAAACCTCAAATCAAGCAAACAAACAAATCATTACACAAACTTGACATAACCCGATAAGGTCATCACGAAAACACGCCTATATAATTTTGACCCCTTGAACCCCACTTTTATATAGAAAAACTGGGGTTTCCGGGGGTAAACCTTATTTTTATTATTTCTGCTCTAAAATATAGATTGTGGGTACTCGTTAGAACCGCCTCGGTAAGGCGGTTCTAATGAGTGCCCAGAATCTATATTTTGAGCAGAAATAAAAAAAAAAACACAATTTTTCATCATAAAATTTTCATTTTTTTTCGGCGATAAATGTGGCAATGTATTTGTATAGGCGTGTTTGCGTAATGTTGTGTGCAAAGTTTTTCAGGCAAACTTTTCTAGCGACTTACAGTCCTTTAACCCCTAACCTGCTGATATCTCTATTAAAATGCAAATATCTCTATTTCAGTAAGAGATATCTCTATTTGAGTATCAAATACAATATCTGTAGGAAATATAGGGAAAGATGTAAATGAAAGCCAGATGCCCGCAAACAAAAGGTAACCCCGAAAAAAAAAACGACGCTAAAAGTACTTCATTATCGCCCCGCCCATCGGGGTTTAAAGAAATATTAGGGCTGCATGATGCTGCCACGCAGAGAAGAAACCGACCGCACACGAGTACTGCTTAAACGCTTAGAGGATCTAAGCTTGTCCTGGAAAAAGCGGTGCGAGTAGGACCGCCCATGCTAATAAACCCTAGTGGTTTCATTGGGCGACAGGGTTTGAGATGTCATTTCATCTCAGTGTCGGTCGGGTAAAAGTCCCACAAAGTTGGAAGCAACGTCTCCAAAATGACCTATACAGTGTTGCCGGGAACGTAAAACACAAATCAAACAAACAAAAGTACTTCAATAAAAAGGACCACTTTGGAAGTCCCAACGGTGGTCTTAATATAGGAATTTTACAGTTTATTTGAAAGCAATATACATGCGTGTTGTCGAATCGTAAGCTTCGGACTTCCGAGTTTGCTCAAAGCCAAGGCTCGTTACCCTCAATCAAAGTGTCACTCAGTTCTTTAGGAGCACCCGAAGACTTTTTGGGTCGATCGTTTACAATCGACCCAAATTTACTAAATGGTAAAACGGAATTCATGCAGTTGTCGACGTGGCAATCACTGATTTGGGAAAACCAATATTAATAGAACTTGAAACGTTGCGCTATTTTTATCGATACAACATATGGGTCAAAGGTACAGTCTTATAGGAATCGTGTACTGGATTTGGCGAATGTCGAATCAGAATCAGAATTATAATTGTTTACTGGTAACACGTCCTTAGACAAGCCTTCACCAGGAAAACCCAGATCAGACGCCGCGGAATGTGGCTTCTGCTCAGCAGGTTGCACAGGGACTGCACTGTTTGCTTAAGGGTTAAACGAAATAGTATAAGAATGCCAGGTTGCTAACGTAATGAAAGAAAAACAATACACGCTGTCACGTGACGTCTTTCGGAACGTAATATAAACAGAGAATCTGTTGTTTGTTATTGTCCGACCATCTGACTACCGCTGACCTTGAACAAAATCCAAGTACTGATTGTTTATAACATCCCTAAGACGCCAGAGAGCAGCGAAAGAAGAAAATTTTGGAATGAGTTCGTTTGTTTGTTTGATTTGAGATTTAACGTCCCCGTCAACACTATATAGGTCATTTAGAGACGTAACTTCCAATTTTATGGAACTTTTACCCGACACCGAGATGACATGACATCTCAAGCCCTTTCACACATTGAAACCAATAGGGTTTATGAGCATGGAGGCGGTTCTAACGAGTACCCACAACCTATGTCTTGTAGCAGAAATAAGAAACAAGACCACCGCATGCGGGTGCCAACGCTCGGCTGCAAGGGGGCATAACTGAGCCAAAATATTTTGAGGGTTACCTCACCTATTGGTATGAGTTCCCCTTTTCATAATGAACAACCAGTCCGAGTTTCAAGTAAATATGTTCAGTTACAAAATGTCCATGTTTTTGCACGACTATGACTCAGACGACGCCAGAGCTATGACAATACCTTGTCGTTTTCTTCTAAAACAGCCAAGCTAAAATGCATACCCCTACCCCATAAACCTCGGTTTTCTCTTTACAATGTGGGGTGTAACGGGATGTTCGTTTCACAGCATAGTGAAAAGTGTCACCCAGGGGAATATGAATATCAAGTGAGGCGCAGCCGAGGTTTATACTCATATCCCTAAGATGATTTTTTCCACATCACACACCAGTGCGAAGTGGCGTCCTTCATATCTCCGGAACCACATGTAACCATGATCTTTTGAGATGGAATTTCCAATATTTTTTCCTTTTTGTTACTGCAAACATTGATAGTGGGTGCTCGTTAGAACCACCAAATTGGGGCGGTTCTAACGAGTTCCATAAATATCTATCTCAATGAGCAAAATAAGAAGCTATATAATATAAACCGCTGTATACCCCACTTTTCGCTATTTAATGTGGGATTGCAGCAGTGTCCATTACGCCTTGAGTTTTTGGTTTTGACTTTATCAGAAATTTGATAAAAAGCAACACCTTTTTGCCACTGGGGAATGTTTATTTTTTCGATCGATAGTTCAAATCAATCGACCCTAGACTGCTACACAGACCATCTATTTTTTTTTTAAATAGAAGTCTGTGTAGCAGTCTAAATCGACCCAACACTAAATATACAACAGCACTTATACTGCCGAGTTTCACGTGGCTGCCACTGACCAAGAAATTGAATTTCTCCCAAATTATGGGGAATGGATAATGCCATAATTATTGTTTTAAGTGTAATAATACATGTTTGTTTGTTTGTTTTTGTTTGATCTGATGTTTAACGTCCCCGTCATCACTGTAGAGGTCATTTTGGAGACGTTGCTTTTGGGACTTTGACCCGACACTGAGATGTGTGCTGTGGTATATCTATTTACATGTATGTGTTTTATGTGTCAATCGGTTTATAACCATACATAGCTTATTTAATATTTGTTGATTCGTTCCGTTTTTAAATAAAATATGTACCTGCATTTGTATCTTTCATAGAAGGCAACTCCTGCAAAAGTATTTTCGTCTCCCGTGGCAATACGGACCAACTCTTATAGGAAAGAATTTGCTCCTGAAGAGCAAATCTTTCCTGCAAGAGTAGACCCCTCTCTCAGTGGGACTGAGCCTATAGAAAAGCGCACAGGAAGTCCCAAAAATTGTCTCCCTTTGAAAAATGGCGGAAAAATGCGCTAGGTATTCCCACTCCCCTTCATGAAAAATAATCAGAAAGCAATGAAAATTTAAGACCCGCAGGCAAAGACAAGTGTTTTCATTATTGAACTGGTGAACCTATATACAAGTCTTGCATCTCAAAATATATGTAGTAAATTGACAAAAAATGTGGACCCAGATCAAAGATGAGGCGTCACATAACACCCACAACATGATCAGTAAAAATCCGCGATTCAGACCATGTGATATCCTTAAGACCCACTCAAATACCAAGTCCCACATTACAAGTCCCACATTAGGCCTTACACAAATTTGTATATACATGTACCGTACTAATAAAACACCTTCTAGACTGATTAAAAGGTGGTCGTAATATAGGAACTTAACAGTATTGCTTTATTTTATACGGCAAAAATGGGGGCAATGTGCATTTGGGCCCCGTCAAGCGATTTTGGTACTTATCACCTTTGCGAGCAGCAGTCTCGCCAGAACCTTCGCTGCTCGCTCATACAAGCAGTGAATCAAGAGGAACGTTCAGACAGAAAGCCATATCCCTGGCCACTCTGAATGGCTGGGCATGCGCAGTTAAAATTTGTCATGACGGAATGCTCGAAGACACAAATTCGCTTGGCGGGGCTCATTTAAGATTTTAGTTCTGTTTTTTTTTTTCTGTCTGCTGTTTGGTGTTTAGTTCAACGGCTCAGTTAAAACTATTTCGGTCAAAACGAGCCAGACCACTTTACCTATCCAAAATTTTCCTGGGCGCACATACGTTAGCGGTTAACCAGTACAGTGCACATTCTGTCGCCAGAAACTGACAATTGGCCATCTTGAATCCGCCTAAGGGAGTGAATAGCCTTGAATAACGTTGAATATTATAGGGTTGCCATGGCCATTATATGATAAACATCCGTCAGTCTTTCCTGCCCTCCTTTGCTTAAAACTGTTTAAAAATTTTCAGAAGAATTTTTTTGTATGTTTTTGAAAGTTGATTTATAAAATCAAGTTTCTATGTCATTACATTTCTACTTCCGGTACTGGACCGCGTTACTCCACTTCCGCTGTTCGTTCGCTGCATAAAATAGTCCAAAGGAACTCTTGAAAACTAATTTTGCAGGCATGGAACGTCTTTCGAAATATTCCATTTTTCAAGACTTTATACGGATTGAATATAAATTGGCACAAAAAGACATATTCTGAACAGAAAACAATACTCTAGGACATTTTCCTACGCGCTTTCCGATGATATTTATGTCAAGTTTACTCCCTCATTCCTGAGTTACTGAACATGACACTTCTCGCTTGAAATATATTCTTATAGAAAAGAATTTCTGATTAGTTCACTGACATGATGGCAATTAAACAGTGTACATGTACCTTCTGGCGAGACCTGCTAGCTACGTGCCGTCTTATCAGGATCTACAAGGTTTGCATAGATACAATGTATTTTTACCTCGGCGTCTGCACCGGTCTACAGGGTTAAAAGGGTTAGCTCGCTTCTCTGTGATTATCAGTGACCGACTAAACAACCCATAACTGGCCGACATCAAAAACAGTTATTCACCTGCTTTCGAGAGCTCTAATTACAAAACATGAATTGTGTTGTAAGCTGTGCCGGAGTTTAACATCAAGTTCCGTCCTTTTAGCAAATAGTGAAGACCCCGATCAGACGCTACATTCTGCGGCCTCTAATCTGTCTGAACTGTTTCCGAATGTCCCATTATTGAAACAATTGGCATTTATGGGTTGATGTATTTATTTGGAATAAACGTATTTTAATTCGCTTTGGGTAGTCGAAGTTCGGTAAACGCGGCGTCTGATCAGGGTTATAATGTATAAATCAAATGGTTTAAAAATTATCTTTTTTTTCGTCCAAGTTATTCTTCTTTTTATGTCCCTACGCCCGAAGGAACATAGCTCCAAGCGGCTGCACAACGTATGTGCATCGTCGTATCAACGTAACGTTGATGCGACGTTGCTAAGCCGTGATGTGCCCGCTAGGAGAACTTGTCTGTAAGATTATTAGCAGATGGGACAAGCACAGAATGTACTGAGCTAATTTAGAAACCATGAAGAAATTAGCAGACACGTTTATCTTTCTTTCTACCTTTTTTTCTTCGTGGTGGTAGTCGGGTGAGGCACAGGTGATGTGTATCTTGTATAACTGGGGAGTCCAGCTGATACTGACTTACATTTGGGCAAAGCCTGATGTCCTTGCAGCAGGTAACGGTAGATGGTGAGGGTTAATATTTCTTCAGTTTCTACACTTCCATTCACTCTGTCCCTCACTTTCATCTCATCTGCTATCTCTTCTATCTCCCCCTCCCTTTCTCTTGGAGAAGACAAAATGATCCACAAGGGTTGACCTGTCGTTAAACTCAAAACAATCGATGAATCATTTTTATTTTCTTCATCGAATTTTTTAACCCTCACAAAATGTCTAGATAACTGCTTGATCTACGACTGGCATTGTTGTCATAATAATTATTCCTCATAAATCAACTTTCCTCAGTACTTTCAGTACTTTGATTCTTATTTCTTTTTCAATTATAGATTGTGGTGCTCGTTAGAACCGCCTAGTACCGCCTCATTGAGGCGGTTCTAACAAGTACCCACAACATCGATGAGGTGGTTCTAACGCGCACCCGCAACCTAAACTTTGACAGCAAATATAAGAAAATAGTTTATACCCCTCTAAATCCCACTTTTCTCTCAATGAAGTGGGGTCTGGAGGGGTACTTATTACACGCACTTGTTAACACGGTGTTGATTTGTGATTTTTACTTTCACCTGGTGTCGAAAATTTGACAAGGTTATTAATTCTGCCCGAACGTTGTCCCTGTGTGACCCGACCTAAATAAACCACAAAACGGTGAGCCAGTTATGACCAGAAGTGACCCGAGTTTGTTTGCATTAACAGGGCATTGGACATTCTTTCCGGAATAGTTCAGATTAATTGAATCGCGCCACAGCGTTTCATCACGTGAACAAGTCCGTGAGATAAAGACCCCCCTAAACCCCCACTTTATATAGAGAAAACTGGGGTTTACGGGGGTATTCATTATTTTTCCTATTTCTGCTCCAAGACATAGGTTGTGGGTACTCGTTAGAACCGCCTCAATGAGGCGGTTCTAACGAGCACACACAACCTATGTTATGAGCATTTATAAGAAAAATATCAAGGATTTTCATCAGAAAAGTAGCCATTTTGGAGATGTGAAAAATGCATTATATCGCACGGGTGAGTTATCGTAATGACTATCTTATTCCATGTACAACGTATGATGCCCAATGCCAGGCTGTGCACTCATTCAGCCTGAACCATCCCGTCGTCATGTGACAGATGAACGGAAATATAACATGTCGCGTTTTTGATCGAGTTCGATCATCAACCTGACTATGGTAACGGAAGTCAAACTGCGCATGTTCCTTCACAACCTCTGATAGATCTTTGGAAAACAAACATGGCAGCCCCCGTGGCATGATTGGTATTTTGAACGAGGAGAAAATCAGTGCCGATTCTATCTTTCATATTTTACAAATTCTAGATTTTTTTCCAAAAAAAAAACAAAAACAAAAAAAAAAAACAAAAAACAAACAAAAAAAACCCCCCAAAAAACAAACAAACAAACAAACAAAAAACAAGAGGGCCATGATGGCCCTAAATCGCTCACCTGAATCAAAGATGTTTCACAGCTTATGGAAATGAAGGATTCACTGCTAGATTTTTATCTGTGGAGGCTATTTTTCATTGTAGTGGAATTTGAAGGTTTTTCTATTTGTAGCTCTGGTGTCCATTTTGTTTAACAGAGCGGAACATATTAGGCAATTTTGAAAGAGGGTCACTCAAGGAACATTCCTGTGAAATTATTTTGAAATAGGGCAATTTGCCTAGGAGGAGATGTCATTTAAAGGGTTTTTCTATTTTTAGCTCTGGTGGCCATTTTGTTTAACTAAGCGGAACCATTTAGGCAATTCTGAAAGAGGGTCACTCAAGGAACATTCCTGTGAAATTATTTTCAAATCAGGCCATATGACTAGGAGGAGATGTCATTTAAAGGTTTTTCTATTTTTAGCTCTGGCGGTCATTTTGTTTAACGGAGCAGAACGTTTTTGGCAAGTTTGAAAGAGGGTCACTCAAGGAACATTCCTGTGAAATTCTTTTCAAATCGGGCCATTTGCCTAGGAGGAGATGTCATTTAAAGGTTTTACTATTTTTAGCTCTGGCTGCCATTTTATTTAACGGGGCGTAACGATT
Organism: Lucinisca nassula; assembly: GCA_963580285.1. Classification (NCBI taxonomy): domain Eukaryota; kingdom Metazoa; phylum Mollusca; class Bivalvia; order Lucinida; family Lucinidae; genus Lucinisca; species Lucinisca nassula. The sequence goes on from OY757012.1 coordinate 26,125,559, forward strand.
TATGCAATTTTGAAAGACGGTCAACCAAGGAACATTCCGGTGAAATAATTTTCAAATTTGGCCATTTGCCTAGGAGGAGATGTCATTTAAAGGTTTTCTATTTTTAGCTCTGGCGGCCATTTTGTTTAACGGAGCAGAACGATTTAGGCAATTTTGAAAGAGGGTCACTCTAGGAACATTCCTGTGAAATTCTTTTCAAATCGGGCCATTTGCCTAGGAGGAGATGTCATTTAAAGTATTTTCTGTTTTTAGCTCTGGTGGCTATTTTGTTTAATGGAGCGGAACGATTTTGGTAATTTCGAAAGAGAGTCACTCTACGAACATTCCTGTGAAATTCTTTTCAAATCGGGTCATTTGCCTAGGAGGAGATGTCATTGAAAGGTTTTCTATTTTTAGCTCTTGTGGCCATTTTGTTTAACGGAATTGACCGATTAAGGCAATTTTGAAAGAGGGTCACTCTAGGAACATTCCTGTGAAATTCTTTTCAAATCGGGCCATTTGCCTAGGAGGAGATGTCATTGAAAGGTTTTCTATTTTTAGCTCTGGCGGCCATTTTGTTTAACGGAGCAGAACGATTTAGGCAATTTTGAAAGAGGGCACTCCAGGAACATTCCTGTGAAATTCTTTTCAAATCGGGCCATTTGCCTAGGAGTAGATGTCATTGAAAGGTTTTCTATTTTTAGCTCTGGCGGCCATTTTGTTTAACGGTGCAGAACGATTTAGACAATTTTGAAAAAGGGTCACTCTAGGAACATTGCTGTGAAATTCTTTTCAAATCGGGCCATTTGCCTTGGAGGAGATGTCATTTAAAGGTTTTTCTATTTAAAGCTCTGGTAGCAAATATATTCAACGGAGCGGAACGATTTAAACAATTTTGAAAGAGGGTCACTCAAGAAATATTCCTGTGAAATTATTTTCAAATAGGGCAATTTGCCTAGGAGGAGATGTCATTTAAAGGTTTTTCTATTTTTAGCTCTTGCGACCATTTTATTTACTGGAGCGGAACGATTTAGGCAATTTTGAAAAAGGGTCACTCAAGGAACATTCCTGTGAAATTATTTTCAAATCGGGCCATTTGCCTGGAGAAGATGTCATTTAAATGTTTTTCTAATTTTAGCTCTGGCGGCCATTTTATTTAACGGAGCGGAACGAATTAAACAATTTTGAAAGAGGGTCACTCAAGGAACATTCCTGTGAATTTTTTTTCAAATCGGGCAATTTGCCTAGGAGGCGATGTCATTGAAAGGTTTTCTATTTTTAGCTCTGGCGGCCATTTTGTTCTTTTCAAATCGGGCCATTTGCCTAGGAGGAGATGTCATTTAAAGGTTTTTCTATTTTAAGCTCTGGTAGCAAATATATTCAACGGAGCGGAACGATTTAAACAATTTTGAAAGAGGGTCACTCAAGAAATATTCCTGTGAAATTATTTTCAAATAGGGCAATTTGCCTAGGAGGAGATGTCATTTAAAGATTTTTCTATTTTTAGCTCTTGCGGCCATTTTATTTAACGGAGCGGAAGGATTTAGGCAATTTTGAAAGAGGGTCACTCAAGGAACATTCCTGTGAAATTATTTTCAAATCGGGCATTTGCCTAGGAGGAGATGTCATTGAAAGGTTTTTCTATTTTTAGCTCTGGTGGCCATTTGTTTAACGGAGCAGACCGATTTAGGCAATTTTGAAAGAGGGTAACTCTAGGAACTTTCCTGTGAAATGCTTTTCAAATCGGGCCATTTGCCTAGGAGGAGATGTCATTAAAAGGTTTTTCTATTTTTAGCTCTGATGGCCATTTTGTTTAACGGAGCAGAACGACTTAGGCAATTTTTGAAAGAGGGTCACTCAAGGAACATTCCTGTGACATTATTTTCAAATCGGACCATTTGCCTAGGAGGAGATGTCATTTAAACATTTATCTATTTTTAACTTTGGCGGCCATTTTGTTTAACGGAGCGGAACGTTTTAGGTAATTTTGAAAGAGGGTCACTCAAGGAACATTCCTGTGAAATTATTTTCAAATCGGGCCATTTGCCTAGGAGGAGATGTCATTTAAAGGTTTTTCTATTTTTAGCTCTGGTGGCGATTTTGTTTAACGAGCGGAATGATTTAGGCAATTTTGAAAGAGGGTCATCCAAGGAACATTCCTGTGAAATTATATCAAAATCCATTCCCTGGTTTCGAGGAGATGTCGTTTGAAGAAAAAGTTTACGGACGCACGGACGCACGCACGACGGACGACGGACAAAAAGTGATCCCAAAAGCTCACCTCGTCACTACGCAACAGGTGAGCTAAAAAAAAACAACAACAAAACATGCTTTAACAACACTTCCATTGGGCCAAAAGATTTTCATACTTATCGCCGCCATCTTGTACACTGCTGTACCACAGAAACCAGCGCTTTGGTCTGGTTGCACCAAAGAAACGTCACGACGTTCCCGCCGTTCAACCAGAGGTCGTTCGATCAAAGTTTGGTTAACCATAGGTTAACTACGCTTAACCATGGTTGTTGATCTAACTCCCTCTTTGTCAGTCCTGACATTTTGTTGGAGTTTAACGGCCAAGTCAACACTATTTAGGTCAATTTTGAGCCCCCACACCTTAAGCGGTTAACCATTACTGTGCACAGAAAGTTCACCAGAAACTGACAACTGTCCTTCTTTAATCAGCGGAAAGGAGACAGTGACGGTAGAAAATGTTGCCGACCCCGGCAGGTATCAAACACTCGTCCTCATAACTGAGCTACCGAGGCCGGCGAGTATCGATGATAAATCAGGGATAATTATTATTTTTTCTCCATTAAAACTTATGTTGTGGGTACTTGTTAGAATCGCCTCGATGAGGCTATTCTAACAAGTACCCACAGCAAATGTTTCCAGCAAGTTATAAGGAAAATATCCCTGAAATTACGGTTATATAAATCTGGAGCTACACATTGGTACGTGAGTGAGTGTTTGAGTTTTACGCCCCACCAACAGCTAACTCGGATCATACGGAGACGGAACTTCGGTTTAAAGACTCATCCTTATAAGGCGGTCCCAAAGTCCATGTGCTAAGCATCGATTAGAACTCGTAAACCACACATTTTCTAGTGAGTTAATTGAGTGGTGAGATTAAATGAAATCACACGAAAACTGTCAGAACAAAATTCTGAACCAAAATATTTGTTCGCAAGTTACCCACAGTGCATGGTACAGTGAATATGCCACATGAACGACCAGTTCAATGCCACTTCAACGACCTTCAACGGCCATAATGACCAACAAGTACTTGGCACTTCACCTGTCACTAGAGCCAGTAATCGTTTCCCTATTTAGGATTTTATGCAGATTTGTGTCCTTTTGAAGCCTTAATTAGTTCAATGAAAGGTCGAAACAAAACAAACAGCCTTCTGCAAATCAACAAATCTTTGCAATAATGCATTCACCTTATTTGCATTATCTGCTGGTTCCTAGTCTGAAGGTTATCAGTGTTGGAAAAACAGGTGACCAGGCCCCCCTGACCTTGAAAGGTCAGGGGGGTCTGGTAACCTGTTTTTCCAATATTGACAATGTGCAAGCTGGGAGCCAGCAAATAATGCAAATATGGTGAATAGTCTATCATGGAAATCCCAGTACTTCATGCTGGTGCATAGTACTTCAGCATAGAGCAATTACATGATTAGCTTTTGTTTCAGTCCAATTAATCTCAAATTTTAATAATAGTACAGTCGAACTTCGATGGCTCGAACCCCTTCGGGACCACGAAAATCTGTTCGAGACAGGGGTAGTTCGAGCCACTGAGGTTACTGTCAGGCGGCATAACGAGATAGTTTTAGACATCTTTCCGGTGTTCTATAATGAAAATGTATGCTGTGTGTACTCATTAGAATCGCCTCATCGAGGCGATTCTAATGAGTACACACAGCATACATTTGCAAGATAAAAGACTAAAATCTCCTTTATTATCCCCCACTATTTCTTATGTAGAGGATTTCGCTAGGGGCTCAATAATGGGTTCGACACATCCATGGTAAACGAGCCATCGGTGTACGAGCCATCTAAGTTCTACTGTATTATATTTTCTACCTGAAATAATGTAATTCATCCTTGAGCTATTTCCAGTAAACTAAAATTCTAACGCACTTGCGTGTGTAACGCGACGTCTGACTGGATGACGTCAAAATCTGCGACGGCACTGTCGGAAACCCGGCGCTAACGTCGTAACGTCGCTTTTCATTGGCTGGCACTTTTGTTTGACGGAGCTCACAGGGCTTGCAATTCCGTGCCAAAAATAAACATCAAAAAATGAATAATGTGGTCAACAGTCTTCATAGCTGTCGTCTGAAGAGGGTTCCGACCGTAAAACCCGACACTTCTCAATATATTTTACCTCCTAATCATGTTAATCCATTTCAGGCGGGAAATCCCTAAACGGGTACCAAGGGAAACTGTGCAGGCCCAGATCAGACGCCGCAGAACGTCTGATCAGGGTATACACTTTTTGCTAACAGAATTTTCCGCAAAAATGGAATAAAAACGAAACAAAAATAGACCTGACATCCCTTATATGACAAACGGACTTGTCCAACATATAGCAATGGAAAAGTCCACTAGAATAGCATGGGTTAATGTAATACAGTTCGTTGAACGATAAGGTTTGGCACAATACTAAAGCTAGGGCTGACTAATCGGAGCTGAAAAGATAATCGATTATCAGTTCTGACATTGCGATCGATAATCGATTAGTAATCGCTAAGGTTCTTTTGTCATAATATTACCTGTATGGCTTTCTGTCTGAGCATGACTCTTACCATATGTTGCACTTTACCATATGTATAGTTGAACAGGCAGGCCTGGGCAAACAGTGTAGACCCAGATGAGACGCCGCAAAATGCGGCGTCTCATCAGGGTTTGCACTGTTTGCCACTGATCCAGCTATTTTAGGCACAACTTTGGGTAGTAAATTGCACTTATCAAATAATCGATTACAAGCAAATTAGTACTGATAATCATTTTTGTGGAATTTATCGATCGATTAATCGATTATACGATTAATCGGGTCAACCTTACTCAAAGCACTTGCAGCACTGGCTAAAAATGGCCCTGTAGGGG